>CM070544.1:30384825-31584825 GCA_036346415.1 Raddia guianensis
CTCCTTGCTAAATAGTGTGGTACAATATTTAATAAACAGGTACTGAATATGGATTATATATCATGAACCGATACAGCAATATTATTTCCAACTGTTCTGAGTGCACTCACAATGTCTGAATCACAGGAAGACTGAAAAGGGCTTGCTGAAGCTGTCCCCCAATATGTAGGTTTTCAAGGTATCTGTATTCCAACAAGATTTTGAACAGAACTATTGGGCACAGTTATTCTCAGTCGGTATGGAATACATAATGTTTGAATCACTCAAAACATACAGTGAAGTCAAGGCTGGTAGCAATATGAACCAATTTGGAGCATTTGATGAATTGAATGTGTTGTTGCTCATGTCCCTGTAAAAATTTCGCCAAATTACTTGATCCTAATAATTTTATTTTGCAATGATATTGCAACCAGTAGGATGTTAATTGACTTGCTTACGAGAAAATAATTCTTTCCTATGCCACAAAATTGACTTTGTTACTTACACAAAACTGAGTGAATCCATTCCTGTTAGGTTTGGAAGTGGACCTGTCAGCATGTTGTTTTCTAGATGACTAGAAGGGGGTCAGGTTGTAACTTGTATAACCAAGAGCCGAAAGTAAAAAGATGTGAGTTGTTGTCAGAGCAAAAATAACTCACAGCTCTTGAAGTTTGTTAAGGTTGTTGATGTTACTAGGAACAGGTCCGGTCAACTGGTAATTGTTGTCCAGACGTCTGTTGGGTGAAATTTGTTCATATCATGAGCTGAATAATTATACATAAGATAAATCCAGAACTTTGTTTAGCATCTTTCACACTTACAGAACTTCCAGCGTGCTCAGAAGACCTAAAGTTGGCGGTATGCTCCCAGAAAAATTGTTGTTGTCAAGCATCCTGCATACCAAGAAGGCAAGTATAATCCATGACCTTGACATCATCAGAATACCTTTTTAAGGGAAAGAAGGACATCATCACATTACTGAGAAGTTGTTTATAGACTTACAGATGTATCAGTTTCATATTTAGTTTGAAGATTTGGCTTGGAATGTTGCCTGACAGTTGATTTATCCCGAAATGGCTGAAAAATGATGCACAATAATCATGCAAAACATGAATGAAAAGGTTTAAAGTGAAGCGTCATCCCAGAAAGATTTGTACGAGATGGAATTACAAGTGCCAAGTGCTTGTCAAATTATCCAATCCAAGATTAGTTCCATCATATATCGGTAATGATCCTGAGAGCTTGTTGTCACCCAAGTCCAACCAATACAAGCTTGAGAGGTTGCCCAGTGTCGGTGGTATGCTTCCGGTAAATTTGTTGGAGTTCAATGATCTACAGAAACAATATTCAAAGATATTTATAATGTCGCAACAGGATCTTAACATTATTGTATTAGCTGTCTGTCCAACAAAATGTTTTAGACGAAAAATGATTCTGCCAGCTATCCATGACTTATTCAGCACCACCCTAAACTTGTCTTCGAAATCAAATGAGTGGTGAAACAAATTTTGATGCATTTTCTATGTTCTAAGTAATTTATGTTCTTACAGAAACCGTAGCTTTGGGAGCTGTCCAAGTTCTTTAGGTATGTCACCGGAAAATCTGCAGCCGACCACAATCCTATCAAGAAAGTAAACAAAGGGAAAAGAGAAACAGTCTCAGCTAAAGCCTAAAGTGCAAAATACTTGCTTTTATTAAATTCACAGTTTGACGTTTTAGTGGAAATATTTGACAGTTCATCTAAATTATAAAAATTGTGAGTTCAATCAATCAGGAAAACATTTATTGGAATATGAATTCACAGCTTACAGGCTTTGAAGGTTGCTCAAAGTTCCAATGGATGGAGGAAGAGGACCACTCAAGTTGTTATATGACAAGTCACTGTAATGATGAAAATGGCCTCATCAACACCAAGGTAAGTTTGCCAAGAAATATATGTTGTATGCACGCTTTAGCTGTTACTATGGAGTTCTAAAGTGCATGAACAATTCCAGAAGCCTGGATGCTTACAGGTATTGCAGTTCCGACAAGGACTGAATGTCTCCTGAAAGTGTTCCAGACAATCCGTAGCTCGACAGCATTCTGAAAAGCATCGAAGAAATGATAGCTCATATGCGAGGTAAAGAGGAAATAACGATGTGCTGAATGGTTGTTGAGTTGATATTGTTCTAACATCGTTGTAACTCGGTTCTGGGTGCAGACAGTTCCTGACCATTTATCACCACAAGGATCGTTACCAAACCAATTTGTAGGCTTGCCCGTATCCCATGAAGCTGCAATCCCATTGAGGCCAGAGACTGCAGACATGGCAAAGTATAACATAACGCTGCAGAACAACAGGAGCTATATCCTTCGCAGCAAGCAAGCAGCTGAGGAAAAAAAACTGAAACACTTACTATCTTGTACGTTTGTATCTGCTGAAATGATAAGAGCCTGGACAAGAGCACTGAACAGGAGGACTAACTGATGACTGTTCATCCGAGAAGATCGATAAAATTCCATCATGAACTTCGTTGCAGAAAGCCCCTTGTGGAGGGTTCACATTTTACTCCTCACATTTGAACACAAGCAATGTAGAAATGAAATGGACGATGAGTCATGAAATGGACACATTAATTTGTAGCAATCAAGAACGAGTCAAGATACTGATGGATGGATTTGTCAGGTTAAATGGTGCCCTCTTCGATTCATCGAATTCACAATGACACTCCACATATATGAAATTTAGGAGGACGAGTGATGGACTGATGGTAGTCAATGGTTCGGTATTGGCTACTCCTAGGTGCGTGAATTTATATCATAGGATCCAACTAGTTCAAATAATTGTAAGTTTTGAGTTTTTTATGCTTTCGATAATTGTGTGAAACAGGGCTTGCTGGCTGATCATTGTGTAGTCTTCAGATTGTTCTAAACGACTTTTGGGTGCTGATGTATAGGAAATATTATTTTGCTTAACAGGATGACATGTTTTGTTTTTCATTCTGCTGTAACTGCAGTTTCTGGCCAGTGGTCAAATATAATAGGTAAACACAACTTGCGCATATAAGAAATAGTCATCCTGAACCAAAATCCATCTGGGTCAGGTGTTATAGTAGTAAGCAAGACTGAAACAAGCCATTGAAATTAGGTTACAAAAGCCAAAGAAGATACTCTGCAACTGTGAGAATGTTTAGCTGGTGAAAAAGTGATTAAGCATCAAGCAGTAGCTGTCAGATGAAATCGCGGAAGAGTAGATATGTCTTTCCCTTGGTGATAATACGGAGACCTAGTCAGTACCATTGAATTTGTCCATGGTTCTGACATTTATTTTAAAAAAGATAACTGTTTTGCCCAAAATTAAACCAAGGTGACACTAGAAGCAACATTCTAAGAAGCTGGTTGGCTTCTTGGACAAGCTCATTCAAACATGACTTCACTCATAACATGACTTCACTCTAGATGAGTGGATGCAGTTATTGTTTGATGCGGTGCTATTAACATGCAATGGACCAATGGTAGATGATATGAATTCCATTTCTCTATGTTCAGTTATGCATATATATCCACCATGTACAGAGTAATATAACTTCTACGCTCAAGGGAGAGAGCTGCACATTCCATTTTATCTGATTATGTATGACTTCAGCATGATGGAAATGTGATATGATCATGCTAAATTCCAGTTGCCAGTATATCATATGGTGAAAATTTATTCGCTTTGAGAACTCGATATGTGCGCGGTCGTTCAAGGTCTGTATGGTTCACACCTTAACGTCGTGGAGTAGTTTTGACGAAGGATCATCTTGCAAAGCGCAATTGGCATGGTAACACGAAATGCTTCTATTGTCACAATGAGACAGTTAAACATCTTTTCTTTCAATGCCGTCTTGTTCATGCAGTTTGGTACATCATACATGTGGCTTCGGGAATTTTCCAACCTTGTAGCGTCTCTCACTTGTTTGGTGGATGGCTAGGGGGAGTTACTCATAACTTCATATCGTTAGTTCTGCAAGGGACGGCGGCTACCTGTTGGTCCTTGTGACTTTTTAGAAATGATATGGTTTTTGAAAGAAAGAAAATTTTATCTCCTTTGCAGGTTATGTACTTACTTATTCACTGGCTACGTTCCTGGGTTATTCTTCAGAAACTGGGTACACAAGATTTGGTTATTTCGGTGTGTCAATTTTTGGAGAAGGTGGCCAAGGATATTTTTTCCCTGGTGCTTGGCTGGCGATCTAGTCTACAGATTGATAGTTGGTAGTGTGCTTGTTTTGTTTTTGTTACTGAAAAGGCTGTGTCGTCCTAGTTATGCAGAAGCCGGGAGTGATTTCAAGATGATTGTATTCCCTTGATGTAATTATCTTGTTATCAATAAAGCTCTCTTTATTGAAAAATGGTTCACACCTTCATACTTTATTATGTCGTCATTTTTCTGGCCGATGGTTACAAAGTTAGAGAGAGAGATGGCCATCTCGTTGCACACAAGACTGAAACAACTGCAAGAAAATACAAATAAATCCCCTAAACAGTATTTTTGTGCTATTCACAACTAATCATTCTCATTGCATGTCAATCTTCCTAATGCAATTGAGTCTGATCTTAATTTTTGACTTGGCTACATAATATGTCATCTCCCATATCTCCCTTTTTTCTTTTCTTTTTTTTTTTTGAACAAACGGGCAAGAGCATTGTTATTCCATTAAAAATACGAACTGTATATTTTACGAAGGAGAACGGAAAAGAGAAGGATGGAGATTTACAAAAAAGAAACTACTCGTTAGAGGTTAGAGAAGCAGCGCGCCCCCAAATGATGACGTCAGAAGCAATCCTCTCCACCACCTCGTGGAGTTATGAAGTAACACACGTAACATACCACTTGGTTAGAAAGCCAAAGGAAATTGCCTTCGCGAATACAGAATGGGATGGTGAAGTTCATGTAATTTATAGGAACCTTTGATCTTGGGTGAAAGAAATCACTCTCAAAATTGGTGCATTAATTCGAAAACCAGTTATCTAGGTGTAAGCTGAGCTGAGCTCAGCCGAACTCAACTATGCTGAATTCCTGGAAGGGTGGATAATATGGATACCAGTTTTTTCATAAAACCATAAGTGTATACATTGCCCTTTGCACCTGAGTACTATTTTCTCTATAAGATTCGCTCATTCAAATTAACTACACAAGATTAAGGAGGCTTCACTTGACTAGAATTAATGTTGGTGACAATTAGGAGTGTAAATGGTTGATTTCAAATAAGATGGTAATTAAACTATTTTTGCATCCATGTAACTTGGGTCAGCTCTGGCTATGAATTTGAATGTTCTTGTATTTTGAATATGAATTGGAAGTGTGCTGGATATTAATTTTATCTGGTTCTGACATCCACGCGACTCGTACTCAACTAGACGATGATAACCTTAGACACGTCAGACATTGCACTATGTTAAAATCTTGAGTCCAAGACACAATTCTTACGGCAACTGATGAGTAGTGTTTCCCAAATATTGATGGTGTTAAGATAGAAATTCGTAAATAGCTTTGTTGAATTTGAAGGCAGATTCGACTCTATCATCAATGTTCAAAATATAATCCTGATTATTGTCTAAGGTTTTTCCAGCAAGCACCCACAAAATTCACCAATCTTGATATGAACAAGGTGCAGGGATACTCACAGAAAGCACATATTTATTGAACATTGCAACCATTTGATTTTTAATAGCGACAGATGAGTGCAGGAACAGAACTGATGTATGACAAGTAGGCTTCACAGAAAGGTACATGCAGGATTGATAGATAGATGGATGGGATCTTCAGGAGGGAGATGCATCTGGTTGTTTCTCAGGTAGCGCAGCCTGGAATGAAGGGTGTTCCATGTAAGCTTCATGAAGCCTTGACAAGGTAGGGTAATTTGACTGCAAGAAAACAAAAGCAGCTCCCATTTTAGTTCTATGGCCAGATGCAGAAAGCTTCATGTGTAGTGGTATATTATATGATTGAAAATTTTACTGAAACTTCAAAATCTCACTACCGTTATACCTGAAGCATGACATATCCTAACGTGCACTACAACCCATGCAAGAAAATGCGAGTATAATGCAATATCGGCGTTTACCATATCAATCCCAAATCGCTTAATACCACCATATATCTGGGGCTCCAGGAAAATGTCTCCCTGTGAATTATGTAGTATCAGCAAATAAATAATTCACACATGGAAAGGAACAAGTGAGCAACAACAGAACTGCAGGGTAAATTAATACACAAAGAGAAAATATGTGATACTGAACATGGGATGACAAAAGATCAAGCACAAACAAATGGGGACATGTCGGTTCAAGTACAAACCAATTGGATTTCGTCTCCGGTAGCATATTTAGTGGTGCATCCTTTCAACAGCTTTTCAAGAGCTGAAATTTAGTTAAACAGTGTAAACTGAAATGTAACTCTAGGGATTTAAACTCTCTCAATTTCTTCAAAAACCACAGATTAAAAGAAACAGTACAATTAATATGGGAACATATCAGCGTTTTTTTGAACCGAAGACAGAAGTGTTGCCGAATCATTAAAGGCGAAAAGCACCGTACACCATACAAGAGAGAAACAAGGGAGGGGGAGAAGACAAAAGGAGGAGGGAGGGAGAGGCGCCTTGGCTAAGCAACGCGACTACTCACTAAGTGTCTAGGCAACACACTCCCAGACAAGAAAATCCTCCTTAATTTTGGTAAATAATAGCGCATGGCTCATGCAACGCTGTTGGAGAAGGCAACAGTTCCTCTCCTTCCATGAGATCTACACCATGTAGATGATCTTCCCGTCGAAGTCTCTTCTAGATGTCTTTGGCTGGGTAGCTGCCAAATGGCTCCACCAGTCGCAAAACGGCATGGGAAGCAGCAGGGCAAAGATTGTAGTAGGATGTCATTCCAAATGGCAATTGAGACTGGGAAGGGCATGCAAAGATGATCAATCGGTTCAGGGCTAACGTCATAAAGTAAGCAGCTTTGTTAATGCAGCCAGCCTTTGCGCACCAAGACATCTACCGTGTCGATGAAACCATGGTGTAGTGTCTAGGCGAAGAATTTGCACTTGTTTTTTTTTCGCTCCTTCCAGACAGAAGAGGCCCACTCGCATGTGATGCTCCTGAAGAATTGGTGGTTATAGCCTGATTTGGTCGAGTATTCTGAGGAGGTGGCATTTCAGACAATGTCATCATCAACAAAACAGATTAAGGTTGACTTGTTGAATAAGGCAACATAGGAGCAGGTTCTCGTGAAGCTGAGCAGTCGTGCTTATGTGTTGAATCGTCTTGATCCACTTGCTGTTAAAAAGTTACTCCTCGACGTTTTGACTCTTGTTGCGGCCGATGCGATACAAGTTAGGGGCAATGTTCGGGGACACGCCTTGGAGGCATCTGTGACATTCAGCTTTCTTCCCAGAGTGGTTGGTTGGCAGCCCAGTTGGCGATTCTATGGAGTGAATGAAGTTCTTGCGCCGCCTAGCAGTGGCTCGTAGGTGGAAGAATTTGGTGTTGGCATCACCGGCCTTGATCCAATTGATGCGGATCCTCTATCTAATTCTAGCTTTCCCGAAGGAGGCAACACTGAGACAGGAGGCTTTTTAGTAGGCGTCTAACTCTCGGACAGAGAGTGCACGACTTTGATGGGCTTATCGAAGAGCAGGATCAGGAGTTTGACCACTTCAAGTTGGACCTTGATATCATCGACCTTCTCTTTTGCCCACTTGATTAGCGCCTTAGCAGTGCAGGTTAGGGTGCGAATGGGTTGGGGTGAAATGGGTGGAATGGGTTGGGTTTTAGAATAGGTTACTTTGGATGGGTGGAAATGATATTGATGTAGTTAATGGGTTGGGGTGGGGTGGGTTTTAATTTGAAATGGGTTGGTTTGGGTTTAAAAAGGTTTGGGTTGAAATGATTTCAACCCACGGGTTTGTATTGAATGGGTTCATATGGGTTCTATAATATATTACACATTTTTACATGTGGGTCCCACCTATTCAGTTTGACCTGCTAACTTGAACAAAGTTGCATTCAGATATGTAGAGTCATAATAAAAAAAATTAGATAATTTTTATGATTTTTATAGTGTGAGTGCAAGGTTTTAAAAAAACTAAGGTGTTTTATAATAGACCTAGCCATGGGCAGCCCGAACCGGGCCGATCTGAGGTACGCAAGGCCGGCTTGGGCTTCGATCTAGAGCCTACCCGTCGGGTCGGGGTCGGACCCGAAGAAAACACGAAATAGCATTGGGTCGGGCTAGGTTGGGCTTTGAGCCATGCTTGAGCCTGAGACTGGGGAAGGTGTCAGACCAGGCCGGGCTCAGGTCTAGTCCCGTGGAACCAGGCTTTTCCAAGCCCAACCCAAAACTCCAACCTTTGGACAATTCTACTTTATAGAAAAGTACCAAATTCTACATGTGGGCCCCGAATCTACACAAATTTGTGTCCAAATGTATATAGTCATGACAAAAAATTCAAACAATTTAAATGATTTTTTATAGTGTGAACGTGAGGTTTAAAAAGAGACTAAGGTATTTATAGTGTGAAATCTAACCTTCATGGAGAATTGGCTTGAGAAATGGGTTCAAATGGGTTAAAAATGGGGTTGAACCCATTCAAGAGGTGTGGGTTGGATTGGTTTGGGTTCAGATAAGAAATGAGTTGGGTTGGTTTGGTTTGGGTTTACATAAAATGGGATGGGTTGGGGTGGGAAGGAAAAATAATTTTATTAAAATGGGGTGGGGTGGATATTGGTTGGGTTTGAACCCATTAGCAGCCCGAAGTGCTGGACAGCTTGATGTGGAAGATTCTGTAGGAATTAGAGAAGACGATGCTTCTTTCCTAGGTCGTTTGGATGACTTGATGAAACCCGTCAAGCACAGGCCAGTCTCAAAACAGAAGCCTGAGCGCCTTCGGTGATCCACTTCTCCCAAAATGAGCAAAGGCGCGTGGTTTGAGACCAAAGTAGGGAGGGTGCTAAAGACAGGAAGCTGGAAAGAGGAGAATCCAACTGGCTGTACAGAAGGCCCTATTGATCCTTGTGAGCGTGGGATTAGCCCGTTCATTGCTTCATGTGAACTTTCTGCCAAGACGGGTTCAATTCAAGGAGGGGTAGATGGTCCAAGGTTGAATTGGAGGCACTCATGAGAAATGGGTTGACATTGTTGTTTTTCTTGTCCGAGGTCTGGTAGATAAAGTTCCCCTAGGACAAGCTAAGGAGGACTAGTAGACCTAGGAATTGGGTCGTGACGGGCCGGCACAGCAAGGGCCCGTCGTGCCACGGGCTGCCGTGTAACGAGCCGGCATGCACTGCCAAAAGCCAGGCACGGCACGGCCCAAAAGCCTGATAGGCCGTGATCGGGCCAAGCACGGCGCGTCCGACAAAACAGAGAGATAAATGTTATTTTATAAAATTGCAAGTTGGTCAAATGAAAATGTTGGAAAAAGATTTGTCTCAAAATTCTCTACAACTTTGATGTAGGACATAAATTCAGCTGAGCAGCGGAATATCTCGAAAATGCGAATTAACGAAATGTGTTATGTGGGTTCTAAAATAGCCAGCGCACTAAAACAATTTTATAAATTCATGCATTGCTCAAATAAAAAACTTGTCTACATGACAGATGTGTCTTGAAATTGTCTACAACGTTTATGTAGAACATAAATTCATGTAAGCATCAGAATATCTCGAAAAATGCGAATTACCGAAATGTGTTATGTGGGTTCTAAAACAGCCAGCGCACTAAACAATTTTCATAAATTCATGCATTGCTCAAATAAAAACATTGTATACATGAAAAAGATGCGTCTTGAAATTATCTAGAACTTTCATATAGAACCAAAATTTATCCGAGCAATGAAAGACCACGAAAAACATAAATTACTGACTCGTGCCTCAGTTCGGGCTGGGCACTGCCCGAGCACGGCACAAATGTTCGGGCCGTGCCTGGTGGCCAATCGTGCTGGCTTCTCAGACCTGGCATGGCAGGCCATTCGGGCTGGGCCAGCACGGCCCAAATCATTTTGTGTCGTGTCGTTTTTTGGGCCTCTAAAATCGGGCCGTGCTTGGGTTGACACAAAAAAGTACGGTTCAATTCCTAGGACTGAGGACCAGTTGCCATTGGCACACAAATGATGAATACTTTTTTATTTATCCTTGCTTATCCAGAAGGTAGCAAAAGTGGTGAGAGTACAGTACCTGTGAAGCCCCTATTGATGTGATGTTGGGTCCACTTGATTGTTTCGTGTGAGTCAAACTTCTCCGCAATATAATTCTGCAAATATGGTTCAAAACAACTTTTATATAATGGAAGAAACTACATTTATAGCTAGTGGCCTATTGCAAATGGAAAGGAACTCTATTTCTGCGTCTGTTTATTCTGAACAAACTCACGAGGACAGGATAGTTTTGAAGGGGTTGGATGCTTGAGCCGATTATGCTTGCAATCTGCAACTCAAAGTTATATTGATTCCTTCAGATGCACAAGATGTAGAGAAGCTGGCAAAATAAGCATCATGCAATTGCCTTGAGGCAAACATTCACCAAACTAGGATTCTGATACATTTGGTTGAAACTATTACACATTCCACGGTCATGTATTTTCTTGATGGCATCAATCAGTGATTCACCTGGATATTTAGTGCCTTCTCTTCCGGGTTTTGTGGTAACAGAGGATACTGAGGGTACTTGTCCTCAAGGTACTGCTCACAAGAAAAGGGTAGCAGAAAATTTATGGTAGTTGCTGTGACACTCAAGCAGTGATGAATCTAATAAGAAACAGCAATGAGATCAACAAGATTTCTGATGTCTCACCAGCAAGATTGTTGCAAATGAATCCGCAATAACTGTGCCATTATCGACCAATGCCGGGACATACTTGATTGGGTTTAACTTCTCAAATTCTACCATCAAAACCATTCTTGTGATGAATATAAACACCCATTTATCAATGAGGACAGGCTAATAGTTAGTCAAATCGATTATCACATTTTGCTGAAAAATAAAGTTGATTGGTCACTTGCATCATTCACAATGATAATTATCCAAGTACCATATCGATCTGGTACTCATCCCTGAAGCACAATTATGAGCTAAACCAGTTTAAATCGTTTTTTCATCGGCGATTACCAACAGAATACTATGTATGCACGGTACCTGGATCTGACTGCTCATTTGCAAGAAGATTCACCGGCTTATACTCGTATTCCAACCCTGGTGATTTGTCAAGCCAAAAAATTGGGTTATTGATAGTTCAGCTCTTTTTTAGCAAAAGACAGGAGCACTGCCAAGCAAGCAAACTGTACAGGGTTATTTACAACATAGGGGTAAATTACAGAAGCGCGCTCTCCGACCAGGAGAGGTCATCTCGGATGACGCCGACCAACGGAAGAGGCACTGATTACACTCTTTTGTAGGTTCCAGACGGCGTAGATAACAAAACCGTTGAAGGCATGCTCTCCTTGGGGATAAGTGAGGTCATGTGGTGCTACGAGTCTGCGAAGCAGTCAAAGGAACAGTGCAAGAAGAGGTGGATGGCGGATTCCGGTGAGCTACCACAGAGACTATAGATTGGGTTGTGAGGCCATCCCTGTTGGAATTTAAGCCCAAGGTCAATCGGGTAATCAAACTTTGGTTTCATTGTCTGATGCTTGTTTTACTTCTGTGCTGTACCACTTTGATGAACTTGCGTTCAGCAGCAACAGAGCAAGCTACAGGCAAACACACTTCGACAACCTTGATCGAGATTAGCCTAATTACTTTTGCTAGCACTCGAATCAGAACTTGTGCTGTCCGGCTCTTTCTTCTCGGTGCTAAAGCTTGCATCTTTGCTTGGCTCTTGGCCATCTATTTATACTAGAGAAATTACAAGACTCCTACTCAAATTAGAACTACTAATTCTAAACAAACTCCAACTCTGGTGCTTCTACTTTAAAACTAGTCCTACTACTCCTAATTCCAGTCCGGTTTGAACTACCGACTTGGAATCTAACTCTTATTCAACTAGATTAACTTACAATCACTTCCTCGCGAGAATGTCAGCGGTATTGTGTCTGTTCAGGGTAGGAGTCCAGGCGAAGAATTTGCACTTGTGCTCTTTGCGTCAGCACAAGAAAGGCTCCCTATGAATTGCATGTTGTACGCCGGTTGACAGGAGTACACGCCCGAGGCCGTGCGATTCTAGATATTGTTATCCGGGTGATCACTGATCAGGGTGGAGGTGCACCTCCTGTATTCCCGGAGCTGTTGCACAGTGTGAATCTGATGCAGCCCGGTGATCCAGCGGAACGGTTGTTCCTACGGGAAGACTTGTAATTTTAGGGTGTTAACGCCATGGCCGGATGGGGGGACGGCGGCGGCAAGGGAGGGGAGGGGAGAGCTCCAGCTGACTCATAAGTTCAGCTCTGAAGAAGGCTACTGTCACTGACTCGCAGTGAAAAGTCGACACACGCGGTAATTACCTTTGAGGTTGAGGGCTATGCGGACGCGCTGCGAGCACGAGCTGCGCCAGAAGGAGTAGAGCTTCAGCTTCGGACTCGCCGGCGCCGGCGCCGGCGCGGTGGCCATCGCTCCGGCGACCTCCTAAAAAGTGAAATCAACGGAGACGAGGAGAAAGAAGATGAATCTGAGTTCAGGTAGGTAAACAGTAACCTCAGCAGAGAGATGGGAGGAAGGTAGCTGCGGTGGTGAGTCCACCGATACCCGGGAACAAGACGGCCGGAGCCCGGAGGCGATCGGTGGTGTCGTCGAGACTCGAGAGGTCAACGCCTCGGACCTTGGTGTTTTATGGAAGTCGGTTCTTTTATCTCTGAAACCAATTATCAAAACCGATAGAACAAAGTGAATCAGTTCAGGTGGATCGGCTTCCGTTTGGATGTTCTCAAGATCAGAGTTCCATTTATTTGACGGGATCGGTTTGACATCAGGTAACTGAGAGCTCGATTTTATAGGCCATAGATCAAACACTCTTATACAACGTATAAATAAAACATCTATGAGAGCATTTAGATATATGAGAAAAAGACTAAAACTTATCTTAAAATTGGTCGACGGATGATTAGCAAAAGCATAATTTAGCAGCGGTAACATCCCATTTTTTGCTGTGCAAAAATCGATGCAAAGCAAAAAGAACAATGTATGGCTAAAAGAACTCAGACCAGGATAGATGCAAAGGACAATTTTTGCGCAGTTTTCTAGGACGTCAGGATGAAATATAATCTGAAAACTGAAATGTTGATACCATTTGATGGGAGTGGCCGGAAGGTCCCAATTTTCTGGTGAGATGGAGAATAACTATAGTAAGACTAGATACTTTGGGCCCACTATATTGGAGGATTGTTTTAAGTATTATATAAAGATTGTCAATACTGCTACAAATTTGGTAATTTCTATAATGCTCCAGCATTGGCTTTACATCCCAGTTAAATCATGGCCATTTAGAGGTTGGAGAGTCGATATTATTGGCCAAATATTTCCACCATCTTCAAAGGGTCAAAATTGTGTACTCGTGGCAACCGATTATTTCACGAGGTGGGTTAAGACGATTCCTCTAAAAAAGTAACATTTGTTGAAGCAAGCGGACTTGTGAAAGAATATGCTATGTAGGCTTAAACAATTACAGTTGATCAAGGATCAGTTTTATGCTAGCCGAATTTCAAACCTACGCTCAAGGACTCGGGATTAAAATGCTGAATTCATCGCATATTACGTGCAGGCCAACGGTCAAGCAGAAGCATTAGATAAAAGCGTTATCAAGCTCATCAAATGAAAAATTGCAATAAGTTCTCGCCATATGAACGAGTAGTGCTGGAAACCAGGCACGACGTGTCGCCTGGCCCAGCCCGACTGTTAGTGCCGTGCTGGAGCCGGCTCGACCTAAAAAGAGACACGATTCAGTATTTTGTTTTTTTCATGATATTTCATTGCTCGGATGAATTTCTGCTCAATACTAAAGTTGTAGATAATTTTGAGACGCATCTTTTTCATGTAGACAAGTTTTCCATTTGAGCAATGTATGAATTTATGAAAATTATTTTATTCGCTGCCTGCTTTAAGGCCGACGGCACTGTCCTCGGTAATTCACTATTTTTGAGGTCTTATGTTACTCGGATGAATTTTGGTTGAACACGAAAGTTGTAGATATTTTTGAGACGCATATTTTTGGTATAGACAACTTTTTCATTTGAGAAAATTAGGAATTTCTAAAAAATAATTTTAACTGTTGTTTTGTCATCCGTGCCGTACTCGGGCCGGCCCGGCCCGAAGTCGGCCCCACTGTGCTTTAGAGCCGTGCTGGGCCTAGAATTTGGCACTCCGTGCCGGTCCGGCATGGCCCGAAGTGCTGATCAGGCCATGCCGGCCCGTTTTGCACCGGCCCGAGGCATGAAGGGCCTGGGCTCCCACCACTATGAACGAGTGTATAGACAAGAGCTATGTTGCTAATTGAAGTTGCCATTGGATCGATTAGAATTGAATAGCATGACAGTGTGAAAATCGATGATTATTATCGGTTAATGTGTGATGGTTTAGATGAGCTGACCAGTAATCGACTAAAAGCTTTGGAGAGCGCTCAAAAGGACAAGTTGAGAGTTGCTAGGTATTATAAAAAGAAGGTGATACCTAAGTGATGAGGACATCACCCCTACCGATGCATCCACTCTGCCACCACCTATTGTGCAAGGACCAATAACAAGGGCACGTGCACGACAACTAAACCACCAGGTGGGCTCGTTACTTACCACACAAGAGAGTATTAATAAGAGCGAGTTACTATTTAATAATGTTGTGCTTGTACTTAGGAATCATGGTGTTGATCGGCGAGGATGGTACTCTGCACCAAGACAGGTCGGGAACCAAATCTACCACGAGTTGGAGTTTGGGTCGGTCACGGCGGAGCAGTATGTCTTCAAACGGGCGTAGCAGACGCATATCAACTCCGTTTTGGGTGTTCAAGTACATTACGGAGAAGCGCTCGACGAGACCTTTCCAAAGGATCTGGTCGCAAGTCCAAATTCCTTCTAAGTTGATCACAATCATCGAAACAAAAGACGACTAGATTCTGTTGGGTCGCCTGGTGCTGTGTCACCTTGTCTTTGGGCCTCGGCCCATGTATCCCGCGCAGGGTGGGCGCCCTAAACCCTAGCCGCCACCGTTCTGCCTATTTAAAAACCTCGTAGCCATCATTGTTAGACTTGGGTTTTCCTTAGATAATTTTCTGTCATTGCAGTATCGCCGATATTCGGTTTGTGGAACCCCAACTACTTGATCTTAATATCAATCTGCAATTTCGAGATTGCTTCTTCTTTGTTCTTGCTTGTGCTCTCGAGTCGCTTGCAGGAACTAACCTTCGTGGTGAGGTCGACCGTGCTCTTGCGTGGTTGATAATGAACGGAGACGGTGGCGTAGCAATTGCAGGCCTAGATCGGTGTTGTTCAAGGTTGGATCGTCAACGTCGAGTTCTCCACCAATCGTGTTTATTCATACCTGTCGGAAGATCGGGACCCCGTCCCCCATCACTAAGTCTTTTAAAGAACGGGACCTTGCATGGAAGACTATATTATCGATAGGTTCCAAAGATCCTAAGTATGGGAAGTGGTCACCTAATTGGTAAGGATCGGTCACAATTAGTCAGTTTGTGTCTGGAAATTCGTATGTTTTGGAGACGAATGAAGGAGTCGTTTTTGGAAAAGCTATCAATGCCAAGTGCGTAAAGCCAACATATTTGTGTCGCCTATAGAATAATACTAGCATGTGGATTGGAGCTTGAAATTATAACAAAAGCCGACATATTTGTGTCGCCTATAGAATCATCATACTTGCAAGATCTGGTGACAAAAGCCGACATAGCAATACTATCGATAGATAAACATATTTTTAGTAGTAAAAACCAATACCAAAGTATCGTCTTGAGTTGATTTATAAGGACATATATAGTTCAATGAAGAGATAAAAGACTAAACTTATTATAGAATGTCAGCGCACAGTCCTAATACATAGTGAAAGTTTATGGCTTCTTGGATTCAGCCCCATTGCCTTCTTTGACAAAGTTTCTAGAGGAGGAGGCAGTACTTATAGTTGATAACATATTGAAGGTTCTTCATTGATCGGAACATCTGCAAGGATTGGGGGGCCAGTGTAATGTTTGTTACAAATGCAGCTTGTATTGATATGAGACTAGAGACCAATATATATACATGTATAGGTGGACTTAGGGGAGAAGCCCATATACAAAGAAAGGCCCAAAACATGTATAAACAAATACATATATGATACACATCTAACAATGTCAATGTCCTCATCGTCTTCTATATTGATGACTTTGATTTCCTCATGTTCTTCTATGATGATGATGCCAGGAAGCACTCCTGGGTTGGTATCAAGAGATACTTCATGTCCTAAGACTTGAGATGGGGTGTTGTCGTTGTAGATCTCTTTGTAAGTTACACCACCAAGGAATCGGAGAATCTTTTCAATGGTATCCAGATTATCCGCATCAGCTGCACGTTGGGTGAGAAGTACTTACGAAAGCTCTTCTGGAACCATTATGTATTGGAAGATGCCGATGAAGATGACATACTTGATGAATTGACAGAAGCCATGGTAAAGGAGTTCTTACGCGAAGGAAAATTATACAACTGAGAGTGTGGTACTTATATGCGCTGAAACTTAGGATTTACTAAGAGCTATATCGTTTCGAGTATCACGAGATTATCATGAGGAGTATGAAACTCGTGAGACATTGAGTGAATATCGTAAGGTCTAGCACCAAAGCAAAATGGAACGGATGAAGGAGATTGTCTGTATCGTTGCTATCTCAAAAACCGATATGGAAGAACTTAAAAGGACTTCAAATTACGGGTTTGAAGTAGAGGCTCGAAGGCAAACGCAAGTTTACACCACAGGCACGAAAGTATTTAAATATTACAGCTTAAGTGTTTAAATCGGCATGCAAGCTGATGAATGATATCATAACTTAGTTTTCGTCATAGCTCATTAGGAGCACTTCCACAACCAGGACGACACCAGACAAAATTTGCAAAACTTTATCGATGGTAGCTCCATCTGTCGATGACGATTCTGGAACTTTAATGATACAATGCTAATGAGTAACATCGACTTGAACCGTACTTTTCACCAGAGGCAAGAGTTCTATGGTTGTACGTCATTTTCCTCATAAGCCTCCGGCGATTTCTCTATTGGCTTCAGCTTTGGCAAGTGTTGCTTTCAATTCCTTGATCTCCATATCAAGATCTTGGGCTTCGCTTCTAGCAACACCAGAAGCATCCTTGCTCTTTGTGTAGTTGTCATGGTGGATCTTGGCATTAGCTGATATAGCCTTGATATGTTCCTCAATATCTTCTTGTTCGGAATGTTTAGCTTGTCACTTTCGTTGGTTGTCTGGACTTCAGATTTAATATTGTCTACTAAGTGGCAAGCACTTAGGATCTCATGGCGAGCGCATTCAAGCATAGGAATGTCTAGATCATCAAAAGCTTCTCTGATGGGATTGGAATCATCCAAAAGCTAATCGACATTTTTGAATAATACCTCCTGAAGCTTCTATAATTTCTCTACCATGTCGAAAACTGTTCCACTTGGTTCGCTTGAGACTCTTCAAAGATCCTATGATTGTCATCCATGTTGTGGGGTCAAGTGAGCCTCCGTCCAAAAATTTGTTGGGTCAAAGCCCACTGTAGTCATCAGATCATTGATGGGAAGAAATGTTAGATATTAACTTTAATGCGGAAGCGTAAATTAGGATCATTAGCCCAGAGAAATTATACACCGAATAACTGAGAGGGCTTAGGGTTCTTTACTGTTGCTTGATGATGCCATCGGGGTTGATTAGCCTGGCCGAAATGGCCTGCCTGGTGGAGAGGCGAAGATGATGCTGTGCAGTGAAGTATGTCGGGTGAGGCCTTCCAGCTGCTACGATGCTTCCCAGATCGGATAGGGATTTAAGGGGTGATTAGATAAGTCATTAGAGAGGTCATTAGGCTAATCACGAACCCTTTATTTATAGCACCGTGCAGTGGGGACCGCACCAGAAAGTTGTTGGGGCCAGGGGCGTGCCCAAAGGATAGTCCATGTAGGCCTAGGCCTACCCTAGATTTTGGCCCAGCACTATACTAGTATTTTTTTTTGCAATTTTGGGCTGGCCCAGTACCCACGCCGCACCTCCTCCCTTACGTCTCGCATGCCTAACGCCTCCTCTGGCCTCCGGGTCCACCATTGCCGCCCTCCGTCTCCAGCGGCTCCGCCTGCCTCGCCTCCGCCGCCCCTTGACCTCTAGCCTCTACACGAGACATCTTGTACACAGCGTCAGTACACTGTACACATAGTCACATACTGACATACAAGTTCTACTGCTCTACTGTCTCTACACTAACAGTACACATACAAGTTCTTGGTAAGCATAAAGTATATATGCACTAATGCACGCACTTGACAACACTCTTGAGTTTTGACTCAAATATTGCATATTTGATTGTTAAGGTATGAAGAGGACCGGAACCGGAGATATTGCATCGCTTTGTGGGAAATATGGAGCGAAGAGGCCTGGTGACACTCAATGGGGTTCTCATTACAAAACTATTTTGCACATCATTTATATGTATTCTACAATCCAAGAAGTGATTATAACTCTTGGTAAAGATCGTACCCAAAAAGAAGATTGGTCGAGTATACATGCTATGGTTGACACTTTTGAGTCATTTGAGTTTGTTTTCAATGCTCACTTGATGCTCATCATTCTTGGATGCACAAATGAATTGTTTCAATCTTTACAAAAGAGATCGGGATATTGTCAATACAATGTCATTTGTGACCTTGGCAAAGAGAAAAATGCAACAAATGAGGTCGAATGGTTGGGAAGACTTCTTTGAAAGAAAGGTAAAACCATTTTGCCGTAAACATTGCATTGATGTTTCTTCACTTGATGGTAAATATGTGCCTCATGCAAGATCCTCTCGTTTTTATCCGCAACAAACAATTGATGACCACTATAGAAGAGAAGTATATTTTGGTGTTAGTTGCACAAGAGCTTGATAGTCGGTTTGATGAGGTTAATATGGAGTTGCTTATTTGTATGCCTGCTTTAAATCCCTCCAACTCATTTGCCTCTTTTGATGCACAAAAAATAGTTAGACTTGCCAAGTTTTATCCTGAAGACATCTCAAGTGTAAATTTGATAAGACTTGAACTCCAGCTTGATAATTTTATTGAAGCTATAAGAAATGATGATAGATTTGAAGGACTGAACAATCTTACTGACCTTTCTATTCGGCTTATTGTAACAAATAAGGATGATCTTTATGATTTGGTTTACTTGGTCCTTAAGTTGGTATTGATTTTACCGGTGGCGACGGCAAGTGTTGAAAGAGCTGTCTCCGCAATGAATCTAGTGAAGAATAGGTTGAGAAATAGCATGAGTGATGATGTATTGAATGATTGTTTAGTTACTTTCATCGAACGCGATATTTTCTCCGATGTAAGTGAAGATGACATAATTCATGCTTTCATGGCTATGAGAAAGCATAAAGTGTAAATGTAAGACTAGTTTTTTAAATATGTTGAATTACTTCTATTGTAATATACTAAACTATGTTGCTTTGTAATTTTTTTAAGATGTGACTTAGATTTTTTTTTGTTTGATTAGGCCTACCCTAGGATAAAATCCTGGGTCCGCCACTGGTTGGGGTGCCCCGATCAAGGAGCTGCGGTTGAGGCCGTTAGGCCTCTAAGAAAACGGATATGGCAGTTACCAACGATCACAAATCCAACAAGAAAGACAACTAATTGGCTGGAGCTGGCATTGATTGTTGGAACAATCAGCTCTGGAGTCAGAACTGGAGGTGGAAGCTGTAGAGGTGTTCAAAGTTAATCAAAAGCCGATACTTATATACAAAAGAGATCGACTGCATAAAATGTATACCACGGTGATTGCAGACTGGCATGGGATGGTTGTGGTGTTGCCGTCGAGGTGACAGTGGTCACATTCACCTAGGTGTGAAAAATCGATAGTTAAGATTAATTTAAAAATATATTGAAGGGAAGATTTTACTCTGATACTTAAAGTTTTGTGAGTGGATTCGGTGCTAGTGGCATGCAACTTTTGGCTTCTGGAAGCCGTCTAGTGGACGTTGAGCCATCGGTTTTCTTAGAAAATTATTGGCCTAATGGGAGGACAAATCAGTTTGAAGTTTAATGTGAATCAGTAAAAGCCGATAGAAGGATATTTACGATCTTCCTTTTCCTTTTGTCGCTGCTTGTTTGGCTGGAAACGTAGCCATTAAGGGACAGTGTTCCCATGTTGCGGGTAACTGTTGGCGATTCTTACTGTCTTCGAACTAATCCTCAAGCGTACTGATGTCGCTTGTAGTTTTCATCCGGAAGTATTATAAAGTATCGAATCCACAGGGAAAGAGAAATAAGGATAATTCTAACTATTTATATTATTTAAGATACTAGACAGCTAGTTAACCGAGGTAAGGACAAATTTAATAATATAAAAAGACCGATGACACACACATAGGAGTATAAAAGGATAAATTAATCAGATAGTTGGAAGAACAACGAGAATAGTATAAAGTTCCTTAATAGTGCAATCAATTATCAGGTTGAGCTAACAAATATGAGTTTGGAGGTTTGTTTTAAGAAATTGGTTGGATCTCGGTCGATTCACTACCACCCGCTATCAGTTAAGAATACCGAATGGTTATGACCACCCCCGATTGGGCCCTATTGCTCCAGTTCCTAACGCAATGGATTACACGTGAGATAAATCTCGGATGGATAGGGCTGTCACCACCTACCACAAAGTACATTGTAATGAGTGTAAAACAAGTCAGAGATAGTTTCAGACACCACGTTTATTAATAAATCCGATCACTCCTCGGATCTTATGAATCTAAGTTCAATACTTAGGCTATTATAAGCATATGAGAATGAAGCCAGACTCATAACTAGATAATTTTAATCAACCGTTCTAATAATTCACACTTCCCACTTAGTGTAAATATGTTCAGCGTAGATAATGAAATACCCTTATATTATAAAAGAAAACTCTTACAAAAGGGAAATGATATTACCCGAATTTTCAAAGACGATTCGAAACTCTGAGCTTCAGCTCGACTCAACTCTAACTCCCAAACTAACTACTCTAACAAGTGAGAGTGACTCCAAATGTGTTTTATGTGTTGTGTGTGATACAAGTGAGGTGAGGGGGTCCATATATAGCCTTCCATAGCCAATGGGGTGCTTCCATGCCATGGGGAACTTGTCACCTAGCCACCATCCGAAGGAGAATCCAAATAGGGATCCAAGGGGAGCCTAGGGAGGTCGACCGACCCACCTTTGGCCGATCCAGGCCCTCATTTCTCCTAGGATGCTTCCTTGTTGGTGTAGATTAACTCCCCATGTCGGTTTTGGCAGTTGGATTCGTTAAAACCGTCTTCCTTGTGAGCCCATTGATCCAAGTGTGAAGGAACTACAGTCATTCGATCAAATCAACATGCATGCACGCTAGGGATCACTCCTTGGTGTTTTTTTGGCAATTGGGAGAAATTGTTGTCGGTTGGGCACAAAAGCCAGGTTGGCCGGTCCTTTGTCCGGTTGAGCTCTGATTTTTCTCCACTTTAATTCTGAGGATAAAAACTCAAATTTATTAGTTTAAATAAAATGCATGTATAAACCTTGATTTTCCCCAAATCACCATAAAGTTTTCTTTAAATTTAATGGTGCATCATTAGCTTCACTGGAACTTTCTAGCTCAACATTGCTCTGCTCATACATTTTTGAATTGGACACTTCTTCTTCCAATTCAAAAAGGAAACTTTCACAACTAGGGAAGAAATGGATGATGAAGTGCTAATGTTCGCATCTTCAAGGTAAATAGTCGATGAGAGAGTATTCCGCCATGTGTGGTATTCAATGTAACTCCAAATAGATACAGGAAAAAAATCTGGCATAGCCGAAATATATTCATCGGCTAAGAGAACAATCACTTGTGCGCTTTTCTTGTCCAAGTCACTTCTAGGTTTTACTTTGTTTAGCACTAACCCCAGGATGAGTTGGCCTACACCTAGTTGACGAGCATATATCGATGGGTGTTAATACTCAAATGTGGGCTTCAAAATACAAGAACTACTTCTAAGGCTAGCTTAACTCGAGGAGAAAAGAAGTGTTGGAAGATCTTTATTGGTGCCAACTTCATCGGTTCATCCAGTCTTCTTAAGATCTTTAGTTTATCGGTGCCTACTTTGTAGCCACCAAATCCTGTACAAAGTTTTAGGTGTATGTTTTGCAAGGTTTGATATACCGGTCCAAGGAGATACTTGCCTATAGCTGGTTGGCGACCTTTTGCCAGTTTCTCGGCTAATTCTTGGTAATTTTTTGCTCGGGCCAAGAGAAGCGCCACAAAAAGTGAATAGATCAAGCCACATGTTTAGGAAGGCAGCATACTCCTTTTCTGGTACCTCGCCTAATTCTTTATGCAAGGAAATATGATCTTTCAAGCCAAGGTTTTTCGAATCCTTACGCGAATATTGGGGTTTCATATCAAAAGTCGATGGATACACCCCATATGGCCTTAAACCCATTAGCATAGTCACATCCATCAAGGTTGAGCCCATTCGATCGTTGCGAAACATGTAGGCCTTAAAAGAATGAAGTTGTTGCTATCAGAAGCTTATTCCCAATTGTTGATCGGTTGTTGAAAGAATGATACAATTGACTATTCCTAATCGTTCTCATTCGGACCTCTTTGTTGATTGCATCCTAATGAGCAGTCCCTCCATTCAGCAAGTATGGTAGGCCAAGATCGGAAGTCATTGTTGGGAAACCACCTATAGGGGAAAAGCTCGGCCGGCTAGGCCAGCAGCTTCCCCTGGTGGGTCCCACATATGGACCTGGCCTAAACCCTAAGCACTACTATATAAGAAGAGGTGGATCACCCATTGTATAACAGATCTGAGAAATAATAAAGAGAAGCTCCACTCTATATCTCTGTGTCCCCTGTGTTCTTGATCTTTCTCTGTAATTGATTGTCCACGTTTATACCTCGGACTACACCTGGTAGCGAGGTTTCTTAACACGTTATCAGCACGCTCGCTCCGATCAATCCGCGAGGAAGACCGATCTGCATCTATTTCTACCACGAAGGTATAATATGATTGTAGATCGAGAATCTGTGGGTTTTTCCCTAGTAGATCGGAAAATTCGCACGAATTTGTAGCAGATTCATCCTCTTTTGGGGTTTTTCTAAAAATCAATCTGGAAGTTGATGCTCGCGGCGTCGCCCCGTCGGCATCGCCGGCGCGCCCTGCCGGCGCCGCCGTCAGCGCACTTTCTGTCGGCCGCTTATCGCCTTGATCACGGCGTCCGCTGACGCCGACGCTTGCGCCGCCGCCTGGCGGCGACGCCAAGACGCGCGCCGCCGCATCGCCGCGCTTTCGCCGTGCCAGCGCCAGCCGCCGCCGCGCGCCGCGCCGCCGTGCCGTCTTTGCGCCGCGCCAAAGACGCGCCGCCGCCGCGCGCGGCTGTCGCTGAACACACCACGCGCCCGCGCCTGGAAACCTCGCCGCCACGGCCGCGCGCGGCGTGCGCGCCGCGCGCGCTGCGCGCTGCGCGGTGGCGCCACGCTGAAGCTTGGCGGCGGCTAGGGAAACCCTAGCCCCGCCTCGCGAGCCCGGCGCCTCCCCATTGGCCGCCTCCTTACACATCGCCGGATGGGCCGCCCTTTAGCGCGCCGCCATTGCCCGCCTTGCAGCGCCATTCATTGCGTCCGCCCTAGCAGCGCCGCCCAGCCGGACCGCCTCCCTTGAGCCACCACCACAAGAAGACCGCCCGCCAGGCCCGCTCCCACCGGTTGGGCCGCCACGCTGGCTGTGCGCGCTCGCCCACTGTCGGTCCTTGCCCATGCGGGCGCGCCTCGCCGATTTAAATTGCGCCCCGCCTCGCCGAGCCATTGCTGCCTTTATGCCGCTTGGTGGGCCGCCGCGGCCGCCGCATCCTATGTCAGTGGAAGAAAAGAAAGGGCTTTTTTTTGGGGGCTGCAGTAAATAGAAAAGAATAGAAGGCCTCTAGACCGAAAAAGAATTCTGAAAATTCTGAGAATTGCAGAAAATCCCCGATTCTTGCAGAATCACCTGTTTCGTTTTTTTTTAAAACTACCTGTTTTCAAACCCTTATAAGACTACATGCAGCCTTGCTACCAGCAGATCGTACGCTGGACCGAAAGGTCCAGATTAAGCGGAAATTTTCAACAAAAATTGCAAAAGGCCATGGAATTTATGAATTTGCCCTGAAGTTGCAGAAATTGCAGAAAACCCCCTTGATTTTTGCAGAATCACCCGAGATTTGAATTTTGGCATGTTATGCAACTCGGGGATTTATATTTGGCACCCCCTGCTTCCGGAAGAATGAAAAATGCATTAAAATCCCTTAGAAGTTTGGAAATTACTAGAAGTTTTTCTGATGTCTTCTGAGATTTTCAAATGTATTGGAAACTTAATCTTCGGCCTTTTTAGCATCCCGGGAACTTGAAGTAAGTACTCGGCTTTGAATTTGAAGCATTATTTAATTCTGTAATTATTTATGTGCAATCCTTGTGTGCATTGGCCATTATAATTATCAGTAATTATTTATGCCTATGAATTGGTAATGGCGAATATATATATTACTGGAATACATGAGAATTAATTATGTCACGCACCACATTTAATTAGATTACATGAAGTAATCTTATGAATTAATCCCAAAGTATACATGTCGAGTATAATAAAATATGAATTTGAGGTATTGGCATTGCATAGCCAGAGCAACCTCACTTGGGCATTGGACTATAGAATTGTACCCAGTAGCATGAAGCTCTGGGCCGCCATCAGGCTAAAACCCCGAAAGGATTAGAAACCGATGTGCGGAACAACCCTGCATTGCACTTTCTTAGGCACCCCTCTATGAACATATAGTATTGGCGTATACATGAGCAACATACCGCACTTAAGAAGCGGTTTTGAATGCTTTAGTATACTATCCTTTCTATTATATACGAATGGGGCATGCATGAGACTGCAAATTATGAATAAATTGGTCAAATCCTCTTTTGTGACAAAGAAGATCACATTCGAGGGTAATCCCCACTCTCACCTAAGTATAACTCCAAGTGCTTACAACTTTGTTGTTTAGTCACGGAGAAACTATTAGGAGGAGAAAACCCCAAATTTTAAAGAAGGGCATGAATGGGAGAATATGAATATTTGGCCTATGAAGAGAAAGTCCATTGCTTAAGAAAGATAACACAAGGAGAAGTCGCATTTTATTTCCACCATTAAAAGGGCAGAACCCTCAAGGCATAATGTCGGAAATTATGTGGCATTTGGAAGATTGGTCTATGATTTGCCATGATTATGCATTCAATTATGGCTTATCGATTAAAGAAGAAGAAAAAGCAATGGCAGAGGCTTGACTTGCCATTGTTGATGGGAACTCTTGCAGAGACCTCCCAAATCTTCCCCTTGTTCTAATTGAAATCGCACATGAAGTGCATGGAGAAAATGAAGATCTCGACAGATATCATTGAAACTCGAATAACCGTCTCGGCCCTGTCGCGCCCTGCTCGGTTACATCTGTGTGGTTAACTATGGAGCCTGCCCTTTAGCGATAGAAGCATCTGGGCGTAGCCCCTATTGTCAACTATGCTCCCGTACCATTGCATCGCTCGTGGCCCGAGTCAATCATTGCCATGTAGGCGGCCCTAGCACGGCCTGTGCCGCACACTAATTGGGTCATTCTGACCTCGGTCTGCTGTTGGCGCATTTGGTGCAGACTTGACAGGCCATATGTTGTGCTGGTCGTAGACTCGCCATACCATCTTGGCCTGCAGGTTTCGAGAGCACACCCACACGTAGTGGGTGCACATTTTGAATCGCTTTTATGAATTGCACTCTAAATTGTGGTTGCTAGCAGACATATGAATTTAAGCATGAATTGAAAGTTCCTGAAGAGCATATTTGAATTGAAGCTTTGGAAGAGCGCACATTAATTCTCATGACGGGTTTTGCATTTGCCCTTATTCCAGTATATATAAAGTTGCAATCAATTTATAAATTCTTTGAATCATGAATCTTGCCATTACCTGATTGCAACCTATAATCTATATAGTGCCCTTGGAGGTTATTAACACTGTTGTAGAACAACAAATAGCATTTTAAGAGAGCTCATATACCGTATCTATCTGAAGAATACCGTTAGTATTAATTTGAAAAATCGCTAGTAGCGATCTGTGCATAGCTTGCTCACGAAGAGTCACGGATATATTATTGGGTATTACATCAGCACTTAAGAAGCGTTGTTTACCCCGAGTATTTGGAGCCTCTTAAATTTAAAGGCATCCGTGCACGTTTCATGAAGAAACAAATGAAGAGAATAGCACTGAATGCTCATGCATTATGAAGAATGCCGGATGTAAGAAAATCATTACTAGAAGTAATACCTCCAATATGAATTAGGGCTACACTATAATAGATTTAATGCACTTGTAGTGCATGCCAGTTTAGAAGACTGTATTAAGAAACTATTTAACTCTTATCTTTTCAGTAGTGTATTCTGGGTTCCCCAGTTTGCAATGATAAGGGATTGCACAAACAACTCACATCGGGCTATAATATTATCGTGAAGATTTTCCGAATCTTGAAGATTTTGTGTGCCTGAATGTGCCACCGGAAATTAATAAATCTTGAATTATGAAGAAAGCCAAAGTCCCTGAATCTCTGGACTGCATCTAGTAGGACATTTGCATTTCAATTCAGCCCTTAACAGGGCAGTTTTGGTACTTTATAGTGCTCAACACAGTCTCCTATATGTGATTGAGTTTACTCTCACACAAGGAACGAAGCATTTGAAGAGAAGATCTTGTAGATCACTGGAATTAAAGAATTTTCTCATCCCATCATATGAAGTCCGCCGCAATGGACACTACTAATGATTTTATTTTAAAGACATTTGATGATGAGATTTGAAGCAGAGCACTGTGAATAGGCATAGCATGCCACCTCTTGCAGAGTGACTAGTAGTCATACGAATTGAAAATGAATTGAATAATTAGCCCGGTTAATTAGTAGAGTTGTAGTTCTTGAAGAATGTGTGAAGACATGAAGTCATACACAAAGCATCCCTAATCACTATTCAAAAGAACATGTAGTTCTACAACATCCAACTAGTGCATGCAAAGGATCATATGAAATTTCCCACTTTGAATTATATGTACCATACCACTATTGACGAGGAATATTTTCCCGTCATTAGGGGGAGAATTAGAACTCTTGAATGAGAATGCCGAGAAAATAAGCATATAGAATTCTCGTGCGTGACCCTTGCGCTAGTAAAGAAATGAAAGTCTTGATGACTATTGAAGTATATGTGAAACTGCCACTGAATGATCATTTTTGTGATATGAAGGGAATGATTAAGTTGCATTACTAGAAGTAATGCGCTTGAGAGAGGTTCTTGATACCAAAGAATTGAAGGTACCCTCAACTGTTCAAAGGCCTCCGAATGAGCAGGAGTGCAGTTCCTCAGACCCAAAGTACACAGGGACATTGGAGAAAAAGCGAAAGAGGGCTTATTATGACCAAATCACTAAAAATGCCTCAAGTAGTGAAGGGGAGCCAGTTGAGACCTGGCAGCTGGAGAGAAGCCTGCTAGCGAGGCACTCCCAGTCTTGAATATTCCATGGCAGGAATAAAGCATGAATGTATCGACCAAAGTGTGTGCACACACCGGCGATAAAAACTAAAGGAACTTGCTCCCGTGATGGGAAATAGCGGTGCAGAGCAAGTAGAAGTGCACGAAGCACACCATGACTAAATGGCCATATGAATTGTATTATTAAGGGAACTTATGAAAAGAGCAATAGCCAAAGTTGACATATATATGCCATATAAAAGAAGGCAATTACCGCGGTATACTATCATTTTCTCTAGAAGAGAAATGAGAATAATGAATTAGAATGGTACATAACAAGGCTGATAGCTCCACGCTTCATGAAGAAGCTTATTCCCTGGTCATGGTATTCCTCTAGATATATCTCATTATTGGCAGTACTCAACTTGAAGTTGAGAGTGAATTTTGAATTGAAGGATGTTGTTACTGAATATATGTATAAGAGACTTGGATTCGGATTAATGTATGAAGATACTTGAAGTATCACCTTCCGTAACCAAGATAGAGTAAATAGAAACATATAGTGTGAAACTCTGAAAGTCACTATATAAATTGAAGAAGAGAATTAGAATAAGTATACTTATACTTGAAGTATGGTAAACTAAGCACTGCTTAGGCTTGCAGCTCGAGCATTTTCCTCATGGGATCTATCGGGGATTAAATTACGGCCCATTGCCATGGCCCACTCCCTGACAGCTCGATCAAACAGCCTACCAGGGCCCAGCTCCCTGGAAGGTTCTATCGGCCCATATGCACCTCGCGAACAGCTTCTGGTGGCGTGGTGCGTGGTAATGAGATTCGTGTTCGAGTCCTACTCGAACAAGAGTTCTCAGACGGACTACGAGAAGACCGGACGTGGTTTCCGGATTGGATTAGGAGTCGTGATCCCCAAGACTAGGAGTATGCCTTATCGCTTGGGATATATTTGGCATGAGTATGAGTTCGTTATGATCTCATAGTTAGCCGCCCGATATTCCTCGGTAGATCGGTTTGCTCCACACTATATAAACAAGGCCCTGCGGCGTGTAGAGGAGGAGTTTTTACGACTTGATCGGACTTAGAGCTTTACGCACTTGCATCGCGCACATTATCTCGCCGAGACTTGTTCGTCTCGCCGAGCCATCTCTTGTATTCATCTCGATATATAAGAAAGAATTTGGGCGAGGGCTATTATCTCTCGAGAGGCTGAACCGGGATAAAACCCTTGTCTCTGCTCGTTCTTTGTTCGCATCGTTTGGCGTGTCTCCTATCTCAATCTTCAAGAACCTTAGCGACTTGAGATCGATATCTCAACCGTCGGCATTGGCGCCGTCCGTGGGGAGACGCAGTCGAGCATGTCGAACTCTATCGGCGATCTGAGAGATACTTCACGAGGGCTACGACTCGGAAGGGCGGATGTCTCATCCCGGTCGATTCGGATCGATCTGTTCGGTCTCGAGCGCTTTCGCATCCGGCGGATGTCTCCGCTTACATGGCGTAGATAGCCTCGGATCGCACTCCGTCATCGGCGATTTACTCACGGCGATGATCTTTACGACGGTTTAGATTTATCGATTCCAAGGCTATGTCGGTAGAATTCCACTGTGGAACACAGCGATGACACCGTCTAGCATACCTTCGCATGGCCCCCGCGGCATTAACATGGCGATGTAGGAACCTCTCGAGGATCCCGCGACGGCCGTGGCGGCTGGCGAGGTCGGGCGATTAACTCTGCTCGGCATCAAGGCGATGGCTGCGCAGTCGCCATGGCGAGCGTCATTCGCCGCACCTCGGCGATTCCATCAATCAAACCTTAGCACGGTTTCGCGATCGATTAAGCGACAGTGTCGTGACCCACCTCGCGTGCGGCGCTAAGTCTCCGGCGAAGCTTCCCTGTTGGGTCAATTCCGCGTGGCCGGACTCGATCGGGCGAACGCGGATGGTTCGAGATCCGGGACCCATAGATCAAAGTCGGGGAACGGCTCGAGGCTATGGCGCGGTCCTTAGATCCACCAATCAAGCTGATCTCGCCCGCATGGGCGTCTTTGTTGCGACTAACCTAAGCGGCGGGTCAAGGCCTAAAGTCTCTAGGAGAAGTCAACAACTCCTCCGAGCAAAGACACCAAAGCGCCGGAATGATTGGACACTCGATCGATCGCGTGACCCGTCACCATCGAAGGATCATCGTCCATGAGCAGGCTACCGTGGTCGCCGCCGCCGCTAAGTCCTCGTAGTCATCGCGACCACGGAACAAGCGCGCCTGCTGATAATCACAGATGGTCCCCTCGTGAGGAGCGCGCGTCGCCACCACGACGAAGGCGTGGTGGATTGTCCCGGAGAGAGTTTCTCCAGGCCGAGTCCTCCCGTTCAGCAGGAGTTCCTCCGCGCAACAGGACCAACGTCTTCTCAAGACTAGGTTCTGCCGGGGAAGGTGGCCGGTCATATGCTCTGGGCTGCAGGGCTTTCTCCGACGAGCTTCGGGCTGTCCGGTGGCCCTCAAAATTCAAGCCCGGTCACATGGAGAGGTACAATGGGACTCAGAACCCAGAGGAATTCCTTTCCATCTACGCTACGGCCATCATGGCGGCCGGGGGTGACGAGCTCGTTATGGCTAATTACCTCCCGACTGTCCTTGAGGTCTTTGCTCGGACGTGGTATTCAATCGGCAAGAGGGTTCCATCACTCATGGAACCCGACTTTGTGGCGCTCGATTGCTAATTTCCGAGAGCTATTACGTGCGTCAGGCAAGGAGGATGATCTGCACGGATGATCTAGATGAGCGGGAGACCCTCCGCAACCGTGAAGCGTTTCATTAAGATCCGCAACACGATCCCAAACATCTCGGATGAATCTGTTGTCGCGCCTTCAAAAGCGGAGTCCGCGACGAGCGGCTCACCCAGATCTCGAGATCAATGAGACTGGACCGCCAACGACTGTTCAAAGGCGGTGACCGCTATGCCAACACGGCAGAGCGCGTTGATCTAAAAAGGCGTTCGACAAGGGCGAAGTGCCGCTTGACTGGTGTGGATGAGAAGAAGAAGAGCAAAGAACAATGTTCTGGTGACAAGAAGTCCCGAAGAAGAAGAACAAAGGTGATGCGAACAATACCATCGCAGGTATGGATCGCGCCCCCCAAGGATGGGCGGAAGAAGCCCAACAATAATTACAAGGGCAAAAAGCACGCTCAGGAGGCGGACAAGGCAAGAAAGGTCAGGCGACCGATTTTGCAAGTTCCACCAAAGACTACGGGCACGATATCGCCATTTGTAGAACTTGGGCTGCAAAGCTCGAAGATTTCTACAACGGCAAGGGCCCAATGCCCACCCTCGCCCGAACATGGTGATGCGGCAAGAATAGCGCCAAACCGGCGATGGTGACGGGAAGATGATGATGAATATCAAGAGGCCGTGAACCATATCGCCGTCATTTTCGGCGGCTCCTCGGCTTGCACCTCTCGGCGCAGACCTCAAGGAAGCTGCGCGGGAGGTCCTAGCGTCGAAAAGGCAAAACCTCAGCCTGAATCGATGAAGTGGACTGAGGTCTCCATCTCCTTCTCTCAGGAGGATTGCCCCACTGGGATGACCAAGCCTCAGCGGCTCCCACTGGTGGTCGCCCCGACCATCAGCAACGCGAGAGTTGGCCGTGTCTTAGTGGACGGCGGGAGCGCTTTGGACTTGCTTTCTGCTAAAGTCTTGGACGAGATGCAAATTCCTCGTTCCAAGCTGAAGGAAGTCGCAATGCCCTTCTACGGAATTGTTCCGGGAGAAGCTGTGAAGCCGTTAGTGCGAGTTGTTCTTCTGTCACCTTCGCAACCCAAGCAACTTCGAGCGAGTTGATCACTTCGGCGTGGTCGACTTCCCGTCGGCGTACAACGCAATCTTGGGCAGGCCATCCCTCGGTAAGTTTATGGCCGTATCCCACCACGCTTGCCATTGCGTAAAGATACCAGGTCCTAACGGCGTGATCACGGTCAAGGGCAACTACAAAGCTGACTTTGGATTGCGACGAAGATCCACAGCCCCGTCGACCAGCTTCCGTCGTGCGGTCTGAAGTTCCGCAGACCAAGTCCTGACGCCCTAGGGTCTCCCTTGACCGGGGAGAAACCAAGGAAGTTCATTGCCGCAGCGATACTTCCAAGATTCACAGGGGCCAATCTGGACCCCAAATAGGAAAGCGAGCTCATTGCCTTTCTCCGAGCCAATGCAGATGTATTCGCACAGGAGCCATCGATATGCCCGAGTCCCAAGGGAGGTGTCGAGCACAAACCGGTCAGACTGGCGGACAAGAAGCTCTGTTTCGCGGAAGCTTCGTCGCTTGCTGAATTCAAAGGGGATCATCAAAGATCGACAGCAAGCGCTTTCATTCTTTGGGTTCATCCGCGAGGTTGATCACACCGAGTGGTTAGCCAACCCTATCATTGTAAAGAAGAAAGGCGGCAAGTGGAGGATGTGTGTCGATCACACAGATCTGAATCTTGCTTGTCCTAAGGACAATTTCAGCGCCTCGTATTGACCGGTGGTCGATCGATCATGACGCCAACTTTCGAGTTTTTAGATGCTTACTCGGTTACCACCAAATAAGCATCTCCCGAGGATGAAGAGAAGCGCCTTCATCACCCCTTCGCACATACGCTATCGACCATGTCTTTCGGTCTGCGCAATCTTTGGTGCCACGTTCGGTAGCAATGGAAAACCTTCCCGAGCAGTAGCGGAAAAAACACGGAGGTCTATGTCGGCGACATAGTTGTAAAAACAAGTATGCTCCAGATCATGTAAAAGACACAGCGAGACTTTTCATAATCTCACCAGCATCGAATAAAATTAAATCGGAGAAGTGTACCTTTGGTGTTCGATCTGGAATGTTGCTCGGTTATGTCATTGGCTCGCAAGGTATTTACGCCAACCACGAAAAAATCGAGGCCATTGAAAATATCGAGCTCCAACTACCATAAAGGAAGTACAAAGCCTCCTTTGGGACGGATGGCTGCTCTAAGGTGTTTATTTCCGTCAAAGGCTAACGCTGGCTGCCCTTCTTTAAGGCCTGCGCAAGCACAATGGTTTCGAGTGGGCGAAGAAGCCGATAGATCCTTCCAGATCCGGCGATACTGTCCAATCCTCCCGTCTTGACTACCCAGCGGCATGGCGAAAGCTCCTATTGTACCTAGGTTGCACGCCACAAGCGGTGAGCTTGATCTTGGCGGTCGAAAGGAAGGCCTACAACAACCAATCTATTACGTGGCGAGGTACTTCACGGATCAAAGGCGTTACCACGAGGTCCGTGGCTACTCTCGCCTTGCTCATGTCCTCCAGAAGCTTCGCCACTACTTCCAGCGCATCAAATCTGGTCCCGACCACGTTCCCTGCGGGAGAAATCCTACGGAACAAGGAATCTAGCGGACGTATAGCTAAGTGGGCAATGGAACTAGCGAGTTTGATCATTATTTGTTGCCCGAATCGCTATCAAGTCACAGTCCTAGCTGACTTTGTCATTGAATGGACTTGCCCGCCCAAATCGAGGAGCTCCCGAGCAACCTGATGAACCCTCTTGGACCATGTTTTTCGATGGCTCGCGCCAGACCGAAACTCGGGGCTGGTTTTGTTCTCATCTCCTCAAGGAGAACAACTCGATATTCTATCCAACTACACTTTGCGGCGACTAACAACGCTGCGGAGTACGAGGCCCTCCTCGCCGGACTAAGGCGTGCAAGTTGCTTGGTGTCCAGCGGCTAGCTGTGAAGGAGATTCACGGTGGTCATCAATCGTTAACAAGGAGTATCGGTCTTTGCGATAACTCAATGGCGCGATACTGGTTGAAGTGAGGAAGTTGGGCGGCATTTTCGATTTTTGAAGTGCTCTTCGTGCTCGGGAAGGACAACTTCGCCGACCAGCTATCAAGTTTGGATCCTCACGCGAACTCGCTTCGGCAGGGTGCTCGTCGAGCACCTTCACAAGCCCTCAATCACGTCTCCGGACGAGGCAACAGAGGCAGTGGTCTTTGTCTCCGTCATCGAACAGCCGCGGATGGACAACGCCATTTGTCCGGTACCTTGCAGATGGGACCGCCGACGACGGCCGAAGCGGCGTTCCGGCCATAAGGCGTGCCGCCCATACAAGCTTATGGATGGCACCCTTTACCGTCGAGGTGCTCTAGGAGTTCTCTCCAAGTGCATCTCGCAACAGGAGGGTGTGTTCCTTCTTAGGGACATACACGAGGGTGCCTGTGGCAACCACGCCTCCTTCAGAACTCTGGTCGGCAAAGCGTGCCGCATGGGCTATTATTGGCCCGCTGCGTTACAAGATGCCGGGACATTGTGACTAAGTGCAAGGCTTGCCAATTTCACGCCGGAAGGCACACAAGCCCGCCAAGAACTCCAAACAATCCCCCATCTTGGCCTTTTTCCACATGGGGTGCGGATCTGCTCGCCCATTCCCTAAGGGGTACAAGGGCTATACACACCGCTCGTCGCCATAGACACTTTTACAAAGTGGATTGAGGCAGAGCTCGTGTCGCCTCTTCACGCCAAAAGCGGCTGTTCGCTTTTTCAAAAGCAACGTGGTCACGCGCAGGATTCCCCATAAGGCGATCACGGATAGCGGTACCAGTTGAGCGAGCTATTCCGTGAATCTGCGCGAATTTGGGTACCAAGGTTCGTTTCACCTCATGGCACATCCACGAGCAATGGAGCGATCGGCGAGCTAACAGACGAGATAGTCCAGGTATCAAGCGGCGGGTATTTGCTGCTCTCGGCGAGCACAGCCAAGGCTCGGGTTGACGGTTCCTTCCGTCTCTGGGCGATTCAGACTACGGCCGGTAGGCGACCGGGAAACTCCTTTCCAAGCGGTCTATTGTGCGAAGCCATCACGCTCCCGAAATCGTACTCGGTTCGCCAAGACGAGCTTGGTCAACTTAGTTGACGTTGAGCAAGCGCTCCTCGATCTCGATCTCCTCGAAGGCACACGCCACCGGGCACAAGTCGAATGGCGCGCTACCAAAGAAGATCTTCGCAAACGCGCTGCCAAGACAGTTCGACCTAGGGCTTTGAAGGCGGGCGACCTCATTCTGCGCCGTGTCCAGAACTTGTCCAATGCCAACAAGTTAACTCCTCGTTGGGAGGGCCCGTTCACGGTCGTTTCTTACCTTTCGCCCGGGCTGTTCGCCTGCTATGGAGGACGGAGAGAGCGACCAAAGACTTGGAACATCGACCGACCGTAAGTTCTTTGTGTAGGTCCTCGTTTGTTTGCTTCGCCAGCGCTTTTTGTAAACTTCGCGCTTTAGTTCGCCCAAGTCTCTCGGGCACCATGTAAAGTTCAATTCAATTCTTCAGTGAATCCTCGTGGCCTCTGTGCCCTTTTCACTGTTGGTCTTCTCAGACTACTTTCTCTCTGGTAACACTTGATGGCTGCCGGTCTTGCGAACTCTTGGCTCCGCAATCTTAAGGATTGTTCCCTACCCGTATCTGGTTTCGACAAGTTCCTAAACTCGTGGTTGCGTAACACGGCCTTTCCACCTCGCGCTAAGTTGCTCTCGTAAGCCCTCCATGGCGAAGCACTTCTTGCTCGCACGACCACTTGGTAAAGCTCGCTCTCGTAAGCCCCATGGTGAGGCACTTTCCTTGTTCGGTTACTCTCTGGAATCGCCTAACTTACGCCAACGAAAGCGGACTACGGAGCTAATCGAGCAAGGTACGGTGTCGCTCTTTCTCCCACGCACATGCTCGAGTTCGCAAGTTTAGGTTCTCGAGCATCGTCTGCACGGGGCTAGGGTGTCGCTCTTTCTCTTGTGCACTGCTCGGGTTCGCAAACTCGGGTTTCGAGCGAGATGCACAACGGGGCTGGGAGTTAGGCTAAGCGCCACCGGTTTTCTTAAACTTCCTAGCTGTTCGCTTTTCTCTTAGTTTACATTCGTTCTTGTCTTTTTTTTTTTTTTGCTCTCTCTTTGCAGGAAAAAGGTAAGTCTTTATTAACAAAATTTGCGGTACAAAAGTCCATCTCGGTTCTGACCCTCTGACTACCTAGAAGCGAGTTGCTCCTTGAGCTCCTCGATCACTTCCTTAAGGCGCAGGACTTCCCTTGGGCTTTGAACCCCTCTCAGCCTCGGCTCGGAGACGATCGGCTTCCTCCTTGCTGCTTCGCCTGCTCTGTCGCTTCATGACGGAGAGCCTCGACTTCTTCGGTCTTGGCCCTGCACTGGTCGGTCGAGCCTCGCCTGCTAACTTCGGCTGCTCGGCGGTCTTGAGCTGCTCGCCCAGCTCCTTGACCTTCTTCTCCATGGTGATCGCCTCACCGCCATCCCACAGATCTCCTCAATCTCCTCCGTGAAGCCCACAGGTTGAGATCTTAGCCCGAGTCCGCGGATGTCCGCACTCCTCCTTGGCGAGCTGGGCTTTGAGCTTGGCTTCCTCTGCGAGCTGGCTCCGCCCGGTGGGGCCGCCTCGGCAAGCTGCTCTTCAAGCCACTTCGTGCGGCCGGCATCTCCTCCATGGTACTCGCCTTCACGGCTTCTTGTGAAGCTCCTCGGCTTCCTTTAGGAGAGCCTCAGAGAATGCCTCTCCTTGGTCAGCTTGGCCTTGAGCTTCTTCGCTTCGCCTTGCCGGCTCGGCTTTGGGCAGCATGAGCGCCTCGATCGGATCCCCTTTGAAGATGCTCCTGAGGGATGCCCAAGACGGGCGTCCGCTCGATGGTGACCCCATCCTCGAGTTCCGCCATGGTGTCCTCAAGACCCGAGAGGGAAGAACAAGTTAACTACGCTGCGATTATGTGGCTAAAGTGAACAAAATTTGGTCTTGGTGTTTACCTTGCCAAGTCGGCGCTTGATCCGCGACGCAGCGGTCCTCGAGGCCATGCGTCCGAAGCCCGCTTCGTGCGGGATGAGGCGGGCGTTCTTGCTGCCGCCGCTTTGTTCGCTCCTTCTTCTTGCGGGAGCGCGTCGCTCGCCGGGAGCAGAGCGCGGGCGAAGCGCGCTTCGTCTCGCGCTCCTTCCCTCTTCCTTTTCCTCTTCGCGCCAACGTCTTCGGCGAGGCCGAGCCACTCCGCTCGGTGGCGCCGTTGTTTCCACCGGCGGGACGACTTGCTCGACCGCCGGGGCTCCTTCTTGTTCCCGAGCAGTGGGATCTCGCCTTGCTCGACGGAGAATCCGCCGCTTCAGAGTAAGCTGCCCTGCGACGAAGTGCTGGCGAACGGCTGCTCGGTCACCTCGGCGCTTCCGAGCCATCGCTTTGGTTCAAGTCCGTGGCGCCACCGCCGTTATTTTGCCTCCGGCCGCTTCACCGCGTCTTTGAGCGCGTCGATCTGCTCGTTGGAGCCCGGCGGCAGCAGGCTCCACGCTGCCAGCTTGTCCTTGAGGCTCGCCAGCCTCACTGCCCGTGACGCGCCGTGCAGATGCTCGGGCAGCAGAGACCGCTCAACCGCCTCCTCGGCGTCGTCCGTGGCGGTCTCTTCTTGGGCAGCTGATGAACGAGAGTTGATCGTTAAGTCTGATGCGGTCAGAAGGTGGAAAGATCAAAAGATTGATTTCTACATACCTGCCGTGGAGGGCTTGGTCCTGATCTTCCTCGCCGTAACTTTCCGCTTTTCCTCGGGGCTCCTTGGCGGCTTCTCGCTTTGGCCCTTGGGCGTTGGCGATGAGCTCGGCTCTCTGGTGAGTGAGCACTCCTCTCAAGAACGCAAGGAGTTTCTCCTTCTGTGACCTCCTCCTCGAGTCTCCTTTGCTCGGCGACTGTTGTAGCCGCGCCATATGGCCGGGTGAGCTTGCGTGTAACGCCTAAGCCAGAGGGCCATGGTCCTTCTCTTCGTCGCTCTGCTGCTCGGTGAGGAGGAAGGGCTTAGTCTCTTCATTTGGCTGACCTTGCTTGCTTGGTCTGCCTTGGCGCGCTCCGTCGCCCTGGTGGTCTCCTCGGCGGTGGCGGCCGCCATGGTGCGGCGAGCTCAGCGTCGGCTCGGCCGCCACCTTGGGCTTTGTGGCGCCTTGGCCTTGTCCTTCTTCGGCTTCTCCTTCTCGGACCCGAGAGATCCTCGACGATCCCTCCGAGGATCATTTGGTCCTCCCACGATTTTGAGAAGCTTAACGTCAAGATTAAAACCAACAAAGTGTAAATCTAGCAACACGGGCGGGTATAAGTGGTTTACCTCAAATGCATGCGGATGAGCACGTTCCTCGGACAAGTGTAGGCCACCTCGCGGTGACCTCGCTGTCTTTCTTCGCCGCCAAGATGGCGTCAACCCGCTTCGGTCACCCATGCGTCGGTTGGCATCTCTCGCCCGGCAGATGGAATCGTTAAATTCTGTTCGGAGAAAACGATCAATGAAGAGGTTGAGTCTTAAAGGCACTTACCCGTGTTTCCCTTGTGATGTCTTCCCATCCCTCTATCTTGTAGAAGGATAGGACCTTCTCCATGTGGCGCGACTACATTGTTGTGAAGTCCCGGATGATCTTCGCCTGCGTGAGCCCAAGGCTCACGAGGGAGGCGATCTTCCTTGTCATGTACCAGATCCTCGGCACTCATCTCCGGCCGAGGCATTGCCCCTTCACGGGCGCCTTTCGGTGAAGATGAGCTTGTTGCCGCCACTCCGCTTGTCAGAGAACCACCTCACCCACCACGCGCCCATTGAGTCGAAAGCAGAGGTGGGCGAGGGTACGCGTCGTCGGCGGTGGCCCGAGCTTGAGGTAGTAGCACCCCAGTTGCTGAAGCGAAGGAGCTGCTCCTAAATCCATCAGATAATAGTGGAGGAACAGCCCACCGGTGGATCGATTCTCAGATAGCTTCGACAGGTGTGCGAAGACGCCATCTGGAGGATCTTTGTTCGGATTGAGGTTCGCCACCTCCAATCCGCTAATGTTTAAGAAGGCCTCAACGGTCGCTTTGGAGATCGCAACCCGAGCAAAGGCGAACTGCTCGGGTTAACGAACTCTCCTCCAGCCGCCCGAGTATCCTCTCTCGAGGCGGTCTCCAGCTACCGGTGTCAATGTGGCCCTCCTCCTCCCAGACTTTAAGGTCCTCCTCGGTCAGGCTAGTGCCGGTGAACTTGGCCATAGCGGTTCCCAGGACTGGACGAGCAGGGTTGGTGGTGGAGTTTGGGTGCTTGATGCTGAGCGCGCGGTTGGAACTAAGGCTTAGAGAGGAAAGGCGCGAGAGCAGAAGTGGCTGGCCGCGGGCGGCTTGGGTACTTTTATAGTCCCGTATAAGCAGCTCTGCAACGGTTTAGTCCTAAAACGGCTAGTTTTTACTGCAACGGCTAGGTAAAACGGTCTTTGTTTTCACCGCAATGACGAGAAGTTACCGTTGGAATCGCTAACGGCTATTTTTTCCAGCGTCCGCTTGAGGCCGTGAGTGCTCGCTTTCGGACAGACGCTGCGTTCCTGCTCGACGCGACGGAGTTGCTTTCGGCATCGATCGGGTTTATTCGGTCCGGACAAGTCCTGTTCGGTTGAACCGTAACTCGTTCGATGCTTTGTTGCACGCCTTTGTAGCATGAAATATACCCTCTTCGTGACTTGGAGTCTCAAGAGGATGACCCCACTCTAGTGAGTCCTTCCACTTGAGTCTCGGGGCTAGCTGCCGGGATTAAATTACGCCCATTGCCATGGCCCACTCCCCGATAGCCCGATCAAACGACCTACCAGGCCCAGGCTCCTGGAAGGTTCTATCAGCCCATATGCACCCGCGAACAGCCTTCTGGTGGCGTGGTGCGTGGTAAAGGATTCGTGTTCGAGTCCTACTCGAACAAGAGTTCTGACGGCTACGAGAAGACCGGACGTGGTTTCCCGGATTGGATTAGGAGTCGTGATCCCCAAGACTAGAGTATGCCTTATCTCGCCGGGATATATTTGGCATGAGTATGAGTTCGTTATGATCTCATAGTTAGCCCGCCCGATATTCCCCAGTAGATCGGTTTGCTCCACACTATATAAACAAGGCCCTGCGGCGTAGTAGGGAGGAGTTTTTACGACTTGATCGGACTTAGAGCTTTACGCACTTGCACACATTATCTCGCCGAGACTTGTTCGTCTCGCCGAGCCATCTCTTGTATTCATCTCGATATATAAGAAAGGCTGGACGAGGGCTATTATCTCTCGAGAGGCTGAACCAGATAAAACCCTTGTCTCTGCTCGTTCTTCGTTACAGATCGTTTGGCGTGTCTCCTATCTCAATCTTCAAGAACCTTAGCGACTTGAGATCGATATCTCAACCGTCGACAGGATCCTAATACACCAGGAGACCTATACTCAGAAGGTTTTAAAAAGGTTTGGCTTTGGCAGAGACTATTCCTGTAGAACCCCTATGATAGGGAGATCTTTGCAGAAAGAAAAAGACCCCTTCCGACCCAGGGAAGAGGGGGAGGAAATCCTCGGGCAGGAAGTCCCGTACCTGAGTGCAATAGGAGGACTTCAGATCTTGTTAGCGAAGACACTACCGATGTAGCATCTGCCGTGAACACGTTGGCTCGATACAGTGCAGCGCCCACGAAGAGGCATTGGAACGGAATAAAGGTTATCTTTCGATACCTCCGTGGAAGCATTGATCTTGGCCTATTCTACAGGAAGAACCAAGATATGAATATTATTGGTTATGCCAATGCTGGGTACCTTTCGGACCCGCATTCTGGTAAATCACAAATTGGGTATGTTTTCCTATGTGGTGTCACTGCAATGTCATGGAAGTCGTCCAAGCAGACGCTAGTGGCTACGTCCACAAACCACTCGGAAATCATTGCATTACATGAAGTATCTTGTGAATGTGCATGATTAAGAAGAATGGTGAAACACATCCTGCAGTCATGTGGATTACCTATTGAGCAAACCCCTACAATTATCTATGAAGATAATGCCGCTTGTGTTGCACAAATGCATATGGGTTATGTGAAAAGTAATCTCACTAAGCATATCGACCCCAAGTTCTTTTATGCGCATGAACTGCATAAGTTGAACGAAATAAGTATCCAGCACACCAAATCCTGTGAGAATTTGACTGACCTGTTCACTAAGTCATTACCTACCGCCTCCTTTGAAAGGTGTGTTAGGGACATTGGAATGATCAGGCTGAAAGAAGTGCAGGATTCAGGGGGAGATAATTCACACGCCTTGAATAAAAACTTTGGCATGAAGCCGGAGTACCCAACTCGATCTAGAAGATTGAATGCAATGTTGGGTGATTTGTACTCTTTTTTCCTTGGTGAGTTTTTCCCTGAAGTTTTCTCACATAAGGTTTTTAATGAGGCAAATCAATGCGCATGACAAGCGTATGCTATGTACTCTTTCTCCAATCCTTTTTTCCCACTGGGTTTTTGGATGGAGTTTTGATGAGGCATATGCATCTCGCTGGCAAGGTCCAAGGGGGAGTGTTGGGAAACCACCTATAGGGGAAAAGCCCGGCCGGCTAGGCCAGCAGCTTCCCCTGGTGGGTCCCACGTATGGACCTGGCCTAAACCCTAAGCACTACTATATAAGAAGAGGTGGAGCACCCATTGTATAACAGATCTGAGAAATAATAAAGAGAAGCTCCACCCTATATCTCTGTGTCCCCTGTGTTCTTGATCTTTCTCTGTGATTGATTGTCCATGTTTATACCTCGGACTACACCTGGTAGCGAGGTTCCTTAACAGTCATTTCTCCACCTACCCAATGCAAAACCAATGCACATCAGTTTGTTTGCCGATTTCTTCTATAATCGGTTCAAAAGCCGATTAGGAGATTTTTTTGTTTCCTTGTTAGTGTCAGGTCAAATTGACTGGTACGCTCTGAACCCAAATATTTGGTGTCTGTCGGTGTAATAAATACCGGGGTGCGAAGAGTCCTGAGAAGGTCAGGCGGGCCCCACGCGTCAGGCGGGCGACCAGGCCCCAGTGCGTGGGCGAGCCCCTCGGCGCTTCAGGCGGGCCCCACGCGTCAGCGGGCGGCCGCCCCCCAGCGTGGCGAGCCCTCAGCGCTTCAGCGGGCCCCACGCGTCAGCGCGCGGCCAGCCCCTAGCATGCGGGCGAGCCTCTCGAAGACCAAGGCGAGGGCCCCACATGTCGCGGGCGACCAGGCCCGGCGGCGGGCGAGCCCATCGGTAGCCACGGGCGAGGGCCACACGTGTCGGCGGGCGCGTGGGCTAGCCCCTCGGCGCGCGTAGGGCCTCCCGCGGTCGAGCGGGTCCCGCATGGCAGGGAACGTCCCGAAAGGAGTCTTCTGGGCGAAGGTTTCCCCTGCTGCGAAGGATGAGCGCATTCAATGCGACATTACGCTAGCGGATAGGCAGATGAAGAGATGATTACCATACGATGACCTCTGCGCAGTTCGCCACCGCCACCGTGGGCGCAGCCGGAATTGACCGGCAGAGAGAGTTTGCCATCATCAAGCTCGTCGCCCACGTCGGAAGGAGCAAGCTGGGCCCCACCCGCAGTCTCGCTGGAGCGTCCCTGTGGGTCAGAAGCCACTTGCGAGGCACGCGTGGGCGGCGCCGTGCGGCGCTGTAGCAGCACGTTTTCGTCTCTCCTGTCGTGTCCCTCATGTCTTATTGGTGTATTTGCATCGAGAGTATCAGATTGCCTACGCCTCTCTCCGCTTATTTCGAGGCTTGTATAAAGGGGCGGAGAGAGGAGGGAGGGGGGGTTCGAAACATTCGGTAACCACATCTCATTCAACCACAACACGGAAAAGAGCTAAGGCTCGGCAGGAGTAGGACTATTACCCGCGAGGGGTCCGAACTGGTAAACCTCGCGTTGCTCCTTTCTGCGCCCCACGCCGAATCGAATCGAGCTCGGCTGATAGGCTAGCAAGATAGAAATCTGACTAGGGGTGTGATCCGCAGTGGTTGAGCGGAGAACACGCCGTCAGTGGCGCGCCAGGTAGGGGGGCACTAGCATCAATTCCTGCTCTTCGACTTCATCGATGGCGGATCAGCAGTCCGCGATGGATCCAGAGGCAGCCCGAGCGCTGACAAGGCGTCGGCGCGGCGATGGCGATAGATCAGCCAGGCGGTAGCCGTCCGCCGAGGGTTGGAACCCTGGCAGAAAGCAGCCGCCCCGGTCAAGCTAGGCGACGCCTGGCCCTGGAGGAGTGCACCCCAGCACAAAACCTCCATGCGGCCAGAGACCTGCTGGACAACCCACCGTTTCCGGTGACTCCGGACTCCCCGGCGGCGCCGTGGCTGGCTAGTTTGGCCCGCTACGTCGATGTCGCCGCGGCAGTGGTGCAAGTTTCGGGAGGTGTGGGAACCGGCGTTTCGCTTCTTCCCGCTCTTTCTTACCCTCGCACCCCTCTCGCAGATCTCCTGGAGGGAGGGAGCGGGGCCGCGATGACAGGAGCCAGGCGACTCCCACAGGGGATCGACCGGGCAGAAATGGCGGTGGACCAGACCTCCGGTCCCATCTGGAGGACCGCCACCTACTGCATGGAGAAGATCTGCATGATCGAGGCGCGATCACACGACGCTGCTGTCGCATGGGACCAGATGACTCCGTGGGGTTGCCCTGCCAGCGGCGGCGCCTCTTGGCGCCACCACAAGCGCCGGGGCGACGGACGAGGCAGCGCCCAGAGCAGGAGGCTCGACGTCGGTTGCTGCGCTTTTCAAGGAGCTGCGCAAGGCCCGATGGCGGAGAGGTTTCGACCGGCCCCCATCGAGAAGTACGACGGCTCTACCAACCCCGACGAAGTTCTTGCAGATTTACACCACGGTGATGCAATGATGGAGGGCGGGAAGGTTCTCGCGAACTACTTCCGCATCCTCACCGTGAGCCCGCTCGTGGCTCATGAACCTACCCCCGGAGTCAGTGGGGTCGTGGAAGGAGCTTTCCGAGCTCTTCATTACCAACTTCCAGGGCACCTTCGAGCAGCCCGGAGTTGAAGACGATCTCCACAGTTTGGAGCAGAAGAAGGAGAGTCGCTCTGCCGACTACATCCAGCCGCTTCACCAGTTCGCAACACCATCCCTGACATCTCCATCGACGCCGTTGTCACGGCCTTCAGGAGAGGCCGCTGGGGGCACCGAGGCGGGGACCTCGAGAAACCCCGGCGGCAAGGACAAGAAGAAGCGTAAGGCGGCCGAGACCGGGCAGGTCCTGGCCGCCGAGCGCGACGACGACGACGACGACGAAGACGGCGGCCGACGCGCGGGCGAAGCGCGCGGGCGAAGAGAGGAGGAGCCCGCGGCGGTGGCGGCAGAACGGTCTCGCAGGGCGAAGCGACCGCCGTGGCCACGGCGCTTCGCGGTCGCGAGGAGGGGCGAGACCGCCGTCCCCGTGAGTGGAACGGAGGAACTTACTGTCCCATTCACCGCAACAATTCCCACGACTTGGCTGACTGCCATGTCGTCAGCAAACTGGTGGACAAGCGCGTCCACGAGCAGCAGCAAGCGTCCGGCAGCGGCATGGGCAAGGAAGCGGCCTCGCTTGGCTTCCAGCAAGTGGAGCGTGAGGTCGCCGTCATCCACGGCGGATCGGCCACCTATCCGTCCCACGCTAGCTTTAAGCGTGCGATGAGGGAGGTGTGCGCCGCCGTGCCCGGCGTTGGGTCAGCAAGGCAGCTGGCGTGGTCGGAGCAACCGATCGCGTTCAGTCAGGCCGATCACCCCGCCAGCACCGCCGGCCCGGGGCATCTCCCGATCGTGGTTGCGCCCACGGTCCGGAATGTCAAGCTAGGGCGGGTGCTGGTCGACGGAGGGAGCTCTCTCAACCTCCTATCCGCCCGAGTCGCCAAGGCGCTCCAGATCCAGCAGCAGGAGCTTCGACCGGCGCTCCCGTTCTTCGGCATCGCGCCGGGGGCTGAGTCCGTCCCTCTGGGGCGCGTCAGCCTCCCGGTGACGTTTGGGGGCTCCGACAACTTCCGCACGGAGATGCTCGAGTTCGAGGTGGCGGACTTCGACCTCCCTTACAACGCCATACTAGGTCGGCCGGCGCTGACCAAGTTCATGGCGGCCTGCCACTATGCGTACATGGTGGTGAAGATCCCAGGGCCAGCTGGCCCCATCGTCTTGACAGTGGACCGCCCGGAGGCGCTCCGCTGCGACAAGGACGCTCTCGCTTTGGCGGGGGCAATCGGCGCCCAGAAGGCTGAAGCTTCGACTCGGGAGCTCCGGCGAAGAATCATGCCTCCCCGGTTCGTCCGCGGAGGTTAAGGCGATCTCCCTGAGTGAGTCAGACCCGGCGAAGACCGTTCGGGTGGGCGCCTCTCTCAGCGCCAAATAGGAAGGCGCGCTCGTCTCCTTCCTCCAGTCTAATGCAGACGTGTTTGCATGGCAACCGTCCGACATGGCTGGGGTCCCCAGAGAGGTGATTGAGCACAAGCTGGCAACGTTCCCCGGCGTGCGACCGGTTATGTAGAAGGTCCGGAAGCAGTCGGTGGAGCGCCAGGACGTTATCCGCCAGGAGGTGGACAAGCTTTTAAGGGCGGGGGTCGTTCGGAGCGTCTCCCATCCCAGGTGGCTCGCGAACCCCGTCCTCGTCAAGAAATCCAACGGACGGTGGAGGATGTGCGTGGACTTCACCGATCTCAACAAAGCATGCCCGAAGGATCCATACCCGCTGCCCCGCATCGACCTCATCGTCGATTCCACGGCGGGTGCGGCAACAGTAAGCTTTTCGGATGCGCACTCCGGGTACCACCAGATTAGCATGGCCGAAGAAGATGAAGACAAGACCGCCTTCGTAACGCCCATGGGCGTCTACTGCTACACAAGGATGGCGTTTGGATTGAAGAATGGAGGCCCAACTTACCAGAGGGCCATGCATATCGCTCACCGCCCTCAAATAGGGCGGAACTTGGAGGTGTACGTCGACGACTTGGTGGTGAAGTCCAACAAGGCGGAGGAGTTGATCGGCGACCTGGAGGAAACCTTCGCCAACTTGAGGAAGTACTGCATCAAGCTCAATCCTGAGAAGTGTGTATTCGCCGTTCCGTCGGGCAAGCTGCTAGGTTTCCTCGTCTCCCAGAGGGGGATTGAGGCGAACCCTGACAAGATCGCGGCGATCGAGAACATGAAGCCCCCGACGCGACTTCGGCAGATGCAGTGCTTGGTGGGCTGCCTGACTTCCCTGGGCCGCTTTATAGCTCGCCTGGGGGATAAAAGTCTCCCTCTACTTAGGCTCCTGAAGAAGACCAACCAATTCGAGTGGACGACGGAGGCGCAGGAGGCGTTCGACGGGCTGAAGAAGTATCTCACTTCCCCGCCCATGCTGGTCGCCCCGGACCCGGGCCAGCCGCTGATCCTTTATGTCGTGGCGAACCCCCAGGTGGTCAGCGCGGTGCTGGTGGCGGAAAGAGAAGGTGTTCAGCGCCCCATGTACTACGTCAGCAAAGTCCTCCACGACGCCGAGACAAGGTAGTCACAACACCAGAAGATGCTCTACGCCATTCTGACGGCGTCCCGGAAGCTGCGTCACTACTTCCAGGGGCGAGAGATCACTGTCTTGACGAAGTACCCCTTGCAGGAGATCCTCTTCAACCGCGAGGCGACGGGCTGCATCACCAAGTGGGCCATGGAGCTGGCAGAATTCGACCTCAAGTTCGCTCCCCGAACAGCCGTCAAAGGGCAAGCTCTGGCGGAATTCGTCAGCGAGTGGACTCCGGCGGACGAAGAAGCTGAAGGCACCCCAACACCCTCGCCGTGGACTCTCTTCTTCGACGGCTCGTTCTGGCTTGAGGGGGCTGGGGCTGGTGTCGTCGTGGTGTCTCCCACCGGCGACATCGTCCGGCACCTGGTGGTGCTGGAATTCCACGCTACCAACAACGTCGCGGAGTACGGCGATCGCCGCCGGGCTCGTGGTGGTAACCGACCCTCGCATCCGCGGCCGCAAGTCAGGGCGACTCTCTCCCGGTCATCAACCAGCGAGGAAGGAATTCACCGCGCGATCCCGTCATGGCGGCCTACGCGGCGGAGGTGCGCCGTTGAGCGGCACTTTGAGGGTTTGGGCTTGCGACGCCCTCGCCGCGACAACTATATGGCGATGAATCGCCCCTGCATTGCCTCGCCGAGGCACCTGTCCGCCGGGTTTTTGAAGAAAGACTCACGCGGCCGTCGCCGCGACCCGATTCTCGTGGGGACGACACCTTTCTGGCGCAGCCCCACATCCGAGGAGACGCCACCATTCTCGCCACGCCTCGGTCGGAGGGAGGAGGCGAAGAATCGCCGAGGCGGTTGAGGCGGAAATGCCGTGCCAGCAGAGTACGTCGGCGACAATGCTAACGTCGCCACGCCGTCCGAGAAGGTCGATGGATGGATCCGATCCTAGCCTACCGCGGACGGAGTGATCCTCACGATGACGCTGCTTGGCCGAGAAGATAGCGCGCAAGCGCCAAGCGCCACATACGGTAGGTGGGGACCAGACGCTGTGGTGCAAGCGGAGTTCTACTTGCGCGCCACTCGAAGCGGGAGTGCAATCCTCTCGAGATCCATGGAGGCATGTGCGGAGCCATTCAGTGAGCGGGCGTTGGTTGGAAAGGTCTTCCGCCACGCCTTCTATTGACCCATCGCCTCGGGATGCCTTCGAGTGGTGAGGAGATGCGAAGCGTGCCAATTTCACGCTAAGCAGATCCACCGACCGGCCCAGGCGCTACAAACCATCCCGCCTCTCCGCCGCTCGTGGTCCGGGAAATTTGGACATCTGAGCCCGTTTCGCGGGCGACCAGAGGTTACACATCCGTTCGCCGCAATGACAAGTTTACCAAGTGGGTTGAAGCTCGCCACCCCAGCGATCACGTCCGCGCCGCCATAAAGTTCATGAAGAGCATCTTCATCCGGTTCGTGTCGCCAGCAGAATCATTACCGACAACGGCGCCGCCAAAAGTGCCGATTTCAAGATCGTGCGAAGAGCTGGGTACTAAGCGTGCCGCCCGCCGCACACCAAGAGCAATGGGCAAGTGGAGCGGCAAACGCGAAGTACTCAGAGGATCAAGACAAGGGCGTTCGACCGCTGGAGAAGCGTGTGCGCTGGGCGGAGGAGGTTCCCACTGTGTTGTGGGCGCTGCGGACAACTCCCGACAGAGCCACCGGCGAGAACCCCTTCTTCCTGGTGTATGGCTCCGAAGCGGTGCTCCCGGCCTTGATGTTGCGGTTCTTGTTGATGTAGGCGTTCCGTGCCGGCGCGACGTAGTCGTTCCGCTCCTCTCCTCCAGACTTTGGACAATCACGCTTCATGTGGTTAAGACCACCACAACCGAAGCATCTCATGATGCCTCTCCTCCGATCGGCCACTCACCTGTAAGCAAATGAGAACTTCCTGGCCAACAAGGCAAGCTGCTCCTCAGGAATCTTGTCCATCTGATCATTGGACAGCTCACAGAGGGTAGAGAAGGAGAAACCGGCAACATCAGAAGAACCACGACCGGAGGGTCACTATCAAGGCAATGGATGAGGAACTGGGCTCTTCGGGAGATGCTCAAGTTCGTGCGCCTTGAGACTAGCATAGAGCGCCCAAGGACAAGTGTTGAGAGATCGGTACTCGTCAATTGCGCCACCTTCACATCCCAAACCTTAAGATCCAAAGCAGAGAAAATGCTCCGCAATCTCCGAATCGGTATATTTGACTTCAACCGAATGGAGATCAAGAAGAATCTTGGTGAAGCGGGAGAAACATAAGTCAAGCTGTTTCACCCGGCTTCGAGTAAATCGATTGTACTCTCTTTTGTCTTGGTCTTGTCTCACCACCTTAACTCCGAGCCGCCCCTCATGGTAAGCTTGGAGGGTCGCCCAGATTTTGTGGGTGTGGTGATGTCCGACACCGCTCATACTCCTCGCTAAGGCCTTGAATCAGAAAATTTCGAGCTTTTGCATTAAGCTCCACATCGCTTGATTCGCGGCCGCCACCTCCTCGAAACTCATATGGTTCCTTGATCTTAAGCCAAACATTGTAGCCCTCGAGCCATCACATATGTCTCCATCCTAGCCTTCCAATAGGAAAAATCGGCCCGGAGAACACGGGGTTTGGTAGAATACTTGTCCGCCATAGCTCAAATAGCAAGATGGATCGGCTTCAAAAATCGGTCAAGATTTGCATGTACATCAAACCAAATGCTCGATACCAGTTGAAGACCCGAGCTAGGCGGCTAGAGGGGGTGAATAGACGCCACAACATTTTACGACGCTTCTCCAAAAACCGAACAACTTGACAACTATGTGTACCCTTCACTTGGGTGCATGATAGCCATGAAATATTTGGGATTTTGAAAACACAATCCTGGTTGTCAAGTGTTCAAACGAGAGGAATCAATTCAAATCTTGGCTTTAGGAAAGGAGATCAAGCCAAATGACCAAAGTGGCTTTCAGAAAAGCAAAAGCAGATTCTTTCAGAACTTGTCCTCTAATGGAGCAGGAGGTTGGTGGCTTTCTGGTGCTCTAAAAATCATGGGAATTTTTCTCCCTATGTGTAAATGTGTCTTTAAGCACTCCACCAAAAATCATCTGAAGAATCCATCCACAGAAAAGGTAAAAAATCAAACACCAAGAGCAGTCAAGAACTTCGAGCAGAAAGTTTCGGGCTCGGTTTTCACTTCATAGCTCCCAAATGGAGAAACCAGTGGACTTCAAATTTTTACCACAGATGGGTATATGAGTCACGCATCTTTTCCAACTGGAATCATCCCAAAATGATTTTTCTAGATTTTTCTAAAAATCGTTTACGGACTGTTGCGCGGATGAAAGTTTCTGGACAGATTTGTAACAAGTCAAGAACTTGATCTCTTGCCTCTCATATGGTTGCAAAGAGTGTGGCAAATCATATTAGCAACCTCAAGGCTTCATAGACCATCAAGAACCAGTAAGAAATCACCAAGACTCATTTCCAAATAAGAACTCCAAAAAGGGGAAACAAAAGAAAGAAGAACTTGGAGCAAATCAACATAAGATGATCATGAAGATGAGAGATTTCATTGCATAGGAGTTGGGGAATTACAAACCACACTCCATGTGGTCACAAGCACTCTAAGTGCCACCCTAACATACCCAACTCACCCTCTATATTTCTAAAATTTCAGCTCTAAGGGAATGAGGGGGAGGTGCTCCCCTCCATCTCTATTTATAGCCCATGGGTGAGATGCCCTAACACCTAGAGCCCATCTCCACCCTTCATTTGAGGATGAGTGGTGTACAATACACACACTACAAGACATATTCCCGAGAGAGAATATTCTCCACATATTCCTCCGGGAAATATCTTCGCAAAGATCTTGGTCGCCATGCCCACGCTTGGGCCCACTGGTCGAACCAGCTTCGCCACCAGTTATCGACGCCAGCCTCCAACAGATCGGATTCTCGCCATGGCTAAGCTTCGAGTGCACCACTCATGTGACCGCCAGTCATCGAACCCGGTCGTCTCTGCGACTCCGGACGCACCAGCCTCCAAATGTCCCCACAAGCGCCACCACGCACTACCGACACCTGCATCATCGAGGTGAACACACACTAAACTAACACACCTTACCTCACCGCAAGGTTAGTCCATCACAAAATTACCAACACAATAATCCTTCATGACATCTCAATTAGGAAGTCTTAACACACCACGTGTCGACTTAAAACCACCGACCACGTCCGATCGAACTATTACCTAGCCCAAGCTCAAGACAAGTCGGTTCCAATTCCACGGCAATTTCCACAAATGCACCATTTAACATTCTTCAAAACACTTCAAATTCCATCTTGTCACATATATTCATCATCAAACAGGGTACCTCCACATGGGTCTCAACACTCCCCTTGATGAATATATTGACAAACCCTCGAAAAATATTTTGAAGTTTTTGGATTTGTCGAACAAGGCATGTTGGAAACGCCGAATCATGCTTGGAGCAAAAGATAGGAACACATGTGTTCAAAATCTCCAAGTCGTGAAAGTCAAAACTTCCCAAGAAATTATCCCCCATTTTTTCAAGAAATGAATGTTGATGTCTTTTTCAATTCTCCCCCTTTTGGCAATATAGACATCAAGAAATTTGAGGGAACAAGCAGAAGGCATGATGCAAATGCAAATGCAAGTCCTAGGGAGCTTTGAAAATTATCCATTTGAACGTGAAGCACATGGCAAAAATGTTCGAAGCAATGCAATGTTAGTTCGGTGCTCACAAGTTCAAGAGATGCTAGTAAATCGATTTTTCATATTGGAAGACGTGGCTTAGAAAATCACGATCAAATGCCGTGGCCTAGCAAGGCATCAAGACGGCTTTGATAGAACACCACATGCAACCAGTTGAAAACAAAGAGTCACAAATCGACAGCTCAACTAACTAGCATTTTTCAATTTTTTTTGTTTTTCTTCCAAACATTTTGTTGAATTTAGGCGGGAGAGCCTCTAGCCTCATACCAATGGCCGACGGTGCCCAGCATTACACTGAAGGATTCACTCATTTTGGCTATCCGATGTCCTTCCAAGTTCATGCCTCTTTTGTGCAATGGCAAGCTATCTCGTGAAGGATGACCAGTGAGAGTTCTCCAAAACATGAATTGCATATTTTTGGTTTTTCAATTTACAAGAGCAGGATTTGGCTAACAAAGATTTCACCAAGTTGCAAAGATGATTGAACGAAGACTGCAAGGGCCTCATCAAGCAACAACATTCAGAAAGTGAAAATCTTATGCCACATCGAAGTTTTGGAAAACCAAAAACAATGCCAATTTTTGGACTAGACGCCAATTGAACGAGCTAGCACAAGCTGAAATATGAATAGTCTCGGCATCTTGCAAAGCCTAAATTCAAAAGCATAATAGACAAAGTTCCAAATAGCAAAAGAAGTCTATATGCTAATGCAAAGTTTTCCGAAAACTCCCCCTCAACAAGTGAGTCAACAGTTTCATCCCAAAATAATGTGCAATAAAACAAAGAACAATGAATAAGGAGCCGGAAAACCGAGGAAATGCACTGGCAAAACATAAAGAATTAGGCAAGAACAGAAACCACTCAAGCTCGACTAAGCTCTTATATCGCGCTGCGACTTACAAGGAAAGACAACTCTACACCTCGGTTACAGAGATACGACATGCACTCGCCTACTCATAGACCTATAAGACGTGTGGGATCAACCTAGCCAGAGGAGAGAAGGAAGCCTATTACGCATGATAGCAACCTAAGCACAAGATAAGAGGTCCGTACATCGCACGCCAAGTCTAAGTGAAGAGGCCGACAAACCCACACAATATAACCAAGTCTAATGCATCCCAAATGCAATGCAGGAAATTGAAAAGAATATATTACATATAGTACAAGTAGCCCAAGCTCCCCCGACTATAAGCTAGCCAAGCTCACAACCCCGAAGCTCTCCCCGAGAGCCTCAAACCTAGCCTTGTCCAAAGGGCTTGGTGAAGATATCACCAATTGACGGTCGGTCTCAACGAACTGCAAGACAATATCACCCTTCTCCACATGGTCACTAAGAAAGTGATATCTCAGGTCAATGTGCTTTGTCCTAGAATGCTGCACTGAGTTTTTGGCAATGTTGATGGCAGAGGTGTTGTCACAGAGAAGTGGCACACTTGCTTGAACTAACCCAAAGTCCTTCAAGGTAGAGCAGAGCCAAACAACCTGACTACAACATGCGGCAAGTGAGCAACATACTCAAATTTCAAAGAAGGATCAGGCAACACTGATCGCTTCCTAGAGGACCAAGAGACAAGAGAAGTGTCAAGAAATTGGCAGGTGCCAAAAGTGCTCTTCCTATCTATCCTACAGCCAGCAAAGTCTGCATCTGAGAAGGCTCTAAGAGATAGACAAGAGGCAGCAGAGAACCAGAGGCCAAAGTCTCTGACGTCAAGATAGCGAAGATCCGCTTCACCGCCTGAAAGTGAGACACTCTAGGTGATGCTCGAAAGCGGCACAAAGACACACAAATAATCGGATGTCCGCCGAGAGGAGGTGAGATAAAGCAGGAGCCTATCATGCTACGACATTCTTCCGTCGATCGCTCACCATTCTCATCGGGTCCTAAGGCAACAAAGTGGTTGCCATCGGAGTAGAGACCGCTTGCTATCGACATGGCAAACCGACTCAAGCCAGTCTTTGTGTACTTGCTCGTGAAGAAAGGTCCCTCCGTGTTTGCTTGAACTGAAAGCCGAGAAAGAAGTTGAGCTCCCCCATCATGCTCATCTCAAATTCCAAGCTCATCACCTCTGAGAACTCAGAAACAAGAGCAGAGGAAGAACCACCAAAGATGATGTCATCGACATACACTTGCACCAGAAGGAAATCAGAGCCAACCCTACGGGTAAACAAGGTCTGGTCTACCTTACCCATTAGGAACCCATTGCTCACCAGATAGGTCTTAAGCCTCTCATACCAGGCCCTGGGTGCTTGTTTTAGCCCATATAGAGCCTTATCAAGCTTATATACATGATTAGGATATCTTGAATTCTCAAACCCAGGAGGTTGCTTCACATACACTTCCTCCTTAATATAGCCATTCAGGAAAGCACTACGGACATCCATTTGATACAGCTTGAACCCATTGGATGCCATAAATGCCGCTAAGATCCTGATGGAATCATGTCTAGCCACAGGAGCGTATGTTTCATCAAAGTCTATCCCATCGATCTGAGTGTAACCTTGAGCAACCAATCTAGCCTTGTTTCTAACCACTACCCCATCCTCACTTTGCTTGTTCTTGAACACCCATTTAGTACCTATTATATTATGTCCTTTAGGGCGTTCAACAAGCTGCCACACTTTGTTCCTCTCAAAGTTCTCTAACTCTTCGTGCATCGCATTCACCCAATCAGGATTAGAAAGTTCATGGGTGACGCCCTTCGTTCAAAGGAAGCAACGAAAGCAAAGAGATAAGCAAAGGTGAGAAAGCCCAGACTTCGATCGGGTTAGCATCCTCTCGCCAAACCACCGATCATCTATGCGGGGGATGGTCTTTCTGGATGTGATGAGGAGCCCTAGAAATGGCCTCTACCTCGGGAGCAGGAGAGGTAGGATCAGAGCCATCGGGCGAATCAGATTCTATAGGTGAGAACCTAGAAGCACAAGGTGAGAGCTGAGTAGAATCGAAGGTAAGGGATGAGACCGAGGAACAAAGACTGAAGCAGGAGGCACCACCGTGGAGTTAAGTCATGATCGGGTTCTCAAGAACCGCAACTTCAATGACCTTCTCTCAACGAAGATTGACTCAAAAGACAAGTTTGAACCTGAGATATCTGGCCTTGCCCCCGGCATAGCCTCATCAAAGGTCACCTCGCAAGTCTCAACAACTCTCCGCCTCTCACTATCCCAAACGCGGTAATTCACCGCAGAAGCTGTATACCCAAGAAAAATGCCATTTGAAGATCGAGATTCAAATTTGTCTAAATTTCCAGACTTCAGAATAAAGCACTTGCATCCAAACACCCTGAAATGTGAAATACTTGGCTTATGCCCATATCGGTTCATAGGATGTGCGATGCAACTTGGATCTCGTAAACACCTGCTTGAAACATAGCAAGTCTGAGAAATAGCCTCAAATTTCGTAAATACCTAGGAGTAGAATATTCATCGAGCATAGTCCTAGCCATCTCTACCAAAGTGCGATTCTTTCTCTCCACAACGCCATTTTGTTGTGCGACGCGGAGAAGAAAATTGATGCTCAACACCGTAATCGTAATGTAAGTTTTCAAATTGTGCATTCTTGAACTCGGTGCCATTGTTCGAACGGATTGCGCCAAGCGCCCCGAACTCAACAGAAAGCTTACTTAATCAAGGAACGAAAATGGCCAAATGTTTCGCCCTTGTTCACCATGAAATAGACCCAAGAGTATCGAGAATAGTCATCGACAACAACGAGCACATACCACTTGCCACCCACAGATCGCACACGGAGGGACCAACAAAGGTCCATGTGAAGCAACCAGCAGTGCATCACCATCACTAGGGTGACTGGTGGGTGAGCAGCGGCAACCATCTTCCCATGCCGGCAAGGAGAACAAACAATGTCATTAACCATTTTGAGTTTGGGCAAACCATTTAATCGATCCTGGTCGCTAACTCGGTCAAATGATCAAAACCAATGTGACCCGATCTCCTATGCCGAAGGAGGTGTCACGGACTCAAGCAATCAAGCAATGAGAAGAGCCAATCAGAGATCGAAAATCAACACGAAAAACTCTCCCAAATCTGTGAATCCCGCAAACAAAACTTTCGGAAGAATCAAGAATGCAACTTTCATTACGCTTAAAACGAACCTCAAAACCCTCATCACCACCGAGAAACCGAAGCAAATTATAGCGAAGCTTCTCGACAAGGGCCACATCCTTAAGTACAACTTGGTCACTAACTCGAATAGAGCCTCGAGCGACCACACGACCGACGAAGCATCCCCAAAGGTGATTTTTCACCCAGGGCTCACGGACTAAGGAGGAGAACCACCGAGAGTTTCCGGTCATGTGGCGACAACACCCGAATCGATGATCCACATGTCCCCTTCCCACCGACGACCGAGTCAACGAGTGAAGAAACGTGGCTCAAGATTGGGAAATACCAAGGCATCTTTTGGCACCCAAAATCGAGTCACACGACCGCATCAATGACTCTACTCGGACTAGGCCATCCCTTCTAGGAGGGAAACGCCTTGGCGCTGGATTAGGAGCAACCGCCGCTGAGCCGAGGCGGTGCATCATGTCCGCGCTTCCTACCCTTCTTGCCATTCCTCCACCATGGAGTTGGCACTCACGTCATGGACGCCACCAGAATCCACGGAGGTACGCCCCGAGGACGACGCTGGTCACGCCTGCATCGACAACAACAGATGAACAATGTAAGGTCAGGCTCCAAGTCTGGCGGTCTAACCACCGGTCTAGCTCGAGGAGGAACGAACCTAGGTGCAGGTTTCTTAGAGGTCCTTGAATTCTAGCCTGTTTTCACGCTCCTCACGTGCTTCCTTAGCACGACGGAAGCGATTCGCTTAGTGTGTCCCATCCTATCGCAAAGGTGCAAACTACTTCTCCGCCATTTCGAGGCGGGAGTGGTAAGAGGAATGCTCTTCAGAGGTGGACTCTCAGGAGCTTTGTTCAAACCGAGCAGATGTGTGGTAGCACTTTCCCTAACGATCCTCAAGGACACAAAAAAGAGTCTCAGAACCCCGTCCCTAAGAACAACTGCTCGCCCGTTCTCATCCCTTCCAAGCACTCTAGGTGGGTGTCTCTTGATGTGCTCTAGCCGCTTGTAACCTAGACCTCTACCCATTGATATCTTGCTTTTGTCAAGTATCAAGTTCAACTCCGCTTGCCCTCAACAAACTTCTCAAGAGTGCTCATGAGGTACTCAGACTCGATGGAGTTGGGGACAAAACCCGCAATAAGAGGAAGAGTCCGAAGAGTCCGGCTATCAGTTGTACCCTTTCCTAAGGCTTTATGCACTTCTCACCTAGGATCGTGAATCTTCCTCTTGAGAGCCCCGACAGAAAGACACTCAAAGATTTTGGGCTTGGGTCAACCTACCCTTAAATCTATCACTCAAATCCTGATAGACCCTATCCATCTCCCCATCAAGCTCAAGACATCGATCACACACAGAGGCATTAAGAACAGTTTCATTAAGCTCAGAAATTTTAGCTTGCAAGTTCAAATTCTCAAGCTTCAACAGTGTGCAATCACGACAAGTAGAATCAAGTGAGTGGAAGCTACAACTCTCATCCGAGTATTTGGGTCCTTAGGTGGAGCATGATTGCTACACCCAGAATCTGACCGACCGGGTCCTTAGATGAGTGTGCAGATGGATCAGACAAAGCATGCTAGGGTTCATTAAGCATGCACTCTAGATCGAAGTGACAAGGAACAAATTCTTCCTAGTATCATCTAGTTCGCTACAAGCTTAACATTTACTTAGTAAGTTGTTCATTCAAATCAAGCACACTAGCATGATATGTCCTTAATTCACCAAATCCTCCATGAGCTTGTCACAATCAAGTAACTCATCGTAATCAACAGCCGAGGAATGGGCCTAGATTTTTCCTTCTCTAGTTGGATGGCAACATTCTCAAGGTGAACTTTTAATTCATCCAATTCAAGAGTGAGTTTTTCACATTTGGAGCAAAGCAGACTTTGCAATTTTAGTTGATTATCTAGGGACTTGTTCTTGGCCACAACCCTAGTGTACTTGTCATGGAGTTTAAGCAAAGCATCCTCAAGAATGAGTAGGAGGGACCTTCTTGATTACTCTCATCGTCGCCGTGTGGTAGAGGTCCGAAGGTCATTCGCCGCCATTGCCATCGTGTGCCATGAAGCACATGCCGTGTAGTCGACGTCGCCGTTCTCTGGCGGATTGTCCTCGCCATCATCCGAAGGCCGTCCTCCTTGTCGGAGAAGGTGACTCCTTCCAGAGCGCCAGCACCTTCTCGATCGCACGGTGATTCTTGAATGTCGGCTTGGCGGCCTTCTTCTTGTCTCCTCCACCGCCGGCCTTGATGTTGCGGCTCTTGTTGATGTAGGCGCCGCGTTGCGCGCGACGTAGTCGCTCCGCCTCTCCTCCAGACTTTGGACAATCACGCTCATGTGGTTAAGACCACCACAACCAAGATCTCATGATGCCTCTCCTCCGATCGCCACTACCAGAAGCAAATGAGAACTTCCTGGCCAACAAGGCAAGCTGCTCCTCAGGAATCTTGTCCATCTGATCATTGGACAGCTCACAGAGGGCAAAGAAGGAGAAACCGGCAACATCAGAAGAACCACGACCAGAGGGGTCAGCTATCAAGGCAGTGGATGAGGAACTAGGCTCTTTCGGGAGATGCTCAAGTTCGTGCGTCTTGAGACTAGCATAGAGTGCTTCCAAGGTCAGTGTCGAGAGATCGGCTGCCTGTCGAATTGAAGTCACCTTCACATCCCAAACCTTAAGATCCAAAGCAGAGAGAAAATGCCTGGCAATCTCCGAATCGGTATATTTGACTTCAACCGAACGGAGATCAGCAAGAATCTTGGTGAAGCGGGAGAAACATAAGTCAAGCGTTTCACCCGGCTTCCGAGTAAATCGATTGTACTCTCTTTTGTGTTGGTCTTGTCTCACCACCTTAATCTGAGCCGTCCCCTCATGGTAAGCTTGGAGGGTCGTCCAGATTTTGTGGGTGTGGTGATGTCCGACACCGCCATACTCCCTCGGCTAAGGCCTTGAATCAGAAAATTTCGAGCTTTTGCATTAAGCTCCACATCGGCTTGATTCGCGGCCGTCACCTCCTCGGGAAACTCATATGGTTCCTTGATCTTAAGCCAAACATTGTAGCCCTGAGCCATCACATATGTCTCCATCCTAGCCTTCCAATAGGAAAAATCGGCTCCGGAGAACACGGGGGGTTTGGTGGAATACTTGTCCGTCATAGCTCAAATAGCAAGATGGATCGGCTTCAAAAATCGGTCAAGATTTGCACAGAAGCATCAAACCAAATGCTCTGATACCAGTTGAAGACCCGAGCTAGGCGGCTAGAGGGGGGGTGAATAGACGCCACAACATTTTACGACGTTTCCACCAAAAACCCGAACAACTTGACAACTATGTGTACCCTTCACTTGGGTGCATGATAGCCATGAAATATTTGGGATTTTGAAAACACAATCCTGGTTGTCAAGTGTTCAAAAGAGAGGAATCAATTCAAATCTTGGCTTTAGGAAAGGAGATCAAGCCAAATGACCAAAGTGGCTTTCAGAAAAGCAAAAGCAGATTCTTTCAGAACTTGTCCTCTAATGGAGCAGGAGGTTGGTGGCTTTCTGGTGCTCTAAAAATCATGGGAATTTTTCTCCCTATGTGTAAATGTGTCTTTATGCACTCCACCAAAAATCATCTGAAGAATCCATCCACAGAAAAGGTAAAAAATCAAACACCAAGAGCAGTCAAGAACTTCGAGCAGAAAGTTTGGGGCTCGGTTTTCACTTCATAGCTCCCAAATGGAGAAACCAGTGGACTTCAAATTTTTACCACAGATGGGTATATGAGTCACGCATCTTTTCCAACTGGAATCATCCCAAAATGATTTTTCTAGATGTTTCTAAAAATCTTTTACTGACTGTTGCGCGGATGAAAGTTTCTGAACAGATTTGCAACAAGTCAAGAACTTGATCTCTTGCCTCTCATATGGTTGCAAAGAGTGTGGCAAATCATATTAGCAACCTCAAGGCTTCATAGACCATCAAGAACCAGTAAGAAATCACCAAGACTCATCTCCAAATAAGAACTCCAAAAAGGGAAAACAAAAGAAAGAAGAACTTGGAGCAAATCAACATAAGATGATCATGAAGATGAGAGATTTCATTGCATAGGAGTTGGGGAATTACAAACCACACTCCATGTGGTCACAAGCACTCTAAGTGCCACCCTAACATACCCAACTCACCCTCTATATTTCTGAAATTTCAGCTCTAAGGGAATGAGGGGGAGGTGCTCCCCTCCACCTCTATTTATAGCCCATGGGTGAGATGCCCTAACACCTAGAGCCCATCTCCACCCTTCATTTGAGGATAAGTGGTATACAATACACACACTACAAGACATATTCCCGAGAGAGAATATTCTCCACATATTCCTCCGGGAAATATCTTCGCAGCATCTTCGGTCGCCAGCCCACGCCTGGGCCCACCGGTCAGAACCAGCCGCCACTGTGTTACCGACGCCTTGTGACCTCCAGTGCCTCGATTCTCGCCATGGCTAAGCTTTCGAGTGCACCACCTCATGTGACCGCCAGTCATCGAACCCGGTCGTTCAGACGCCCCGGACGCACCAGCCTCCACTGTCCCCTGACGCGCCACCACGCACTACCGACACCTGCATCACTGAGGTGAACACATACGAAACTAACACACCTTACCTCACCTGCAAGGTTAGTCCATCACAAAATTACCAACACAATAATCCCTTCATGGCATCACAATTAGGAAGTCTTAACACACCACGTGTCAGCTTAAAAACCACCGGACCACGTCCGATCAGAACTATTACCTAGCCCAAGCTCAGCACAAGTCCGGTTCCAATTCCACGGCAATTTCCACAAATGCACCATTTAACATTCTTCAAAACACTTCAAATTCCATCTTGTCACATATATTCATCATCAAACAGGGGTACCCTCCACATGGGTCTCAACAAGATCAGAGACAGGGCGGCGATCCGGGACGCTAGGTATCAGCAGGCTCTGCGCCGTTATCAAGCAAGGCGGGTGTGTGAGAGAACACTGCAGTGGGCGACCTGCTCACAGAAAGTTCAGCGAGGCGGGCCGCAACAAGTGCTCTCCCCCCGTGGAGGGCCCTTCAAGGTGGTCTCGGCCTCCGCCCAGCTCGGCCAGCTCAGATTCGAGGATGGTCGCGAGTTGGCGAACACTTGGAACGTCGAGCAGCTGAGAAAGTTCTACCCGTAGGTAGCTGTTCCACGAGCTTTTTTGGCCTTCCTTTGGAGCCAAGCTACAGGTCTTCCTCCTTCCCTTCGCCTCGGGGCTGCTTTGTACAAAGCCATCTGCAATATAAAGATAAGTTCTATCTCTCTGTGGGCATCTGTTCTTTTTCGCCTTAAGTCTGTTAGAAAACATTCTGTTGAAAGCCGGTAGCGAAAAAGTACTTAAGGCTGATGGCCCCTTAGTTGCAAGGTCGAACGCTTGAACTTGCTGCTGGGCGAGGCGAGGCGGACGGAAGACGGGTTCTAGCCTGGTGTGTCTGCTCGGTCTAGGCAACGCGCCAACGATGGCACCAGCGACTAGACCACTTTCGGAAGCTAAGCTCTCGCCACGCAACGTTTAAGGTCGGTTTGCCGAGAGGCCATAAGGGTTGAAGTAACCAGATGCCTAAGGAAAAAGCGCTCACTTGCAGCAGAACGTTCTGTCTAAAACTTTTGGCGATCAGTTGCTTAGCCCTAAAAAAGTCTGTTAGAAAACATTCTGCCGAAAGCTGGTAGCGAGAAAGTACTTATGGCTGATGGCCCCTTAGTTGCAAGGGCGAACGTTTGAACTTGCGGCTGGGTGAGGCGAGGCGGACGGAAGGCGGGTTCTAGCCTAGTGTGTCTGCTCGGTCTAGGCAACGCGCCAACGACGGCACCAGTGACTAGACCACTTCCGGAAGCTAAGCTCTCGCCATGCAACGTTTAAGGTCGGTTTGCCGAGAGGCCGTAAGGGTTGAAGCAACCAGACGCCTAAGGAAACAACGCTCGCTTGCGGTAGAACGTTCAGTCTAAAGCTTTTTGGTGGTCAGGTGCCTCAGTTCTTTTCGCGAATAAGAATTTGCGTAAAGTTAGATCGAGACTCACGACAGAAAAGCAAAAAGTTTGTATTAACAGGTTCTATTTAAAGGACGAAACGAGCGAAGGAGTCCAGCTACTCCTCGTTATCATCGTCTTCTGCCGAAGCGGCGCCGCCCATCATGGATACGCGGTTGGCGGCGACGTCAACCCGAGACTGCTCATTCCGGCCCAGCTGGCGCGAAGGTTCCCCGGTGGCGGCATCAAGGTCGAACGCGGCGTTTTGGGCAAGGCAGTTGCCCAAGACGAACCGCGCTGCTTCAAGAGCGCCTTGGAGACCGTCTTCGATCGCCCGCGTCCGCATCACCACCGGCAGGTCGCGCAGGGCCTCGGCGCGCCCCCAAGGCCAACAGATCTCGCTTGGGTCAGATCCTCCAAAGAGGCGCATGCAGGTGACGCCCAACGGGTACAAGGCGTCCCGAAAGTCGCGGTAGGCGGTCCGCAGCATGTCGGTGAGCACCCGGAGGTGCTCCGAGTGCGCCGCGTGAAGTTCTTCAGCATCCTTGGTGGCGGAGGCAGCGGCCGCTTGCGCCGCCGCAGCCTCGCTGGTCGCCGCCTCCCTCACGGGGCGATCGCCTGCTCAAGCGCCCGCCCAGCTCGCCGACGCCCGCGACGCTGAAGCCAGAGCACCTTCCCATGCCGCCCAGGTGTGGGCAAGGGCACGGAGTGCCTCGAAGGAGCGCCCGACGTCGGCGGCGATGGCAGCCACGGCTTCGGCATCAGCCGCAGCAGCGGCCGGAAGGTCCTTCAGCCTTGGCTCCGGCGCGATCTCCGCGGCGGGAGGTCTCGTCTCCGTTGAAGGAGCCGCGGGCGCGCTGGGGGCTGGCGGGTCGCGAGGACCAGAGCCCGAAGCTCCAGAGTCCGCCCTAATTCCATGAAGGAAAAACCAAGAAGGGTTCAGGTATGCAAAAAAACATACAGCATGCTAACCCTAACGCAGAATGTGCATAAGTGCGGAGAAAGACACCTGAGGCGACGTCCCCCGAAGGTGAAGGAGGAAGGGGGCAGCGTCAAGCTGCTCGGTCGCGGAAGCGGCGGCGGCGTAGTCGCGGCCGAAGTCGCTGAAGCGGCAGCGCCGCACAATGGGCGCCGCGAGGAGCCGCGCGATGGCGGAAGCCGGCGCATGGTGGCGGCCGCCGCACAGAGGTGCCGCAGACGGAAGAAACTGGCGCAGGCGGCGCCAGTTCCGGAAGAATCGTCGCGCTCTCGCCAGGCGGCGGAGCGGCGGCATCAGCAGCAAGGCCCCCACTGGAGGGGGCCGGAGAAGGCAGAAGCGGCTTCGGACTCGAGGGGCGAGCTCTCTTTGGGCTCGCCTCTCCCTCCTCGTCGTCGTCGTCCGGGGAGAGAATGAGGCGGTGCTTCCCGAGAGCGCGCTCGGAGTCGGCCGCCGCAACAGGAGGAGCAGCGGCCGCAGGAGCTTCGGCGGTCGTTGGTGGAAGATCGCGGATCTGCAGGGGTCCCCGAGTCACTTGGACCGCGGGACCAGAGACCTCCATGGGAGGCAGCGCGCGCAAGTATTGGTTGCGCTCCCGTGGGTCCTGGGCCGCAGAGGGGGCGGATGCTCGCAGCAGAGAAGTGTCGCCGGACAGCAGGACAGAAGTCCCACCACCATCGCCGAGCACGCCGTCCAAGACGTTTCAAGGGTGGGCGAACAAGAAAGGAAGTCGCGAGTTGGCAAAGAGACAAAAGTCAAACAAAAGGCGCTCCAAAAAGACATGACACCCATAAAAGAATGAAAGAATACTCACCTCCGGGGGCGACGCGGACCCTATCGTCGTCGCCATAGTATTGCCAGCAGACGCGTCCTCATCCGGAAGGGCGTAGGCGGCGCCAAAAAATCCGCCATGACGTGGGTTCCGGTGAGCCTGTTCTTGGCGGAGCTCAGCGATGCGCCAAGATCACTTCCAGCTCATCGAAGTCGTCGGGCATAGACCCCGGCTAGCAAGGGACTCCGCAGACCCTCGGGAGAACAAGATCATCGCAGCCACGGAGTCTTCCACGACACCAAGATCGGAGCGATCCTTCCAGCTTGGACTTGACCGCAACAGGATGAAGGCGGCAAGCCATGGAGCGTAAAGTAGCAGCCCGATAGCCCGCGCCACGCTGTGAGCCTCGCGTCAAGAAAGAGCCGCGCCAGAGCGGAGGTTTGGCATCACCCCACAAACATATCGCAGAGGTGGGCGAAGATGGCCAGCGCGACAAAGGAGTTGGGGGGAAGGTGCGCCGCCTGGATCTCGTAGAAGGCGAGCACCCCCAAGAAGAACTCGGAGTATGGCGGGACGAGCCCCGCCAGCACCGCCCAGGTGAATGTCACGATCTCTCCGTCGCGGGGGCTTGGCGCAATGGTGCCGGGGCGGAACCGGGCGGAGGTTGGCGGCACGAACACTTGAAGCCGCGTCACCATGTCTTCGTCGGCGGCGGAGGCGGCGTAGCTGGCCTGAAGACGTCGCGGCCGGAGTGGCGCCACCGCGACCCTTGCTGCGTTGGGCTCCATGGAAGACGGTGGTGGAGTTGGCGAAAAAGAGAGTGGCAGCAGCGAAGGAGGCGATTGGCAGTTTGAGGACTTGGCGTGCAAAAGGACTCGTCGCAGAGAAGAGAAGCTTTTATAGGAGGTGGAAGCGAGCGCGACGGTTTGGATTCCGTCCCCACTCGCGTGCGCGGCGCCATCATTGCCCTGCGCGCTTCGGTTTTTCGCGAAAAGCGGCGTGGTTCCCCAAGGAAGATCGTGCGCGCAGTGGAGAATCGGCGCGACGTCGCCGCAGGAGGTGGGCCCCCACGATTTATCTCCGCCGCATGAGAAACGGAAAGTATCGCCGACGATTCGCGATCATGGTGGACCCGGGCTTCATCGGCAGAATAAATCTGGGTGCGAAGAGTCCCGAGAAGGTCAGCGGGCGCGACGCGCCTCTCGAAGATCAGCGAGGGCCCCACACGCCGCGGGCGATCAGGCCCAGCGTGTGGGCGAGCCCCCAACAGCCGCCAGCGAGGGCCACACGTGTCGCGGGCGCGTGGGCGAGCCCTCGGTGCGTGAGGGCCTCCCACGGTCGAAGGGGCCGCGTGGCGTGGAGCGCCCGAAAGAAGTCTTCGGGCGAGGTTTCCCGCTGCGAAGGACGACGAGCGATTCAATGCGACATTACGCGGATAGACAGATGAAGAGATGATTACCGCCACAAAGGACCTCTGCGCAGCTCGCCAATATCCACCCGGGCGCAGCCGGAATTGACCGGCAGAGAGTTTGCCATCATCAAGCTCGCCGCCTGCGTCGGAAGGAGCAAGTTGGCCCCACCCGCAGCCTCGCTGAGCGCCCTCAAGGGTCGGGCCACTTGTGAGGCACGCGTTGGCGGCGCGGGCGCAGATGCAAAGACGTTTTGTGTCTCCCGTCAGGTCCTTCATGTCTTATCGGTGTATTGATCGAGAGTATCAGATTGCCTACCCCCACGGCTCTCTCTCGCCACCGAGGCTTGTATAAAAGGGGCGAGAGAGGAGGGAGGGGGGGTTCGAAATATTCGGTAACCACATCTCATTCAACCACAACACGGGAAAGAGCTAAGGCTCGGCAGGAGTAGGACTATTACCCGCGAGGGGTCTCGAACTGGTAAACCTCGTGCGTTGCTCCTGTCAAGGCCCCACGCCAAATCGAATCGAGCTCTACCGATAGGCTAGCAAGATAGAAATCTGACTAGGGGTGTGATCCGCAGTGGTTGAGCGGAGAACACGCCGTTGTCATTAGGAGAAAGGTCCTCGGCCAATGTGTGTAATGCGATCTTCAACACCTTTTTGCATCAACAGCTACCAACTCTCTCTATTGGAAATTTTGGTAGAACTTTCCCTAAAATTTGTACATCCAAATAGAGAAACTCATTGTGGAAGCATAAGATTTACCAACATATATCAAACAAATGCCATCACTTGGCATACAACACAACCACATCCATCCGACAATAACCAACCAGTTTCAATAGACATTAACTAGCCAATTCTAACATTTACTAACCAGTTCATTACATACTAGTAAACTAGCGTACAATCTCAAGTCAGTTAATCTCTTTATTTAGATATTATTGCGACTGACTTGAGCGATGAGCAAAATTGTGGATTATCCCCTTTGCCGCATGTTGCTTCAATCTACAGGGAAACACGGGCGCTACACTAGCGACGAATCAAAATTCTACTGCGGAAACCCAAGACACCCTGCAAGTAATTGACCATAGATCGAGTTACCTTACTACGCGTAGTGCGGCAGAAGACGAGTTGATGAAGCCATTTTGATCGATCGGCGAGTAGTCATATGGAAGTAGTTGTTCACTTCGATTCCATTGCCTTCTCCTCTCTGGTCAGTTCCCATCCACGATGTGTGCCGTGTGGACTATATGGGCCCCGGGTATCCTCTAGAAGGCCCATAAAGGAGCAGATAGGGGGCGATCCAGGTCGGCCGGTTGAGGATAAAGACCACTCGGGATATGTATGCCTTGAGCTCCAAGGAAGTTCCCGAGGATATAATCTATCTCTATGTAATTAGCAGATTAGCGCATGCATGATATGTAACAGCATAACAGAATTGATTACCGTGTACCACGCACAATCCTGTAATTCTATCCCCCGCAGACTATATAAGGGGAGGTGGTAGAAACCATCGGCATGAGACTTAGAATCATCTACAGCGCACAGCATCATCTTGCATCCCGCATCTTGATTCACCATATAATCTCAGAGCACAGGAAGTAGGGTGTTACCTCCTCCGTTGAGGGCCTGAACCTGTATACATCTTTGTCTTGTGTTACCATTTGACTTAGTTCTTGATTAGCGTCCCCTCATACAAATTCGTTGCCGGCGGTGACCCCCCAGTTAGTCACCAGTCGACAGTTGGCGCGCCAGGTAGGGGGCAGCATCAAGATCATCTCCTAAGTCAGATGGCTTCTTCAAGATCGCCGCACATCGCCATGAAGCTCGGGCAGCCCTTCGTTCGCACTGACTTCGCCGCCGATGGCGCTCGGCAATCTCCATCTCCTCCCCGAGAGATTCTTCGCAAGGAGGCGCGCGATCAAGGTGACCCATTGCCTTTTGGCTTAGAGAATTTAGCAAGCGCTTCATGGATTGACCTCGTTGTTCGCTTCGCACCTCCTCCAAAGGAAGACGAAAGAGGACTCTGAGGGCTCAACCGCTGGCGCGGATTGTATCTCGCCCTACAACAACTTATCGCCTCTACCGATTTCCCTCCGACTCGAGAATTTCGTCGTGACTTTCGCACGGGATTCCTCGGCTATTCGGATACGAGATAACCAGTCGGCGAGCGCACCAGATCCACTCGGATCAGATCCAACCATGTTCATGGGTGTCATCAACGGTGGCCGACAGAGCGAGCAAGTCAGCCTCTTCGTTTCTGACTCAGAGTCCGACGGGAGCGCTGAGATTCGTAACTACCGAGAGGTTTTTGTCCTAGGCGCGGATGATCACCATTCTGCTTCTCCGCTTGTCGCGTACGCAGAAACCGACACTGGTGCGAACCAGATCTCGCCAAAGGAGAAACAAGATCGCAGACAAAGAACTTCGCGCCGCGTCAGCGACGCCCGTAATGTGCTCCGCGGTGAAGCTAAGGGATCGAAAGGTCTACAACACTCCCTGTGCCAACGCCATCGCACAAAGACCCTTCTTGAGACTATAGTGCCGCAACTTCCGTAAGGCAACCGTGTATCCGTGTTCTTGCTCGAGCGACGCCATGGTGGAGATGGCCGCCATACAAAGAAAACGAGACAATACCAGCCCGACCGCCGCCGCAATGGTCCACGCTAATCGAACCGGCTCGGCCTCGCCGGCCGGGCGATTCATACCAATCGCCGCCTGCGGATCTACGCCAAGACATCGGGCTGCGGCGGGAGCGCATCAACGGCGGCGAAACTCGTGGCCATCACAATTGCCGCGACGATGACTAAGCCGAGAGCACCGCCACCGGGCGCGACCACCGCCAAGAGCAGCACCAAGGCCCGCGACGGAGGCATCGAAAGCGCATCCCCAACGGAGGCGCCACGACCGCTGAGGGAATTCGGGCCTTCACCCCGGATCTTTGCCGAGTGGTTTGGCCGGATGGTTTCAACCTCAAAGGCATCGACAAGTTCGATGGCGAGAGGGATCCAAAGAACTGGCTGCAAGTTTATGCTTTAGAAGTCAGCGCGGCAGGAGGTGATCACAACGTCATGGCAAATTACCTACCGGTCGCTTTGACCCCAATCGCCCAGACCTGGCTCACGGGACTCCCGGAGAACTCTATCGAGTCTTGGGACGACCTCCAGGAGCAGTTCATCGCCAATTTCCAAGGGACCTATGAAAGGCCCGCGGGGAGATGGAAGATTGGACAGCTACATAGGCGCAAGAACGAGACTCTTCGTGAGTTCATCAAGCGCTTCACCAAGAAGAAGAATGAGATCCGGGACGTTTCGGAGCAAACCGTCATCGATGCCTTCTTCGCCGGATGCAAATCCGAGGAGCTAATTAGGCAGATGACCCAGACCCCCGTAATCTCAAGGCCATGTTCACGATGGCGACCAGACCGGTTGAGGAGGCCATCGCGAATCAGGCGGTGGCAACGACGGAGGCCCCAAGAAGAAGCCTAACGAAGAGCAAGGCAAGCCCAAGGACAAGAAGCGAAAGGGGGACGAGATGGTCGCGAACATGGAGTGCAACCGACCGAAGCCCCCCAACGACAACGACTACAAAAAAGTGATGGATTCGGTATGTCCCTTCCATCCTCGAGGAAAGCACTCTGCCAAAGACTGTCTTATTCTGCAAAAGTTCGCCGAGAGCTCGAACCAGTCGGCTAAAGGCGGTCAAGGCAAGAGACCCGATGGGGATTATCAGGACGCTGAGCACGAGATCAGCTACATCTTCGGGGGCTCTGACGCGTACGAGTCCAAGCGGAAACAAAAGCTTACCACTCGGGAGATCAACGCTATCATGCCCGCAACACCAAAGTACTTGCGCTGGTCCGAGGTGCCCATCACCTTCGACCGATCGGACCACCCGGATCGGATCACCTTCCCTGGGAGGTATCCTCCGTGCCGGACCCGCCCGGCGAGGAAGCAAATCAAGAGGGTTTCGATCGATGGCGGGGAGGGATTAATGTCCTTTTCGTCAAGACCCTGGACCAGATGAATATTCCACGTTCTGAGCTACTGCAGGGATCGTCTCCTTTCCATGGGATAATCCCTAGGACGTCCGCAATACCACTCGGACAGATCTCTTTGCCCGTCACGTTCGGGACAAAGGATAACTATCGGACTGAGAGCCTGAGTTTCGAAGTGGCCGATTTCGAGACGGCATATCATGCCATCTTGGGAAGGCCGGGGATCACCAAATTCATGGCGGTTCCCAATTATACTTACCTCGTCTTAAAGATGCCAGGTCCCAACGATGTAATCACCCTTCCTGGCGACGTTAAATAGTCCTTTACTCAGGATAAATAAAGTCGTGGAGATGGCGCAGCACTAGACTCTCACCGAGATGGAGAAGATCCGATCAAGGTTGCATCCTTCAGAGGAGGGACGCCCCGCCAAGAAGCAGGCCAAAACATCCATCCAAGCAAACCAAGAAACCAAAAGATCCTGTTGGATCCGTCTGATCCGGCCAAGATACCGTGGATCGGACAGGCTCGACAAAGAATAGGAAGACGCTCGCCACCTTCCTCCCGCCAACCGTGATGTGTTCGCTGGAAACCATCGGACATGCCCGGTGTTCCGAGGGAGGTGATCGAGCACTCTTCCACGCCGATGAAAAGGCGGCTACCAAGCAACGCCACGAAGATTTGCCCCGGATCGGAAAAGACGCCATACGGAGTGAGATCACCAAATTGTTAGCCGCCGGTTTATCAAAGAGGTGTATCACCCCGAGTGGCTTGCCAATCCGGTCCCGTGCGTAAGAAAACAAGACATGGCGGATGTGTGTCGACTACACGGACCTCAACAAAGCATATCCCAAGGATCCTTTGGGCTCCCCCGATCGATCAAGTGGTGGATTCCACCGCCGGGTGCAAGCTCTTGACTTTTCTGGACGCCTACTCGTGCTATCACCGATCACCTAAAGGAGGAGGATTGCATCAAGACGTCGTTTATTACGCCTTTTGGTGCCTTCTTCTATATCACAATGCCATTCGGGTTGAAAAACGCTGGTACAACTTATCAGCGCACTATACAGCGGTGTTTTACACTCAGCTCGGACGCAACGTGGAGGCATATGTCGACGACGTCGTCATAAAAACCAAATCCAGATGGGATCTCATAACAGATCTGACCGAGACATTCGAGAGGCTAAGGGCATTTTGGATGAAGCTAAATCCCGAGAAGTGCGTTTTTGGGGTTCCGTCTGGTAAACTACTCGGATTTATCATCTCCAACCGAGGGATCGAAGCAAATCCAGAGAAGGTCAGCGCCATCATCAAGATGAAACCCCCGACCAATCAGAAAGATGTGCAGAAGCTCACTGGATGCATCGTGGCACTCACCGATTCGCTTCCGACTCGGGAGCGAGGCATGCCTTTCTTTAGGCTCTACGCCGACAAGACGATTTTCAAGGGACAATGAAAGCACAAGAAGTCTTTGAAGATCTAAAGAGGTTCCTCACCACGCCCCTGTTGGTCCCTCCCATGCCCCAAGAGCCCTATTGTTCTACATCTGCCGACGACTCACGCCATCGCTAGCGCTTTGGTGGTGGAGCGAGACGAAGAGGGCTCCCTCCAGAAGGTATAGCGCCCGGTCTACTTTGTAAGCGAGGTATTGGGCGAATCTAAAATAAGGTACCCACAAGTTCAAAAACTTCTATACGCTGTATTACTTACATCGCGGAAGCTCAAGCATTATTTTCAAGAGCATGAAATTTCGGTGGTCACCTCTTTCCCGCTGGGAGACATACTCCACAATCGGGAGGCCACTGGGAGGATTGCCAAATGGGCAGTCGAGCTTGGAGCCTTTGTAATAAAGTTCAGTCCTCGAATAGCCATTAAATCTCAAGCGTTGGCCGACTTCGTCACCGAGTGGACAGAGTCCCAAACCCCAGCAGCAAAGGAAAATCTCGAGTACTGGACAATGTACTTTGATGGTTCCCTCATGCTCGCAGCGCGGAGGCTGGGATTTTGCTCATATCGCCGACCGGAGAGAAGCTACGCTACGTCCTCCGGATATTGTTTTCCGTCAGCAATAACACCGCCGAGTACGAGGCACTCATCCACGGGCTATGCGTCGCCATATCGCTTGGTGTCAGACGGTTAATGGTACGCGGGGATTCCCAACTCGTGGTCAACCAAGTTCAAAAAGAGTGGTCTTGCATTGGCTACAGTATGGCGGCTTACTGCCAGGAGGTACGAAAGTTAGAGGAAAAGTTCGACGGCCTGGAGCTTACGCACGTGCTCCGCCATGACAACGAAGCAGCAGACGAGCTAGCGCGGATGGGATCCACTCGGGCCCAGGCCCCGAGTGGTGTTTTCGTCCAAGAGCTACGCGCACCGTCCATCAAGCTACCATCTGCACCGGGAGAAGATCGAGAGAAGCAGCCAGATCCCGATGCAAAGGTATTATCGCCATTCTCCGGGTGGACTCAAATTTTACTTAGATTATCTTCTCCGTGATGAGTCGCCGAGGATCAAGCTTCAGCCGAGTGCATCACACGCCGAAGCAAAAGTTACAAGGTAGTCGGGGACGAGCTTTTCAGGAAAAGCACTTCCGGGGTACTAAGGCGTTGCATATCCGAGCAAGAAGACAGGGATCTACTCAACGACATCCACTCGGGAGAATGCGGGCACCACGCGGCTGCCAGCACCCTGGTGGGCAAGGCCTATCGACAAGGATTTTTCTGGCCAACTGCGGTCACGGATGCGGAAGACATAGTACGCAGATGTGACGGGTGTCAGTTTTTCGCATGGCAAATTCACATGCCGGCCCATGATCTATAGACGATTCCGATCTCTTGGCCCTTCGCCGTCTGGAATCTAGACATGGTGGGCCCCCTCAAGCGAGCGCAAGGCGGGTTTACCCATCTCTTTGTCGCCATCGATAAGTTTACCAAGTGGATTGAAGCCAAGCCGGTTGCAGCCATCACGGCGGCCAAAGCACGCGAAGTTCTTCGGGACATCGCAGCGTTTTGCGCATCCAATCGCATCATCACCGACAATGGCGTTCAGTTCAAAAGCAGCGAATTTCAAGATTGGGGCGAGGACCTGGGCATTAAGATCTGCTATGCCTCGGTGGCCCACCCACGGAGCAACGGACAGGTTGAGCGTGCCAATGGATTGGTGCTACAAGGGCTCAAAGCCCGAATTTTGATCGCTCAAGTCAGATGCCACGCTACTGGTCAAGGAGTTGCCTTCGGTGCTCTGGGGGCTCAGAACGACCCCGAGTCGAGCGACCGGGCAGACACCCTTTTTCCTAGTCTATGGCTCAGAAGTGGTCCTCCCGATTGAATTGAAGTTCCGGTCCCCTCAGGTCGCCGGTTACCACGATAATCAGTCGGATGAAGCAAGATGTGAAGACCTCGACCGGCTCAAGGAAGCCAGGGAAGCAGCAATGGTCCAGTCGGCAAAGTACCAACAGGGTCTGCGTCGCTACCATCAACGCAACATACGGGGTCGTGCATTCTCTAAGGGAGATCTGGTCCTCCGAAGGAACCAAAAGCACGAGCATCAACTCTCCCCACTTTAGGAAGGCCCCTACGTGATCGCTGAGGTGACCCGCCCGGGGGCTTACCGGCTGCTACGTGAAGATGGATCGGAAGTGCCCAATACCTGGAACATCGAGCAGCTACGTCGTCTTTACTCTTAAAGTTTTGTATTCCAGCAGCATATAATTAGTTTCCCTTCTTTTGACTTGCTACTTGGCCGTAAACGATCAAGCAGTAAGTCGAGGGTTACACTAAATAGTGTGCGGAATCAACCGCACCCTATTTTATCAATAAAAGTTGTTTTCTCTCTACATGTGTTGATCAAATTCGGATGTTACGAAAATTCTTGAGTAATGGCGCTTTTATATCCGTAGTCGCAATGTTTAGCTACTCCGTAGTCGCATGGGGAGAAAGCCAAGTGCTACTTCGCACTCGGGCCGGACCACAGCGGATGCGTTTCATGAAAAAGGATAAAGCGTATTATTCTGATAAAACGGATCACCAGTATCGGGGATCAACGAGCGTTTTCATTACAGACACATCTACAAATCCAATTGTTCTACTATCTGGACGGCAGTCGGACGAACCTCTTCCACTAAAGCGGCGGCCTTCTCCTCCGTACAAGCAAACCCGTCTTTCACGGCTTCGCAGTCTAGGCGGGTGAAGTTTGACTTCGCGATAGCGAGGCCTTGGCTGGTACATGTTATCGCGGCCTCCCGAGTGAAGGCCTTGACCTACTCAAGGAGGGTGTCGAGATGGGCCACCAGGAGGTCGGGATCGCTCGGCGGCACCTTATTCGGGTAAAGGCATTGAAGCACTGGGGCTATCCCCACCGGCTCGGGTGGCTAAACTCGCATTTAAACCAAAAGCGGCGATTAGTTGGATTCCAACGAGGTTGAGTCAAGGAGAGCCAAGGGGGAAAGTTACCTTCCAACTCTTTGGCAGATTTCTCTGCTTGAGTGTTGGCTCGGTGGACTTCTTCCTCCAAAGCCTTCTGCCTCGCCTCCAGAGCTACATTTGAAGACAAATATCGGAGATTGTTATTTACGAAGCATCCTTCCTAGAGATTTAGCACAGACAAGGGTCTATACCTCGATTAGTGTTGGACTCTTCCACGTGGCGGAATCGGAGCTCGGTGACTTCGCGGTGGAGTTCTTCGATCCGGCCGCGGTATTGCGACTTAACGGCGTACAACGCGTTGTCAAACTCGTCGCGTGTTTTCAGCTCGCCTACCGTTTTCTCCATGCACCGGGTCTTCTACTTCAACCTCTCCTTCATGCGCTGCGTAGAGAAGGGAGGGAGATCAGTGGGATTTCCCCGTGCAAGGTGAGGATTCACAGTGGGAAAGAGCTTTACCTCATATATCTTGGCTTGAATTGCGCCACCGTCCAAGACCTCCCATTCCTCGGCCTCCCGCCTGTCGTCGACCCAGAGTCCTCCATCTCCTTCCTCCATTTCAGTCGGAAGGGTGGAGCGTGAGCTTTGGGGAAGGGGCGAGGAATTTCCTCGATTTCTAGTTCCGAGCTCCCTGGAGCCGGAGCTGGGACTTTCCCCTTCGCCGACGAGGATTGGCGACTGATGGAGGATGGGCCGGAGTCTTGCCGAGGCGCGGTGGGCTGAGCCAAGGCTGGAATTCCCTTGCCATACAAACTTGGCGGCGCATCGTCATCTACTGGTTTCCTGAAAGAGACCGGAAATCTATCAAGATGCGCATTTCTGCGAATTATGAAGTTACGGCGTCGCCAATCAATACCTATGTGATGGAAAATACTTCATCCTGAATCGGACGCCCGAACCACTCGGACGAGTACTGAAAGTTTTTCTCCCCCGACGCGGCTATTGGGCCACTGCCTTGGGAGACGGAGGGCTTGAGGTCGCCGGCCGAGCCGTGATGGCCTTGAGTCAGGGGCGGCGGTGCAAGAAGAGGACATCGTCCTCGTCATCATCCTCGTCCGAGTCCCCTGGAGTGACCCCCTTGCCTTTCTTGGCCGGAGGAGCACTAGTTGAGCCCTCAGCAGGATGCTTGCGCGGTGCCTCCTTGGGATGTAGAGCTTTTGGGACCGGAGGGGTGGAGAAGAAGGCTTCGCGCCCCTATGGCGTATCAAGTTACATTAGCTACGGCAATGCATTAAAAAAGGCCGCAGTTAAAGTTGAGGAGGATCTTCTCCTTACCACTGGCGGCAAGTACCCCAAATGGTACGGATCTGGGCAATCTGCGCGAGCTATTTCCGAGCCCAGAGAGAAGAGCTCGACCATTCGGCTAATGATTTCCTTCTGCGAAAGGTTTTCGTTGGACTCCCGAGTGGTATCTTGAGCCCCCGAGTACTGAAGGCAAGATGCACCTCTCCTTTATGGGCTGGACACGACGGGTGAAGTTCCAAACGACCCCAATGCCGGTCACCAAAGAATTTTAGCTCTGTGGAGAAGAACAAGAAGTTCCTCTACTTGGCCTCCTCACATCGGCGAGAAGAGAGCACCAGAGGGGTGGACTGGGGCACTCACGGAGAAGGAAGGAGAATCGAGGAGAATTGGCGCAGAGAACCACTCCGAAAGTGCCACTCTTATTGGAGGTTCTAAAGGAAGATCAAGATATGTTTTGGGCCCTTCCCAAAATGAAATCCCACGCCACCGCCGGCTTTGGGGGAGTTCTTATTGGGAAAAGGCTTGAGAAGGAAAAGAAATCTGAAAAGGTCAAAATGAGGAGCAATCCCCAAATACGCCTCACAGACATGGATGAAAATCGTAATCTGGAAGATGGAATTGGGGTTCAAGTGCGGAACCTCGATCCCGTAAAAATGCAGTAATCCTCGGAAGAAAGGAGAACAAGGAAGGCCGAAGCCGCGGAGGAAAAAGGATTCGAAGACCACTACCTTGTCGGAGCGAGGGGTGGGGCAGGATTCGCCGGCGACGGCGCGCCAAGACACGAACCCTTCGGAGGGGAGCACACCAAGAGAGATCAACTTCTGTAGCCTCCGTTCGGTTGTGATGGACTTCATCCACTCCTTCCTGCTCTTGGCAGCATTAGGGGCGGCGGGAGACGGTGGAGCCATTGCAATCGGAGACGGGTGGCGGCAGAGGTGGAGACGAAGAAGAACCCTAGCGGTGGAGTTCGCTAAGAGAAGCTAACTGACTGGCACGAAAAGTGAGCGAGGTGAACTAATTTCGTTCCCCTGTTCCTAAATTATCGCAACGAGCAAAGTTTCGCATTCTGGGCCGGGCCTTCGTCTAGCGCTGGATGCGGCCTTTTCGCGAGGGGCCTGATAATTACTCGGCTAGCCGAGTGGTTCCCTCCGAGAGGTTTGCGTTAAGTGCCGACTGCTGGTCTAGGAGCGGACAAGCCTAACTACTCGGACGAAGCGATGTTGCGGATTCGAGATCAAATAAAGAAAAAGCGGCATTGCGGATTCAAGATTGGAGCAAAGACAAAGATTCATGATTTTCTCAAAAGATATTCATTAAAAGGGCTCTAGGGCCGGGTTACATTTTCTCCGCGGCGCAGCACATCGAGCTAGGGCTCGTCACCGCTCATGGAGGGGCAAAGAAGAAGCCCCAGCAGGAGGGCTCGAGACTCGCCATCGGCGAGGAGGGCTGCGACCAGTGCGTCCTTGAGAGGGAAGCACACTTTGTGAAGTCGCGGGAATCCGCGGATCAGAACCCTAATGGATTCTTCCGCGTCGATCTCCGTCTTCATCAGGGCGAAGTCCTGCCAGAGCTCGTCTTCAAAAGCTTTAGCGGCCGCTTTGGCGGCGGCCTCCGCTTCGTCCTTCGCGCGCGCCTCGGCGATCCACATCTCAATCATCTACATAATGTTCGCCATCGCTCTCGAAAGCAGAAGGGGGTGGAGCTTTCTAGGTTTCGCCGAGAAGAGGAGGACTCGAAAATTTGAAGGCTGGTGGTGAAGTAGTATTCTGCCCCTGGGATTTCTTTTATACACAGAGGAAGTTCAAAGGGCGCGCCTTGTAATCCGTTTCAGACACAGTAAAACCATCATGGCGATGGGACGGAAGTGGATATGGATACGGTTTCCCACGGAAGCATGTGTCGTTCCGGCTGTGCGAGAAAAGGGCGCGAAAACGCTTCGCCTCCCCCTAATTGGGCTTGAGCTAAAACTGCAAAGGACAACCCCCTTAACAGGCTTTCTTAACACGCCGCTAACGGTGGCAATGTGTTAAAATCGAGCCTAATTCGGCCTCGGTGCACCCTGGAGGGCATATCACCGGCAGCGCCAAAATTAAAAGTATTTCATGGCATACCCCATGTTGGGTCACTAGCCAATTTCGCACGCTCGAGGTTGGGTGTTGGTGAAATTTGGGTTCAATTTCTTGAGGTATGCCTTTCTAAGGTCCTCAGTTGTACACCACTACCCGGGTACAAATACCTCTCGGCAAAATTGCGTCCCATCCAGACGCTTCGAGGGGCCTATGTCGATCCCTTCCTTGGTAGGGGCGGTACCACCCATTGAAAGGTGCGCCTATGTCGGGCCGAGCTTTGGTTCTTACAAGTTAAGGCCAAGGCTACCGACGCCGATATCCTTTGTAACGCTAAGATTACGACATGTTTGCAAGACGTAAGTCGAATGGCGTGGCTTAAGACACGCCCATGATGGGCGATTGTCGCTTTTGCATTGCAAGAGTGGGTGTCCAATAGCCGAATCCATTTGTTGAGACGATGCGCCCAATGGGCTGAGTAAGCTGAGTTTGGTATTGCCAATCCAGGCATTGCTTCAACACAAATACTTAAGATTTCTTGAGTTCTTTACAATCTCTTTTCAGATTACAGGAGATATGGGCAAAACCAGTCGGCCAAGCATCTGACTCGATCGTAAAGCACTCGGGGGCTACTGTGGACTATATGGGCCCCGGGTATCCTCTAGAAGGCCCATAAAGAAGCAGATAGGGGGCGATCCAGGTCGGCCGGTTGAGGATAAAGACCACTCAGGATATGCATGCCTTGAGCTCCAAGGAAGCTCCCGAGGATATAATCTATCTCCATGTAATTAGCAGATTAGTGCATGCATGACATGTAACAGCATAACAGAATTGGTTACCGTGTACCACGCACAATCCTGTAATTCTATCCCCCCTAGACTATATAAGGGGAGGGGGTAGAAGCCATCGGCATGAGGCTTAGAATCATCTACAGCGCACAGCATCATCTTGCATCCCGCATCTTGATTCACCATATAATCTCAGAGCACAGGAAGTAGGGTGTTACCTCCTCCGTTGAGGGCCTGAACCTATATACATCCTTGTCTTGTGTTACCATTTGACTTAGTTCTTGATTAGCGTCCTCTCGTACAAATTCATTGCCGGCGGTGACCCCCCAGTTAGTCACTAGTCGACATGCCGTGGTCGATCCCATGCCGTGGAGGCCGTCGATGAGCTTTACGAGCTTGCCGCGACTCGCGACCTTCTGGAGCAGTTTGTCTTCAAACGGACGACCCAGGCACATCCGAACTCCGTTTTTGACATTATACCACTTATTGGAAAGCTAACGAAAATTATCTTTCCAATGCATCCAGTCTCGCCCAGAAATTTCTCATGGATCAACGGGAATCGACGAAACAAGATCACGTCCAGAATTTGTCAAAAGCGAACAAATTTCATCTCATTCTCAGGTTTGCATCGATTAGCGCCACAAGCGTAGCGTCTCTACGGTATCCACACATACAGCGATTGAAATCCATCCACACGCGGTGTACTAGCACTGGTGCACCGATGAGGAGACGACGGCTAGGGTTTGGTGGACTAGGATTCACGTGTATCACTTATACCAATTTCTCCACCACCTCCTTAATATAGCCCAATATTGGGCCCTCTACACTAGAGGCCCAATAAGGTCCACACCCACATCATATGTAGCACGTGCTATCAATGAGCCCGCATCGTATGCGACTCATAATTTTCATTGGGCATATCCCAACAGCTCCCACTTGCACAATGAACAATTAAGCAGTTACAATTCCCAACCCCCTTAAGGGTGTGACCCTGTAGGTTCGTGTGCAAGTCGCCAGTAGACCCAGAACAACTTTTCCAGTCCACATATCAATATCGGTATCTAGCAACACATATTGACCCCCGAATGCACAGAATGATCACATCGGCTGAACCTTGATACACTCATACATACGATCCCTTTGCTCGTTATACCAGTCAAGCTCAAGGTGAGATGTATGCCACCCTTGTTGATAGCTTGACCATTTCACTAGACAAATGTAATGGATATGGAGATAATGTAATTCTCTAATCACATTGGTATGGCCATACACTTCATTATCCATCCACACTGAGGGGCCCAGAGGCATCTCTCCCATTATCTAGGAGGGGCAAATTTCATTTTGACAATTACACCCCTAGCTATGTTTCGTGGTATACCCAGTAGTTATCTTTATAACTACCCATTTATGATGTAGCGTTTGATGGCACCAAAGCATACGAGTCCACATGCAGGGAATCCATGACGATTTCAAATATAAGGACCATATATGTGTATCACTCGAGACTACACGCTGATGGCACTTTAAAAAATAACAATCTCACATCATATTGAAAATAGGTCCTGTATGGCACTTTAAAAATAACAATCTCACATCATATTGAAAATAGGTCTGTACAACCACTCGTGTTCTCCAACATGTGTTTACATTATTGATTTGATATCTCCACATCAATTATTCGGAAACATGATCATCAATCAATACATGTACTGATCTTAGAATCATAATGCTTCAGATTATGATACGATCAAGGACCGGTTTAGACTAACATCATATAGTAAAAGAGTTCCACAAACAAGTTGTACTTGTTAATCAATACGGATAATGTTTTTCAAGGAATCTGGATAACAAATTATCTCTTATAAACATAAAACTGACAGTGTCATCTCCAAGACAGCTTAATTGGCTCATCACTTGTATTTTATACACTTGTACCAAAGCATACCAACCAGATATTCAATATCCAACACTCATATGCATCTTTCATAAACGTCATGGTAATATTTGTCTAGGATGAAACCTTTTCAGCTTCTGGACCTCCATTAAGTATCAGTTTGGAAACTAGTGCGTGATGTAGCTGTCGGGGATAAAATTACGGCCCATTGCCATGGCCCACTCCCTGACGGCCCAATCGAACAGCCTGCCAGGGCCTAGCTCCCTGGAAGGTTCTATCTGGCCCATATGCATCCCCGCCAACGCCTTCTTAGCCGCACGGTGCGAACGCCAAGGAATCGTGTTTGAGTCCGTCTCGAACAGGAGTTCTGCACGGCTACGTGAAGACCAGGACGTGGTTTCCCGGATTGGAATAGGAGTCGTGATCCCCAAGAATTGGAGTTTACCTTAACTACCGTGAGGCGTATTTGGCATGGTACGAGTTCGTTACGGTCTTGTAGTTAGCCCGGCCCGGTTATCCTCCGGTAGGTCGGTTCATCTACACTATATAAACCGAGCCCCTACAGCGTGTAGAGGGCACGGTGGCATCCGATATCGGTCAATCCTGCGCACATTGAAGCTTAGATCGCTTACTGCTTCCTTGTACACCCATAATCTCGCCGAGATCTGTTCATCTTGTCGAGCTTCCCCTTGTAATCATCTTTGATATATAAGAAATTTGGACGAGGGTCATTATCTCGATCGAGAGGCCTGAACTAGGATAAAACATCCGCTCCCCTGCTCGTCATTTGGTTGTCGTCAGATTATTCGGCGTGTCTTCTATCTCCCCTTCTTAAGAACCTTAGTTGACTTGAGATCGATATCTCAACCGTTGACAGTAACCTTACATTTCCTCACCTCTAATGAACACATTCACTATACTTCATAATTATCTTACAATGTTTCTTAACAATATCCAGTAAGTGACATTCATCCGGATTCGATTGATATCTGCATTTTCAGTGACATTCACCTTAATGCGCTAGGCGTGATAAACCCCATCTTTGGCAATTATCAAGCTCATCAAGTACTAAAATACCGACTCAAGCTATCTAATATCACATACATAGGAACTAATTCTCGGTTAAACCATTCAACATTACGTCAACATATTGGCTTAATCCAATTAGCCTTTCGAATCTTTCTCTATAGGCCTTATATCAAAATCATGGAATATTATTTCCGATCAACGATATGTCATATGTATATAAGATCAAGACAATCAGTGCACTCCCTCTTTCCCTTAATGAATTAGCTAAACAATTTAACTTTTAATCAAAACAAATATTCAACTCTTCATCAAAATAAATATTCAACTCTGAAATGCTTCTTTCAAAAACTCGCATTCTCTAGCGTTCAATGGATCAACAAAACATGAGGCCGTATTAAGAACACATTCTCACTTAGGTCTCAACATGAGAGAGCCGTTTTGATATCCATATTGCACATTAAATATGTAACAATAGCTAGATGAATTCTGACATACCAAGTGAACCAATCAAGTTCAAAATTTAATTGTCGCACGTAGGTCATCTTAAATCCATCTCTTTGAGTATAGGCCCATCACGCTTCATTATAACTCTTGAGCTCATCATAATTTGACAATAAGTGTCATCCCTATCATATAGGTGACTTATCTGGCTTTAGAACCAATGCAGGGTTAATTCTTCCATAAAACATACAACAATTGTACATAATGTGAAAGTTTAGTATGAACTAAAACATTTTCCAATGATCCCCGAATTACTGCAAGTCACACCGTGCTCCCACTAAAATATTTTGGAAGAAATGATTTCTCCAAAATAAAACTATTCCGAGCAATAAACAATTTGTAACTCTTACCCTTTTATATGTACAAACACGTTGTACCTCAAAAAACATCTTAGTCAGACATGAGCTTATCAAATGTTAAACGTCTTACACATGCACCACCTTCCAAAATTTTGATAAAACAGTACGAAACACCTTCCGATCTATATCATATATGGCGGTTTCTTTGTGACAAGATGAAATCATTCAAATGAGCACAAATATTTCTAAAGCGTATCATAACATAGATAATGAAAAACAACGGCACAACACAAGTCTCTAGGATTAATAACACATCCATTCACTAATGGAGCATGCCCATAAAACAAATCAATCTCCTACCCAAAAAGAAGTAGAAAAATTGAATTTGCTTATGCCTAAAATATAATAACAATTATTTAATTCCAACGATGATCCTTCATGTTGGGCAGTTAAAAGTATGTTAACGTCAAGCGAGACAACTCTTACACCCTTGCCATTATTTCAAAATCTTAACTTGCGGTGTCAAGTTAGCGCCAATCTTTGACTTCACAAACCTAGATCAGTACTTTATGTCAAACTCGGCCTTTTCCTTTCCACACATGACTCGGCCTCCCTCCTTCATAAGTCAACCGGTCTTTTGAACCATCATCACATGATTAAAGCTGATCGTAATGCTCTCCGATTCTAATATGCATCGTATGCATCTCGGTCAATGATTTCTCCAAACTTATTCATCAGAATGAAAAGCAACCGAAAATAATAAAGGACCTTTGTGCTTGGTTTAGAGTCTCCACCGCATTCACGTCAAGCCTTGCTTTTTCAATATAGGCAAGTGGCATAGGTGGTAGTGGTACTTGTAGCCAATGGCTATCAGAATCAAGTCTTATAGCATTTCTAGTAGGTTCCTAAAAGGGTCTCTAAAATACTATTGCGGACAACCTCAATTTCTATAACGTTCCAGCAGGGTCTCTATCTCAGTCTTAATTTAGAGACTCTCTCCAGAATCTCTATATTTAGAGACTCTTTAAAGAATCTCTATATCTTTTCGATAATAGAGACCCTGGTTGAGAAGATGGAGATATAAGATACAAATAGTGATTTAGAGGAAGGATATAAAGAACGAAATATAGAGCTCCTGGTGGCGAGCAATGCTCTTAATGTTTAGACTTTGAAAGTTCAGATCCGTATGGTTGCGCATGATGAGGATGGTCTAATATGGCCTTGTACATTTCAGCTTAGCGTAGCGTAGCGTTTCAACAAAATTTGAGAGTATTTAAAAAGTGGTTTAAATATTATAAAAAATTAATTTAAAAATAGTTTTAGAATCTTTATAAGAACTACTAAAGACCCGAGAAAAATCATTACAAATTATTACACCAAATAGGCTATATAAAAAGATAAATTTCACTGAAACGCTACGCTACGCTGAAATGTACAAGACCATTTTTAGCTAGTGGTCCAGCAATATTGGAGGACCATGACATTCTGTAGGGAAGAATTGGGTAGTATAACTGGCATTAAGAGTTAGGACATATGTTACGTGGCCCTATCCAGCTCCAATACTATAGTAGCAAGGCTAGAGTAAAATATAAAAGAGAGAAATGTATGAATTGTATAGAGTGAAATAGAGTAATTAATAAATAGTGAATTAACAGTGCTCGGATAAGGCCAACATAACACATTATATTTCGAAAGAGGCGGCAAAAATACAGATTTTTTTATAATCCCATTCATTTTTTTTGAAAGAGAGCAAAGATTTATCAGAATCATTCATTCAGTGCATGTTAAATAGCCAAATGGTGCTAGTGCAGTGGATAAGCGTAACGCTTAGAGGTATCATCCTTACATTCTGTTTGCTATCATCCTTACATTCTGTTTGCTGGACCGATGGATTACCTTACTGTACAATGTAAACAGAAAAGGGGGGGGAGCTGCAACCTCTGTTTCAAATTTCCCTGTCATTATGCTGGTATCCTCTATGCTGCGGCTGATCCACATGAATAGTGCGAAATTTGAGGATTTTGTTAACACTTGCAAGATGTTTCACCTCCTTGGATGCTGCTTCCTGACGGCTCTTGGCTTGTTCATCTTCACCCTCTCCGGGCAGTGGCGTCTTGTCATGAATGGGTTTTGGTGGAGCAGCTGACAAGAAAAGGAAAATGATAAAACAGCAAATGAATCTACAGTGAAGCTTCCATGAGGTGAAACAAGGGTCATTTTAAACCCTGTACAAGCGAAGCTCCTAATGAACTTTGCAGGTTGGCATCAGTTAGCTTGCCTGACTGACAAGTTCCATACATACGATACATATAAAAATTCTCTCTCGGTCAATCATATCATTTGTAAAGGGATTCATGAATTGGGGTTTATGTGCAAACAAGGTTATCTCATATAGAACAAATATAAAAAAGATCTTCAAGAAACAACAGCAACATGTTGAATGGGTAAAATTTAATATTCTAAACTGTAAATGACATTTACGAGGCCTTGAAATGATATTTTGCTGAAAAGAAAGAAGTCGGGAGATGGTCACACTGCAAGCACGTACCATTTTCCGAGAATAGATAACATGTGCCAACAGTTTCTTCATATTCTCCAGTCTGTAATAAAACAACACAATAGCAGATTTAAAGTCTGAAGCTTTCAAAAAATGGAAATATTCAGACCATTTCTTTTAAAAAGAAATTCACAGATGTATGGAGTTGAAGCAGACCTTATTTCCATCCTATCCTCTTAAAACTTTAAAAGACACAAATATAGTTATGAAAGTTTTCTAAATGAATTGCATTACATATAGTGCAGACAATCTCCAACAACAAAGAATGTGGTTCTCACTTTAGACATGATTATAGGGTTAGAATAGAGCTACTGGAATACTTATTATAATATAAACCCCTAAAAAGTTTGAGCCCTCATATACTCCCTCTAGTTTTATGATACTTGTCATTTTAGACATTGACACGAACTTCAAAATACTTTGATCATCAATTACTAATGAAATATATTTACAAAATCCACAAAAATATGATATTCAGTTTTATAATACTTGTCGTTTTAGACAATGACACGGTCTTCAAAATACAACTTTGACCATCAATTACTAATGAAATATATTTACAAAATCCACAAAAATATGATATTGTGCATGTATTTTTCAACACAAATTTATATTTATGATTTTTATTACACAATCCAAATAGTTTTAAAAAATTTATAGATAAAGTTTTAAAAGTTTGACTTAGGACAAACCTAAAATGTAAGTATTATGGAACTAGAGGGAGTACTAGCTGTATATTTATGTACTTACAAAGAAGCTAGCAGCATTTTGCAAAAGGGGTCTATAGAACCACCTAAAAATGTATCCACACTTTAGGCCATGGTTAAACAAAAATGCCAAAAAAATACTAAGTTCAATGATATAAACACCCATAAATCAACAATGACCCTCAAAAAGTGGAAAGTACAAGTATTCAAAAGTTATAATTTGTGCATTGCTCACCATCTTCAAACCATCACCTAGTATCAAGGTAGGAGTCAATGTATCCAAACCCTGTAAAGCATCATTATAAAGAACATACTACTGTGAATTTGGGAAGTAAAAATAATGGTAGTCTGCAAAATTTAAGATATAGATATGAGCAAACATATCAGTGATTAAAGAATGATAGACGCACAAGAAAATCAACAAACATATGATGAAATAACTTTGACTTAACTTACCACATCTATAAATTGTGACATCAAATTATTAATGTACATGGACAATAGCAGCTAAATAATCAGGATATGCACTGAGAAGTTATTGTGATCTAATTCTAACACAATGCTAAGCAAATTTTCTCCCTAAAGGTAACATAGATACACTGAACATAATTTTACAGCTGAACATGGTACCAATTGTGAACAGCAACGACAAGGAAGAAGTTTGAACAGATGCACCAAGGAATGTAGCTCAAATCATATCTTTTAGTTATTTCATGTAAATGTCAAGGCAGTAGCACAAATTAATGGGTAAGATGATAATCAGCATATAACCTACATCGCAGCTTCATGGTAAACAGAACTTTGCTCCAGTACTTCTGACTTGAGCAAATTACAAGAAGGCTCTTTCTTGATATTGACAATACAGAAGTGGCAAAAAAGGCTACAACAATTTTAGAAACTCCTGCATTTTGTTAATTGTTACTACCTACAGTTCCATAATACTTATAACTTTGACCATCAATTACTAATGAGATTTATCTACAAAATCCGTAAAAATGTGATATTGTAAAAGTATTTTTGAAGACGAATTTATATGTATGATTTTTATGTATACAATCCAAATAGCTTAAAAGATTTTTATACATAAAATTTTAAAACTTAGGAACTGGAGGTGTATTACATTAACAACATTTCCTTCTGTCTACAAAAACTTTTATCACTCAAGAAAGATTTCCTCATCATTTGCCACTCCCAAAGACGCGCAATTCATAATATACACATTCAAGAGATCTGGCGTGTTGGCCCTGCATCTTTGGGGTGACATATCCTGAAATTTCCTTCCTAAACTGTAGAAGATGCACATTTGTATCACTAAGCTGCACATTCTGAGAAGAATCAACTTACTGAGAGTACATACGATGCACCTGGTGGTATGTCAGAATAAAGACAATCGTCCAATTCTAGCAAGACATATTCTTCCTCTTCCTTTTCTTCTTTCTCTTGGACATCTTCCTCACATACCTCTGCCATCTCCCACCACTAGAGGAGAAAGGGGAGGGGAGAGGATGAGAAGTGAGGGCGGTGGGACAGGGCGTGGCCGGCTGCAATGCTAGGTAGGGAGGAGCAACTGCTTGGAGAGAGAGCCGAGGAGGCAGATCGGCGCAGAGGCGCAGACGGTCAGGCGGCGCCACGGCGATGTCGACGATGCTGCTGCGTCGATGCATAATTTTTCCATTTCAGTTATCAATCTTGTATTTTACTGAAATAAGTTCAGATCAAAGTTTGCTTAATTCAATACAAACTATACCTCAAGAAACTCTTTTGCAAGGTTCGGTGATCATAGCTATTGACTCTGCATGCTTTTTTGCATTGGATAGCTTCTGCTTTGCTCTGGAGTGATTTTTTGACCTGATTGGAAAAACAATAAACACCGGCCAATTGACAACTCAAGTGCCAAAAAATCAGACTGACTGAAGGGCGAACGAGGCTATATTAGTGAAATTGAACAGCAGACAGATTCTCATAATGTCTCAGAAAAATCAAAATTATACACAACGATTTTAACTTGTGACATATGTGATGGATCCATCCACAAGACCAGTCCCCAAAGTCACAAACACACATTCCTGAAGGCCTAGGTTATCAACAGGGAGACTAGTCACCTGTAACTGGGGGTGAAAACGGGTAGGGGTCTTTTCGTACACTACCCTATTTATTTTTTCCTGGGTGAGGGTATGGATACGGGTAGTTAACGGGTATGGATATGGGTATTTATGAACGGGTAGAAAACGACTTTCGGGTATAATACGGATGAGTACAATACAAACATCGGATACATAGCAGGTAGTATGTGAATTACAGTCACTGCCTAAGTCGGAATATGATTCACTGTCAGTGTCACCGCCTGAGTCAGAATCTGCATTACCAACAGAGCAAATAAGATTGAGAGCACCTTAAGAAACCATGATGAAGGCATTGAATGTAGTATGGTTACATAGATAACCAGGGTTGGCAATGTCTCGACATGTATTATTCACAGAAAATACAAAACCTCTTATGATTTCCATTCCAGGCAATACTGCATATGTCCGCAAAATAGCTGAATGTATTGTGAGGTAATTGCAGAATGGTACCTAGCGTAAACATCACTGACGTCGTAAAAAAAAAACTATCGATTCAATGTTCCTATAAAAGACAAGAATTGACATCTAAAAATTTAACCTCCATGGCATCTAATATTCTGATATTGATACCTCGTGTGCTTCTGCATTTCTCTAGATGACTTGTGTGAGACTCATTAACCATAACAACCAAAAAGTCAAGTTGAAGAAAATGAACAACTTCTGCAGGCAAACACCTTACAGAGAGGGTACAGCGGACCTCGCCGCGGGGAGGCGCGGGGACGACGGATGGCGGCGCCCTCGGCGCGGGGACGTCGCGGGACAGCGTGGGGAAGGCGGATGGCGGCGCCCTCGGCGCGGGGACGGCGCGGGGACAGCGTGGGGAAGGCGGATGGCGGCGGCCTCGGGGCGGGACGGCGGACCTCGGTGCGGGGAGGCTTAGATGGCGGCGGCGGACGGCGATGCGCGGCCTTGGCGCGGGGAGGCGGCGGACGGCGACGCGGGAAGGCGTGGATGGCGGCGGCGGGATGCACTGAAGAGGGAGGATGAAGACTGAGGAGCGAGGTGAAATAAAGGCCTTGTTTGTTTCGGATTAGAATAAAAATAAATTTAATTTAATGAAAATTTGTCATTTTGTATAAGCCAAATAGTGTAATATTTGGTATTCATTTTTATGTGATTTCAAATAGTTTTTCTTAGAGTTCATAAAATAATTTTTCAATTTTTTTGAATTTTCTAAAATATCTTTCGAGGGGTCACAAATTTGATATAGTAAAACTCAACTCAACTTTAGGCCTTATTCTTTTGAGCTGATCTGAATGACTGAAATGATTAAACTTTGAGAGTTTCTCGAGATTGTTTCAAGATTCGGATCCATTTTATTTGACTTGCTTTTTAAAGCGTTAGGACCCACCTTCAAAACAGCGAAAAAACGGACTCAAAAAACTCAAACCATGTCTTTTTAAAACGTATATAGTCGTTAAGCTGATAAACCGTTAAGCTGAAAATAACCGGGCATTAATCTGAAACAAACAAGGCCAAAGGCGACATATCCCGTGCACTAAATCCATACACCAACAAACAAAATACTACCTCTGGTCATAAAAACAAGTCGCCGTTAACTTTTAAACACGCATTTGACTACGTAAGTTATCATTTATTTTCTTATGATTTGTTTTATTATTAATGGTACTTTAAACATAATTTATATTTACGCATGTTTGCACTAATTTTTTGAATAAGACGAATGGTCAAAGGCGTATTCAAAAGTCAATGGCGACTTTTTTTATGATCGGAGGGAGTAATAAAAAACCTAAAAAATGGAAATTAAAAAAAATGGATTTGATTTTCAAATTTTATACATATGTCAAGCAAATTTAGTAGATCATCTAAATTTTTTGGATTTTTTAAAAACTTTTGTTAGTTGGTGTACACGGGGTTTACACGAGAACCCCTGTGCACACAGGATACGTTTCCCGAAATAAAACGCTAGCCTATTTTGGAGCCGTGAACCGCTGCTGAGAGCATGAGAAGAGGACGGGCACCCGTGTTTTTAAATATAACCGGGTGCTTGTATCCGACCCGATAGATCGGGTATTTGTCCGGTACCCGAACCACTACAATCCGAATATTACCCGTACCCGACAGCAAATTACTAGTGCTCGAACCCAAATTTGTTGGTAAAAATTACAGAGGAACGGATGCTAGTCGGGTATTATCCGACCCCTTTTCACCCCTACCTGTAAACTAGCGATGGCGTCTCAGGCGGAGAGGGCGCGGCGGTGGCATCATCAAGGAGGATCTAGCAGAAGGATGTCGAGGAGATTCTGGCGACGAGGCGATTGAACGTGAGGTCGAGCTCCTCTAGTGGTGGGGGCGAGCTGAGTGGTGGCTGGACGGCGTTGGCTGCGCAGCGGCAAAGGTGGTGGGAGGCGGGCTGGGCAACACGGCAGGGCCCGCAGCAAGGGGAGGCAGCGTGGCAGCGAAGGAGCGGTGAGGTGCGGCGATGGCCGCAGTAGAGCGCAGGTAGGTGGTTGCGGCGGTGGGCTGGCAAGACAACCGATTCGGTGGGACTGTGGATGTGTTGCTAGGTTAGCTGGCTTAAAACCACTTCGGTGGGCCCTACACAAATGTTTACGTCGGACAGAACAAAGCCGAGGTAAATAAACCTATTTATGTCGACCAAGTACATGTGGCCGACGTAAAAATTGCTAGCACGACATGTTTTGGGCTAAGTCCTAGGCAACTGTGTTAAATAAGTTTTGTCGGTGTAATAAATACCGGGGTACAAAGAGTCCTGAGAAGGCCAAGAGGGCTCCACGCCGCAAGCATGGCGAGCCCCGGGAGGCCAAGAGGGTCCCATGCATGCATGGAGAGCCCTCGGAAGGCCAAGAGGGCCCCACGCCAGTGGGCGATCGAGCCCGGCCGTGGGACGAGCCCCTCTCAAGACGAGGCAAGGCCCCACGCGCAAAGCGGGTGTGTGGGCGAGCCCCTCTCAAGACGCAGGCGAGGGCCCCACGCGCCAGCGGGTGCGTGGGCGAGCCCTCTGGAGACCAAAGCGAGGGTCCCACACGCCAGTGGGGCCCAGCGCAGCGGAACGTTGCGTATGAGTCTTCGGACGAAGGCTCCTCCGCTGGGCGACTAAACGATTTAATGAGACATCACGCGCGGATAGACAAATGAAGAAATGATTACCTTCTAAATGACCCTTGCAGTCCGAGCGGCCATCATCGTGGGCGCAGAAGAATTGACCGGCAGAGAGAAGGTTTGCTTGAGGAGGCCGCCTGCGTCGAGGAGGAGCAGCAAGGCCCCACCCGCAGACTCACCGTGTGATTTGTCGGGTCGAGGCTACTGGCGGCATGCGAGGATGGCGCCGCTGCTTGGGCGGCATGCACGCTTGCCGTCTCTTCGTCATGTCGTGTTAGTGTCTCGAGAGTATCAGACGCTTACCCCTCGGCTCTCTCGCTTGACCCAAAGCTTGTAAAAAGAGGAGAGAGAGGGAGAGAAGAGGAGAGGCAAGGTGCAAACGTTGCACAAGCATAGGTTCCAAACACACGCATTCACAAGCACCTCAGTAAACACATTCCCATTCAACCACAATCGAAAAGAGCTAAGGCTCGGCAGGAGTAGGACTATTACCCGCGAGGGGTCCGAACTCGTAAATCTGAAGTCGCTCCTTGTTGTGCCCGGACGCCAAATCGAACCGAGCTTGATCGAGTTGGCTAGCAGTCTAAATATCTGACCAGGGGTGTGATCCGCGGTGGTTGAGCGGAGAACACGCCGTCAAGTTTATTTACGTTGGTTTGCCCAGACCGACGTAAATAACCGGTTTATTTACACCGGCTTTCTTCGGAGCGACGTAAATGCAGTTGGCCGATGTTAACAATTCGGATTCCTGTAGTGAATGGAGTCGGTGAAGACGAGGGTGCCGGCGGTAACGGCGGCGAAGAGCATCGAGTAGAGGAGGGTGGATGATCTGATGATCAAGTTGGATGACGAGGAGGAGTGGTAGAGGTGGGCAAAAAATATGAAATCTAAATACCAAACCGAACTGAATAAACCGAAAAATGGTAATTTCATTTTTTTATAAAAGTAATTTTAGTTTTTAGTATTTAGTTCGATAGAATACCGAAAAAAATTTGATAGTTCGGTTCGGTTTCGTTAGCGTTGCTCCGAAAACCGAACTACCAAATATATCGTTCTATTTTTCAGCCTAGCGCTAAATCTGACCCAGCCTAACGCTAAACCAGACCCAGCCCCGTGAACCGGGTGGCCCCCCGCAGTCCCGCCTCCTCCTGCCTCTCCCCGTCTTTTGCAGGCCCAGCAGCTCCCCATTGGATCATTGGATCAATCCAGTAGCACCTAGGCCCAGTAGCTCAACAAATAAGACCACAGTCCACAAGAAGTCCAGTCAACCAGTCAGCAATCGCTACTAGTACTCGCTAACTTGCCTCTAGTGCTACCAGTAATCCCTACTAGTTAACTGTAACGGTATAAAATTCAGTACAACCGAAATACTGAAATACCGTATCTAAATAATTCGGTATTTTAGTTTTCGGCAGTAGTTTTTTTGGGTAAAATTTTGGTACCCATTTTTCAGATACCAAATTTTTTTAATAACAAAAAAACCGAACCGAATGAACCGAAAAAACCAAATGGCCACCCCTAGGAGTGGGCGCATAGGGCGGACGGCTTTGTCTACGCGCTCTCGCCTCCCTCAACGACATCCTCCTTGGCTACGGTCAGTCTCTCTCTCGATCTTTGCATGCATGGGACGGGACCGAAAGGCGAAAGCATCCGTGATTTTTCATGTTGTGAGCTGTGCAAAACCAATTTCCATAAAGAGTGAGAGCAAAGAGCAGGAAGATCTCAAACCGTTGACTAACTGCATAAACATCAATACTCGGGCTGGCAAAAATACCCATGGGTCTAGGTACCCGTGAGTTCGGGCTCAGGTCCAACTTTGGACCAATGGGTATTTTGCTTCTGATTCGGGTCCGAGTCTAAGTCTAGTTTTGTACCCATGGGTACCCAGACCCGAACCCGAAATAGAGAGGTTGACAAGTGGACCCACAAAAAGTATCCCTAGACTCTCACTCCCCCTCGTTCCCCAATCCACATTTGATCCCCCGTCCCTTCCCGGCCTCCCCTCAATCTCTCCCTTCTCTCCCCCGCTCCTAACCCCTAACCTCTCCTCGCCCCGCAGCGGCGCCTCTCCTCGCGAGACAAGCACTGATGGCGGCGTGCCCTCCCCCAACCACCAGCGGCACCGCTCTCCTTCCTCAACCCCGACGGTGCCGCCCTTCCCCTCCCCCATCATCTCGTCGCCCCACAGCCACATCTTCATCCCGCGCCACCCCTCTTTCCCCATCTCGCGCACCCAGACCACCTGCTCCCCCACCTCGACCTCCTCGCGACTGAAGCGACGACGACGCCTCTCTCAGTAGATCTGTGATGACCCGTCGAGTCGTCCCATAGCCACTAGCCACCTTGTCGACGACGGCGCGATTTCCTCCCCGACGATGGTGCGGCTTCCTCCTTGATGACTGTGCAGCCTCCTACCCGACGGCGGCATAGTCTCTCAACCCACGGCGGCTTCCCTCTCCTCTCTGTTCTAGCGCTAAGGCTGGACCCGATGGGTACCTATTCGGGTCCGGGTCTAGGTCCAAGTTTGGACCCATGGACATCTCTGGGTTTGGGTTTGGATCTATGTCTTGGGTCTCGGATCCGGGTCCACGGCGGAAGCTGGACACGGTGGTACCTAGACCCATTGCCATCCCTAATTAATATAGTAGCAAGTTGCATTGTTAGAGCATTGCTAACAAAATCTCTAGACTAAAAGGGAGTATTATAGACTCTTAATTCCTACATCACTCTAGAATAATTTTTATACCAGTCTCTAGATTTAGATATTATCTTTTCGCGACTATATTTTGATATTCTCTCTACAATTACTCTACTTTTTATGACAGAGAATATACTAGCAATCGCAGGAATCCGAATTGTTTTTACGTCAGTTAAAATTTATTTACGTCAGCCGGTAGAAAGCTGGCGTAAATATAAAGGTTATTTACATCGGTCTGTGTCAACCGACATAAACACATGCGATCACGGCTTAGTGACCAGAGGTGTCGTGCTAGACTTGTTTACGTTAGCCATGTATGCTATTTACCTTGGCTTGGCCGACGTAAACAATGAAAACAATATTTGCGTCGACCTGGCCGACGTAAATAATACATGGGCCGATGTAAACACAATTTGAGGCCCACCCGTCATGGTTTGAACCCTAGCATCCGCAGCCCAGCTCCACACATAGCCGGTTTTGCCCCCCGCCACCTCGCTAACGCTGTCGCCGCCCAGGTTGCCCCCAGCCACGCCACGCCCTCACCCCGCCCACGCCACCGCCCGCTTCTCGCGTGTCGTCGTCGTCCACCCCGCCGCCTCCATCGCATCGCATCGACTCCCTTCGCCGCACTGCGTTGTCACCCACCATAACCGTTACTTCCAAGGCCACCGACCCTTTCCATGCACCTCTCCGCATTACAACGACAAAGTCTCCTCCTACTTGGGCCCCTCCTCGTCCTACTCCGACACCTCGGCGAGGTCGTGCGGCTCCAACTTGGCGCAGCGCGGCCGCACCGTCGACCCCCTCGAGGGCTCTCCATCGTTGCTTCCCTCCACCGCATTAACCGGATAGTTGTCCAAACCACCCCATATTCAGTTCCTCGGCCATGGCCTAGCCCATTTGGCGTTGCACGGTTACAACTCACCTAGCAGGCCAACACGACAGTAGTACAAAGCAAGGGCTTGCGTTATGGCTAGCTCCAGCTGCCACCCAGCCTAAATTCATTCGCCACCCATCCTCCATCCCACCGTTGCCCCACTGGCATCCATCCCGTCGTCGCACCGCAGCCTCAATACCATGGCCACCACCCCGCCTCCATCCCATGGTCCCATCTCCATCTCGTCGATCGCATCTAGAGCCACCACCGCCGCCCTGCCTCCATCTCGCCAGCTGCCGCCCATCGCCCCACCTCCATCCCACCGGCGCCGTCTAGAGCACCACCACTAGCCGCTACCCCACCTTCATCCCTCCCACATCCCGCCACTGCCCTGCCCTACCTCCATCCCGTCGCTGTCTCCCATCACCCCGTCTCCCTAGCTCCTTCCTATCTGCTCTAGTGCAAAAGTGCTCTTGGTCTCTTGCTAACTCTTCACTGTCCGCCTAATGACAATGAGAAAAGTGGAACGCCGGTTGAATCCAATGCAGAGGGAGCAAGTAGAGATATTGCCACCGAAAATAAAAGATGTAGATCAGCAGCATCTGACTAAATATTTGTTTTCGTTTTCTGTTATTATCCTATTTCGGTATGTATCTGTTTCATTAGTATTTGGTTCCGATTTAGTATCCGATCGGTTTGGAGACTATCTAAATCTGAATCCAAGGTAAAAAATATGGAAGGATATGCTAGAAGCAATATATATCCGTATCTTATTCGTTTTCATCCCTACCTGCAAGAGGAACTATTGAATGATGTGGAGGTTGTCCCTTTTGATGATGAGTGTATTGACAAGATTTGGTGCTTAATGGAGGTTTTGGATGTGCTTGATTAGAGTTGGCTATATGTGCGGTGCTACGTGATGGTGTGCTTGTCTGTGGTGTCACGAATGGATTATGATGTTGGTAATTTTGTGATGGACTAACCTTGCAGAAGAGGTAAGGTGTGTTGGTTTCGTGTATGTTCACCTCTATGATGCAGGTATCGGCGGGTACATGGTTGACGCTTCGCGGGGATAGCTGGAGGCTGGTGCGTCCGGAGGCGTGCAGGCGACAGGGTTCGATGGTCTGGCGGTCACATGAGGTGGTGTACTCGAGAAGCTTAGTCATGGCAAGGGATACCAGGCAACTGGAGGCTGTGGCATCGGTAAATATGGTGGCGAAGCTGCTAAGTCCAAAAGTTGCGCGCAAGGTTCTGGGTTATCCCGTTATAAAACCCTAGTTCGGTTCTGGGTTACCCAGTAGTAAAACCCTGTTCGGTTCTGGGTTATCCGATATGTGAGAAACCATGTCAGGTTCTGGGTTAGCCCGTGGAAGACCCTGATTCGGTCTGGTTAGCCGGTGTGGTTAAAACATTGGAGGTTACGGGTTAGTCTCTGTGAGTAAACCCGGGTGCAGGCCCTATGTGGCTCGGTACCGGATGTTCCCGGAATGCCGTAATATTCAGGGAGAATATGCTCTAGGGTAGCTATATAAGGAGAGGGGGTGGAGGCTTAGGGTTAAGCAATTCTACCACCATGTAGCCTTAGAGGAGAGGTGTGCGGAAAGGGGAGGTTTCCCATGGTATGTAATGTAGACAAAAAAAAATACCCAAATATTTATCTAGAAAAATATTCCTCCCTAAAATATTTGTTCGTTCGGTTCTAGACCGAGAGAAAGAAAAAAAATACACGGCATGCTTCTATTCGAGCCATGAGAGAGAGAGAGGTGTGAGTGATTCCAGGAGAGACCGTTAATGAGAAATTGAGAGAGACCGTGAGGGATCCTTGTGCCTTGCAAGAGATAGGGACATGAGAGAGGATAGAGAGATTTTTCTGTGTCCTACACTTCCACGCATCAGCAAGAAAAAAAAATCGAGGGAGATAGTGAGAAGCGGGGAGAAAGCCTCTTTCTCGTGCCTATGTGCATCCTCTCTATAGGGAAGAAAATTTCGTGCGACAGTGATGCAAACGGAGCAACTGTGCATCACCTCCTAGATGCTGTCCACGTGTCCCTATACGCACCGATCTCAAAGCAAGGGAATACACCTCATCCCCTGTCCCAGTCCCTGCCTCATCACTAGGGGTGAAAACGGTTCGGATCCGGTCGGATAGTAGGTCATACCGTTGAAAGGACCGAGATGACGCCTAGAGGGGGGGTGAATAGGCGTGACCACCAAATTCAATCTTCAACGGCACTGCGGAAGGAGGTTCGGACTGTCGTGACACCCTGGAATCAACTCAAATGTGAAGAAACCTCCCCAAAATCTCCGGAAATGTCCTGCACAACTCAAACAACAAGAATACCAAGTGCAATATCACAGAAACACAGGAGAGATCTCCCCTAAGCACAAAATGGTAAGTAGAGTAGATCTAGCAAAGGAGAAACTCAAACCAAATGAGAAGATAGACGCAAGGAGTTTTATCCCGAAGTTCGGATCTTTGAGGAGATCCTACTCTCCGTTGAGGTAGGCTCAACACCGTAGAGCCCGAGTCTCACTAGACTCTATTCCTCTCGGATTTGTGCCAAAGCACTCACCGAATATCACTTTGATTCCTTTCCTTGCGGAGGTGGAATCACACCTTCACAACCAATCCGAGGCCAACCACACCGATCCGGAGGCTCACGACGTCCCCTAGCCGTCTAGGAGTCCTCAACCTCCAAGAGTAACAAATCCAGCGAGAAACCACTCACTTGGAGGCGACCAAGGTGCTCACGAGATGGATCGAGCTCAGATCTAGCACCAATCTAGCTTCTCCACCCTCAAATCAATCTCACAAGGGAGCACTAGGAGGGGAGATGCTTTTAGGGTTCTTGGAGAGAGAGAGTGAAATGAATCTGAGTGATGCGCACAGTTACGGTTTGCTGGGAACAGTGAAATGGGTATATATAGCTTCCCCCAGATCTAGCCGTTAAGGTACAAGCAAGTGAGATTTGATCGTCTGTGACACCTCTGACAAATCCGAGGTCGGCTGTGAATAGTGACCCAAACAAAAATCATATTTGAGATCTAGAAGGTATGTGGATCACAGATATGGGCTCAGAATCTCCAGATGTGACTAAGTAGTTCGGACTGTCCGAAGGGTTTCACGGACAGTCTGGTAAACCAAATAAATCAAACAGAGAGCTCAACTAGAGGGTACTTCGGACAGTCCGAACCGGACAGTTCGATAATTCCGAATATTCAAACAGAGAGCGCGTCTGGAGGGTGCCTCTTGACAGTCAGACCCTTGGACAAATTCGAGCAAAGGCACGGACATCCGGATACAGAGAAGTGTTTAGGGCTTGGAAAAAGTAGGGAATCAAATGGGTGACTAAGATTTGACCTAGAACCATCTTTTGAGCATCAGAGTCACCTCACACTTATTTTCTCGTCGAATCCCTCTTTATAGTACGGCCGTCCTTAGACTCAATAAGATAGAGATTACAATTTAAAGAATAAATGAGCTTCCAAAAGAATAATACTCCAAGTTCTTCGATAATTCTTCATTCAAATGATTTCCAATCTATTTATCTGTCCACAACTCAATTAAATCATTAGTAGGAGTCTTTAGTAGTTGGCATCAATCACCAAAACAAAATTAGGGGCCTAGATGCCTTTTCAATCTCCCCCTTTTTGATGATTGATGACAACCACTAAAGCTTCAAATCGATAAAACCAAAGGTGACATAAAGAGAGCTCCCCCTAAAGATATGCAGGGAATAAAACCAAAGAGCTCCCCCTAAGTCTAGCAATTATAGCACAAATTCGAAATTTAACCAACAATGCATATGGCAAGTTAAGCACACAAATTTCACCAAATACCACATAGATAGATAATCAAGTGAAGGTTCTAAGCAAATTAACAACAACAGCAGTTCAACCACAGAATATCACACACATCACAAGCGCAAGGATTCAATTTGTTCAACAATAAGCAAAGCACAAAATAAATTTTGAAGCTCTCCTTCTCCCCCTTTGTCATCAAGCACAAAAGGAGATATGGGGAGAAAAGAGAGATGCCGACTCAATCATCTTCATCGCTGCCTTCCTCGCTTTCCTCTTCTTCTTCTTCGTCGTCTTCGCCTTCGGCCTCCTCTTCGGAGGCAGGCGCTTTGCCCTGGGTCAAGATGGCCGAAGATGGCTTGCTCGGTGAATTCTTCATCTTCTCCACTTGACTCCGCCTCAGAGCCGTCGGGAGAGCACTCCAACTCCATGCTGCGCTTGATATCTTTCACATGTCGAAGAGTCTTCTTAGAGCGACGCGAGATCTTCTTGTAGTTCTTCTGTCCAAGACAGAAGATGGCTCGAAGGGCATTGAGAATGCCGGAGGAGCTAGAAGTGGAAGGAGTAGAGGAAGTGGAAGGCGGCTTATGAGGAATTTTATGCCGGTGGTGATGGTCCTAATTTTCAGCCACGAGTGCTTTTCTTCCTTCACAAACCTGCACTTTGTCACCGATTCAATCATCTTCATAATGAGAGGCGATAGGGAGACTACGATCGGCGAGATAGTAGTGATGCTGAATCTCTTCCCAAATAAAGTCGAAGACATTGAATGGCTTTCCGCCGGGCTTAACCTTGAGCATAAGGTTTCTTTGATGCCCGGAGACATTGCTTGCATCTCCACCCCTTGGAGTCATGGTTTTCCTGAATAACCTATTCAAGTAGTTGTAGTAGGGCTTCATGCCCACAGTGGTGCCATACTTGATTTTCATCTCATCATCATACATGGTCTCCATCCTCTCAGGAGCTAAGACCTCCTCATTATGAAGCTTGTATCCAATGTCCAGCTCCTCCCTAGTGAATCCCAGAATAGCTCCAAACCTTTTATAGGACACTGAGTACCACTCTCCCTCGGTCATCCAAGTGACAGTCCTAGCTTCATCGCCTTTGCAATAGTAAGTCGCATAGAATTGGGCGATGATTTCTTTACACCAATCATACTTAAGCCCCATGATGTCTCGCAGTCCAAGCTCCTCACAAGCATCAATGACTTTGTCGAAAATGGGATCATTAACCTTAGACATGTGACTCCAATCAACCCACTGCATGTCAGTGATCGGAGACTTCTTCGCTAGGATGACTGTGGCATAGAAATCAGAATGGAAATTAGACCAAGCGCTTATCCACACCCTCTTGAGTGTACCTCACCGATCCTCCATACGCTTCTTCCTCACCTTCTCTCCGACTTTGGAATAATCGATTGCCCTCCTTGGAGCATCTCGAACCGACGAGGTGGGTGCATTGTGAGAGGTCCGATAAGCCCTCCGCCGCAAGTGACTAGATCCTCCATCAAGTGTTGCTTGTCGGCCCGAGGGCTAGATACTTTTCTCTTCGAATAATCGCTCTCCTTCGACCCACATTTGTCTCATCGGGTTGTACTCCTCATCTTCCTCTTCTTCCTCTATCTCATGTCGTGAATCGCCCGGCATAGTGTCATGACGCCGCTTGGTTCTCCTTTCATCTTGAATGACATCCGCCTCTTGGCAATTCCCTTAAATCTGAACCATCACCTTGACCAGCGGAGTCCCTGCCTCTGAATATAGGAGACAAGGAAACAAATGAGGATATAGCATAGGAGATATGATTTTAGGATTTAGAGTTGACGCCAAATTTCTGCAGGGTTCGGACAGTCCGAGCCAAGTCTCGGACAGTCCGAACCTCCCAGAAATAGGGTTTCAACCTAGATCTTTCAAATCAACCAATAGAACTTTATGCCATTTGAAGGAGATGAAATAGGTAAGTAATGGACTTATTCTACCAAGGCATTTCAAAAAATATTGCTCTATTTGACAGATCGGGCACCAAACCCTAAAACAAGAGAAAATAGAGCAAAGCCTCGAAGAATATACCTTCTTTCCCTAGCCATTGGAGGGGAAGCACGAGGAGAAGAGAGATCCGGCCTTCGGAGCTCAAATCCGTACCCAAATCGGTGGGGAAAGAGGAGGAGAGAGCTCGTGGAGGGAACCCGACGGGGACGGAGTGGAGAGAGGAGGAGAGAGCCCGTGGAGAATGAGGGAGTGAGAGAGAAACACGGGCTACCCTCAGACATATGTATCGGATTAAGTGAGATTCGGACTGTCCGGTAAATAGGTCCGGATAGTCCGAAACCCGGACAGAGAGCAGATTCATGAGGGTCTGACAGTCAGAAATCTGGGACAAATCCGTGGATCGGTTTTGACAATCAGAACCTCCTGCACACCAAAATGCCAAACTTTGAATGGAATTTAGAGAGGGAGGCACCTAAAGGGGTTTAGAGAGATATCTTATAAAATGATGAAAATCCAAATCACTCATTTGAGCATAACTTGAACTACAAAATAGGATTGATATATATATATACCTTTTCAATTCAATTTTCAATCACCAATCATTGTGCACACAAGTTCAAGCCATGTTTCGAGGGTCAAGGATATTGAGCTCATTCCTCAACTCACAAAATCTTCTCTCATCCAAAGGCTTGGTAAAGATATCGGCTAATTGTTTTTCGGTGCGAACATGTTTTATATCAATATCGCCTTTGGCCGAGTGGTCTTTGAGGAAATGGTGGCGAATATCAATATGTTTGGTTCTAGAGTGTTGGATGGGGTTGGTTGCTATCTTTATGGCACTCTCATTGTCGCACAATAGAGGAATGTTTCTTAGGTTTAGGCCATAGTCTTTAAGGGTTAGCCTCATCCAAAGCAATTGGGCGCAACAACTTCCCACCGCAATATACTCGGCCTCGGCGGTGGATAGGGCAACGGAGTTTTGCTTCTTGGAAGACCAAGACACAAGGGATCTACCCAAAAATTGGCAAGTACCGGAGGTACTCTTCCTATCCACCTTGCAACCGGCATAATCCGCATCCGAATAGCCGATTAGATCAAAGTTTGATCCTTTAGGATACCAAAGGCCTAAGTTGGGGGTATGAACCAAATATCGCAATATCCTCTTAACGGCCACTAAATGGCACTCCTTAGGAGCGGCTTGAAATCGCGCACACATGCACACGCTAAGCATGATATCGGGTCTAGATGCACAAAGGTAAAGCAAAGACCCAATCATAGAGCGGTATACCTTTTGGTCGACGCTCTTACCATTTTCATTCAAGTCCAAGTGCCCATTTGCTTGCATAGGTGTCTTGATTGGTTTGGCGTTTTCCATCTCAAATTTCTTGAGCATATCCTTCACATATTTAGATTGGGTTATAAATGTTCCTTCCTTCATTTGTTTGACTTGAAATCCGAGGAAGTACTTCAATTCCCCCATCATAGACATTTCAAATCTTTTAGTCATAATTTGACTAAACTCCTTGCAAAACAAATCATTAGTAGATCAAAGATTATGTCATCAACATATATTTGACACACAAATAAGTCACTGTCCACGTTTTTGGTGAAGAGTGTTGGATCGGAATTTCCAATAGCGAAGCCCTTCTTCAACAAGAATTTCTTTAGGCACTCGTACCATGCCCTAGGGGCTTGCTTCAACACATATAGTGCCTTGTGTAGCTTGTAGACGTGATTGAGATGCTTTGGATCTTCGAAGCCGGGAGGTTGCTCAACATAGACTTGTTCGGAGAGTGGCCCATTGAGAAATGCGCTCTTAACGTCCATTTGAAACAACTTAAAGGAATGGTGAGTAGCAAATGCTAATAATATTCTAATTGCATCAATTCTTGCTACGGGAGCGTAAGTATCGCCACAATCCAAACCTTCGATTTGTGTGAAGCCTTGAGCGACCAACCTCGCCTTGTTCTTGACGACTACTCCATGTTCATCTTGTTTGTTGCGGAAGACCCACTTTGTTCCAATGACATTTTGCTTGGGACGTTCCACAAGTTCCCACACCTCGTTCCTCGTGAAGTTATTCAACTCTTCTTGCATCGCCACTATCCAATCGGCGTCCTCTAGTGCTTGTTCTACATTAATTGGCTCAAGAGAAGACACGAAAGAATAGTGTACGCAAAAATTTGCTAAACGAGAACGGGTAGAGACTCCCTTATTGATGTCACCTAGAATGTTGTCCACGGGATGATCTCGTTGAATGTTTTAAGGTATCCTTTGAGGTGGTCTTGGTGGGAATTGCTCATCTTCTACAACTTGTTCTTCCTCCTCAACATTTCCTTTACTTGCTTCTTAATCTTGAGATGGAGTAGAAGGTGGTTGAGCTTGATTTGATCCGTCTTCTAGATTGTCTTCCTCACCACCTTCCCTAGGCTTGATATCTCCAAGTGCAAGGTTCTTGATTGCTTCTCGGGACGGTACTTCTTGACCTAACACATGAGAGTCGAGTTGCTCTACTTGCGAGCCGTTAGATTCATCAAAGGTAACATCATGTGAGATTTCAACAACTCCGGTGGAACCGTTGAAAACTCTAAAAGCATGAGCATTAGAACCATAACCAAGCATAAAGCCCTCGTCAACTTTGGGGGCGAATTTAGAAGACTTAGCCTTTTTGTTGAGGATGTAGCATTTGCTTCCAAATACTCGGAAGTATGACACGTTGGGCTTGTTCGTGTGAGAAGCTCATAGGCCGTCTTCTTTAGTAGCTTGTGAAGGTAAAGCTTTGTTGATGGCATGACACGCGGTGTTGGCGGCTTCGCCCAATAGATGTCGGAGACCTTATACTCGTCGAGCATCGTCCTTGCCATCTCTATAAGCGTCCGATTCTTTCTTTCAACTACTCCGTTTTGTTGAGGGGAGTAGGGAGCCGAGAGTTGATGTCCAATTCCTTCTTCATCAAGGTAACCATCTACACCGGTATTCTTGAACTCGGTTCCATTGTCGCTTCTTATTCTCTTGATCTTCACATCGAACTCATTTTGGGCTCTTCGCATAAACTTCTTTAAGATACCTTGAGTCTCACTCTCCTATGCTTAGGTAAGCGATAGGTCCGAAGAGGTCCATGTGTAGCATCTCCAAAGGTCTTGTCGTAGTCATGACGTTCTTGATGGGATGTGAAGCTCCGACTTGCTTTCCCGCTTGGCAAGCACCACAAACTCTATCTTTCTCAAAAGAAAACATTGGTTAGTCCTAAAATGTGGTTGCCTTTCAAGAGTTTGTCGAGGTTTCTCATACCAACATGGGCTAGTCGGCGATGCCATAGCCAACCCATGCTCGATTTAGCGATAAGACATACTCCGGGACAAGGCTTATCAATTGAGAAATTCACAAGATAAAGCTTGTCTCTTAAGTGTCCCTTGAAAGCTATTAAACCATCACTCCTCCTTATGACTTCCACACCCTCATTTGAGAACAAACAATTGTAGCCCGAAGCACAAAATTGTGGAACGGACAACAAATTGTAGTTCAAACCATCAACAAGTAACACATTTGAAAGACAAAGGTCTTTTGAGATAGCAATTTTACCTAGACCCAAAGGTTTACCTTTTCCATTATCTCCAAACGAAATGTCCCCTCTTGGATACTCATCGGTGTTAAGCTCGGAGAACATCCCACTCTCTCCGGTCATATGTTGTGTGCACCCGCTATCAATCACCCAACTTGGGCCACCGGAGAGGAAGTCCTACAAGAATTAGTTCTTACATTTAGGTACCCAAACCAAGTTGGGTCCTCTCAAGTTAGTGACAAGGGTCTTAGGCACCCAAATGGATTTTGCTAAAGATACATTCTTATTCTTGGGCCCAACATATAAAGCAACTACTCTACCAAATTGAGCTTTCTTAAGAACATAAGATGCGTTAAAGGTAGAGTGAGTTGGATGAGTCTTGGAGCCTTGAGCCTTGATAAAGTGTATGGGCTTGGTCATTGGGGCAACCACAATGTGCTTCTTTGTTCCTTTAGGAGGAGTATATCCAAGCCCTCTCTTGTTGTAGTTTCCCTTCTTCTTTTCTAGAAACTCACCAAGGCCCTTACTAGCCTTTTATGACTTTTGTAGCCCATCTTCGAGAAATCCTTTCAATTTCTCATTCTCACATGCCAAAGCTTGCATAGTTTCAAAGTTAGTAACACAAGCATCTATATCAAGCGTATAGCATTTAGAGCAACCATTGCTAGTGGATGGCATAGAAGAGCAAGTTGAATTAAGAGGAGTTGAGTTGCTCTTCAAGAGATCATCAAACTTCACCACAAGAGTGTCACGAGCATCCTTTGCTTTAATGAGCTCCTCTTTGAGTGAAGCATTGTTGATCTCAAAAGATGCTATCTCGGACTTGGCCTTAGATAAACTTTTGGCTAAATCCTCGGATCTCTTCTTCTCTTGTTCAAGGACATCCTCTAATTTCATGTTCTTTTTCTTTTCACTAATGATCATGTCATTGCTCCTAATGATAGTGCCCTCTTGCTTTTCTATGACATTCATCATTTCACTCAATTTATTAAAGTCAAGAGATTTCACCATTCTCATCAAACTAGTCTTACTCATGTTCTTAACATTAGAGACATCATCATCATTATCATCACAACTATCACTAGCATCATTATCACTATCCATGCAAGGGTCAACAATAGAAGAAAGATCGATTTTGCTTGATACCTTTGGTCCCTTGGCCATGAGACAAATAGGTGCATCGTTGTCATCGTCACTCATGTCGCCGAAGAGGGACTTGCATGGCTTTGATGAGGATGTAGCAGTGGTAATAGCAATACTTGCAATGCCTCCTTCATCTTCACTTTCTTCGGTATTGGATTCCCACTCCATACCGATGTGAGCTTGTTGCTTGCTCTTCTTGTTTTTGTTCTTATCCTTCTTTCCTTCATCCTTCTTAGCTTTTGGACAATCGGCTATGAAGTGGCTATCACTTTCACAACCGAAGCATACTCTTTTTTATGACGGTGATTTCTTGGAGTCTTTGAACTTCTTTCTTCCATAACCATTGCTCTTGAAGAACTTGTTGAATTTCCTCACAAAGAGAGCCATTTCCTCCATGTCAATGCTCTCATCGTCTTCCTCATCATCACTTGAGCTTTCTTCTTCTTTCTTTTAGCTCTTTGAAATCTTGGAGGCTTTGAGTGCGATGTTCTTTTTCTTACTTGGCCTCATTAACTCCTCAATGACATTTGATTCTTCAACCATCATCTCATCGGCCATTAGTCTTCCAACTACTTCGTGAGGAGTTATCTTCTTATAGTTGTCCTTCTCACGGATGAGTTGAACCAAGTTACGGTTTCTTGAGAGAACCGCTCTTAACATAATCTTGACGACGGCATGATCCGTCACTTCCGTGCTTCCAAGTCCTTTAGCCTCGTTGACCAATTTCATCAACCTATCAAACATGCTTGAATATGTTTCCTCCTCTTCAAGAATGAATCTTCCCAACTTGCCGTGAATAAGCTCAACCTTGGACTCTCGGACACTTGAAGTACCCTCATGAGCAAGCTTTAGGATATCCCACATTTGTTTGGCATCTTCAAGTCCATCCACCCGGTTGTACTCACTTGGACTTATAGCGGCCACCAATGCTTGAACGGCTTGATCATTGTAGTAGATATTTTCGTTGTCCTCCTTGGTGAGTTTCTTGGGATCCTCAATGGTATAACCTGTCTCAACAATTCTCCAAATAAAAGGGTTAAGCGACCTCAAGTACAATTTCATTTTATGCCTCCATTGTGGGTAGAAAGTCCCATCAAAGTGTGGAATTCTTCCCGACGAGAAAGAGTGATGAGATGAAGATGTTGAGGGGTTAGGTCCATAAGAGAGAGGAGGAGGAACTCTAGTTAAATCCGAACTCTCAACGTCGGTCTTCTCGGGAGACTTTGACGCCATCTTTTCTCCAAGCGGTTAAGCTTTAAAGGAGAGCCTTGCTCTGATACCAATTGAAAGGACCGAGATGACGCCTAGAGGGGGGGTGAATAGGCGTGACCACCAAATTCAATCTTCAACAAGATTGCGGAAGGAGGTTCGATTGTCTGTGACACCCTGACGGTCAGAACTCAAATGTGAAGAAACCTCCCCAAAATCTCCGGAAATGTCCTACACAACTCAAACAACAAGAATACCAAGTGCAATATCACGAACACAGAGAGATCTCCCTAAGCACAAAATGGTAAGTAGAGTAGATCTAGCAAAGGAGAAACTCAAACCAAATGAGAAGATAGACGCAAGGAGTTTTATCCCAAGTTCGGATCTTTGAGGAGATCCTACTCTCAGATTGAGGTAGGCTCAACAAGTAGAGCCCGAGTCTCACTAGACTCTATTCCTCTCGGATTTGTGCCAAAGCACTCACCGAATATCACTTTGATTCCTTTCCTTGCGGAGGTGGAATCACACCTTCACAACCAATCAAAGCCAACCACACCGATCAGGAGGCTCACGGCGACCCCTAGCCGCCTAGGAGTCCTCAACCTCCAAGAGTAACAAATCCGAGAAACCACTCACTTGAGGCGACCAAGGTGCTCACGAGATGGATCGAGCTCGGATCTAGCACTAATCTAGCTTCTCCACCTCAAATCAATCTCACAAGGAGCACTAGGAGGAGATGCTTTTAGGGTTCTTGGAGAGAGAGTGAAATGAATCTGAGTGATGCACGAGCTATTTTCTTTGGGAGCAGTGAAATGGGTATATATAGCTTCCCCATATCTAGCCAGTTAAGGTACAAGCAAGTGAGATTTGATCGTCTCGTGACACCCCTGACAAACCGAGGTCGGCTGTGAATAGTGACCCAAACAAAAATCATATTTGAGATCTAGAAGGTATGTGGATCACGAGATATGGGCTCGAATCTCGGATGTGACTAAGTAGTTGATTTGTCAGAAGGGTCTCACAGACGGTCCCAGAATCGAATAAATCAAGCAGAGAGCTCAACGAGAGGTACTTTGGACGGTCAGAACCTTGGACGATCCAACCGAACAAATCCGATAATTCCGAATATTCAAACAGAGAAGCGTTCGGAGGGTGCCTCTGACGGTCAGACCCTTCGGACGGTCCGAGCAAAGGCATGGACGATCCGGACACAGAGAAGTGTTTAGGGCTTGGAAAAAGTAGGGAATCAAATGGGTGACTAAGATTTGACCTAGAACCATCTTTTGAGCATCAGAGTCATCTCACACTTAATTTCTCGTCGAATCCTCTTTATAGTACACCGTAGTCCTTAGACTCAATAAGATAGAGATTACAATTTAAAGAATAAATGAGCTTCCAAAAGAATAATACTCCAAGTTCTTCGATAATTCTTCATTCAAATGATTTCCAATCTATTTATCTATCCACAACTCAATTAAATCATTAGTAGGAGTCTTTAGTAGTTGGCATCAATCACCAAAACAAAATTAGGGGCCTAGATGCCTTTTCAACCGTATCCTATCCTTAAATTTTTTATCGGATACCGTTTCGGATACGGTTAGCATGAAAATCGGTTCGGATGCGGATGCGGAAACGGTTACTTTCGGACGGGTAGAAAACGGATATCGGTTATTTTGCGGACGGGTAGAAAACGGATACCGGATACTAAATCGGTTAGCACATAATTTGTATGCAATTAAAACATGCGATAAGAATAATCTAACTAGCACATGTTTATAACACATAATTCATTACAATAGTGTATTTAATAACATACATATTACATAATCAAAGGTTACCTAGTTTTTAATCAACACATTGCATCAAAATAAAGTCCAATTAGTACAAAAGATAGAGTTCAATTAATATATAATTCGACAAGGACATAGTGTTCATAGAAACATACATAATCCAACATAGCGCATAGTTCCAACGCTTACATAACCCAACATAGCACATAGTCCACTCATACATAGTTTCAACATAACACATAGTTCAAACATGACTCAATAGTGCAACACATTAATATAGTTCAATGAACACAAAATAAAGTTTATGCATGCATGAAGATCTCAACATGTATGCCATCTTCTTTTCTTCGTTCGTCATCCATTTCTTCAATCTCACCTATCTCTAAATCATTCATTTTATCACATATGCCATCTAAAATTGCATTCTTCATGTCATCTAAAATTGACAAATAATAGAGTAATAGTTAAAAACAAATGCATTGATAAGTACAATATAATATATAAATGAAGCTATAAAAAGTAAGATGACAACTACCTTTGTGTGAAGCTATCATCCAATCTTTTGTACAAACCAAGGTCTCAACTATTTTAGCATCAAGTCGACCACGGAATGGATCAACCACGTGTCCACCGGCGCTAAATGCCGACTCCGAAGCAACCGTGGACACTTGTATGAAAAGTACATCACGGGCAAGACGAGAAAGAATAAGATAGGTTGTCATTTGCTCCTTCCACCATGACAGCACATCAAAAGTTCCATCACCATCACTGTACTTTAGAAGTGGTTCATTCATGTACACCTCTAACTCTGACTTTTTCGTCTCATTACTTGTGGAGTGATACAAAACATCAATATCAATCTCATCATCATCATCATCATTCAATGAGCAAACCTTAGGGATAGAATACAAATCATGACCTTTTAAAGTAGATGTTGGATTGATTGAAGGTGTATGCATACATGAATATAGTGCAAACAACTCATTGATCATATTCATGAACTCTACCTTCTCAAACTCGGCGAGCTCATGTCCATAATTTTTAGACAAGTACAAATGAACCAACTTATCCTTATACCTAGGATCAAGAAAAGCTGGCACAGACAAAGCCACATTACTCATATCCCAATACTTATCAAACTTGTCTTGCATAGCCTCGCCCAAGTTTGAAACTATGATGTCATCACTGTCACACCATTTTGCAATAGCAATCTTTATCTCATAAAATTTTCTAAATAAAAGATTAGCAGTAGGATATGATGCGCCAGAGAAAAGTACAGTGACATCATAAAATTTCTTCAAGCACTTGCAAATATATGATGCATTCAACCATTTAGCTATGGTAGGCTTGACATGATCATCTAGCCCTATCCTTAAGAGCAATACGATCAAAAGCATCCTTATAATAAATAGCATCTCTTATCATGATATAGGTAGAGTTCCACCTTGTGGCAACATCCAAGGAAAGTGCCCTTATAGTGTCCAAGTCACATTCTTGAGCACACTTTTGGAATGCCTCCCATTGTTGTGGTGATCTTTATAGTATGGATATGAACCCTCTAATATTTTCAATAGCACACTCAATTAAATTTAACCCATCTCTAGCAACAAGATTCAAAATGTGATTGACACATCTAACATGAAAAAACTTTCCACCCAATATAAGGATGCCTTTTGCATTATCAACAATATGATCAACAACAACTTTATTAGAAGAAGCATTATCCAAAGAAAGAGCAAACATTTTCTTATCCAAATTCCAATCCAATACATTTTTATAAAATGTATCACCCAATTTCATACCAGAATGGCTGCCCTCTACATGCATAAAATTAATGATCCTTTTTTGCATTTTACAGTCATCATCAACCCAATGTGCAGTGACACACATGTAAGCTTTATTTTGGATGGATGTCCACATATCCATAGTAAAGCTAAAACGACAGGTAAGCCTTTTAAACTGTGCATACAACTTGCTCTTTTTCTCTTTATAGATGCTCATGATTTCTTTACGGACAGTTATACGGGATTTCAATGGAAAGGTAGGCCGCAAAGACTTGATAAAGCGAATAAAATAAGCATGCTGACACATACGGAAGGGATACTCATGCATAATAATGCATTCATGAAACTTTCTCACACTATCTTCCTCATCATACTTGTACACTTTCACTTCTTTAGTTAGGAGTTGTTGACCTCTCACCTTTTTGTGTATGTTCATCAAATGGTTGCCCAAAGCACCTGTACCATTTTTACTTTTGGCACAAACTGTATGCCTGCAATAAATGCATTTGTCCCACTTCTCAATGATGACCGATCTATCATCTAAAGTCACTTATTTGTCAAACTTTGTCATATGCTCCCACACCCATAAAGTCGTCTTCTTTCCTCTAGGCTTTTCCTCTTCTTCATCATTGCCTTCACTTATGTCGACATGTACACTAGCACTTCCAGGTTGGGAAACTGCAAAGAAGAAAATGAGACATTATTAGATGTATGCAAAGATATCATTACAAAATACTACCATACACAAATAACTATAGCATTGATCTTGTTATACCATTAATTGGAGGCACTAAAACTATAGCATTGTTCTTGTTCTTTTCTGAGACAGCTGCTTTGATCGCGGACGCCATAAACTTGCTTCCAGTGGTAGTGTCGGTCTTGGAGGATGATACCACATTCTTTCCCTTATCCAAATTCATTGGCGCCTTACGCTTGCTCGAGCTTGCGCCACCATTACTCTTGGCCGTAGGTTGCGGTGCTGAAACATATCTCAAACTTCGAAATTTTTTTGTTGGCCGGGCATTTCCTGACTTCTTGCCTTGGTCAACATGCTCTTGCTCTTGTATTCATCGAGCAACATCATCAGCTACATCATCAGTGGGAACCGCATCCTCATTAGTATCATGGCTCTTGTTATTGAAATCCGAGCCTTCCATCTTGTGCAATGCCCTATAGGAAAAATAAAAAAAATGTAAAAGCAGTTTTAATATTTAGTATGCAGTTCAAAACATCACAGTTATTCCGCTTAAATAAAAACAACACCACAATTTTCCTTAAATGGCTTCAATTTCAGTAGTACGAACTTTTCGAAAAGTCCTTTTTAATATAAATCAAATGCTAGACTAGTTATACACAATGGCATAATGCATCTTTCTTTAACATGCAGGAACCTTAAGGCAATGAGACATGGTGCAAACATGTGCTCCTTGTTAGCAAATTCAGATTGTTCTTTCTTGTTAGCAAACAAAGCCATACACAGCCATCTGGGTCGGGCTCCTTGTTAGCAAACACAGCCATACAGGAGCATGCATGCGCATGCATTTCAGCATTTGTACCTGATGGCTGATGCCCTAGATGGAGGAACACCACACGGCGTCGGGGCTCCGGCGGGGAAGGCGGCGAGGCGGCGTCGGGACTCCGGCGGGGAAGGCGGTGTCGGGGCTCCGGCAGGGGGACGCAGCGTCGGGACTTCGGCAGGCGGCTCGCGGGCGGGGCGGCGCCGGCGGCGAGGGGGGAGCGGAGGCGCCCAGCAGGGGGAGGTGGAGGCGCCCCGCGCGGCGCCGGCAGGGAGCCAACGGGGAGGCGTCGGGGGGCGGCGGTGGGGGGCGGCTGTTCACGGGAGTGGGACTGGGAGCTACCGAGCTAGCCAGCTAGGGTTGGAGTTGGATGTACAATGTACACAAAGACAGTGTTGGGCTGTATTGGGCTGGCTTGTTGCCCGGTTGGGCCTTGTTGGGCGGTGGGGGTACATGGATATCCGATTCTATCCGAAGTGCAGAAATCTGAATCCGATCCGAATCCGCCGTAAAACATCCATACCATATCCGATCCGAATCCGACAGAAAAATGTCGGATACTATCCGAATCCGAAACCGAATCCGAAAAATCCGAATCCGCAGCAAACCGTTTTCTCAAAATGGCACTTCGGATCGGATATCCGTCGGATACTATCCGACCCGTTTTCACCCCTACTCATCACCTCATCCCCTGTCCCAGCTTTTCTCCTTTCTCGATGCCCTTGACCAGCGATTCCCCAGCGCCGCCATTGGGCTTCCCATCGTCGCCGTGCGGCTTCCGCCGCCGGCTCGCGTCATCGCCGTCGTCTTCCCTGCCTGCTACCCCATTATTCTCCGACACCGTGGCACAAGATCCTCCTCTCCGCTTCTACGACGCAGAACGCTATGTTCTGCGCCTCTTCCCCATCGGCGTGCCTTCTCCCCCTGACTGGCGGTAGCGCTTCTTCTCCTCCAACCCCGTGGCGGCAGACGCCTTCTTCCCCAAGCAACAAGCGGTACATGGCAAGATCCCGTGGCAAGACGACGAGAAGATAAGCTGTGATGGGGTTATGACCATCGCAAGACGCGAGAAGAAGCAGAGAGGAGAGAGAGAGAGAGAGAGAGAGAGAGAGCACACCAGAGAAGGGAATCGGGGGAATTGGGGGTGTTGGATATGGAGGGACACGTGTCAGCATTTTAGAAGGTGTTGTAAATAGTATTGGTTGCATCACTGATGCACCAAATTTTCTTCCCTCTATAGCACCCACGCAACAGCCTTGAGAAATTGAGTGGCAGAGTGAAATCTTGTGAGAGACAAATCAGAGGGGTCGAGAGAGATCTTAAGAGAGAAGAGGGAAAGGAGGCCAGCGGCCTGGGATTCAGCTCGGCAGCGAGCTCCCTTTGTTCTTAGGGCCGGATCAAGAAAGAGAGGAATTAGTGAGAAGAGAGAGAGAGAGAGAGAGAGAGAGAGAGAAACCGAGGGGAGAAAGAGGGCGGCGCGGCTCGTGCTCCTGCAGGGCCATGGCGGTGGCGCATCTAGGCTGCGGTTTGGAGACGGCGAGCTCGGGAGTCGGGATGGGCTCGGTAGCGGTGTTCAATTTTTTAATTTTTTTCACTTTTTCAATTTTTTGATGTGAAACTAGGAGAACTCACTTATGAAACTTGACACGTATACTAGTGAAACTTGGCTGTGTGCTGATGAACCATTGCCCACGTATTCATTAAAGCGAGCGCTAGATGAAACCTGATGAAATTTAGATGAAACTTGGATGTAACCTGATGAAACTTGAATAAAACATGTTGAAACTTGATGAAACATGGATTAACCTAATGAAACTTGGATGAAACCTATTGAAACTTGATAAAACTTGGATTAAACCTGATAAAACTTCACAGTACGGCAAGTTTAACGAGTATGAAACCCAAGTTTCAGTAGGCGAAACCCAAGTTTCACTAGGTAAGATTGAAGTTTATATGGCAACATACGTCTTGTTTTGTTCATAAAAATACGAGGAACGCGCTAGTACAAACGGTTGGTAGATTAGAGCACTCAGTAAAAGATTTTTAGAAAAATCTAGAAACATCATTTTGGGATGATTCTAGTTGAAAAATATGCGTGACTCATATACCCATCTGTGGTAAAAAATTGAAGTCCACAGGTTTCTAATAGGTAAGGTAGATCAGACCTTGTTTACCTGTAGGGTTGTGTTGGTGATTTATAAGTGGCCCACCCCGAGATAGGCCTTGGGCCGATTCCGTACCGGCCCACCACACGTACAAAGAGCCTGAAAGGCCACCCTTGGCCGTACCAAAAGGAACGTCTAGCTCGCCAGGGTCATCCTCGGGCTTGACCAAGTCAACCGCACCTCCCGGGCTATCCTTAGCTCGGGAGAGGGCCCCACGGACAATCCGTCTGTCCCTCGGGCAGGTGGTGACAGCTGTCATGTCCCACCGCACTTTCCCTGGCCTTCACCGGGAAGAGCTGTACCTCCTCGGGGGACCCGTAGCCCGGGGGAGGTGCGGGGGCATCTCGCCTTGTCGTGTGCCCCTTGGGCACCCCAACGGGTGGCGCGGGGCTAGCTCAGTCCAGTCAATGCTATATTGGGGATAAAGAAAAAGTGCTTTCTCCTTGCGCAGCCTGCTTCCCTGTATTGGCATGCCAAGACGAACACGTGTCCAGTACTAACCGGACCAGTTTCTCTCTGCAGGACACAGACAGGACGAAGCCCGGAATAAGACAAGGGCGCCGCTACTAAAGATGGACAAAGCAGAGGTAGGCGCGGGGCCCGCCGTATCAGCTCCGGGAGACCCGCCGCACCTATAAAAGGAAAGGCCCCGGATCCGTTCGATGCTAGGTGGAATAGTGAAACACGCAGCGTAAAATCCCTCGTAAGATCGGGATCGGCTCCTTCAAACCCGATTTCGGCACACTTGTACTATTTTCCACCATATAATCAACAAGAGCTGGAGTAGAGCTATTACCCGGCAGTGGGGGCTCGAACCAGGGTAAAATCGCTTGTGTATTCACGATTTGTATTGCTTTCTCTCTCTTCCCCTCTCTTTCTCACCGTACAACGGATCTGTACCGGGATCGCCACGTCGCACCAGGCTTAGTCCGGGAAGACCGCGTGGCTGAGAGCCCCATGAGCTCGGCCGCCGCCCTGTGTCTTTGGGAAGGATTGTCGTTGGGCCTTATTCCAACTACAAATTTGTCTGCCGTTCCGTGGACCTGCTGTCCTCCGAGGTGCGTTTCCTAGACACCGACAGCTGGCGCCCACCGTAGCGCCCATGAGCAGCACTCAGCAGTCCATTCCCTTGGATATGCCTGAGATTCCGAGCAGCAATGAGGTCCTGGACCTCGAGTTCGATGAGTGCGATGATCTGGACGACTTGGGTCCATCGTACGAGGGTTGGCGAGAGGAGTACCTCGCCAAAGTTGGGGCTAACGAGATGGAGGTCGATACCTCTCTCACCCCATGGGCAGAGCTTCGCCCCGAGGAGTCGCTCCCTGAGCTGGACCCCTCTGTGACCCACGTCAGTGAGACTCCAATGGAGTTCGAGCTGCTGGGTGATTCCGCCTCCGCTGGTGACACTGGGACGTTTCCCCCGGCCTCACGCACGTCTCGCTGCGTCTTCGCAGCCTCGGCCGACGACGATGCCGGGAACGTGGAGGCCCAGGAGCAGCAGCGCCGCCGCGTTGCGGCCCGGGACTTCTTCCGCGATTCCGTCCGCCGCGCCATGACCGGAATCTGCCGCGAGAACGACCTCGCGACCCGCCCTGGCCGCCACGGTCGATTCTCTCATCGAGACTATGGCCAACCCGCTCTGCGCTGCGGCCGGAAGAAGGCACACGAATCGCCCGCGGTCGTTCGCGACCGGAGAAGGACCCGTGGCTTCACCATGGTCGACAGGTCCGACCATCGGCGAGGGCCTCGTCGACAAGACTGCAGATTGTCCCAAGACGAGGAGCAAAACGGCTGAGGACACGCTGAAATCTAAGCGCCTGTAGCCACGGCCTGGCTGGCTCTCAAAGCCGCTCCCGCCTAACCGTAAGCCGCTTCGGCCCAGATAGCCGATCTCCTCCACGGTGTTCGCGCGCGCCCTGTGGAGTGTTCTCTCGTCCTGCGCCAGCCGGGATGCTCTCCCCAAGGCCGCGCCGGTGTTCCGTGATTCTCCGTGCTCTCCGTGAGGCGCCTTGGCCACCAAGTACAAGCCCGGGCCAATCGAGAAGTTCAACGGAAGTAAGAACCTCGAGGAGTTCCTGTCCATCTACACCACCGCCAACCGGGCCATGGGAGGAGACGAGGCCATTCTGGTCAACTACTTCCAAACTGTGCTTGAAGGCATGGCCCGGACCTGACTGTTTAATCGGGGCCTGGTTCCATCCGCAGCTGGGCCCAGCTTTAGGATGCCCTCCGCACGAGCTTCCAGGGGTGTTACGCCCGCTCTGGGCGCCCCCAGGGCCTCAAGCTCGTAGTGCAGCGAGACAATGAAAGTCTCCAGGATTTTGTGTGCCGGTTCGTGAGAGCCCGCAACACTATCCCCTACATCTCGGACAAGGCTATCATTGAGGCCTTCAAGGATGGTGTGAGGGACCGGTGCTACACCGAGGACCTCGAACTCCATCCGGTCAGCACCGCGAGCGAGCTCTTTCGCACTGCAGCCCTCTACGTCAACGCCTCTGAGGCGGTTGAGCGCAAGAGGGGCGGCGCCAATAAAAAGGCCAAGGTCGATGACGGCTCGGGCAAGGCCGAGGTGGAGAAGAAGAAGAAGAAGTGGCCGGAGCAGCCCGCCAAGTTCATCGCGGTTGAACCTGACCAGCCCGAGTGCCCGCCGCCGCCGCGCCCGCTGCAACAGCGCCCGCAGCGTCCTCCCCTAGTCAGAGGCAAGCCACGCGGCGGCTAGGGTGCGCCCCTGGGCTGGCCTCCCCATTCGCAGCAGCAGGGCAGAGGTGAGTACCCGTTCCATGACCCCATTCTCTTCTGTCGCCTCCACCAGCGCCATGACCTGCGCAATTGTCCGTGGTCACATGCCCGAACTACCTGAGGGCGCGGCCTCGATACCTCCACCGTAGGGCACCCAGGACTAGGGCTTTCCTGAAGCCCGCGGCCACGTCGTTGTCATCTTCGGTGGCACTTCGGCCTACAGCTCTCGCCGCGAGCTCATGGCCGCGTCTCGCAAGGTCCTCCACATCCCCCGCGGCGAGCCCGAGGCGGAGTCCCTACCTTGGTCCAGCTAGGACATCACCTTTTCAGTGACAGATTGCCTGGCGGGGCTCTCCAAGCCACAGCGCCTTCCGCTGGTGTTGTGCCCCACCATCGGCAACACCCGTGTCGATCGCGTCCTCGTGGATAGCGGGAGTTCGCTGGATATCATCACCGCGCGCGTCCTGGGCGTCAAGCAGGTCCCGCGCTCCAAGATCAGGGACATCACCGTCCCCTTACACGGGATCGTCCCGGGGTCGTCCCTTCGCCCCGTCGGGCAGGTCGTGCTGCCCGTGACGTTTGGCTCCTCCGCCAACTTCAGGATGGAGTACATCATCTTCGAGGTGGTGGAAACCGACCTCCCCTACAATGCCATCTTGGGCCGCACCGCGCTACCCAAGTTCATGGCGGTCTCCCACCACGCCTACCATTGCCTGAAAATGCCGGCGCCAAGGGGAGTCATCACCGTCCGGGGAACCATAAGACGGCCCTTGATTACGACGAGATCGCACTGGCCATGGTAGGCCAGCTCCCTACCCGTGGTCCTAGCAGCAAGGAGCGCTCCACAGCGCGCCCTAAGGTGGCACTGCAGCCGTAGGAGCCCACCAAAATCATCGTCCTTACGGAGACAGAGCCCTCCAAGGTGGTCCACGTAGGGACAAACCTCGAGGCCCAATAGGAACTCAAGCTCATTACCTTCCTCTGGTCTAACGCGGACACGTTCGCATGGGAACCGTCCGATATGCCTGGTGTCCAAAGGGAGGTGATCGAGCACAGTTGTCCGGCCTGACAAAAAACCGGTAAGGCAGTGTCAGAGGCGTGTTCCCAACTGGAAGCCTAAGATCATCCAAGACCAGCTCGGTAAGCTGCTCCGAGCGGGCTTCATCCATGAAGTACAGCACTCCGATTGGCTCGCGAACCCAGTCGTGGCCCAGAAGAAGGGCGGCAAGTGGCGCATGTGTGTCGACCATCGCGACCTTAATTCCGCCTGCCCCAATGACAACTTTCCCCTTCCACGCATAGATCAGCTAGTCGACGCCACGGCGGACTCAACCTTGATGAGTTTTCTGGACGCTTACTCCGGTTACCATCAGATCGCATTGTCTAAGGAGGACGAAGAAAAAACCATCTTTATAACGCCTTTCGGCACATTTTGTTATACGACCATGTCTTTCGGTCTGAGAAATGCTGGCGCCACGTTCCAGCGACTAATGCAAAAAACTCTCCCTGATCAAATAGGGTGCAACGTCGAAGTCTATGTAGACGACATCGTAGTCAAGAGCAAGGACGCCCGGGACCACGTGTCCGACCTACAGAAAACATTTGACAGCCTGAGACAGCACCGGGTCAAGTTAAACCCCCCAAGAAATGCGTCTTTGCGAACCCCAAAAAGATCGAGGCCATCGAAAAGATGAGGTCGCCCACCTGCGTAAAGCACATCCAGTCCCTCACAGGCAAAATGGCGGCCTTAAGCCGTTTCATCTCCCGTCTCGAAAAACGAAGCGCGTTTTTCTGCAAGCTTCTCAGCAAGCACGATAGTTTCGAGTGGACAAAGGAGGTTGAGGCCGCGTTTCTGCAGTTGAAGCAGTACCTCGCCTCGCTGCCCGTCCTCACCACTCCCAAGCTCGGGGAAGTCCTCCTGTTGTACCTCTCAGTAACACCAAACGCTGCAAGCGCGGTGCTGGCAGTGGAACGAGAAGGGAAGCAGCAACCCGTGTACTATGGGGGCGAGGTGCTCACCGGCCTAAGGAGCGCTACCCCGACCTTCAGAAACTGTGCTATGCCTTGCTGATGGCCTCACGCAAGTTACGTCACTATTTCCAAGCCCACCAGATCATTGTCCCGACCACTTACCCGATCAAGGACATTCTCCGAAACCCGGAGGCCACAGGCCGGGTCGCGAAGTGGGGAGTCGAGCTGGATGAATTCGACATCCAGTTTATGTCCCGTACCGCGATCAAGGCCCAGGCCCTGGCTGATTTCGTTCAGAGTTGACCAAGCCGGATGAGTAAGAGATAAGCTCTCCAGGTTAAGATAGGGATGAAGGTTGGTGGACTTTGTTCTTCGACGGATCACACTAGTCCGGGCGATCAGGATGCGGTCTCGTTCTCATCTCCCCCAACGGAGAGCGACTCCAGCACATCATACAAATACACTTTGCGGCGACCAACAACGCCGGAGAGTATAACGCCTACTAGCGGGCCTACGAGCAAGCGCTGCGCTCAACATCAAACGGCTTGTTGCGAAAGGGGATTCGCAGCTCGTCATCCGACAGGTTAGGGAGGAGTTTCAGACAACTGACGACTCGATGGCGCGGTACCCGGTGGAAGTGAGGAAACTGGAGAAGTGTTTCACGAGTTTCGAAATCAGCTACATTCCCAGAGAAGAGAACGTCGAAGCTGATAAGCTCGCCAAGCTCGGATCCTCACAAGAACCGGCCCCGCCGGGGGTGCTAGTGCAGCACCTTTTAAAGCCTTACATTCCCTCCGGAGAGGAGACCACGAGGACGCCTTCTACCCCCCACACCGAGACATCCGGTACTGTTTCATACCTCGAGCAAAGCACCACCTGGATGACGCCATTCATCTAGTTCTTGGAGCACGGGACATTGCCTGAGGACGCTGCTAGCGTTCCCAGCTTAAAAGGCGAGCCCAAGCTTACCGTCTGTACGGGGGCTCGCTGTACAGAAGGGGTGCTAATGTCGTGCTTTGTAAGTGCGTTACCCAAGAAGAAGGTAAGTACCTTCTGTCCAACATACACGAGGGCATCTGCGGCGCACACGCCTCACACAGAACCCTTGTCGGCAAAGCATTCCGCATGGGCTACTACTGGCCCACTGCGATGAGCGACACAGAAGTTTTGGTCAAGCCCTGCGAAGCTTGCCAGTACATTGCGCGGATGACACACCAGCCCGCGTATGAGCTGCAAACAATTCCACTGGCATGGCTGTTCGCGGTCCGGGGCATGGACCTCCTTGGACCGTTCCCCAAAGGGCTCGGTGGCAAATCATACTTGTTCGTAGCCATCGACACCTTCACCAAGTGGATCGAGGCCGAACCGGTCTCCAACATCACTGTAACTGCCGCGGTACATTTCTTCCAGAGCATCGTTACAAGATTTGGTGTGCCCAGCAGGATCATAGCTGATAATGGCATCCAATTCACGAGCCGGGAGTTCAACGATTACTGCGAAGAGCTTGGCATGAAGCTCGCCCTGGCATCTGTGGCCCACCCACAGAGTAATCGAGCGGCTGAGCGAGCTAACGGACAGCTAGTCTAAGGCATCAAAAAGCGGGTCTACGACGCCCTCAAGGCTAAACAACAAGGTTGGGTCGACGAGTTTCCGTCAGTTCTCCGGGAAGTCCGGATAACGTCCAGCCGGGTTACGGGAGAAACCCCCTTCCGGCTCGTCTATGGCTCGGAGGCCGTCCTCCCAACATAAATGAGACTAGGATCCGATCGCGTTGACTTCACCAGCTTCGTGGCCAACGACGAGGAGCGGCAGCTCGACCTCGATCTACTAGAGGCACACCGCGAGCATTCCCTACTCCGAGCTGCGGCCTACCAGCAGACCCTGCGTCGCTACGCGGCACGAAACGTACATACAAGGACCCTGCAAGTAGAAGACCAGGTTCTACGTCGCATTCAAAACCTCGCAGGCTCCAACAAGCTCATCCCAAGTGGGAGGGACCGTACAAAGTAGTGTTCGTGATGCACCAAGACGGCTCGACGCCTTTGTTGACAAGGATGGGAACGAGCTCCCTAGCTCATGGAATATCTCCCTTCTACGACGCTTCTACGCTTAATCAGGTCGTAAGTCTCCTTCGTTTCATTTCAATTCAACAAAAAAAGCGCATCTGCCCCCAATCGCGAGCTGCGTCGGGCTCAATCACGTCCATCTTAAGCAAGCCTGTGGCCAAAATACGACGGCTAAGGATAAAGCACTCCGGAGCACTCCTACGACGGGACAAGCCGACATCTCGTAACCTAGTAAGGCTCCGCGCAGTGTGGAACTCCCGGCGCCTAAGGTACAATAACCCCACGTCTGGTTTGTTTAAGAGGCTGAATTTGGCCTCGCAACGCTCGGGGGCTAGGGATTTTTCGCCCATCCTTTCTAAGTCCTTAACTTCGCTAAGCCCACACCGTCGCGCGGCCTTACGAAGCTCGGGGGCTGGGAGTTTGCGCGAATTTTTTCTAAGTCACTCTAAGTCTTTACACCGCGCCCAACTCTAAGATCGCATTTGGAATTGGCCACGGCCCGAGGGCTGGATGGATGTGCGCACAAAAGCAAAAAATTTAAATCAACTCGTTCAACTAAAATTCCTAAGTTCGCCTCAGAACTTTGTTACTGTTCATCTAATTCTCCTACTTTTGCATTACAGATATGCGCAGGAAAGGAAAATGAGCAAGCTTAACGAAGGGAGGATTCATTAAAGTCTGAAACTGCATTTCCAGAAATACGAAAGACTGTACTAGCAAATGGTAGCCCGGCATCCCGGGCTACCACAAAAGGGGCACAACGCCATTACAGCCACGGCGGCGCCCAAGTCCTAATCCTTCTTCGTCGCTCCTAGGAGCGGCGCTGACGACGAGCCGACGGTGCAGCAGACTCCTCCGACGGCGACGACGACGACGACGACAGAGCGGCGCGGGCACCGATGGTTCGGCGGCTGGCGTCCCGCGCCCTCCGTCGATGGATGCTGGTACCGATAAGTGGCGGCGGAGCCACCGCAATGCCTCGCCACCGCCGCGGCTTTTCCACTGCTGGCGTCCGATGGAGTTTCCTCTTCGCTGCTAGCTAAGCGCGGCGACACCGCGCCGGGGCGTAACTGTGCCGCCACCGCGTTCTCCACCTCCTCCGCCGCAAGCGAGACGGCCAGCGCTGCGGCCGCCGCCTCGTCGGCGCGGACTTGGGCGTGCTCCACCAATACGGCCGCCTGGCCCGCAACGAAGGGGCCCGTGATGTTGTCCTCCTCCCCCACGGGCTGGATCGGCGGCGACGGAGCGAGCGGCGGCGGCGTGTCCGCCAGCACTGCCTCCAACCACGAGTGCATAAAGCCCGAAGAAGCGTCGGAAGACATGGCCCTGATCCCTCTGATTTCTCTCTGTTTTTCCTTTGTATCCTCTCTCTCTGGTTGCGGTCTTGCGCCCTCTGTTTTCTGGTCTAAGACAGGGGCAGACTAAGAGTGAAGGCAGCGCGGCGCACTGCGCCTCACTTTATAGGCCCGCGGCGGCGTGATGTCCCATCACGCCGCGGGCTACCCTAAGCGTTGCTGCGCGCGAAGGGATGGGCAATTAAAACCCACGACGCGAGCTGACGGGACGAGCACACACGCGTTCTCCCGTAGAATACCAACCGCGCCAATCGCCGCTCAACGCGTGTCCCGGTCCCGCTGTCAGCGAGGCGAAAAGCTGCCGGTGGCCAAAGCCCAACGCGCGGATTCGGCCCAACTATGCTAACCAGGCCCGAAGACATCAAGTCGGCCTGACGCGTGGCTTGGGCTTGGTACACGAACCGTCATGGGTTGTTCCGCCTCAAGATCCGCGGCTCGGGCAAAGCGTGTTCTCCGTCGCTGAGACACTATGCCTCGCAGTGAAGCCCACTGTGAGTGCGATTTGACGGCGGTAAGGAAAACAAAAAGAAAACGATGGCTAAGTCTTCGGCCATGTTACGCTATGCATATCCATTAAACAAGCAACAAAAAACAAAAAGTATGTAGCACAGAGTTCAAGAACAGGATAGCTCGAGCTGGATTACACTCTGCATTGCAGCTGGAGCTTTTCCAGCTCAGCCTCCAGGTCGCGGATTCGCTTCCTTGCTTGGAGCAATTGTAAGTCTCGCGAGTCCATCTCCTCTTGCTCCTGGCGCAGCTCAGCCCAGGCAGTGGCAAGGTCATGCGCCTGCTTCTTCACGGACTCCGCCTCTGCATGCGACTTCGCTCGGAGCGCAGCGACCTCGTCAGCAAGCTTGTCGCGGGCTTCCTCAAGCCCGCGCACAGTCTCACCATGCCTGGACAAGGCCACCTCTAGCTCCTTGGAGGCCGCCTCCGCGCAGTCGCGCTTTGCGGATAAGTCTTGGGCGAGCCTTGCCACGGCTTCCTACTCCTTCTCCCGCGCCGCTTGGAGCATGGTATCTAGCTCGGCGACGCGGGCGGTCCCGCGAACCTCGTTCTCAGCAGCTAGTGCGCTCACACGCTCTATCTGAGCCCGGGCTTGTGCAAGATCGGAAGAAAGGCGTTCGAGCTCCGCCGCATCGTTGCCAGACTGCCCACGCGCTGCCCCGATCATTGAGGACATGCCGGCGAGGAGGGCGTAGGACTGAAACAAGAGAAAACAAATCAAGTCACGGAAAGGTCAATGCCTAAGCGTAATGTGCGGACTCAAGCGTGTTACCTTCTTGTTGAGAGCGAGCATACCCTTCACCCTCTCCTCGACGGCGTCGCACATGGTTCGATCGAACCCGCGGAGATGCGCCTCGTGGAACGGCAGGGGCGAGCAGCTTAAGGACTCCGGGCCGCTCCCCTCCGACGACGCGGGATGTGACGCCGCCGCTGCGGATCGTCCCGGTGATGCTGCCGAAAGCGGAGCAATCACTCCAGCTGCAGCCGCCCGCCTCTCAGCGTCCTCCACCTTGGCCGTAAGCTCGGCCGTTGCCGCTATTGCTTGCTCTGTGACCAGTTTAGCCTCGCAAAGCTCAGCCCGGGCCTCTGCCAGCATGGCCTCCAGCTCGTCCGCCCTCAACTTGGCGGCCATGAGCTCGGCCCTGATCTTGTCCGCTGCCTCTGAGGGGGCCCGGACATCATCTCCTCCGGCCCGGGCCTTGAGCGCCGACTCAGCAGCGGCCAAAGATTTATTAAGTCCGGCCCTCGCCCGAACGGCTTGCTCCACAACATCCCGCAATCGCTGGAGCTCGTCAAGGAGCTGGGCGACTTCCTGCGCGAGTTACCGTCTCTCTGTGGAGGGCTCGGCCCGTTGCGCAGCCCTCTGAGCGGCGTCCTGCGCCTCCTCGAGCTGGGCCTTAAGCCTGGCTACCGCACCCTCTGCTAGGGCCTGGCCGGCCTTCGCCGCCCAAAGCTACGCCCCCGCCGCGCTCTCGCCCTCCACGGGGGCCAGAAACATAGGAATCGCGCCGATCGCCATAATCGGACGTGGTCGGGGGCGCGCCGCCCCGCTTGCTTCCTCCAGCAGCAACCGCTCCGCCTCGGCCTCCGCTGCTTCGGCGCGTTGGCAAGCGGTATGCAGCTCGCCTATAGAAACGGCGTCCAGGCGCTTTAGGAGATCCCCCCTCGACAGACCGGGAGTAGGGTGGATCTTCACGGCGGGCCTCCCCTGGCAGAGCGCTGCACCCTGGTGTCAGCCTGTTGCTCCACCCATTCCGAGGTAGCAGATATCTAGCCCGCGGACTCCAGCGGGCCCACGCTGGGCACCGAGACACCTATCCAACCTGACGGCGTGAGCACGCGCACCGGCCAGTCCCAACCAACTAGCAGCATGCGCCGGTTAGGCGGCGAGGGTGCTTTCCCAATTGGGGTCTTGAAGAAGTCGGCGATCCCCGGCGATCGATTGGCCACCACCCGTGCGCTATGCGTCCTTCAACGCGCAAGAGCGTGACCCACAGGGAAGCCTTGGCGGTGTCTACTTTCACCGTCTCTGCGACCTCGTCGGACGCGTCCAACACTGCCATCGGTAGGCAAGTCGATGACTCCCTGCGGATCATCTGCCTCTCCATGTATCGTGCCTTCAGCTGCGCCGATGGCCTCTCGCCGGTCTCCAGCAAACGCGATAGGAGTGCCTCTCTCTCCTCCCTGGGCGGAAGTGGTTCTCCTCCCTGACGCGGCTCCAACATCAACTCCCCCACGGGCTCGACCAATTCGCCCTCAATCGCCCGGTCTTCGGCGGAGGGAGGCCGCACGCCGACTGCCACCTCGGCGCTACGCACTGCAGTCAGAAACACGCATAGCAATCAAGTACAGAAGCAGAGTGATAACGAGCGACGCGAGAGACTTACACGCTGGTTCAAGCTCCGTGCCCTCGTACACCCCTGGTGTGGGGCGCAGAAAAAGCTCTGTTTCTAGCCCGCCGACCGTGCTCATGGTTGGCACGGCTTCCTTCTTCCGGGTTGTGACGACTTTCTTCGCGGGCCCCCGCCGCGACGTCACTCCCGACGGTGGACCCGCCGCAGGCACGACATCCTCGCTATCGCTGTTGGGAGGGCGGCAGACGTCCTCTCTTCTTCAGAGGCGGCGCTACCGACCCGCAGAAGCAGAGTCCAAATCGACGAGCACCCAACACTTGGCCCGCAAAAAAAGGAAGAACACACCTGTGCCGGGGCCATGAGTTTTCCAGCCCGCGTCTCCATGCCTGCCTGCGCCGCGCCCGCCGCGGTCGAAGCCGGCGCCGGGCTCCCCTCGCCTGACATCGCCGACGAGGCTGATGCCCCACCCGGTGCCGCAGGTAATCCTCCTAATAGCGAACGCACCGCCAGTGGCTGTACATCCAAAGGCTCCCCTGCGGAGCCAATAGCTTTCGTGGCCTTCTTGGTCACACTCCACGTTCGCTGCATACGAAGAGTCAACCCAGGCCGTCAGGACTCGAAGGACGCACACGGCCTGGAATTTGGTCGAACACCCTACGGGCACATACCGCGAACAAATTATCCCTTGCGAATCTTTTGGGATGTGGATTCTTGTCCATGGGCAGCAGCATGCCCGCGATCCTCGCGACATCATGGGCCGAGAGTCCCGCAGAGCATCACAAATGGTCGCAACGTGCACGTGCCTAAAATCAGACAAAGCATCGCGGCGGTCACTTACCTTGATGGAAATTCCGGTCCGGATCCTCCGGTAGCCCATCTATCTGGCCGACGCATCATGGCGGCGCTTCAAAAGAGCCGATCCGGTGCCGGACGGTTGTTATAATATCATAGCCCGTCAAGCCCTTCTGGGTGATCTCCGTAATCTCGTACGCCGTCACTTGATCCGTTGGCAGGGGCTCGCTGCGCGCAAAGATCGGGGTATCCAGCGCGGCCGGAGAATACTACAAGTTCGAACCCCCGCGGATCAGGTAGAACCACCGCCGGGCCCAACCGTCAACTTTCGTCTTGACCTCATACTCCGGGTACGTTCGACTTCCCCGGGTCCGTCGCGTGGTCAGATAGAAAACCCCGCCGTTGCCCGCGCGATGGCCAACGAACTTCATCTCGAAGTACTACTGGAAGAGGCTCACCGTTGGGCGCACCCCGCAGAACGCCTCGCACAGGTGCGCGAAGATAGACAGATGAACGTAAGACTGCGGGGACAGGTTCTTCGGCCGCAGCTCCGTAAAAGCGAAGAGGTCCGTCATGAACTGCGACTCCGACGCGCGGAACCAGCAGATGGCCGAGCTCTCGAAGCATACCAGCTCGGTAGGCTAGGGCTCTGGCTCCCGGGCTGCGCCAGGAAGCCTCCACGACCCTGGCTTCACAAAGCCGTCCCTCTCCAACTCCGCCAGCCTCTCTCTCGTAAGAACGCTATGTCCGATGAGCACTATGGTTGCCGGAAGCAAGAAGGCAAAGGGGCAAGATGAAGGGATGAAGGCAGAGGCAAAGGGGATGTTCTGCAATACGAGTTCCCCCAAAAGACACTGCCTAATCAAGGAAGGCAACGGTCGAAGCGGAGATCGTGGGAGTCATGCCCAAGGGGGCGTAACTGCCCCACTTTTTGGTCAAATCAAATTCAATGCTCCACTCCTCGCCCCAGCGGCTCCAAAAAACCCTAGCCAAATCTTCCCGCGCGGCGCGTGAGGGGTAATTTTCTATAAACCTCAGACCGACTCGCCAGGCGACCCGCTCGAGGCTCGGGGGCTGGCTGTTGGTGATTTATAAGCCGCCCACCCCCAAGATGGGCCATGGGCCGATTTCGTACCGGCCCACCACGCATACAAAGAGTTTGAAAGGCCACCCTTGGCCGTACCAAAGGGAACGTCTAGCCCACCAGGGTCATCCTCGGGCTTGACGAAGTCAACCACACCTCCCGGGCTATACTTAGCACGAAAAGGGCCCCGTGGACAGTCCGCATGTCCCTCGGACAGATGGCGATAGCTGTCATGTCCCACCGCACTTTCCCCGGCCTTGACCGGGAAGAACTATACCTCCACGGGATCCGTAGACAGGGGAGGTGCGGGCAGCTTCGCCTTGTCGCTTGCCCTTAGGCGGATGGCAACATTTGCCACGCTTACGCGACGCCTCTAAGCGGCGGCGAGTAGGCTAGCTTCGGTCTAGTCAATGCTACATTGGGGATAAAGGGAAAGTACTTTCTCCTAAGCGACTGCTTCCCGTAGACAGCATGCCAAGATTTAAAGCGTGTCCAAGATTAACCGACGGTTTCTCTCTGCAGATACCTGACAGACGGGCCGGAATAAGACAAGGGCGTCGCTACTAAAGATGGACAAAGCAGAGGTAGGCATGGGGCCCGCCGTATCAGCTCCGGGCGACCCGCCGCGCCTATAAAAGGAAAGGCCCCGGATCCATTCGAGGCCAGGTGGAATAGTGAAACACGCAGCGCGCACATCTGAAGCTTCCTTAGCAGTAGGGATGAAAATGGTACGGATAATTTCCGACCGTCCGACCGACCGAGGCATAATAATATCCGAAAATATTGAGCCGGATAATTTTATGGATATCCAAATCCGACAAGGCGGATACGGTACGAATACAAATAATATCTGATGGATATTGTCCAAACTTTTCTTGGATAATATCCGATGGATATTATCCGATTATCTAAATCCATCTATAAACTATCTCTATTATATTTCTATAGGATGAATGACTAACACATATAACAACTAGATGCATGTGATTTTACATTTTTTTGCTTTATCGGGTATGATACTTACACACCATCATTTTCATGACTATGGGCCATAAAGTTGAGTCACAAAGAGATAACTATATGCATTTGGATATACTTATTTCTTTAGTATATGTTTTCGCGTACCGAGAGAGTATCCGCGTCCGATCCGTATTTATATCCGATATTATTCGTATCCGTATTTGTATCCGGTACTATCCATATCCGAATCCGTATCCGATCAAACTAAATGGATCAAATACAATATGAGTGGTTTCCGATCCGTATCCGATCCGTTTCATCCCTACTTAGCAGTAGTCGTAGTCCTTAGCCACCTGAGTGTCCGAAACTCTCTTGTAAGATCGGGATCGGCGCCTTCAAGCCCGTTCTCGGCACACGTACTATTTTCCACCATATAATCAACAAGAGCTGGAGTAGAGCTATTACCTAGCAGTGGGGGCTCGAACCAGGGTAAAATCGCTTGTGTCTTCACGGTTTGTATTGCTTTCTCTCTCTTTCCCCCTCTTTCTCACCATACAACGAATCTGCACCCGGATCGCCAAGTCGCGCCAGGCGTAGTCCGAGAAGGCCGCGCGGCCAAAGCCCCAGCGAGCTCGGCCGCCGTCTCGGGCTGTTGGGAAGGGTTGTCGTTGGGCCTCACTCCAACTACAAATTCGTCTGCCGGTCCGTGGACCCGCTGCCCTCCGAGGCGCTTTTCCCATACACCCACAGGTTGTCTCTGATTTCCTTCTGGTGTAAGTGTATGTCGATGACATTATCTTTGGTGGTTCCTGCTCTACTCTTGTTTCTCGGTTCTCAAAGGTGATGAGATCGGAATTTGAGATGAGCATGATGGGGGAGCTCAACTTTTTTCTCGGCTTTCAGTTCAAGCAATCACCAAAGGAGACCTTCCTTCACCGGATGAAGTACACAAAAGACCTGCTTAGTAGGTTTGCCATGTCAAATAGTAAGCCGGTCTCTACTCCGATGGCAACTACTGTTGCCTTAGGGCCCGATGAGAGTGGTGAGCCAATCTACCAGAAGGACTATTGTAGCATGATAGGCTCCCTGCTTTATCTCACCTCTTCCCGGTCAGACATCCAGTTCGTTGTGTGTCTTTGTGCCCGATTTCAGACCTCACCTAGAGTGTCTCACCTTCAGACAGTGAAGCGGATCTTTCGCTATCTCCGAGCTACTGTAGACTTTGGCCTCTGGTTCTCTGCTGCCTCTTGTTTAACTCTCAGAGCCTTCTTAGAAGTAGACTTTGCTGGCTGTAGGATAGATAGGAAGATCACTTCTGGCACCTGCCAATTTCTTGACACTTCTCTTATCTCTTGGTCCTCTAGGAAGCAGTCGAGTGTTACGCAGTCCACTACTGAGGCTGAGTATGTTGCCGCTACTGCATGTTGCAGTCAAGTTGTTTGGCTCTGCTCTACCTTGAAGGATTTTGGGTTAGTTCAAGCAAGTGTACCACTTCTCTGTGACAACACCTCTGCCATCAACATTGCCAAAAGCCCAGTGCAGCACTCTAGGATAAAGCACATTGATCTGATATATCATTTTCTTAGAGACCATGTGGAGAAGGATGACATAGTCTTGCAGTTTGTTGAGACCGACTGTCAGTTGGCTGATATTTTCACCAAGCCATTGGATAAGGCTAGGTTTGAGGCTCTCAGGGGAGAACTCGGGGTTGTAAGCTTGGCTAGCTTATTGTCAGGAGGATCTTGGGCTACTTGTACAAGGATAACCCACTTATGAAACTTGACACGTATACTAGTGAAACTTGACCGTGTGCTGATGAACTTTTGCCCACGTATTGATTAAGGGTGGCACTTGGAGTGCTTGTGACCACATGGAGTGTGATTTGTAATCCCCCAACTTCTATGCAATGAAATCTCTTATCTTCATGATCATCTTGTGTTGATTTGCTCCAAGTTTTTCTTTCTTTTGTTTTCCCTTTTAGAGCTCTTATTTGGAGATGAGTCTTGGTGATTTCTTGCTGCTTCTTGATGGTCTATGATGCCTTGAGGTTACTAATATGATTTACCACACTCTTTGCAACCAAATGACAGGAAAGAGATCAAGTTCTTGACTTGTTACAAATCTGTCCAAAAACTTTCATCCGTGCAGCAGTCAGGAAAAGATTTTTAAAACAATCTAGAAACATCATTTTGGGATGATTCCGGTTGAAAAAGATGACTCATATACCCATCTATGGTAAAAATTTGAAATCCACTGGTTTCTCCATTTGAGAGCTATGAAGTGAAAACCGAGCCCCAAACTTTCTGCTCGAAGTTCTTAACAGCTCATGGTGTTTGAATTTTCATATTTTCTGTGCATGGATTCTTGAGAAGATTTTTGGTGGAGTGCTTCATGACTCATGGTTGCATAGGGAGAAAAATTTCCACAATTTTTGGAGCAACAGAAAGCTATCATCTCTCTGCTCCAAGTAGAAACAAACTCTGAAGAATATGTTTTTGCTTTCTAGAAAGCAGTTTGTGTTGTTTAAATTTTCATATTTTTCTATAGAGAGTTTTGTGGAGATTTTTGGCTGAGTTGTCATGACTAATTATGTAATAGGGACAAAAATTCATAAAAATTGAAGAGCACCAGAAAGCCATCATCCATCTCCTCCAAGTGAGAGCAAATTTGCTTTTATTTTTCTCAAAGTCACTTTGATCATTTGGCTTGATCTTCTTTTGTAAAGCAAGTTTGAATTGATTCCTCTCTTTTGGACACTTGACAACCAGGATTGTGAATGCAAAAACTCATACATATTCTATGACTCTTAGTCATGCATACTATGGGTACACATAATTGTCAAGTTGTTCGAGTTTTGGTGAAAACGGTAACGTCAAAAATTTGTGGCATCTATTCACCCCCCTCTAGCCGCCTAGCTCGGGTCTTCATCCCCTAGTTCAATTTTGTGAAAAAAAGGAATCGTAGATTCAGAGAAAGGGTCCACAAAATTTTCAAATTTTTTTTAGATTTACTAATAAATTTAAATTCATATGTAAAAAATGTAACGTAAAAAAGAATTGTGTTTTTACCTACATATCTAGCAACAACAATTGTGGACCCATTTGTGGCACGCGTCGCGGCTAGACCCATCTGTCTGCGTTCTAGCCCTCCCACATGGACCCATCTGTGCCACGTGTCACAACTAAAGAGCTCTCACCGTGAGGGATGGCGGGAGCAGGAGCTCCCGTTATGTTGTGTGGTGACCGCCACGTCGGGTGGCGAGAGCCGTGTTAATTTGGTAATTCTTTTTTCGTGGATTATTATATTAAATATGATTTATTTGTTGATTATTTCGTGTATTTTTCCTAACCAATGAGAGTGGGTAGTTGTTTGAGACATGGCTTGCTTTTATGTGTGGCAGAGTCGGTTTCTCTCACGTCTCCCAATGTGCTACAATAAATAGGTATAGAACTGATCTTTATCTTTAAGAGCATATACAATGCTCCACTTCAGCTATTTATAAGCTGTCTATAAGAGGTGCCACCTCATTATTTTGCTGACATAGATGAGAGAGAAAAAAAATAAGATTAGTGAGCCATTGCTCCGCGAGGTGACGACGCTAGCGCACAGGATTTCTTTTTTGACTCCCGCTGGCAATTACTGCAGGCAACGCAGACAGTACAGCGCAACCAGCATGCCCATTTTATATTTCATTTTTTGGCTATATCTTTTGATTAATATCTCCGATTAACAAATTGATTTCAAAAATGGGTTCCTGCTATTTTTTTCAAACAAAACTAGACCACACTTGTCATATAAATTTCAAATCTTTTTTTATAATCTATTATTTGTTTTATTTTTTAAAATTTTCGTTTAAATTTGTAGCCACTCCATCAGCATAATTTTTAAACTACATGTAACTCTTAAATGATATTGTGCAAACAGATGTACAGATAACCTATTGTATGTACTGTTTATAGAGTTGTGTATAGATGACATGCCAATACTTTAGAGACAACAGTTGTCTTTATCATTGCATATGCCTTAATCTGCGACTCCGTCCACGTTCATAAATATGAAATACTTTGATGTGTCAAGCTGTTGGTCTAATCACATTTTTGTGTTTGTCCATGTCTTAATAAATAATATATTGTAGATAAATCACAAGATAATTCGTTTGATTTAACTTTAGCATTAACCAGATGCTGGAGTCCACTCGCTGGTAGGCAATTGAATTGTTTTCCCTGTTAAGGCCAATGAGTTCTAACTTTTAGGGCATACCAATGCTGTGGCAAAAAAAAAAAGAAAAAAGAAAAAAAAAGAGATGTGAACGGTGGCTCGAACGTTCTAAATTAGGACGCTATTGGTGATGGCCCGAGCATAATGGTTATAATCACTTGGAATGAACAACAGGCAGCAGCGTAGTACACAAACCAACGAGTCTAGAGCAGGGTTTACAAAACCGGCTGGCTTCTCCGAACCGTCTACTACGCGGAGCCGATTAACTGCGGCTAACCGACGGTTTGTCACGGTTTTGGCTCTAAATATAATTTTAAATTTTGTCAAAAAATGGCCGGTTAGCCAGTGGTTTTTGCCAGTTAGCCGTGGTTTTGGGCCGGTTAGCCGCGGTTTGGGCCAGTTAGCCACGGTTTTAGTGCTTTTACATTTTTAACACAAAATCACATGGAATGATGATAAAAAATTCACTACTAGAATTCTAACTTTTACCGAGTGTGCAAATATTGTCGACCATTAGAAAATACCGTAGAACACGTATATGGCCGAGCGTATATCGTCGGTAACTTCCCCTCGGCCACCCATGGTGGGTAATTCGTGCAATTACCGATGAAACCCTCGGGAATGACTTTAGCGATAGTTTTTGAAGCACTCGAAAAATGTATGGGTGAGTGACTTTAACTTATCGTCGGAAATAGAGAACACTCGAGAAAAGTATAAGTGAGCAGCTTTAACACACCGACGGAAATGGTAAACACTAGGGAAATGTGGTGGAATAAATATGACCAAATTTAACGGATGAAATAGGAAAAATATTTTCCTATCAAGATGAACCTCTCTATACATACTTGAACTTTGACATCATTTTTTTACCATTAAATCATTAAATCAAAGTTAATTATAAATGTGTGTTGCATAGGATTTGAACCCATGACCTATTGAATAAAACTCTCCCACCTAGCCAACTCACCTCACACACTTGTTGTTTAAAATTGTACATGCATTCTTTTTTAACTCCTATCATTTTGTATACAATGGTCGAGTGTTTTGCTTTAAACCATCGGTCATTTCTTGAATGGCCGAGGGTTCTCTCAAATGGCCGAGGGTTTTATTTTAACTGTCGGCCATCACTATGAATGACTAAGAGTTTTATTTCAACCGTCGGTCATTCCCTTGAATGATCAAGAGTTTTCTTTTAACCGTCGGCTATTATTTTAGATGGCCGAGAGTTTTAGTTCTACTGTGAATGGCCAAGGGTTTCCTAAAAACCGTCGGTTATTGTTGCACCCTCTCGGTTAAGCATTTAATAGCCGACCTTTTTTTTCTAACACTAGGAAAAGTATGCACCGTCGGTCACCTTAACTTTTATCGAAGGTTTGTAGGTAATTGTTCTTCACACTCGGCAAATGTTAGATTTCTTGTAGTGATTTTGAATTTTTAAATTCTGTTTAAGCCAAAGTGCTTAGAATAATTAATAATATTTTTAGAAATTTTATACAATTTCCTAATTCAAATTTCATTCCGATGAATTTCAAGCGGTTAGCCTCCGCGGTTTTGCTAACCGTCCACCCACGGAGCATGGTTAACCGTCGGTTTTGTAAACCCTCTAGAGCACCCATTTTTGTGTTAGAACTACTCTCTCCGTTTTTTTTTATTTGACGCCTTTGACTTTTTGACACGCCTTTGACCATCCGTCTTATTCAAAAATTTAGTGCAAAGATCTCTATTGATAAAACAAATCACAACAAAATAAATGATATTTACAAAAATAATTTTGAATAAGACGGATGGTCAAAGGCATGTCAAAAAGTCAAAGACGTCAAATAAAAAAAAACGGAGGTAGTATCATGTAGTACATCGCTGCATCGCCAGGCGGCTCCCATAGCATGTACATATATATCAGGGCAGATGAAACCAAGAGCTTGGCACGGTGTGGCAGAAATCATGATTGTAAATTTTTTTCCCTTTGCATACGTGTGGTGGTGTACCATCCTCACTGTTCTTGCATCTTGTGGCAATAACAGGATGCACATAGCTACTACTGTCTCTGTGTGTAGTATCTGCTTTTGGGACATGGCCAGCATTTTCAGCAGTGAAAACTCAAGTACAAAAGGATGGCTTTTTTTTGAAACCAGGATCTGCTGTCATCACTTTGAAGGAGGCTTTCCAATCACAAGCTGACAAGCATCTCAATGAGTTGGTAGGATGCAAGGACTTCGCATCTTTTAGTGTTATTAGAGCATATATGTACACTCAATAAAACAATCATGCACTGCACATTCTATCTATCTCTTCAAAATTTTCATACTTTGCACTATGTTTTAAAAGATTTATTTTTTTCAACAGACGTTATTTCTGCTCACTCTATTTTTTGTTTCGAGAATGCTACTGTTCGGCCGCTCGGAACGGATCGGATGCATGCCCGCCATGTGGCTACAATGGGCCCCGCTACTCATGCGCTTGGCTCCATTTTTCTTTTTTCACAGCGCAAGAGGGGCACGTCTCTCTCTACGGGCGCCTCTCTCTCTTCGTGTCCGTCGGAGCAGCAACCAGATTCGCGCGCATCACATCTCATCGGTGGCAATGACGGCGAAGCTCGGCGGCGGCGACACCGTCGGGCGTCCCTGCGATCCCCTACAGCTGCCCCTCTCTCTATCTCTATCTCTCTCCATTCCACATCTCTAATCCCCTCTAGGGCTTCATCTGGCGACGAGGAAGACGATCATGGTGGTCGGATACAACGAGGACAACGCGGGAGCTCGTCAAATTTGAGAAATAAGGCGATGGATTTGAAGAAAACGGTGGGGATTTTCGTATGAGTAGCTCTGAAACATCTCTACTCGTGCGTGTTTTTGTGTTGTGTGGTGAATAGAGATGGAAATGGGTACAAACCAGCTGAGTATCACGGTCCCAAAACCATGCTTGTGATGAAAATATCTGCCCACTAAAAAACCCATACCCATGGCGGGTACAAGTTTTTGCTCGTGCCCATACCCATGCGGGTTTTCGGTACCCATGGGTTACCCATACCCGCGAACATCAATATGACAACATTTCAACAATCAACACGTGGTGTGGGCTGTGGACCTAGGGTGATGGCAACTGGCTGGCGGCAGCGGCTTCTGCACAACCAGCACAAGTGACAAGCATGCGGTGGTGGGGGTCTTGGCGGGTGGCGAGGTATTGAGAAATACTGGCGGCGATTGTGCGAGTAAAAATAGGCCAAGAGCGGTGGGTGCCTGGATGGCCACTAGCCAGGGTGGGGGAAGGTTAGGGACTTAGGGTTTGGAGCTTGGAAATTGGATGAAACATGTAGATATTTTTAGTTGGGCTTATTAATATTTACTATAGATGGCTGGGTTTTTATTACCCACGGGTTTGCGGGTTTGGATAGTATATGACCATACCCATACCCGCGTACCCGCTGAGTTTGTGTTTTGACACATTAGCGAACCCATGGGTAGAGAAATTAGACCAAACCCATACCCTAATAGAGCAAAAGCTCGTCGGGTTGTGGGTAATGGGTACCCATTGCCATCCTCATGGTGAAAATTTCTTGCGAAACACCGCAAAACAAGTTGGAACATAGCATATATCATCAATTTCTCCGCCATGTTTTACAATTTTTTGTCCTATGTTTTAGCATGTTTGTTCACGTTTTGCTGAACACATCTTCCTTGTTTCAACACTACGAACATCAGCGACATGTTTATTTTTCAAAAATCCAATGTTGAAAAAACGTCCAACCTTTTGTTTTGGATTGGACGTCGGATCCGTAGCACTATCTTTTTGCTTTTTATATGTGGCGCTCTCAAACACAGATTATTGTTCGTTTCAGATTAACATTGAGTTGAGTTTTAGTGTAGCAAATTTATAACCCACTCGAAATACGTTTTAAAAATTCAAAAAAATATGAAAAAAATATTTTGCGAACTATAGTTAGAACTATTTAAAACCCCATAAAAAATTACAAAATATTACAACATTTGGCCTATACGAAAATAACAAATTTTAATTTAATTTAATTTAATATTACACGACGAAGTGCAACGATGCAGCCATTTTGCTCACGGGATGCGCAGACTGGAGGCAGCCACTGGCACGTGGGCCCCGTCCGGCCAGTGGGCGCAGCGCACGAGTGTTCTCTCGCGTCCCCTCCCCTCCCCTCCCCTACCCTCTTCCTTCAGGGGCGCAACCGCAATACATCACCTCCATCAGGGTTCCAAATGAAAAACATAGCTCTAGCACTAGCAGGGGTGCAAACTCAAATGTACCCTCGCGGAAAAAGTACTGGCGACATTTGCACCTAGCCCCTCGAGACGATTCAAAATCCGCGCACTGGTCCCCCCTGGGGCCCCGCGTCTAATCGCCTAAAAATCCGTCTCCTCCTCACTGGCCTGGTCGCCCTTGCTGTCCGAGCTAAAGCTTCCTCCTCCTCCTCCTCTCCCTCGCCCCGGGCCCCCAAAACCCTAACCCTAGCCCTGCCGGCCGGAGCTCCGGCGCGCGCTCCGCAGCCCCCCGTCCCCCAACCTCCCTGCACCAACCCCGGCGCCGCGGAATGGACGGCGGCGGCACGCACCGCACGCCGGAGGACGTGTTCCGGGACTTCCGTGCGCGGCGGGCCGGCATGATCAAGGCGCTCACCACCGGTGCGTGCGCTCCTGCGTTGTTCTCTCCTGATTTTTTCGATGTTTATTTGGGGGGGATTTCTGCGGGTTTGGACTTTTGAGGCTCTGATCGGTCTCCGAGTGGCTGATTGGGTTTGGCTTTGGTGGATTTGCAGACGTGGAGAAGTTCTACCAGCAGTGCGACCCAGGTGAGCTCACTGAGCTGGCGCGCCGCGCCTCCGATTCGCCTTCCTCCGGCCTCTCGAATTCGCGCGGGATTATTGGGGAGGTCGCTGCTGTTTTCGTCGGGGAATGAGATGCGTTCCTAGCGGGTTCTTGATTGGGCGATCTCGTGCCATCGGTGTGATTTTTTTCGCTCTTTGTTTCTCGCCAAAAGGGGAAATTTTTGGTTGGGTTTTGGTGTTCTCGGCACCGATTTTGGGCCAGCTTTGATTCTGGGTTGGATTCTTGGGCGGTTTAGCTGGAACTTGTGGTTCTATGAGTTGGGGGTTTTACCCTTTCAGGAAAAGCCTGTGATTTTGGCAGAAAAGCTGCGAATTATTCTCCTCCCAGCGTTCGCTTGGTGCTTCTGGCTTTCGATCTATTTGCGGATTAGCTGTCGCACTAAAAAATGGTGGTTGTGTGTGTGTGTGTGTGTGTGAGAGAGAGAGAGAGAGAGAGAGAGAGGGGGGGCTATTTCCGATTGGTTGACTAGTGCCCTGTCCTCACAAAAAAAGGAGGTGCGAGTGTACTTATATACTGTTTTGGGATTGCAAATGGCCACGTTGTCTACGACACGTACGAAGGGTATTTTTGGGCGTATTGGTAAAGAATATAGTTTTCCACTGACGTACTGCAGGGTCTAATAGAATCATGAGCATCCTCACGGACATCTGACATTGAATTGTCCGTTCTAGGTTTGAAGCATTGGGGCTTGCCTTCTATTATTTCTTGAAATTTGCGGGGAAGGGGGTTTCTTTTCATTGATTAATAAGTTCTCTATAGTCTAATCTATGTGGTTCATGAAACTTAGTATGGAAGTATGGCGCATGGATTGGAAGTCTTTGGTTTTCTGTTTATGTTGTTTGGAGTGGTCTCTGACAGTGCAAAATCTGATCGAACAAGTCGTTTTCCTTCTCTTTTCTCGTTTCAATTTTCTGTGCGCGCACAGTTGCAGTCGTTTTCAAGCTTTCTTGGCCTTGACGCCTTTTGATTAGACGGCTTAAAATAAAGAGCCCCATTAAGAATTACAAAGCTTAGGACTTATCATTTTGATTCCAGAGAAAGAGAATCTGTGCCTATATGGTCTTCCAAATGAGACATGGGAAGTGAACTTGCCTGCCGAGGAGGTTCCTCCAGAACTTCCAGAGCCTGCACTGGGAATTAATTTTGCTAGAGACGGGATGGATGAGAAAGACTGGCTTTCGCTTGTTGCAGTGCATAGTGATGCTTGGCTGCTAGCCGTGGCATTTTACTTTGGAGCAAGATTCGGGTTTGACAAAGAATCCAGGTATTGCATCTTTTCATCAAAGGCATGCTCTTTTACTTTTAAGTGCTTACAATTCTTCAATGTGACTGAACCCTATTTTTAATCATTTTGCACTTTTAATGGAAAGAATCACATTGTATTTTTCAAGTTCGACTATCGACAATGTGTCTTTTATTTCTCGCATGTTTGACTGTGCAGTTATGCCTTCTCATGGTTTGCATCGGTTATATTTAAAGCATAAATTTCTTTGGCAATTCAAGTACTGGAGTTAGTACATTTTGTTTTGTAACACATGCTGTTGATGCTAACAGTGTTGCTATTTTAGTTAGGTATTAAATTCAGTTGATACTGTGCCATGTCGATCACTATAAATACTATAGAAGTGCAGATTTGGTCCCTAAACTATAGCCTCTGGCCTAATTTGTCCCTTAGATGTAAAAGAAGGTGAGATTAGAAAATCATGCTTATTTAGTCCTTTGACCGGTTTTTGATTGTGACTCAACTCACAAGTAGTTTTTGGTGACGTGGATGATTACGTCACATTTTTTTGCCAGCGTGGATTCACATGTCGATGCTTACATGGCACCGATGTCTTTCTCTCCTTTTTCACTCTCACTCATTAGGCGCACATCGTCATGAAAATATCATGCAGGTGTTCTAATAACAGCTAGGCAACAATGAAAATCATTAGTTCCAAGAACTCAAGGTCAACCACACATTCAAGAGTTGAAGCTAGCCACAAAATCACATGGTCAAGAAATGATTAGATGCTAATCTGGGACTTGAGGTAGGCGCAGATGAGGAGTTTGTGGGTACTTGTCAATGGGTGGGTGCAGGTCACCTAGTCACCACTACAGTCGTGCCTCGGCACCTCCACTTGCGTCGGTTCAAGAAAGACGATAGGCTCAACTCGCGACTTGAGGAGCAGTGCAAGGACGCTTAGACGACATGGTGCCACAGACAACAACACCAATCATTTCCTCCATTGTCTAGCATGTGCCACGCGCAAATCCGATTGAGCACACCACCTTCACCTCAGCTAGAATGGGTGACATTCTTCCCCCTTAAACCACTCTCTTTAGCCGAGCTGCCACCCTGCTCAGACCTCTAATCCTCTCTCTGCTGAGGTGGAGGGACGTTGAGTCAGGTTGTCACCATGGAGAAGGTGAGAAGAGGTAACTGGCTCCTCACGTCGCAAGGGGAAGTTACGAGGACTTCGGGCGCACACATGCGACCACTACTACTTTTCCATACCACCACTACGGTCCTGACAAGTTGGCGACAATTTATGTCATTCTTTACTTCGTCTACGTCTATTTCTACTATAATGGGATTAATGGCTTCAACATGGCTTCATTGACCCTCACTTTGGTGAGGTTGATCACACATTTGGTTTTTTTCGTCTTTAAACGTAGTGCCATCGTTTCCATCACTTCGGCCGCCACCCATACTTGATGGCGCATTTAAGAAAGTTGTATATCCACCTCCACTCTAGGTCATAAAGGCCACGTCACTCCAAAACCAGCTCAAGGGAAAGTTTAGTTAAGAGTCTAAGTCTAATTCGACTGTTACAAGTTCAAATGGACGTCCATGTCACATATAAAGTTTGTTTTCGATGTTCGACTGCTCTACGGAAAGCTTATGAGATATTGATCTGATCTATCTCAAAATTCATTGTAAAGTATCGAGAGTAATCAAAACAAGGTGTTGTGTGTCACCCAGTTGGGTCAAACCGAGCGTTGTAAACGTGTTCAACCGAGGCCCACGTGGTGAACGATTTAGGGAAACCCTTGGACATTTAGCATTCCCTCCTAGCCGTCTCTCTCACATAAATATTTTAGTCGCTATTTATTAGTTTAGTTTTTGTTATGTTTTCGCTATTTTAGTCTCTTATTGCGTGTTGATTAGACCATGCAACACGAGAAACATAAACTCACGTTTGTACCTTATGGTTCATGCATATTCTCATTTTGCGTCTATCTGGTTTTTGCTTTTTCGATCGCTTGCAGGAATCAATATTTGTGGTTAAGTCAATTTCCATGGTAATTTCGAATGAGTACAAAGGTCGATTTCTGCAAGCTATCGAGGAACAAGTAAGAACCGAGTAAATACAATTGGAATTGCAAATGTAGATAAAACTCAAGATACAAAGATGAGGTTTTGTTTTTCGTGTTAAATGGTCTAGTCGACACATAACAAGAGGAGGAACGCACATGAGGTTTACCAAACACAATAAAACGTAAATTAAATAATGACGGCTACAATATTTATGAGAGAAAGGTAGTAAGGAGAGAGTGTTAGACGTCCTATGGTTTTCTTAGGGCGTCCACCACGGGTCCAACATGATTACAAGTGTCGGTGACGGCTACAATATTTATGAGAGAAAGGTAGTAAGGAGAGAGTGTTAGACGTCCTATGGTTTTCTTAGGGCGTCCACCACGGGTCCAACATGATTACAAGTGTCGGTTTGGTCTAACTGGTGATGCAACACCTTGTTTTGATGATTACCAATTCTTTAAAATGAATTTTGAGATGAGACCAAATCCGTTGTAAACCTTGTGCTCTAAGCTTTTTGTAAAGTGGTAGAACGGCGAAAACGAATTTCATAAGTGACATGGGTGTCCATTTGAAGTTTTTGCTACGTGCAAACGAACGAACTGAACTTAGACTCGAGCTGGGATCCATTTGAAGTTTTTGCTACGCGCAAACGAACGAACTGAACTTAGACTCGAGCTGGGATTTCTTTTTTGCTAGCTTAGGAATGACATGACCCGAGGAAGTTGAGGTGGTGGAGATACACTTTTCTTAAATGCGTCATCAATTACAGGGGGCACACCATGTTGATCTTAGGGGTCGAACCTAGGTGTAGGTGGGCAAGAATGAAAACCGCTGCTTGCACCACCAGGCCACTAACATGTTCTTGACAAGGAACAAACGAGCAATATCCTACAATGGTACATAGTGAAATTAGACTTATATTGTGTATGTCTCTGCTAGCATTTTTGGCCGGGCCATCGTTGCACACTCTGTTGGCCCAGCAAAAACTGAAACAGTAAAAAATAGTTAAAGCCAAACTTAAAATCAGAAACAATTGTATGGAAAATCAAAATCTATGATGACTTTAATTGTCGTTTCCCACCATAACAAAACCTGATATTTACAAATTAACTGCGATATGGTATAATTCATTTACAGTTTGACTTGCAGGGTTACTGATCCTACTTCAGTATTGTATTTTTGTTTTGTTCTGTTATTATTTTAGATGGATAGAACTGTAGTACAGGATAATTTATGTGATCCGTAATAGCCCTTTTCGTTCTCTTCATCACAACTCGGTATAATTGATTAGGATATATGTGAATCATAGCACTGTACTTTGGATGCTGTTTTTGGCTCTTTAATAACAACAATACCTTGCTTCGGCATTAGCCCATCAGTCTCTTTTTTTCCTTTTACAAAAACTATTGCTCATTTGTTGTCCAATCCCGACGTTAACACTGAACAGTTCAATATTACCTATGCTCTATCGCATATGTTCAGTATGATCATTAAGTCGGGATAATGGAAATAGGTTTTCTAGGTGTAAATAGGTGAAAATGCATCCAAGGATTTACCTTGTTTTTACCAGGACCATGGTACATGGTCAGAGTGGGGTAGTGGTGTGACGGCTGCTGGTGGACCGCTTTATTCTTAAATTTGGATTATATCCATAATACAATTTAAGCATTTGTTTTTCATAAAAAAACCCCAACCATATATAATCCTGATAGATGTTTTTTGCCATACAACTGTATTTTTACTAGATTCTGGCATTTTCTGGCAAATAGCTAAACATAGCTATAGAAACTAGAAAATCTAATTTTCCTCTTCATGGTTTAGCGGTTGCTGGTTGACCACTATATCTAAAATTCGGATTATATTTATAATATATAATTGATGTTCGTGCTATGCATGTTAGATTTAGCGAGGGGAGAGTGTGCATGCAATGGTTGATCACTATTGAACAGCCCAAAGGGCAATATAAAGAGTATAAAGGGGAAAACCTAGAGAATGGAAAAGACTATCCTACCCTTACAAAACACAAATGACTAAATACTCTTAACACCCCCCTCAAATGCAAGGCATATGCAATAGCTTTGCATTTGGAGGAAAACACATACGCTAATAAAGGGAAGATCCAAAGTCTAAGTCTTGTGATGTCGTCGAAGTGTGCATCTTAAGGAAAAATAAGCCGAACTCCATGAAGAACTCAACCATCTGGGTCAAACCTCGATGACAATGCTTAGCATGAAGAAGTGACACAGATCATAGCCATGAATGGCATCGTCACGAAAGAAGAACGTGATGCGTCACGAAGAAGGGAGACACGACGTCCAGAAGGACCAAGGAGCAACGATCAAGAAGTCGAGGCCAAGCCTTTTTGGAGGCAAAGGCTTCTACAATCTGCAAGGATCTTCGGTAGTGCAAGCAATGTCAGTAGAGGACGGCTAGGAGGATGAGTTTGAAAGTGGAGCGATGCAATTGGCAAAATAGAGTGGTCAAATCAAGCTGAGGAAGGAGCTTAAAGCATAGCAGTGACTGATGGCAACCTTGGAAGGCATCATCACGAAGAGAAGGACGTGATGTGCCATGAAGAGCTATGAAGTCCAAGAAGATCAAGGCGCGGTAGCAGCTGCCATGGGAAAAGAGAGAAGCTAGCAAAGAATCAACTGATTTTAACATGGAATGGTGGGCTCGCACGACATCGATGAACTGACACAAAGGAGCAACAGACTTGGATGGACACAACGAAAGCTAGAAATGAAAAAAATGTATGAATACAAGCAGCGAGATACAAGCAATAAAGGTAGAGGGCAACAGTGAACAAAAGGCGATGACAAAGGTAGATGCCTTCGGTGGCAACCTCAAGCATGATATTGGTGATGCGAATAGCACAAGCACCAATGGCAAATAGAGGACCCAAGGGTTGCGAAGAGCAGCTGTGCAGCATAGGACCTGACAATGGCGATGATGCGAGAGATGTCAAGGTATGGAAGAAGCCCGGATGACTGAAAATGGCAAAAGAGATGCCAAATCTAATGTGGCTGGCTGCAAAGGCTTGCTCTTGCACAAAGAGTGACACAAGTCATGAGTAGATGGGTCATGGATTGGTGATATGTGGTACTGGTTGAGGTGTTGATGCATGGCAAAAGTGCTGACATGGCTGTTCACTCAGAACAACCGTGAAGAAATGCTAGAACGTGAAGCAGTGGCGCTGGATGGTGTTGCAAGCGACAGGAGACCGGAAATGGTTGTGGCGGCACTAGAGCAGAGGCAGGGCGGCTTGAGCTTGGTGAAGATGAGGCCTAGGCGTTGGCACTGTTGGAACTCATAGTTGCTGGAGCAGTGCAATATGCAACCAGAGGCAGAGGTGCTTGCTAAAGCCGACGACAATGTGGTGAAGACCAGATGTCAGGAGGCATCACCACAGCGCCACCGTGCCGAGGTAGAGGAGCCAAAACAGGGACATGGACGACGGCAGTGGCGCGAGCAGAGGAGGACCGGCCATAGGACATAGGAGGCACCCGATGGCAGCTCCTTGTGGCGGCGTGGGGCGCCAGATTTGGACGACGAGGCGGCAAAGGTCGCAGCTCCGACCGGCTGGAGTTGTATCCGGTGAGGGGCGAGGCAAATCTGGCAGTCAGATCGGATGCCACCGCCCCGTTGCTGGTCGCCGTGGCAGCTCTGGAGACCGGATCTGGTGCGGAGTCAGCATGGTGGAGGTGGAGAGATGACCTCGGGTGGTGCTGCTTGGTGCAGATGGGGGAATGGCCACGGGCGACGAGGTGGACGGTGCACGGATGGGAAAGGCCGGGCCTTCTCGCCATGGCGCGGCGAGAACAGCAGCACGGACGAAGGCCGGCGGCGTCCTCCATCTCCCTCCAGCGCAACAAATGCATACCTTGGAATGATCACCGTGCTTCAGTTTAATGCTAAAGATATTATGTGTTTCTTTTGTTTAAGGTAACTGATCAGTAAGACAGATTCTCTCAGAAGCATATTATAATGTCTATAATTTTCAGTTCAAAAAATGTTTATTAATTTTTCTTTTGCCTGTTAATTTCTTTTACTTTTGTTGTTTATCTTTGTTATTAATGTGGCATGCTAAAAAAGAAACCCCTTGCATTGTCGAATCTTGTTGAACCTTTCACTTTATTATAATATCATGAAGGCACCACATGCTATATGATCAACCTTTTTGTGTTTTATAGCTGAAGGTCCCATATTCAATTTGATTCCTAATGGAGTTCATTTTGTAAAGTAGCTTTAATTCAGCCATAGGCCATTTCATTTTTCCATTTTGTTTGGTTTCATCACGCCTCCGTGCCTCTCTTGCAGATGCAGTGTTATCTCATTTTCCCCCGTCCTCCAAGCGCAGCAACGTTCTTCCCCTACGCCCGTGTTTCCCCAGCACTGCTTCCCATGCCTTCCCCCTCTTGGCACAGAATGCAGCACTGCCTCCGGTCCTCCACCTACCCCTTCTCTAGCCCCAAACCTCTTCCATCCCTCAAGTGTGTCGTCTCTCATGCCTCCCCTCCCTCCTAGTGCACCAGCATGACTCATTGATGACAGTGGCAATGGAATTGACAACGACCGCGGTGGTGGCATCTTCATAGTGGCTAATCCCTAGTATGTGCCAATGCAGCGATGTTCTAACCCTTTTGCTGCTGGGCTAGGCCAAATTGATTGAGGATTAATTAGTGAAATTTGATTTTGACTGGTTATATTAATTGCCTTGACTGATTAATTGTCTTCTTGTTGAAATTGCAAAGGTCCCATGCCAACTACCTATTAATCTGCAATTAATCGATGATTTTACTGATTTTGAGAACATTGTCAAATTGGTTCCTGAACCCAAATACCGGGCTTGGTCCATGAATTAGCAAAGCTAGACATGTTTTGTCTTTTGAACGGACATCATAATGGTTTTGTTGGGGCTCGCTAAATGTGGCGTCTACGTTGTTATTGGATCTTTATCTCTCTTCTCAATCTCTAATTCATCTCTCCCTCACTTTGTTCCTTAGGTCATCACCAATGGGCCTTAAGTCAGGCTGGCATAGTCACTATTCATCTACTATTCACACCTTTTTTACTATTCATCCACATTTCTCTTGTATTTTATGTTCAGGACTTGCTACAGTGTTTGGGTTGGCCTAACTTAGGCCGCATTGGTGATGACCTTAGGGCATGTCCAATGGGTCCTAACTTAGGACATCATAGTACTGTAGCAAATAAAATAGTAGAGAGAGATGTAGATAAATAGTGTAAAAAGGTGTGAATAGTAGAGAGAAATATCGTCAGGGAGAAGCACAGTAGGCACGGGAGGAATCGAGGAAGAGAAAGAGAGGGATACCTTCCTCTTTGTCCAGGAGAACAATTTGGTTGACGGCTGCGATTCAGGTGGAAACCCTAACTCCTAGCCCCACTTGTGCCTTTGTCTCCGATGCCGCCAAAACATTTGCTCGTGCCTGTGGTTTTCACCAGTGCATCCCTGGCTAGCATGACCGCCTAGCACGGTCGAGATGCTTAAACTTTGCCTAGATGCGCCTAGCACCATCTAGGTGGCTTGCCCGCCTAGCAAGCCTATTATAGCCAAGTTGCGGCGGCGCCTCGGCACCAAGTGCCTATGTTGGGGCCTAGGCGTCACCTAGGCCCTCCTAGGGGAGCACTGCTGATGGGCACACTGCATGCCCATGGACTTGCCACCGCCATGGCTAGAGACAGACTCCCTCTCCTTTCTCGCTCTTTCCCACATTCTCTACTATGGAAAAGGCACAAACGGTTGAGGAGCTGGTGCGATGTCAAGTCCAACCTCCACTCCTTTACTCTCTTCAACCTTGTTGCCTAGGCCCCCTAGTGAATGACACCTTGCCTCCTCCGTAGATCTGGAATATTTTTCTAATCGTGTCCTGCATTGGTAAGTTTTCCCCTAGGCACTATGCCCTTCATGTGGGTGGCGTCCTCCATGGTGGCCTCCCATACAACAACCCCACGAGCCGCCTACCTTCCTCACTCTCTCCTCAAGTATCCCCTACCTCCTTTACTTCCCTGGTGCCAAGGGTCCTCGGCATGCGTCCTCAAGTTCAGTGTGGCCTCATCCTTCAACGCCATCCCACCGTCTAGATGTGGCCTCTCTCTCCACTTTTAGTCTGAGTAGCGGTGGCCGGTCCACATTTCATCCTTGGCCAAAAGCTACATTGGGTATTGTAGGGCGCAGAGCACCCAAGACGAAGGAGGAAGGGTAGCAGGTTACAAGAGCAGACTGTCATGACATGTAGTGTTTTGGAAGGTGCTAAGCGCTTGTCGAGTGGTTGGCTAGTGCCCAATACTTAATCCTACCTAGGCAGGGAAATACGCCTAGGTGGCCAAGGCGGTCGCCTAGGGCCTAGCATCTAGGCGCTGCCTAGGGATGATTTTTAAAACACTGCTGACATGACAAGATATGTGAGCCGTGTTAACGACGGTACCTAGAAAGACAAGCAATTGAGACATGGGTGGAGTAGCACGATGATTTGATTCATGTTCAGTGGAGAGAGAGAGATTGAGAGGGGGAGAGAAATGTGAGGTTAGTAAGCCATGTGTCTGTTATGCCCGTGCCACATAAGCGAAAACAACATTGTGGACACCACATTAGTGACCCCCCCCAAAACCGTCATGTTGATTGATCAAAGGGCCAAATGTTTCTTGTTCAAGGTCAAAATTAACCTGGTATTGGGTTCGGAGACCAATTTGGTACAATGGGTGGCGTAGCTTAGGGACCAGTTAGGTCCTTCCACTAATGTGAATAGTGAATTAGCTGCCATCAATCTGGGATGACAGTATGACACTGGAATTCACAATGGCCCTTTGTTGTATTATTGGAGTCAATCCACAGTCACGAGTTCTGATCATGCATAAACAGTTAACTTAAAGATGTGCATTCATGAAAATAAAAAACATTGATCTGCAAATCACAAATCAGAAATAAATTGTAGCATGTTATGCTTCATCTTTTTTCATGTATACGCATTGCTGCTTACGAAATCTAGGGTTTTATGATGGAAACTGTAAGATGAGTTCTCTCCACATCTTTCGTTGAGGTTTTTATGGGAAAATGCTTAGGCCCTTTTAGAATCATTTTAGTTAACTATTTCATGCTTTTATGGTAATGTGATGGATTTTTTAAAATCCACTTTGAGCATCAACTTTGATGTAACTACACTTTGTTATCGCATTGCAGGAAGAGGCTTTTTAGTATGATTAACAACCTTCCTACCATATATGAGGTTGTGACGGGAACTGCGAAGAAGCAGACTAAAGAAAAAAACCCCAAAAGCACCAGCAAAAGCAATAAATCTGGCACCAAGGTAATGTATCACTTCCATTCTATTGTAACAAATATTGGCTGTAAATAAGCTCATAACTACATTTCTTTTGGCACTACACTGCTCCAGCCATCACGCCAGCCAGAACCCAACTCAAGGGGTCCGAAGATGCCAACTCCAAAGGATGAGGACGATAGTGGAGGTGAGGAAGAGGAGGAAGAGGAGGATCATGAGAACACCTTATGTGGTGCATGTGGTGACAACTATGGACAGGATGAGTTCTGGATCTGTTGTGATGCTTGTGAGACATGGTTCCATGGTAAGTGTGTTAAGATTACTCCAGCCAAAGCTGAGCACATCAAGCACTACAAGTGCCCAAATTGCAGCAGTACTAGCAAGAGAGCTAGAACATGATCATGGAAATCTCCATGGTTCATGCCTGAAGAACAAGAGTTTGACTTGCTGTAAAGACCCACATGGGATAGAATGCCCAATGGATATGCATTCAGCTGTTGCTTTCAGTTTAGGACCAGCATTAGGGTCTTAATGTGTCGTTTGATGTATGTCAATGTCATTTTAGATTCTGTTAGTAGTAGCAACTAACTGTAGTAGCTTGTGTTTCATCAAGCCTTTCTCAGTGCGCTTGTATTGGACTAGTGTTTTAGTTTTCGATTGTGTATTATGTCACACCATGTACTCTTGTTCAAAAATTGGTGTTGTCTTCTCAGACATGTGATTCATCATTTTCGCACTTCAAATCTAGCAGGAAGGCCACCAGCCATGCCTGCCACTGTTTTAGGTTCTGTGAATATTTGCTTTGTTTGTCTACTCATTAAAATTTGCAGTGGTTGCTTCCTACAGGTCTAGTTTTTTGCTTCTTATGTTTTATTAACTTGTATCGTTCCCATTTATTATTGCAAGCAATTTCTCTGTAAATTTCTGGTGGGCCACCTGCCAAACTCATATCAAGATTGCTTCAAGATTAGCTACTGCTGCCTCATCTTTCCATTGAGCAACTCGTCCACTTTTGGGACAGCTTATCTCCATATAATATAGTAGTGGTTTTGACTTTAGCTAACTTTTGTCAATGGATGGAAACATATACAGATTGGCATGGCAAGAAGAGTGGAGTGCATCAGATGCCCCCTGTTAATTTAGACGCATGTCTGCGTCAATCGCGGCCTGCTTTTCTTCGATCCTCCGCTACCTTTCCGCCCTGGTTTCCTGCTCATGTCCTCGTCCTAAATTGCAAGCTATCAGCTTTTATCTTCCACTCTGCCAACCTCCATCGCCTTTTGTCTTTTTGACTTGTTCAAGTTTATCGCATTCTTTCCATTCCCTGTCTCATTCGCGAATAGAACGGAGGGAATTTCCTTACAAAGAGAACGCACGGAAAAAATTTCTGAAGAAAACTGCGAAAAAATTCTATTGCAGCATCTCAGGTGACTAAATCTCTTTGCAAAGGAAAAAACAGTCTCGAAAAGATACTATTGGAGATGATCTTACTAGTGCTTTTCAGGAGTGCCAAATCCTGGAGACAACAATGGCTTGCAGGGTTTCTTTGACTCTGGTGGGCGATTGGATATATATTATTAACTGTGATTCAAAGTGGCACACAGACCAGATGCCATGACAGCTTCAGCCTAAAGCTCCGTCTATACCTTGACTGCAACTCCAGCTTTGGTCCACTGCGATGGTGAACAATTTTCTCCGGCTGTTGGATAGCTCATCCGAGGTGGCACCTCGATATTTTTGTCTGAGTGGATTATCTAATCACAATTTGTTACTCCGGCTCGTGATGAAAAATGTTTTTCTTTTGAGGATTTTCACAATCAAACTTTTTGAATTTTCGCTAACTATAACTTTCTACTGCTTAGATTAGATGCAGGAAAATCATATATGCCAATTTGTCTCAAAAGGCACATTACAATTTATTAATTTTTTATGAATAAACTGCGAAGTAATTAGTGGACAATGTGCATTGTAGATAACATGTCCATGCCCAAAACATACTTGTTCTTGCGACAATGTATTTGCATTCACGATGTTTTAACTGTGAGATTTAACATCGCTTCAGTAGCTATTGCTCGCTCTAAGACTTCAATGATTAATGATGTCGCAATAAAAAATGCTTTTCATTGACTCCTGCAAATTTAAAAGTTTCTGTATTTCAATAATATACGTGTCATTTAAACAAGGTAGACTCTTGCGGATTTTTTTTGGAAAAATTACAAAAAACCACTTGCAATATAGGGTGTTTTTTTCATATAGGAGTACCTTGTAAGAACTTTTATTTTAGTCATATACCCATAAATTTTATTTGTTTTCATACACCTACTTGGGAGCCACTTGTATAGTTGACCGTCTAATTTCGACTTGTTAGCTAGGCTAATTGGCTCGTTGGCTAGGCTAATCCACACAATGTTAGTGCTTTGTTTATGATCAAATAATATACTGGTTACTTTGAGCTTGTTGCAAAGCTATATTATGCCATCGATCTCGCGTTGCTGTTCCGACGAGAGGCACCTAGTTGCTGTGAACGAGCTTAGCAGCACAACGTTAATCCTCTTCTCATGCTACTCTGACAGCTTGCCTTGATCTCACGAAGCGCCTCCTCCATCTCGTCTCTGTTGATTGCCAAATGTCGGCGACATGTCGGAGCCGCACGACTAGTGTGATTAGTCGGCCCTATGGACTGAGCGGTGCTGCAAAAACCCTACGGACTGTTAGTTAAAAGTGAGCTGAGCCAATGAACGAGCCGAAATTGGACGGTCAACTGTACAGGTAGCTCTCAAATAGGTATATGAAAACAAATAAAATTTGTGGATGTGTGACTGGAATAAAAGTTCTTGCAAGTGGGTATATAAAAAATCCCTATATATTGCAAGTGGGTTTTTGCAATTTCCCTTTTTTTAGCCAGTCCTCACTAAAATCAAGTTTTGAGAAACAAGACTGGTGTTGACACAATGAGACAAGAGTTATCTTTTTTTTTTTTAAGATAATGGACTCTACATCACATGATGTATACAACCAGAACTTATTGTAAATTCAGTTCATAGAATTGGAGCATCAACAAAAAAAGAACAGTCTTAACTAAACCTGTCGTTAAATCACCATCCATGTTTATTGAAAATTTCCACAGTGAAGACCTCCGTATACTGACAAACCCTGTTGATTTGTTCTTTGTCATGCTCCTTTTGCAATAAATGCATAGTGCTCAAAGGAGATATATGATCTTTATACATGTAACATGATCATCATTAGAATGAAAGATGTCGAATTATGTTTCCATTAGTCAAGTCTTGTCCCATGAAGTTAAATGGATCAAAGATTCTCTTTTCTGTTTTTTGAGACGATCAATGACCAATAGTTTTCAACGCGGTAATGTTAGTGTGAAAGTGAGTTCTCCATGCTATCTTTCCTGGTGGGTTTACCAACCAATTTTTTTAACGGGGCAAAAGTGTCAAGGGGGAATAGTGTATATTGACCTATCTAGCAAATCTGATTATGTGGATACTTTGCCCATCAGGGCTGGGGGGTAGCCAGACCAGGAGATCCACGTTAACATAACATAGTCGCACATGATGTATTATACGATAAATTAATATACATCGCCAAACCCTATATAAAGGAGGATATAATGATATAGGGTTGTATACACCACACATATGGGAAAAGGACAATAAATTTCAAAGGAAGTTTGGGTCTTATTCATATGTTTCATGTTCTACTTTAATATTCTTATGAGTTAAATGTTTTACTATTATCAACATGCATGTAAAACCCCAAGTATATATTCAACAAATATGACTAAAGCTTGACTTGAAAACTTGGGAGACACACCACTTACCTTTATTGATCATGTTACTAAAAACAAAGCACTTCAGGAAAAATCCACAATGTCGAGTGCCGAAAATTGTATCGACGACCACATGAAAACCGTCGACATAATTTCATTACTCTCGATGGCCAGAATGTTACCGTCTATATACTACACAGGGTCATTACTTCGACGGCTACAAAAGAAACTATCGAGTGTACTAGACGTCTGACAGGCCCAGTGGACGATGTCCGTTTGTCGCGACGGCCAATAGTCAGCCATCGAAAGTAGCATGTTAATATTTAGTTTCTGGTTGTAAATTAGAGTATAATGGATGTTTCTTTATTTAGAAAGTAGAAAAACTCATTTAATGAATTTGTTTTTAACATCTATATTGAAAATTTGAATTTTCTTTGATATTGGAAAATTTGGTTTGAAATATTGTATGTAGTAACAAACGAAACATATGATACCTTATGATAACCTAAAACTTATCTGGAAAACAACCACTTATGTAGCGGTCGTCGCATTGGATGCTCAGAAATTTGTATTTTTTTCACCGGTGCTGTTATTTGATGCATAAAAGTCCACGAAATGTATATGAACAACAACATTTATGTTTTTGTATTTTAAAAAATTTAAATATGTTGGGTTGACCGTCGAGGGCTACGGAGGGTAAAACCCTCGAGACAAGATATTGTCTCGACGACTATCGGGGGAACCGTCGAGACAGTGAAGTTGTCTTGAGTGTAGTCAAACGAAACCGTCTAGTATATATACTGTGGACGGCCTTCTTGAAAATGGCCGTCGAGTTAAAAGGGGCTGTCCCTACCCCCTTCAGGCGATTCTCTTTCTAGTGAGCATTAGGTAACTAGCTTGTAATATCGTTGCAAAATTTACATCCGTATGTACATTTGTGGACAACAAAGACTTGCGATATTATATATGCATCTATTTGGTTGTTATCAATGTGTATGCCATCGATTTTGATTATGTATGTGTGCAAATGTGGTATTGTGGTCGCATGTGTGCGACAATTGGGGAACATATGAATTATGGGCATTTTACGTTTGCAGGTGCGGAGTAGCAGTTGCTGCAATTTTTGTGGATTTTTTTTCAAAATTTAAAACAATTTTTTTTTCTGTACTGTCCTACTCTCGACGGCCCATGCTTGGCCGTCGAGAGATAGCAAGCCCGGAACAAATATTACCTCGACGGACACAACAATGTCGTCGAACAAGAGCTTCCGCAAACGCTATCTCTCTCGACGGCTAATATACGGCCATCGAGAGAGGTGAACCGGGACACGCAACGTTGCGTGGGGCCCGCAGCTCACTAGTCTGAAGTGGTGGCCGTCGAGAGTACGCTGTCTAGACGGAAACGATGTCTGGAGCACTTAAATCGACGGTGTAAGCCGCGATCGTCGATAAAACTTGTCTCAGCGGCTAAACTGTTGAGAACTAATACCTTTCTCGACGGAGCTCACTCGACGGCCTTATATCGACGGCTAGCCGTAGAAAATAAATTATCCCGATGGCTTCCGTGTGACTGTCGATGGTTCATGCCGTCGATACTAAGGTTGATTAATGTAGTGAAGGTCGTAAACTAATAAATCAGAGCTAAATTAGTTTAATTCCTTACATACCAACCTATCATACCTCTGCCCTCTCAGTTCATTCCCGCAATATATGGATCAGTTTGATCCCCAGGTTGTTGAATTTACAGTTCACACTTCGTAGTGTATCCACAGCGAGTGCTGTATGCATATTCTTCCTAAGTTCGACCCTGCATTTTTTTTAAATTCCTATTCTATTAGGTCAAATACTCTTTTTTAATTATTCTTGACAAAGACCCATTCATCCTTAATTATGTACTAATAAAACAGTCATAGAACGGTCGCTATAAAACTTCAATGCTGGCTATGGGTATGCAGCCAGTATGACTAAAGAGGTCAAGCGACCAAACTCTGTGGTCGCCTACTGTCAATGTGATGACCAAGATAACCACCGAGTGACTTCCACCCCTTCACTAACTGTACGAGCTCCAATTGATGGAGGAGGGGCCAATTATAGAAGCATTGAAGCACACTTTGTAAAAACTTGTGTAATATTTGGTTCCAATCAAGCATATGCTTGTTTATTAAAAGGAATGCTGGTTAGAGCATCCCCAGCTCACCCTGCATCAACCAACCTGTCAAAACACTGTAGTGATTCAAATTCAAATTGCAGGCATACAACAGTGCAGAGCAAAGGAGCAGGGCGGGCAGCTGTGTAATGCAGGCCCTTGATAGGGGCCTGCTGCTCATGCTCTTAGAGTTGGGTCGAGGTCAGGGGTCATTTTCACAATTCTTTTTTCTAATAATAAAATAGACCCATCTTTTCAGATGTACATAGTGTACGCACATATTTTATTACAAGAACATATGGCCTCACCAAAGGAACAAAATTTTAAAAACGAAATCTTATTACAAAGTAATTGTATTATGAAATCTCCATCCATAGTAAAAGAATTTAGTCATAGCAGTAACTTCCAATGACCGATCAACTTGATGGAACATCTCCCTCCACATGCTATAACAATGCCCAATGTCGAAGCAAATACGAAGCTCTAAAAATCAGCGGTAAGAAGCTGACATTTTTTAATTAAAAACAATGTCATTTAGAGTGAAATAGCAAAAAAAAAAAGAAAAGAAAAGAAGAAGCTACGCCCACCCATTCAAGAAAAGATGTTGAACATTTTTTTCTTTTTATAACAGAAGCAACAGGGTAAATTTCCTGATCACTTCCTCCCTTAGCAAAAATGTCTTTGGTTAAGATAATATTTTTTGCTACAAATCGAAGGGAAATTTTTATTTTAAAAGAGGAATATTTACCTTCCAAAGTAAATTATTAGTGCAAGGAAAATTCTTATACATTTTTTCATACATGGATTACGCTATAAATAATTCACTTTTGTAAAGGCCCCAAATAAATCTATCTTTATCATAACTGAATTGGATATTGTGTAAACGACATACCGAGCTGTATGCACGCGTGATAAGATTCTGCACACAAATGTGCATATAAATGACACTCATAACAAGACTCTGGCCAATTTAGAAATCCTAGTTGACCATAATGCAGATCATTCATTTTTGCAACGTACTGCTATTGGAATGAGATATGCATTTATTAGTGTAGACCTAATGATCACTTTTCAAGCCAGTTTAGTACTTTTTTTTTTTGGGACAACCACATTCTATTCCAAATGAAGAAATTGCTAGATTAAATAACAAATCATTATACTAATGGAATTACAATAATTCGCTAGTCTAGCCATTTAGGCATATATGCTTGAGATGAAAGAAAACCTCGAACTATATTCATATATATTTAGGATCAATATAAAATTTTATTGAATTGTAATGAAATTAATTTCCCAAAATTAAACAGTCTTAATCATTACATATTTTTAAGAAAAAGTCAAAACCATTTTTTAATGTGAATTACCTTTATATTCCAAGTAAAATAATTAGGTTAAAAAATGAAACATTAAGGTTCTCTTTGGTTCACGATACTAATACGGTTCTGGTTCAGTTTACAAAATTTATCATTTTTACAAATCATTCACCGTAACAATTTGTAATAATTTTGTGAGCCTTTGTGGAGTTTTTGTGTTTTTCTTAAAGATCTCAAAATTTTTAATAAATTTTTTATCTTTTCCGAGTCTTTTTTTAAAGGCACTTAACTTTTCCAACCACAAACAAAACCAAACCACACCCGTGGATTAAAGAGGGTCTAAATGTAGAGCAGTTTAATTGATTTTTATAATAATTCATATTTGCTTCAAGGTTTTCAATTATTATCAGCAAACACATCCCATAAATCTAGTTTCATTTAACTTTTATAAATTTATGGTGGATGTTTTTTTTGTAATGGTTACACTTTTTGGATGAAGTCCTATTTTACACATGCGTGCATGTTATCTTCAATTTTTTAGATATAGGCCTTGTACATTTCAACTTAGTGTAGTGTAGCGTAGCGTTTCAACAAAATTATCTTTTTTATATAGCCTATTTGGTGTAATAATTTGTAATGATTTTTATCAGGTTTTTAGTAGTTCTCATAAAGATCATAAAACTATTTTAAATTATTTTCTATAATATTTAAATCCCTTTTGAAATACTCTCAAATTTTGTTGAAACTCTACGCTACGCTACGTTAAGCTGAAATGTACAAGGCCATATTTTGTATAATCTAGTAAAATTAATTAACAAAGAAGTCACATTCCTAACTAATGGATTTGAATCTGATGCTGCAGCAAAGTAGTATCAAATTGCAGTATTTGTAACCCCAGCATATGCTAGGTTAGTACTGCATTGCACCACACGCGAAGGATCGATGTGGTTAGGCTCCTTGGTATTAACAATGAAAATTCTTCTCTTTTGTGTGTGGAATTTGTCATGGCAAAGGCAGAGGCCAGGAAGGAACAACCGCACAAAATTCTAAGCCCACTGTTTGCGCCACTAAAAGCCGGGTTTTAATTATCAACCAAACTAAAATACTGCCTCGTTAGCTAGCTAGCTTTGCCTTTAGTCTTGTCAAGTACAGGCTTTTCATTTTGTCCAACCCTTCCCAAGGAATGTTCTTTGTGGCAATGGTGCATGCCAGGACATGGAATGCATGTACAAGCAATGACCCACGCAGCAGGAGAGGAAGAACCAACAAATGATCAGCTGAAAGTCTTGCAGAATTTGCACGCATGGTTCATGGGATATGCCAATAGAATTCCCAAATAAACGATGTTGCTATCAACCCATGTGATCGATCGAATAAGAATTTAAGCATGGTGGACTGAAGCAAGTGGTATCAAAAATGTCGACATGTACATGCAGATTAATTAGTTTGTTTGGTAATTCCAAACCTCCCTCAAATTAGTCATTTATTTTTCTGAGATTTGTCTGGTGAAAGTGGTATTCAAGTTGTACATAGATTTGTATATAATAGATAGCATGCATGCATAATTATTGCATTATTCTTCCTTTTCCAATTCCAACTAAAAAACAGATCCTAAATCTTTAAGCAAATTTTCGTAGCTACTTTAGCCACTACCATCAAGACCAAATTAACACAGAGAGAATATATGTGGGACAGAGCTGTCTCAAATGGGCAGGAATCTTCCTCATCATCGATTTTCTCTATATTGGAAATATCTTTTAAAATGAAATAATTCAGAAAACACTTTTCGCAATCCGATTCGCCGATGCATCCGGTGACACACTTTGTCCTACGATGTGCATTGGAGCAGGAACATCGACACACCACCACCAAACTACAGCACGAGCAGTTCAAAAGTCCCCATTTATTTCTTATCAAGTATATATATCCAAGTATAAAGCAACTCTTAACATTATCCCCATGACCTAGATAGCTAGGACCATAAAGAGGGTGAAAGATATGTGTATTGTGAGAGGAATATATAGTATGACTTGCTTCTATTGGGACATGTCCTCAAGTGTGGATTTAACTGTACCTCATCTTTAATTAGTTCCAAAACCCTACATTCCTCTCCAAAAGCAAGCTTCTTGTTTTGATGTTGATGTATTGTTTGAGTCAACCCTTCTGCTTCTGCCCAGTGCCAATGGAAGAAGCCTTTGGATGCGTGAGACACAGATGAACCTCATTCCAAAGGCATTTGATTCCCCCACCCAAGAGTTGACCTCCGAATATAATTTCCATCTCTCTCTCTCTCTCTCTCTCTCTCTCTCTCTCACTCACTCATATTAGTGCTAGTGGGTTAGCATTCTCTTGCTACTCTCCTTTTTTGCCTAAGTCATAAGGCCAACAATGGACTTCTTGTTGCAGTCTCCTCTTAGTACCTGAATTTCATGTGAAGAAGACACCCTCCTCTTAGTACCTGACCATGCCAATGCACCATATGCATTGCCATCTACTGCTCAAGATGGCACTCTCCTCTTAGTACCTGACCATGCCCAAGCCCATGCACCACATGCATGCATTGTCATCTACTGCTCTCTGTGATCTGATATTTCTCTCTACTTCTCCCTGCTGGCCCACCTGCAAGTGAGTGCATGCACAAGAGGGAGTGTGCTATAACTCTCATGCAGCATCTCTCTCCTCTCCTCCCTTCTCTCCACTCTCATGAGTCATGACGGCATATAAGACATGAAGGTGTTCAAGGGCAAGATTTGGGCAGCCCTAGGGTCACTCATGGACCATGCGGGAGCTTCCTCCACCAAGGCCTCCTCGGCGGCGGCCCCCGACCGGGTGCTTCTCGCCGACATCGAGGCGGCCATCGAGCGCTGCACCGGCGGCGGGGACGACGAGCGCCACGTGCACGAGATCCTCTTCCTCGTCTCCAACGCACCGGGCGCGATCACCTTCCTCTCTCGCCGCATCACGGCACGCGTCGAGGCGGCGCGCGCCCCGGCCGCCGCGCTCCGGCCGCTCCTCCTCGTCCACCGCCTCCTCCGTGCCGGCGACCGCTACTTCGAGCAGGACCTCCGCTGCCTCTGGGTCTCCCGCGACCTGCGCATCGACGCGCCCCGCTGCAGCCACTCCTCCCGGCTCGCCGCCGCCGTAGCCGCCGCTGGCGTCGACTACGTCAGTGCCGGCGCCGCTGCCGGCGCCACCGGCGCGTGCTCCTTCCTCCAGGGCTACACCGCCTACCTCGAGGAGCGCATGCACTGGGTGATCAACCAAGCCGGCGACCTCGAGCCCACCCGGCCGCCCCCGCCGCACCGATCGGGATCCTCCGACTATGACGACGATGGCGCCGCTGCCGCCGGCGAGCCCCTCCTGTTCAAGCTCGCCATGTGCCAGCGGCTGCTGGACCTCGCCATCCAGCTGCTTCCGGATAACAACGCGAGCGCCAGCGCCGCCGCGCGCTTAGCCTTCGGCATTGTGCTCCGGGAGAGCTTCAAGGTCTACGGCGCCTTCAACCAAGGCCTCGACGTGATGCTGCGATCGGGAAGCGTCGGCATGAGCAAGCCGCTGCGGAGCTCGGCGCACGAGATACTGAGGAAGGCGTGCTCCCAGACGCCGGAGCTCAAGGAGTTCTACCACAAGTGCAAGGCGAGCATTGCGAGCAGGAGCCTCGAGTATCCCTCGTCAGGGTCGTCACACCGGCGCAGTCCTCGGCCATGGAGCCCATGCCGCCGGCCGGCGAGGTAGATGGCCATGGCCGTGGTGGCGAGGCGGCGGCGCAGGCGAGCGAACGCGTTGCACCGTTTGTGAGCAAGATGGAGACGACGATTAGCACGGTGTGGGTTGAGTTCGACGACGACGACGACGATCGGATGGCTGGTCGTGATCAGGCCACCGGCGAGGATCACTCCTTGCAAGCCCTGCAGCCTAGCTAGCAGGATGTTAGTTCTTTGCAACTTTTGAGTCTTCAGATTGCCTCCTCCCTCCCTTCCTGGTGTGCAAGATTAATTATTTTGGTGTCCACCTTATAGGACAGAATTAGCCAGTAATTCTTCCTTGTTCTTCTTCCTAATATTTCCTTGTCTCTTGGGCCTTGCAGGCTTCTTTTTGGTCGTCTTTTGTTTTCTCATAATCCTTCCATGTAGCTTGTTTTGTTTTGCCATCATGTTGAAATTTACGTGGTGATTATACGATCATATCCATATATATATTCTTCTTTAAATTAGCAAAAGTCAAATGGTGTGTAACACAAGAGCAAGAGCATGCATGTTCTAAAAATTAATTCTCAAGAATGGCAAGAACTAATTGGCTTGAATTTATATGATGTTTTGTTTTTACACTTTTGTTAAATAGCAGTAGTTTGTTTTTTGAGTTTTCGGTAGACAACTATTTTTTTAGTTACTCTAATTTTTTTCACTTTGGTAGCCAGTTTATTTACACTATATTTTACTTAGTTTTATAGTTAAAATTTAGTTATTCGTATTGGAAAATACTTACGTACACATGCTTACATTAATTTTTTATTAATTGTTATTTTTAAATAGAAATATGAATTGTAAGTTTTTTGTTTAACAATATTCAGATAATTTGTTTAACTTGTAAAACATTTTGGCATGTATTTTTTAATTGTTTTTTATGATTATTAGTTAAGCATATAAATGACATAAATCTCAAAAGCACGACGTGCCAATCTGTCAAAGTCAATCCCTTGTTTAACCTTCCGAGCAATAATTTTGCATCAGTTTAATTAATTACTGTGTTAGTTCCTCCTAAAACAGATGTTGCTCTGCGATACATTTGGATCTTGTTCGGTATATATAATAAATAGACAATCAACAGCGATGTCTGATAAAAGAAATATGGCCATAAGATTTAACGAGAGCATGGACAAAACAATTGGACGCACATATAGGTTGAGAATATTCTCAAAACTTTCTCACCACCAAATCCTTAATTGTTTGATTACTTTTATGACTAGCTGAAATTCCAGCGTTCATCTTTGCGTGCCAATTTCAATCCCCACTAAAGATTAGTATAACTAATTAAGAGTGATGTGTAATTAGCACTGTTCGCCTACACGGCTATTTAGACCGTTTACACACCGTTTAAACGCTACTCAGTAGTCAACTGTGTAGGCCGTGTAGACCGTTTAATCCGTATAATCCCATTTAATCCGTTTTTTGGCCCGTTTAATCGACCGTGTAGTCCGACTATTCGCTAAACGAAGAGTGGCCGACTGTTTAGCGTTTACCGTTTAGGCTAACACTGGTAATTAGTACCGTTTAGAGTGATTTGACATCTATTCCACTTGAAAGTTGAAACGCGCGCGCTTTCGTGGAGGCCACCCACCAGCAGGTCGCTAACTCTTCAGGTTTTATGTTTGGCACCTTTTGAAGTCCCAACAATGGATATTCTTTTGTTCCATTCTGCTTTGTTACTAGTTGCAAGGCGAGATTTTTTTTTTTCTGAATCACATTGGATAAATAATTCATGCTGTTTTGACGCTTATGATTATGTTAGGATGTACCACAGTATGTTACCAGAAACATTAATTACAATCTGTGTCGAAAGATATTACGCCGGTACAACAATGAAAATGCACAATATACCAAATAACACTTTGCCAGAGATTTAACCTTAAACATATACATCACATATACGAGTCTCTCGGCAGCATCAACATCAATCATCACACATATGACACCAAATCATTTATCATGGAAAATCTCCTGTGACATCCTAATCTTGGGGACAAAATTCTATTTAAGGAGGGAGATTTATGACATCCTAATACAATATGAGTCACTTATTTAAAAATAAATAAATTTGATTATATGTTGATTTTTAATAATATTATTTTATATATTATAAAAGGCTCTATTAGTTATTTAGTTCGAGTCCTAGTTTTAGAAATAGAGTTCGGGTAGTGTTTAGGAGGTAGCACAAGTTCTCTAGCAAACCAAGTCGGATCCACCGCTTTTCATAATTCGGATTACCCAATCAACCCATAAAATAATCAGTATTCCTCATGAATAATGAGGATTACGAATATGAAATTCTGCAAAACAATATGGAGTAATCTAGAACCTATAAGTATAACCTGCCTAAGACCCGAATTGGAGGTGCAATATCTGGTGGAAACTTCGCTTCCCTAAGAGGAAGTTTCCGAAGTCCAGCAACAGTCTAATTATAAATCCTAATCCGTTTCCTGCCTCTAAACAAACTCTTGAGGTGGCCCTAACACTATAAATACCTTTCTGGTCGTCCCCCATAACCCCTAACCTGAGACACCTCAAAATCCACCTGACGCCGAGTGTTTTCATTACTAATCTCGAGATAAACATTTTTCCCAAAACACTAAACCCTAGATTAGATGGATAGCTGGATTGCCTATTTTGGTGGAGAATTGATCTAGATATGGCCTGTTGAAGTTCTGGGACATCTACTGCCGGCCCGTGTCCAGTTCGCTGCTGAGTTCGGTCAACCATATAAACCGTTTTAATCTTTTCATTGAATATTTGGATTTATCCGAAACTTCCCCGAATTGTTTAGAGAGTGTACGAACTTCGATCTTGATGATTCTAGAGCCAAAAATCACAAAAATTAACACGGGTGTGTGTGGAGCCTGGGATTTTCAGCACTTTCCAAGAGGAGATCCACAAGATCCGAAGTTCTTTCAAGGCAAACTAGATTTATATTGAACTTGTGACATCCTAATAAAATTATTAGGTAATGTCCCAAGTTATTTTCAAAACAAAACTATGGTAGAAACAAATTTTATAATTTATTTCTTATCAAAAACCCATATATTAACTTGGCCACATCCTTATTATTTTATTTCTAAAAGACTCATATAAGACTTTAGCACCCATAGAAGGACCCTAGGTCGACCCCAACCCACCCTAACCCGTCCTCAAGACTGCACCCACGCCCCTAGACACTTCTACAATGCGTAGAAGTCAAATACTACTCAAATTAGACTTCGATGGGCCCAACCTAGCTCATCCACGCCACCTAACCAACCTAGCTCCATCCCGAGCTTTATTTAAACCCACCTAAACCCCTTTGGGCAGCCAACAACTTCCCCCTTCCTCAAAACCCTAGCTGTTGCCTCAATCTATGTACCAATCCGAAGTAATTTCAAGGTCTCTCCTCCCTTGTAGTGCCCAAAACCTAGGTTTGGTCCTAGTATATTGTAGAGCTCATCGAGACGGTCCAGATGCATATATAGATCGCCTATTTTCGACAAGAATCAAGTTTTGTAGCCCTCGCAGAAGTTTCGGATCTCCAGGATGCCCCGACGAACCTCGGCGTGCATGCACTGGCGTGAAACCCACACCCAACCGTCAGCTGCCATGCCACATCCCGCCGACACCGTCCCTTGCACGTGTGAGCCCGCCACGCGCCGACACCCACTCCATTGCCACCGCGCCACCCCTTGCCACTGTTGCTCCTGCACGTGACCTTGCCCGCCACACGCACGCCGCCAACCCGTTGTAGCCACTCGTCCCTTCCGTGTGCGGTCGCCGGCCCTAGCTCATCATGTCGTTCCACACGTCACGCGCCTGCCGCTACCGCTGACCCATAGGGCCCGCTTGTCAGCCACCGCACACCACTGACCCACGAGGCACACCTATTAGGTTCGCGCGCTGCGCGCACTGCTGGACTGGGTAGGAGAGAGAGGGAAAGACGGGCCATATTTTTGGGTTGAGCCCATATAGAGATTAAACCCTTTATCATTTTCGTAAAATTTCCTATATAGCCCAAAACATTCCTAGTTTGTTTAGAGAGAAACGTAGCTCCGTGGGGTGATTCCAGAGTCTATGATCTCCAAATAAACTCTAGTATTTTCCTATATTTTTATTAATTACTTTCTCTTTACTGAAACTTGGTGTTCCTTGTTTGTTTTGTTCCTAAGCGTAGATGTTTGTTGTGATTGTTGTGAGGAGTGTTGTTCGAAAACTGTTGTAGACCCGCAAGGCGCCAACTTCTTCAAAGGCAAGCATTAGTTTCCATATTCCTATCCCATGTTTTATAATTCCATTTTATGCTTGTAGTTGTTACTTCTGCATTCATGTTAGCCTAGTGTATGTGTAATCAGACATGTTAGTCTTTCACTAGCATGTTGTAGGCCTCAATTGATGTGCCCCTCAATCGTTCCTCATCTTATCCTTTGGCTAGATGCAAAGATTGCATTGGTTGTTCACTTATTTAAATTATGTGATGAAGCTGAGGCTTCTCGATTATGTTTTGGACAAACCCTAAACAACTAAAAATTGCGTGGTTGGTTAGAGGAGACATGGAAGAGGTGGTTTCGAGGATGTTGATGTGTTATGGAGGTCTCCTCTACTAAGGACTCAAGGTTGTAAACTACTAGACCAGACCAAACAGTACAACCACTTATGCTTTTGGCCCTAGCCTAGTATCCTATGAACCTTACAAACCATTTGCTCGTATGCTTACCAGTTATGGTTTGTGTCTCTATCCTATAGGGGAAGGTCTAGCCACCTATACTTGAGGGACGATCCCGTTCTTGAGACCAAATGGCTTTAATGGGGAACGCCCCAGGCAGTACCCAGAAGTAGCGGGCGTCCTACCGCGGCAGGTACCGACGGGCCGGGGGAACCTACCGAAAGGACGGACGAAGTGGTAGGCGTACGTAGTTGGCTAAATGGTCTTGTACAATATCTCCTTTGGGATGAGACGGGGCTAGTGGGGAACATCTACACACTTTGCAGAGTTAAAACTTTTATGGCAGTTGTGTTCATGTTTAAGGACAGGGCGAGAGGTTTACACATGTCGTCTGGCTCTATTTTAATACTTAAACGTGATTAGTGTAGGCTAGGATCAGGCTGGTGTGTGATTACACCTTCCTTTGTTTATTCTTGGTAATTTCTTGAGACCATGCATTCACTTAACTAAAACTTGGCAAATAAAATTTTACTAGTAATAGGTTTTGTGTAAAATAACCTATTCCCCAGCCTTTGCCTTTGCTTTTACCTTTGCCTTTGCCTTTGCGTACATGTGTAAGAATTGCTTACTGGGTAGCCGTGTACTCACTATGCCTATCATGGATATTTGTTATCAAATTATGACCAAGACCAGAAGGGTCTTGACACAGGTGCGCAAGTCTAATTGTGGTATCTTGGTCGACGCCTTAGATCTCATCACATTTTTAATCGCTACTCTAGTGTCTTCATTTCCTTCTTATTATTGAATATTGTTTAACAGTGTCCGTTTTTAATGTAAAAGCGAATGATGCTACCTTTAAACTATTATTTGAATTTAGTTAATGTTGCACTGTGATGATATTCACCGAACTATCCATCATGAGATACTAGTCTGGGCTTAATATCGTCTCATGGTGTTGGATTCGCAGTGGAGACACCGAGGTCACGACAAAACTCCTATTTTGATAAATCTTTATTTATTGTCATTTATTAATTTGCATGCATGCATGAGCTATAACCATATGTGAGTCTTTGTCTATCCTATTATGTTGGTCCTTTATTAACATGAATTGTTTGTCATTGATAGCCTTGTTTATTGACTTGCTTAGCCTATCCTTGAGTAGATGCTTAGTCATGCATTTGAGTTGGTAGAAGATAGATCTCACTCATAAATTAATGTTTTATTGTGAAGCTTTGGCTTTCTAGTGTTTATTTAGGATTAATCAACTAAAATCAATGTGGTGCGTGTTGAATTGAGGAGACCTAATGCTTGACAGACACTTTGTTCTTACTGGGCATCGCCAAATCTTGTGGAGTAGTCAAATAAGAAGAGGTCCAATAGGAATGCGGGCAAAAAACCACTCATCGATATGGCGCCTATGGACACTTGTGTGTAGCGTGCCAGATATTTTAAACCTGTTTTAAAATTTACAAGTTATTTATATTTGTATGGTAATTCTGCTACTTGATTATAGATACCACCATGTGCATTGCAATAGGCTAAAAGTGGGGTTTGGCCAAGCTATATTGAGGCATTTGTCCGAGGACACTACGGAAACAATCCCACACACCCTAAGATACTTTATAATGATACAACCACATAGAACTTCGTAAATAATAATGGCTCTGCTTATCCGCATAAATGAATCTACGGTGTATCCACTAATAATGACTATATATTGCAGGATCGGTACGGAGAGGAAATGGTGGTGTATGTTAGGGAAGACTATGATTGGATGAAAGAACAAGTAGACCCTATGACGTTACACGCGACTAGAGGTGGCAAAAGCATGGTCGGTTTCCAATGTTCAACGGCGTGGTGGATTCAAGCGACACCTTGGCTAAGGCCAGGTTGTCTCAGTCCTCGCCTGTCAGTTCTTGTACCTCTCCCAAGGTGGCGCTAGAGCATAAGTTGAGTGAACAACAGACATATTTGAGATATGTGATGGAAGTTCAAACATATCAACGACATCACTTCGAAGTAATTAAGTACATTTTCACTTTTGAAACTCATGATGACTTAAATGTAATAATTGTAGCATTGGTTGCCACTTAAGGACTATAATTCCAATTTTACTCATGTTTTCTTGATAATCAACGAAAAAAATTCATATATGGCTATAAATAGTGCTTAGTAGCTTATTTGTCAATTTTAAGTTTGTCACATACACCAGATGTTAGTTTAGAACTAAAATTGCAATTTTTCTCATGCTAGCTCGATAATCATATGGAGACATGGATATATGGCTCAAATTTGTGCTAACAAGCTTATTCGTCAATTTTAATTTCCTCACATGCATCGGATGCCCTTTTCAGTCCATGATCATCGCTCGATTCGATCCAAATGTCCATGCGGTTGCCCTACCGCCGCTTTCGATTCGCTCTGCCGCTTGCTCGAACGCCGCTCCGCGTCGCGTCCTCTTTCCAGCGCCACTCGCTATCATTACCCTTGTTGGGCTACTCGCTCGGGCCATGCCGTTCACGCCCTTGCATGCCGATGCCGTCCGTCAGCGCCGCTCTACCCTTTCCTCGTGGCTTGAGCGAAGCAACGCCCAGCGCCTATAAAATCGGATGCCGCCCCGCCGGCCCGTTCTTTCTCCTTTTCCCCCAATTCTCACTGCGCCGGTGCCGGAGACATTGCCGTCAATTCCGTGAGTCGTAGCCCAATTATTTTCCGCCTGTAACATCCTCACCTCTCCCCTAACTCGACGCCTCGATTGATTTCAGTGGAGTCGCTTGGAGAGACTGTGGTGACAACGCCCCTGTTCCGACCGCCGCCGGGATCCTCGCTGCCAGCCGTCTCCGTTCCATCTCGTGCCCGTCCGTAAGCTCGATGAGCACCATCAAATCCTTCTTGTGCTCTCCTTCCATTTCCAGGGCCTGTAGATCGGTAGCTAGGCTCGGCATCACCGGCGAGCATTCGGCTCCGCAGCCAACGTCACACCACTGTGTCCGGCAGCCTTCGGCCTCGACGAGGGCGTCATAGGGTCTGTAGGAGGCCGTAGCTAGAACGCTCGTGGTCGGAGATAGGCCGTAGCGCCGCCGCGTCATTTTTCCGCCGCCGTCGGCCACATCGACGACCGGAGGTAGACGACGACGGGGAGCCGTCAATGGTGCGCTAAGATTCGTGCATGCAGTCTAGCAATGAGTCAATGACGAGTGGGTCCCACCGGCCAGGAAACACCTCAAGCACGCTGGCTTAAACCGCGGCGCTGCTTCACTGCCCAGTGGGCCCTGGCCTTACCTAGCAGCTTAAAGGGAGATGTCTTCAGGTGTGGGCGCTTTCTCCTCGCCTTGGCGCCTTTCGAAAACCCGCTTTCGGCGTTGCCGCCTTGGCCGGCGCGGGCGCGTGCGTGCGCATGGGCCGTGGGCCGTTTTCGTCGCTAGGCCACTTCGTCGATTGGTTCGGCCCGAAGGATTTTATCTTTTTTTCAGCGAATTTACCATTTAGTTAAATACCGAAATAGCTTTTGAATTATTTAAAATATCTAGAAACTCCCAAAAATTCTAGAAAAATTTAGATAAATAGTAGAGACCATTTCTGATTTTATAAAAATATGAAAATCACCACTGTAATAGGAAAATGGCACTATTGGTTTAAAATAGTAGATTTCTCATATAGAAAATGTTTAAATATATATAGAATGGATTTGGTTAGGTTAAGCAATGAATCTGACCCAAATATTAATTAGAAAATAAACTAGGTAAATAAATGTACTACTAGGTGTAGAACATCAAAATGTCATGCTTGTCCAAGGTAATTTTATAGGAAATTAATTATTAAACACCTACCAATACTTAGTAAACCACTTAATTACTAGAACAAAGGGCTAATTTTAGAAAATGCATTAATAAAACCTATAAATTAGGGTTACACCCTAACTATAGGAAAATCCTAGAAAGTACTAACACCGATAAACTTTACCCCGTATGTATGTCGTATTTCGACGAGCTGTCATCTTATGTCGTTTCCAAAAAAACGTAATCGCCCTATTATGACCATATCGTACGATATCATATTTTGGGGGTATAGCTAGACTATTATAATAATATTGTTACTTAATAAGATATTAGAGCATGCATAACATATCATGCGAAAATTAGAATCGCTAATCGATCTTAGCTATGATTGCCGAAGGTAAAACCTAGGTCACGTGCATGCATCATAATTTCTGCTTGCATTAGTTGGTAATTATTGATTTGATTGTGTGATTAGACGCAGGCGATCCCGAAGGTTTGGTGACGCCGAGGAGGACCATCCACTTGAGCATGGCGAGTTAACACTTACTCTTTAGATGTTGTCCGTATTAGGGAGAGATTGCGACTTTCCCTAGTGCGGATTAACATTGCAAATATCATGGTCATTACCTAGTTTTCCTTCAAGCTATATTGTTTATTATTTAAAATGCATGCTTATTAACTTGCCTAATTGTTAATCATGTACACTTATACATGCCTACCCATGAACTGCGTAGCCTTAATGACTGCCTTGATTGTCATGTCCCTTGATAGCCTACGAATAGTCTACTAATTACTTTAACCCTACCTAATGGGTAAAACCAGCTTAGACTAGCTAAGGCTTAAACAAATCTTCTGGCAAACCGCCATGGAACGGTGAACCGACATTCACCGGTCATTCATTCCTTCATTAAAATGGTTATGACATGTGATAGTTAGGGCTATTAGTTGCATATTGGGCTTATTGTGGTCGAGGACCATGGAAGTAGTTAAGAATGATTAGTGTGTTGCCCCTAGAGGACATCCGGATGGATGAGTAAGGCATAGGGTGCCTGGTGCTGGGTTTAGCCAAGGCTTACCCAAGAGGAGCGCGGAAGAACATGCGTAGCGGGGAGATCGCTGCCATCTAAAGGATGGTTCCAACACAATGCATGGCCATCGCGCAGAGTACGGGTCTTGGATCGCTAGCTGTGAGCGCTCTGCGGAGGCCCTCTGGGACCATTCTCGATAGGGACCGCCATGGGTCATCACCGGGGGTGATAAAGGCCACACTTCCCTAGGATGACGGTCGGCTAGTGAGGGCTAGCAACCCCTAGGCCGAGGCGGGCATGCCATGGCGAGTGTGGTCCACAACAGGATTGCCAAATCTTGGAAGGATGGCATACCAAGGAAATGTTGGGGGCAACAAGAAGATTGGTTTGGTGAGGTATGATTTCGAGTGTATATTGGTTGAGGATTGGTCTGTCTAGGGTTGGTCAGTGGTTTGGTCGGGGTCTTGGGATGTATTGCTTCGATGATAAACTCGTGAGATAATAAGACTACCAATACTTGATGCTAGTGTAGGAAGTTTTTAAATTCATTTAAAAACTGGCCTTACGCAAATAAAATAACCCCCTTCCCCAAATAAAGCCTTCTATACACTAATTGCATTAAGGGAAGTGTTAACTAGCCAGCGTTTGGATGACGCTGACCTCGCCTACTTACATTCTTTAGACAAGGGAATCGAGGAGGATCCGTATGAGTGCCATGAAGACGATGGACAGGATTTTGGTGGACCTGACGAGTCTTAGGGGGTCACTCCGGTCGTTGGCAGGACACTTAGCCGATAGGGGATTCTTTTGGGTACATATTTTGGTGATAGCTGCAAACTTTGAACATTGTTTTGTATATTAAGGCGTGTATGGTCCGCCTTACTAAACTCGTCTAAGGGCGTAACATGGTATGTAATTTTCAGGGATTCTATTTAATTGATGTATGCTTGTATCGGCTATGTGATCTTCCACACTGGTGTACCGATCCAGGGACTAGTGCATGGGATTCTGACTCTTAAGGTAAGTTAAAATTGAGGGTTGACAAAGCTGGTATCAGAGCCTGTGACTGTAGGACCCATATGACTTAGAGGTCAAAATTAGGAAAAATTATATTTCTCTTTCTACGACTATTTTGATGCTTAAAGCATTCCTCTAATACTCTGCCTACCTGTTCTAGCAAGTTGTAAGTTAAAATTTTCTTTTAGATGGAGCGATTCCACCAGCACTTGTTCACTGACGAGAGGTCGACACACTGCTACGAGTACCCACGTATCCAGAGCCAGTGGGTCCGGGGACCCCAGCAGCAGTGCCGGTCTTTGTCTTTCAATGAGAGGCCGAGGTTCTTTTGGAGGGATGCTCGATCCCTTACTCGTACTGCCTACCTCGTGCAGGTAGTCATCTACTATGAGGGGGATGAGGTCGAGGCACATAGCTACGACACCGAGACGCCAAGAGATCACTGCGGTGACCATCAACGCAGCTGCGATGGAGGCCACTAGGCGGCTCGGAGAATGCTGATGCCTATCCTCGGGGGCCTATGCCTTTGCCGGCGATGCATATGAGGTCACTCCCTGGGTTCGGCTGTGCCTTTGTGCCGATTCAGCACCGGTGATCCTCTTTGAGTGCGCCTTCACGTCACTACTCAAGTGGTCGATGGTGCTCTAGAGGAGATCGACCTCTTCGTTTGTCGCCCAGTGGCGGACAACGAGTTGAGGGTGGCGGGGAGACGGCTCCACCATTATGATATGAGCCTCGCCATGGCGAGACGTCGTGCGGATGCAGCTAGGGATGTGCTTCATAGGCGCTAGGAGGAGGAGGCCTGACAGTCTTGCTGTGAGACCAGCGGGACCCTTTGCTCTCACCTCCAGGGCTGGAGTATCTGCCTCTAGAGTATGAGGGCCGCCGCACTACGATGCGGAAGAGGACTCTGCCGTCCCGATCCTTGGGTGGGGATTCTGCGCCATGGGCCGTCTTCCTCAGAGGCTGCATTGGAGCAGCCGCCGATGGACGCTGACACGTCTCCAACTCCGACAACGATCTTTGGGCGGCGCCCGCTCCACCCCACCGACCGGGGCGTCTCTGAGGCCGTCCTTCGCCATCGGCCGACTTCCTTTCGAGCGCGTGCTTACCACGATTTGTCTACACCCGGCGTCATCGTGGCTAGAGTGTGTAGTGTCTCTCCGTGAGCCTTAGAGCTGTCCGGCCTAGTAGATGATGGGCTTTAGTTGGTGATGTTAGATGGATGGCGATGTCCTAGTACAAGATAGACATGTTTGATGTATGATGATTTGTCGAGCCCTATTAAAGGATGGGCAAAAACATTTGGTGCATACCTTATTTTGCTTCCCTAAGAGGAAGTTTCGAAGTCTAGCAACAGTCTAATTATAAATCCTAATCATTTCCTGCCTCTAAACAAACTCTTGGCGCCCTAATACTATAAATACCTTTACGGTCGTCCCCATAACCCCTAACCGAGACACCTCAAAATCCACAGACGTAAGTGTTTTCATTACTAATCTCGAGATAAACATTTTTCCCAAAACACTAAACCCTAGATTAGATGGATAGTGGATGGCCTATTTTGGTGGAGAATTGATCTAGATATGGCCTGTCAAGTTACGGGACATCTACTTAGCCCGTTTCCGATTCATTGAGTTGGTTAACCATATAAACCGGTTTAATCTTTTCATAGAATTTTTGGATTTATCCGAAACTTCCCCGAATTGTTTAGAGAGTGTACAAACTTCGATCTTGATGATTCTAAAGCCTAAAATCACAAAAATTCACAAGGGAGTGTGTGGAACCTGGGATTTTCAGCACTTTCCAAGAGGAGATCCACAGGATCCAAAGTTCTTTCAAGGCAAACTAGATTTATATTGAAATTGTGACATCCTGGTAAAATTATTAGGTAACGTCCCAAGTTATTTTCAAAACAAATTAAAATTATGGTAGAAACAAATTTTGTAATTTATTTCATATCAAAAACCCATATATTAACTAGGCCATAGCCTTATTATTTTATTTCTAAAAGGCTCATATAAGACTTTAGCACCCATAGAAGGACCTAGGTGGGCCCCAACTCACCCTAACTTGTCCTCATGCCTACACCCCGCCCCTAGACACTTCTACAATGCATAGAAGTCAAATACTACTCAAATTAGACTTTGGTGGGCCAAAAGCCTCCTTTTACCTCAAGTCTAGCTCATCCGGGCCTCCTAACCAACCTAGCTCCGTCCCGAGCTTTATTTAAACCCCTAAACCCCTCTGGGCTGCCAAAACTTCCCTCCTCGAAACCCTAGTTGTTGCCTCAATCTATGTGCCAATCCAAATTGTAGCATTGGTTGCCACTTAAGGACTATAATTCCAATTTTACTCATGTTTTCTTGATAATCAACGAAAAAAATTCATATATGGCTATAAATAGTGCTTAGTAGCTTATTTGTCAATTTTAAGTTTGTCACATACACCGGATGTTAGTTTAGAACTAAAATTGCAATTTTTCTCATGCTAGCTCGATAATCATATGGAGACATGGATATATGGCTCAAATTTGTGCTAACAAGCTTATTCGTCAATTTTAATTTCCTCACATGCATCGGATGCCCTTTTCAGTCCATGATCATCGCTCAGTTCGATCCAAATGTCCAAATGGCTAAATTTCGATCGCCACCTCCTCCTCTTGGCTTCTTCTACCATGTTCCACAATCAGCACTACAATTGCTTATTCTTAATGCACGCTATTATATTCTTTTTGTGCGCAAATTCTTACAAATGTCCAACTTCTATTGATTTAAGGTTTCGTGACACTGCCTCAACCTGCCCTGCTACTACTCAGCCTGAAGGCAATGTCGCAACTTGCAAGTACTTCGGGGACGTCTTGAGGATGCCTCCTTCGAAGGATGCCTTCGATTAGTCACTTCCTTAACTCCGAAGGTGATGCGACAAGTAGCAGCCATGTTTCTCACTCTCCGCCTAGCTAAAACTTGCAAAAAAAAAATTTGGACTTGCAAACTTGTGTGTCGCCTATGTGAACTTGTGTATGTGCAACGGCTATGTTAACTTGTATTTGTCTAGCGACTATGTGAACCTATGCTAACTATGTGAGGTTCGACGGCTGTGTATGTACGACTATGTGATATAGAACTTGTGTACAATATTGTGATGACAACATGAAGTTATTGAGCTACATGGGTATATAGAGCTTCTATTATATGTGTGAACTTTCTATGATTTTTTAAAAGTTTCTAGATTTTTTTGGTAATTATTTGTGTATGGTGGATTTTTTTTATTGTTTTGTTGTAAAAAAATAAATACTAGTAATTTCGTCGGTCTAGTCCTACAAAATTATTGGCGCTGCACTAGCTAACCAACGCCTTCTCTAGTAATTTCATCGACTTAGACCGATGAAATTACTTGTGCCATGTCATCACCACATGTCAGACTGACCCTACCACGGGAGTAGCGAAAAAAATTCATATTGTCGACGATTGGGATATCTGTCCCAAGTCAACTAAGGTTCTTGAGAAAGGGAGATAGAAGACCTGTCGAGCAAGACAAACAGCAATCAACGAGCAACTGGGAGACACAGGGTTTTTATCCTGGTTCGGACCTCTCCGGGGAGATAACAACCCTACGTTCAGCGCTTCTTTATATGAAAGATGATTACAAGGAGGAAACTCGACGAGACGAACAGGTCTCGGCGAGATTATGTGTGTACAGGAAGTAATAAGCGATCTTGGACTACAAGTCATGCTGGCTTGGCGTCAAGTTCTGCCCTCTACACGCCGTAGGGGCCTTGCTTATATAGTGTTGAATAACCGACCTACCGAGGGATAATCGGGCCGGGCTGACTACGAGGACGTAACGAACTCGTATACGTGCCAAATACATCCCGAGGTAGATAAGGTATACTCCAATTCTTGGGGATCACGACGTCTGCTCCAATCCAGGAAACTATGTCCGAGTCTTCACGTAGCCGTGCGGAACTCTTGCTCGAGTCGGACTCAAACACGAATCCTAGGCCGTTACTCACCGTGCCAACTAGGAAGCTGTTCGGCATGATGCACACGAGCCTGATAGAACCTTCTAGGGAGCCAGACCCTAGGAGGCTATTTGATTGGGCCGTCAGAGAGTGGGCCATGGTAATGGACCGTGATTTTTTCCCCGACACATATGGCTCCCTCCCTCTTTAATGAGAAATGCGAAATAAAAAAAGTGAAGTTAAGGGTGTCCCATGGGTACTTCATCTTGTCTCCCGCCCCTCCTTGGGGGGTCATGGAAAAAGGAAAGATGAATTTCTCCATTCATTGAACACTAGTTCGGATCGACGGGCTCGAACTCCAGCCTTCCGCCTTGACAGGCAAAGGTTCGCCAATTGAACTACAATACCCATGGGGTGTATGGCATACATACCTATTTTTAAGTCAAACCATAAGAAGAGTCGATTCGGTTGTCGTACTCTAAGAAATAAAAGATATAGAAAAAAAAATATATGCAGAAGTTAGCTAGCCACTATATGCATGCATCTGTCGCGCTGCCTGTAGGCATGCTGCATGTCGCTGGGCGACCGCACACTCTTGCTCGACCGACGGGCAACGACTCCCGAACTAGCTGCAACGGTCTCGGAGCACCGATCGGTTACCCGTTCAGAGGGCGATCGCCCATCTAGAGGACGATGGGCGCCTATTTTTGCTTAATCCATGAACCGCCCGTCATTTTTATGTAAAAGATTTTCAAAAAATATTTAAAATATTTTTTTCCACATAAATAATATTTTACAAGGTTTTATGGAAACCAATTGATTTCCCTTTGGGTTTGCAGACCAAACTGTCCCCTTAGTGTATCGACATCTTGTGAAGCCGGTCGATTTTCTCGAGTCAACTCAATTGGTTGTACTCCGTGCAAACCTGGCTAATGGGTCGGCCCGGTTCGGTTCGAGCCCGGTTGGTTCGGTTACTGTACGAATCGAGCCAACCAACCAGGGTCTCAACCCAGGTTTGGTTCGCACAGTGAGCCAAACCAAATCGGACCGACCTGGTTTTTATTGGTCTGTTTTATCTTATTTTAAAAATATAAATAAATTAAAAAAACATTATATTTTACAAATATGTATTATAAATTAAAGAAAAAATATATATAAATACATATATTGATGTAAATAAACATACAACAATAGTGAACTGAACCAAACCAGGCTGACCCGACGGGCTGAGGTGCCGGCCTAGATTCGGTTCGGTTCACCAAACTGGGTCGGCATGATTTGTGAACAGTACGGGTCGACCTGATTCGGTTTGGCCGAACGCCCGGACCGGTCCATTCGGCTAGCCCCACTCCTTGGCTATTCTGCTGAGGCATGGGAGGTTCAGATGGTCTTGGCTGGACCTGAGCCGATTGCTCATTCTGCCCCCAATTCTCCCGTACAAGCAGGCCTAATCGGGGCAGATACGTCGTCACCAGGGTGTTTGATGCGGAGCTCGACTTGAAGTGAAGAGCGTCTGTTGAAAAGCCGATTGAGCTTGTCGTGGAGTTGGTTGAGATGGAGAAGGCGCTGCTGCAGCCACCGGCTGTGGGGGTGCCAATAGCTTGATGTCAGGGGCGAAAATGGGGTGGACTTCTTTTATTGACCGATTGACTGGATCGATCGGGTAGTGTTTTGAATACTTTTATGGATAATGACGAATTGTTAGGATATGCGCCACGCAAGATCACGAACGACACCAGGAGACACGATGTTTGGTAACGCAGTTCAGCTTTCGCCAACGTCTGTGGGGTTCTGATTATGGGCGCTCCTCCCCAAACCATAATACCGCAGCACACCGGCTGATCAGGTCACGACCACATACCGGCCGTTGACCTCCTCTTGCCTGTGCTACTATTATGAAGTCGTTGTCATGGTTACACCAAGGCTACCTCTCTTTATATAGTGGAGGTCTTGATAGAGTTCGACTTTAACACTAACCGATGAGGTCGAGGCACATAGCTACGACACCGAGGCCAAGAGATCACTGCAGTGACCATCAACAGACAGCTGCGATGGAGGCCACTAGGCGGCTCCGGAGAATCAGTGCCTATCCTCGGGGGCCTATGCCTTTGCCGGCGGCGATGCATATGAGGTCACTCCAGGGTTGGTGTGCCTTTGTGCCGATTCAGCACCAGCTGATCCTGCTGGTGCGCCTTCACGACGTCACTACTCAAGTGGTCGATGGTGCTCTAGAGGAGATCAGCCTCTTACGTTTGTCGCCCCGAGTGGCAGACAACGAGTTGAGGGTGGCGGGGAGACGGCTCCACCATTATGATATGAGCCTCGCCATGGCGAGACGTCAGCGGGATGCAGCTAGGGATGTGCTTCATAGGCGCTAGGAGGAGGAGGCACGACAGGTGCTGGCACAACGAGACCAGCGGGACCCTTTGCTCTCACCTCCAGGGCTGGAGTATCTGCCTCTAGAGTATGAGGGCCGCCGCACTACGATGCGGAAGAGGACTCTGCCGTCCCGATCCTTGGGTGGGGATTCTGCGCCATGGGCCGTCTTCCTCAGAGGCTGCATTGGAGCAGCCGCCGATGGACGCTGACACCGTCTCCAACTCCGACACTGATACTGGAGGCGACGCCGCTCCTGCCCCACCGACCCCGGGGCCGTCTACGAGGCCGTCCTTCGCCATCGGCTTCGACTTCCTTCTGAGGCGTGCGCCCCCACGATTTGTCTACACCCGACGTCATCGTGGCTAGAGTGTGTAGTGTCTCTCCGTGAGCCTTAGAGCTGTCCGGCCTAGTAGATGATGGGCTTTAGTTGGTGATGTTAGATGGATGGCCGATGTCCTAGTACAAGATAGACATGTTTGATGTATGATGATTTGTCGAGCCCTATTAAAGGATGGGCAAAAACATTTGGTCTGTACCTTATTTTGCTTCCCTAAGAGGAAGTTTCCGAAGTCTAGCAACAGTCTAATTATAAATCCTAATCTGTTTCCTGCCTCTAAACAAACTCTTGAGGCGCCCCTAATACTATAAATACCTTTCTGGTCGTCCCCCATAACCCCTAACCCGAGACACCTCAAAATCCACCTGACGCCAAGTGTTTTCATTACTAATCTCGAGATAAACATTTTTCCCAAAACACTAAACCCTAGATTAGATGGATAGCTGGATGGCCTATTTTGGTGGAGAATTGATCTAGATATGGCCTGTCGAAGTTCTGGGACATCTACTGCCGGCCCGTTTCCAGTTCGCTGAGTTCGGTTAACCATATAAACCGGTTTAATCTTTTCATAGAATTTTTGGATTTATCCGAAACTTCCCCGAATTGTTTAGAGAGTGTACAAACTTCGATCTTGATGATTCTAAAGCCTAAAATCACAAAAATTCACAAGGGAGTGTGTGGAACCTGGGATTTTCAGCACTTTCCAAGAGGAGATCCACAGGATCCAAAGTTCTTTCAAGGCAAACTAGATTTATATTGAAATTGTGACATCTGGTAAAATTATTAGTAACGTCCCAAGTTATTTTCAAAACAAATTAAAATTATGGTAGAAACAAATTTTGTAATTTATTTCATATCAAAAACCCATATATTAACTAGGCCATAGCCTTATTATTTTATTTCTAAAAGGCTCATATAAGACTTTAGCACCCATAGAAGGACCCTAGGTCGACCCCAACTCACCCTAACTTGTCCTCATGCCTACACCCACGCCCCTAGACACTTCTACAATGCATAGAAGTCAAATACTACTCAAATTAGACTTTGGTGGGCCAAAAGCCTCCCTTTTACCTCAAGTCTAGCTCATCCAGGCCTCCTAACCAACCTAGCTCCGTCCCGAGCTTTATTTAAACCCCCCTAAACCCCTCTGGGCTGCCAAAAACTTCCCCCTCCTCGAAACCCTAGTTGTTGCCTCAATCTATGTGCCAATCCGAAGTAATTTCGAGGTCTCTCCTCCCTTGTAGTGCCCAAACCCTAGGTTTGATCCTAGTATATTGTAGAGCTCGTCGAGACGGTCCAGATGCAAATATAGATCACCTATTTTAGCCAAGAATCAAGCTTTGTAGCCCTCGCAGAAGTTTCGGATCTCCTGGATGCCCTGACGAACCTCAGCGTGCTTGCACTGGCGCGAAACCCGCACCCAACCATCAGCCGCCACGCCACCTCCCACCGTCATCGTCCCTTGCACGCGTGAGCCCGCCACGTGCCGACGCCCACTCCGTTGCCACCGCGCCACCCCTTGCCACCGCTGCTCCTACACATGACCCTACTTGCCACACGCCAGTCGCCAACCCGTTGTAGCCACTCATCCCTTCTGTGTGCAGTCGCCAGCCCTAGCTAATCACGCCATGCCATATGTCGCGCGCCTGCCGCTGCCGTTGACCCTTAGGGCCCGCCTGTCAGCCGCCGCACACCGCTGGCCCACGAGGCGCACCTATTAGGTTCGCGTGCTGCGTGCTCCGCTGGACTGGGTAGGAGAGAGCGAGAGACAGGCCATATTTTTGGGTTGTGCCCATATAGAGATTAAACCCTTTATCATTTTCGTAAAATTTCCTATATAGCCCAAAACATTCCCAGTTTGTTTAGAGAGAAACGTAGCTCCGTTTGGGGTGATTCTAGAGTCTATGATCTCCAAATAAACTCTAGTATTTTTCTATATTTTTATTAATTACTTTCTCTATACTGAAACTTGGTGTTCATTGTTTGTTTTGTTCCTAAGCGTAAACGTTTGTTGTGATTGTTGTGAGGAGTGTTGTTCGAAGACTGTTGTAGACCCGCAAGGCGCCAACTTCTTCAAAGGCAAGCATTAGTTTGCATATTCCTATCCCATGTTTTATAATTCCATTATATGTTTGTAGTTGTTACTTCTGCATTCATGTTAGCCTAGTGTATGTGTAATCAGACATGTTAGTCTTTCACTAGCATGTTGTAGGCCTCAATTGATGTGCCCCTCAATCGTTCCTCATCCTTTGGCTAGATGCAAAGATTGCATTGGTTGTTCACTTATTTAAATTATGTGATGAAGCCGATGCTTCTCGATTATGTTTTGGATAAACCCTAAATAACTAAAAATTGCGTAGTTGGTTAGAGGAGACATGGAAGAGGTGGTTCCGAGGATGTTGATGTGTTATGGAGGTCTCCTCTACTAAGGACTCCAAGTTGTAAAGTACTAGACCAGACCAAATAGTACAACCACTTATGCTTTCTGCCCTGGCCTAGTATCATATGAACCTTACTAACCACTTACTCGTATGCTTACCAGTTATGGTTTGGGTCTCTGTCCTATAGGGGAAGGTCTGGCAACAAATACTTGAGGGGCGATCCCGTTCTTGAGGCCAAATGGCTTTAATGGAGAACGCCCGAGGCGGTACCTAGAAGTAGCGGGCGTCCTACCTCGGCAGGTACCGATGGGCTGGGGGAACCTACCGAAAGGACAGACGAAGTGATAGGCATAGTTGGCTAAACGGTCTTGTACAATATCTCCTTTGGGATGAGACGGGGCTTGTGGGGAACATCTACACACTCTGCAGAGTTAAAACTTTCATGGCAGCCGTGTTCATGTTTAAGGACAGGGCGAGAGGTTTTCACATGTAGTCCGGCTCTATTTTAATACTTAAACTTGATTAGTGTAGGCTAGGATCAGGCTGGTGTGTGATTACACCTTCCTTTGTTTATTCTTGGTAATTTCTTGAGATCATGCATTCACTTAACTAAAACTTGGCAAATAAAATTTTACAACTAATAGGTTTTTGTGTAAAATAACATATGCCCCAGCCTTTGCCTTTGCCTTTGCCTTTGCATACATGTGTAAGGATTGCTTACTGGGTAGCCGTGTACTCACTATGCCTATCGCGGATATTTGTTATCAAATTATGACCAAGACCAGAAGGGTCTTGACGAAGGTGCGCAAGTCTAATTATGGTATCTCGGTCGACGCCTTGGATCTCATCACATTTTTATCCGCTACTCTGATGTCTTCATTTCCTTCTTATTATTGAATATTGTTTAACATGGTTGTTCGTTTTTAATGTAAAAGCGAATGATGCTACCTTTAAACTATTATTTGAATTTAGTTAATGTTGCAATGTGATGATATTCACCGAACTGTCCATCATGAGATATTAGTCTGGGCTTAATATCGTCTCATGGTGTTGGATTCCCAGTGGAGACACCGGGGTCACGACAGAACTCCTTGTTTGATAAATCTTTATTTATTGCCATTTATTAATTTGCATGCATGCATGAGTTATAACCATATGTGAGTCTTTGTCTATCCTATTATGTTGGTCCTTTATTAACATGAATTATTTGTCATTGATAGCCTTGTTATTGACTTGTTTAGCCTATCCTTGAGTAGATTCTTAGCCATGCATTTAAGTTGGTAGAAGATAGATCTCACTCATAAATTAATGATTTATTGTGAAGCTTTGGCTTTCTAGTGTTTATTTAGGATTAATCAACTAAAATCAGTGTGGTGCGTATTGAATTGAGGAAACCTAATGCTTGACAGACACTTTGTGCTTATTGGGCATCGCCAAGTTTTGTGGATGAGTCAAATAAGAAGAGGTCCAATAGGAATGCGGGCAAAAAAACCACTCATCGATATGGCGCCTATGGACACTTGTGTCTAGCGTGCCAGATATTTTAAACCTATTTTAAAATTTACAAGTTATTTATATTTCTATGGTAATTCTGCTATTTGATTATATATACCACCATGTGCATTGCAATAGGCTTAAAGTGGGGTTTGGCCAAGCTATATAGAGGCGTTTGTCCGAGGCCACTACAGAAACAATCCCGCACACCCTAAGATACTTTACAATGATACAACCACATAGAACCTCGTAAATAATAATGACTCTGCTTATCCACATAAATGAATCTACGGTGTATGTTGGGGAAGACTATGATTGGATGAAAGAACAAGTAGACCCTATGACGTTACACGCGAGCAGAGGTGGCAAAAGCATGGTCGGTTTCCAATGTTCAACGGCGTGGTGGATTCAAGCGACACCTTGGCTAAGGCCAGGTTGTCTCAGTCCTTGCTTGTTAGTTCTTGTACCTCTCCCAAGGTGGCGCTAGAGCATCAGTTGAGTGAACAACAGATTTATTTGAGATATGTGATGGAAGTTCAGACATATCAACGACATCACTTCAAAGTAATTAGGTACATTTTCACTTTTGAAACTCATGATGACCTAAATGTAATAATTGTAGCAATGGATGCCACTTAAGGACTATAATTCCAATTTTACTCATGTTTTCTTGATAATCAACAAAAACATTCATATATGGCTATAAATAGTGCTTAGTAGCTTATTTGTCAATTTTAAGTTTGTCACATACATCAGACGTTAGTTTAGAACTCAAATTGCAATTTTACTCATGTTAGCACGATAATCATATGGAGACAAGGATATATGGCTCGAATTTGTGCTAACAAGCTTATTCGTCAATTTTAATTTCCTCACATGCATCGGATTCCCTTTTCAGTATATGATCATCGCTCAATTCGATCCAAATGTCCAAATGCCTAATTTTCGGTCGCCACTGTCTCCTCTTGGCTTCTTCTACCATGTTCCACAATCGGTACTACAATTGCTTAATCTTAATGCATGCTATTATATTCTTTTTGTTTGCAAATTCTTGCAAATGTCCAACTTCTATTGATTTAAGGTTTTGTGACACTGCCTCAACCTGCCCCTGCTGCTCAGCCTGAAGGCAATGTCTCAACTTGCAAGTACTTTAGGGACGTCTTGAGGATGCCTCCTTCGGGGACGCCTTTGATTAGCCAATTCCTTAACTCTGGAGGTGATGCGACAAGTAGCAGCCATGGTTCTCACTCTCTGCCTAGCTAAAACTTGCAAATCATTTTTTTTGGACTTGCGAACTTGTGTGTCACCTATGTGAACTTGTGTATGTGCAACGGCTATGTTAACTTGTATTTGTCTAGCGACTATGTGAACCTATGCTAACTATGTGAGGTTCGACGGTTATGTATGTACGACTATGTGATATAGAACTTGTGTACAATATTGTGATGAAAACATGAAGTTATTGAGCTACGTGGGTTTATAGAACTTCTATTATATGTGTGAACTTTCTATGGTTTTTTTAAAGTTTCTAGATTTTTTTGGTAATTATTTGTGTATTGTGGATTTTTTATTATTTTGTTGTAAAAAAATAAATACAAGTAATTTTGTCGGTCTAGTCCTACAAAATTATTGGAGCTGCACTAGCTAACCAACGCCTTCTCCAATAATTTCATCGACTTAGACCGACGAAATTACTTGTGCCATGTCATCACCACATGTCAGACTGACCCTGCCACGTTGAGCTGACGTGGCACATGCAATGTCATCGCCCTAGGCCAACGACATTACATGCCACGTCAACATTCGAATCGGAATACGGGGCTACGGGTTCTAATTTCGTTGGCCGTTCGAAACCAATAAAAATATGATAATTTCGTCAATTGCCGAAAAAAAGGATTTTTGGTCTAGCACATTTCGTCGGCCTATTTTCATCGACAAACCGACGAAATTACCATATTTTCATCGGTTTCACCCTTGTTTTCATCGGTTTCTGACCGACGCAAATATATCAAATTCTTATAGTGTTTGCTATCTTTATTGGACTTGTGTTTGAACTCCTTGTTCTCTGCATATTGATACTCTTTGGACAGGGGAACCAAGGTCAAGGAAGTATTTTACAGGGTTTTATGGAAACCAATTGATTTCCCTTTGGGTTTGCAGACCAAACTGTCCCCTCAGCATATCGACATCTTGTGAAGCCGGTTGATTTTCTCGAGTCAACTCAACTGGTTGTACTCCTTCAAACACGGCCAATGGGCGGCCAGTTGATTGGTTCGGACCGGTTGGTTCGGTTATTGTCGAGCAAGACCCAGCCGACCGAGTCTCGGCCAGTTTGGTTCATACGATGAACCGAACCAAACCGGACCGACCTGGTTTTTATTGGTTGGTTTATCTTATTTTAAAAATATAAATAAATTAAAAATCATTATATTTCACAAATATGCATAATAAATTAAAGAAAATGTATATAGAAATTAGAAATACATATATTGAAGTAAATAAATATACAACAATAGTGAACCGAACCGAACAGGGATGGCCCGACGGGCCGTGGTGCCAGCCTAGATATTCAGTTCAGTTCACCAAACTGGGTTGGTACGATTCATGAATAGTACGGGTCGACCTGGTTCGATTTGGTCGAACGCCGGAACCGGTCCATTCGGCCAGCCCCACTCCTTGGCTATTCTGCTGAGGCACGGGAGGTTCGGATGGTGTTGGCCGGACCTGAGCCGATGCTCATTCTGCCCCCCAATTCTCCGATACAAGCAGGCCTGATCAGGGCAGATACGTCGTCACCAGGGTGTTTGATGCGGAGCTCGACTTGAAGTGAAGAGCTCCTGTCCCGCTTTGGGGCTGCACCTGGGTCGGCAAAGATTGGTGTAGGCAAGACGCTTGCGTCTGTTGAAAAGCCGATTGAGCTTGTCGTGGAGTTGGATGAGATGGAGAAGGCGCCGCTCCAGACACCGGCTGTGGGGGTGCCAATAGCTTGACGTCAGGGGCGAAAATGGGGTGGATTTCTTTTATTGACCAATTGACCGGATCGATCGGGTAGTGATTTGAATACTTTTATGGATAATGACAAATAATATTCGAGATATAATATTCAAAAAAATACGAATAGTATCCGATGGATATTCTATGGATGCTATCCAACTCGCATGCAAAGGACACAACTCTATATTGGACAACACCAAACTAAACATATTATATTAATGATTTTTCAAGTACACAATTTTTATGTATTATTTGATTAATATCTGTTTCGAACTATATCTGATAATTTCAATTATTTATGATGCGTATTCATATTCGAAACTATTCATGTCTGTATCTAATAATATCTACGTTTGTATCTATGTTCGCACTATTTATATTCGAATCTTTATCAAACAAAAATATAGATTCGTATTTGATCCGTTCACACACGTGCCTGTCCCGTGGGAATTCGAGTTCGTCTGCTGACAACCTCACAACCTGATGTCCGTGCGGCATATCTACCCGCCATCTCATCGATGATCTGCTAGGGTTGGCCGACGGTGAAGTTAGGGTTCATGGGTATTGGAGGTCCCGTCGGGAATCGGGGTGGGAGCTTCCCTCGATCGCCGTGCACGCCTCAGCGTATCATTTTGCAGCCTCCCGTACCACGAGCGACATTTGTAGCCACTAGCCACCATGTATTTCAGTTGTTGACATGATCATGGCATGCTGAAGCAGTAGTTCATCATCTCTGACATCTCTTGTTGAGTCATCTTTATATCGGACTTGCGTGAAATCTACTATCTTCATAAGCCACCACCATGTCGGTTTTATTTAATGAGCGAGGTAGTTTTTCTTAGTCTTGTTTGCTTTATCAATTTTATTATTTTTATAGAGACAACTGGATGTAATATCTTTAAATAATTTTTTCAAGACTTTGTAAGATTTTTCTCGAACATCTAAAAAATATTCTTTATTAATTTATTTAGGTTTTGAATAGTTTATTTTTAAAAAAAATTATCAACTTTCCAACTACGCTCAAAACTAAAGTAAACACGGAACTAAAGAGAGCCTCGATTCCTCAACTTGTTTAACCGAGACACTTCTTTGTTCATCTCTGAGGTCATCCATCGTCCATCGTCGGATTTAAGATATGATCTTGATCGATCTCTCGATGAATGTGTGTTGCTTGTATTTTTCGTATCTCTAGGCATCATAACCTATCTGGTGTGTCAAAAAGTGTGTCGACACTAAAGGTAATTATATAGAAGTTTACCTTTTGTCTCTTTCGGCCCGTGATTCGAACAAATTTGACAAACCTTTCTTTTCTCTTCATAAGCTAATCAAACTTCTCCATGCATACCGATCCAGACTCTACTTGACCAAAATTGATGCACTCCATAATACTTGTCCATAATACTTGTCGTTAGGTTTATTCTAAGTCAAAGTTTTAAAACTTTCTTTATAATATTTTTAACCATTTGGATTGTGTATGTAAAAATCATGCATGTAAATTCGTATTGAAAAAACTTTCACAATATCATATTTTCGTGGATTTTGTAAATAAATTTCATCAGTAATTGTTGTTCAAAGTTGCATTTCGAAAATTGTGTCAATGTTCAAAACGATAAGTATTATGGAACTTAAAGGATTAGAATTTACGTCGAGCTCAAGCAAGCCTCCATGAGCTCAGCCCAGCCCATAATTCAATGATTCTAGAAAGTTCTAGACCATCAGCTATTATCTAATTTTTAGTGTCCACAAAGGTACATCAATACTGAATTTTTCTAAGTTGCAGGCCGTTCCAATGTTTAAAATTTGATTCTTTAATTGTGTTTCGGTGTGGTTCTTGCTTGTTCTTGTTTCTTGGTAGCTATGAGACATAGTCTTGAATTGGGTTTTGGGATGAATTGTGAAGAAGGATTAAAACTAATTTGACTCCTATGCACCCTCATTATAAGCCTACCCCAATCCTACTAAAGCCAACTGCAAAAATGAAGAAGGGTTCACAAAGGGTAAAGAAATCTGACTGCAATATACAGTTTACACCGTTGTGAGAAAACAAGATCAATTATCCTTTATTATTGGCAGAAAGCAATTCTGCATCTCTTCGTATAAAGCATGGTGGTTCACCAACTAGAGAAAACGGTCATACCGAAAAATAATACTTGTGAAAGACCAATTGTAAGTGAAATATAACAGTAATATTGCACCTCTCGCCCTTTTAACCCTAAAAAAAACAGTAATGTTGCACCAGCTACACACTTCATTTTCCTCTCATGTCAGTAGCTTCTGCTAAGTTCAACTTTTGGCAACTTCTTTTGTGCTGATGCGTTCTGTTGGCGACTCCTTGCAGCACAAGAGTGCACATTGTATCACCGAAAGCAAGCATTCTTCAACTTTTCCAGGCTCATATATATGGTCTCCTGACCCTTGTTCATCATTTGTCAATATCAATTTTACATCAGCTATCTCCATTATTTTCCCAAGTGAAGACATCTCAGCCAGCTTTGGAAGGTTCGACCCATCTCCGAACCTTTCATCAGTGGGACTCACTCCGGTGAATATCTCAAGCAGAAGAATCCCATAGCTGTACACATCTCCCTGAATTGATGCTTCAGCCCCCATGCCGTACTCTGGCAATGACAAATTACAGCCACAAATTAATTGCGCAATTTTCAATTGCTTAGTTAAGACTTCAAATGATTCGAAAACACAGACATCTACCTCTTTCAGTGAAAAGGATGAACCGACTAGCTAGGAGTGAAAACAGGTTGGATAATGTATGTCTTGATCCGGATTTCTATCTGGGTTGTGTTAATTTAGAACCCATTTTCATATGCGGTTGGACATGGACATGGACATGGATATAGATAAGAACACAAATAATTCTATAGATTTTTAAGCTGATACGGATACTAGGTTGGGAGGCATTCGATGGATATCATCCGTCTCTGATTATTTTCCATCGAGATATTAATACGAAGATGGGTACAGTTCGGGCTAGGTTACCCTCTCCATGTTGCGTGTGGCTTTTCCTACCATGTATCTATGCATGGTAGCTCAAATTGTCGTGTTGTTGTGCCTAGTTTTTCTAGGCCTAGCAAGACCTGAAAATTGGGTCATGCTTTAGAATGTGTTTGGTTGGTTGTACGAAGTTGTATGAAACAAAATAAAATAGGATAGAATAAAACTAGATGAAACAAAAGTTGTACGGAGTCGTTCGACCAAAACGGCCGAACCACACCATACAACATAAATAGGGAATATTCCCTAAATCTAAACCATGTTGTACCATCCCATACAACCTCATCCTACTGACCAAACACATGGATGAGGAATCGTATTATCCTATCACACCAACCAAACGTCTGAACCGTACACCGTACCATCCCGTACCACCTTCTTCAACAAACCAAACACACCTTAATGGGTTGTCCCAACCACGACATGAAAATAGTGGTTCAACGCATGACACAATCAAAATTTTCATGAGCCAAGTTGCCGAACGCAGTGTTGGACCATGCTTGGAATCACGACACGATGGGCCCCTCGGCATGGCCCGATTAGGGGCTCGATGTGAATTCCAATGCATAGATGTCTCAGCCTTCTATTGTGTTCTTCAGAAATGAAGGCAAACACTAGAAACGAGCGGGCCATTAGAAAACAAGGAGACAGAGTAAATCTTTTGCAGACTCTCTGAAACGATGTTGCTTTGATAAATTAACTGATGAAGCGAAGGAATTTTTTGAGTGTAGTCTAAAGTGTTAATGAAGTTTAGAGAGAATGGTAGAGAAAAGAGAATAATAGTGAAATAGAGTGGGGATAAGATACCAGAGGTGGATTCCCTATGGAGCATGCCTGGTCGGCGGCAATAATTATGATCCATGTGACTTCGTCGACAGGTGGCAATAAATCCTCATTCTCATGCGTTCTTCGCGCTGACCGTCCACGGGCACAAAAAAAAAGTGATGACCAGCGTACAAATCAAATTGGAATTTGAACGCATCAAGTGACTCAAGTCACAAACCATCACATGCTCGATCAAAAAAAGAAGAAGCAAACATCGATAAAAATTCTTGGGCCGGCATGACCCAACAGAGGCACGACAGCATTCCGGGCCATGTCGGACCTAGTAAATGAGAGTTCGGGCCAGCCCATCCCGGCACAGCCATGGTTTGTGTCGTGCAGGCTCAGCGGCCCAATTTCCAGCTCTAGGCCTAGCTGCTCCTGTTCTGCTACACAGGCCTATATTGCAGCGCTACGTGGCCAGACCTGGTTGTTCTTGTGAAGGAGGCGGGACAACTGCGCATCTGTTTCATTGTCGATGGGAGAAAATAAAATAAAAAGCGCATGCAAAACGAGGTGCAATATGGCGCTCGCAAGAACCTGGTCAAAACCAGACACACCTCCGGCTATCGTCGGGAACACCACCTACAGAGGAGAAAGGAGGAAAGCAGCCTGTCGGGGATAAAATCACGGCCATTGCCATGGCCCACTCCACGGCGGCCCAATCGGACGACCTCTTGGGCATAGCTTCTGGAAGGTTCTATCGAGCCTATGTGCATCTGCCGAACGACTTCTTGAGGTGACGCGGTCGCGTCAATAGCCTAAAATTAAATGTTGAGTCCGACTCGAGCGAGTTCATGCGGCTACGTGAAGATCCGGACGTTGGTTTTTCGGATTGGAATAGAAGTCGTGATCCCCAAGAATTGGAATATGCCTTATCTATCTCGGGACGTATTTGGCACGTCGAGTTCGTTACGATCTCGTAGATAGCTACCGATATTCCTCGGTAGGTCGGTTTGCTCTGCACTATATAAGCAGGGCTCTACTGGCGTGTAGAAACCGAGTTTTCTGACAACAGCACGAGTTTACCGTCTTAGCATCGGCCAAGATCTCGTAGAGACTTGTTCGTCTCGCCGAGCCACCTCTTATATTCATCTTTGATATATAAGAAAATTTGGGACGTAGGGCTATTATATCTCCAGAGAGCTACGAACCGGGATAAAAACCCTGTCTCCCTATTCGTTGTTGTTCGTGTTGTTCGGCGTGTCTCTATCTCCCTTCTCAAGAACCTTTAAGCAACTTGAGATCGATATCTCAGCCGTCGACGGTTTGGTGCCGTCAGGTGGGGATAAGCGGATCAAGCATGTCGAACTCCATGACAACGGAGAGGACTACGACTTCGGAAGGTAGGATGTCTCTTCCGCCAGATCGAGATCGATCCTTGATCTTGATCGCCTTCGAGATCTCGTTCGGTATTTCGGGGATTGGATCTCCTCGCTTGACGACTCTCACTTGGGGCGCGTTTAGTCCCGACGAGCTCCGCTCGGGGGCTGGATCTCTTCAGGCGGGCTCTCGGCCGGCGGCGTCTGATCCCTTGACGAGCTCCGTGCTCGGGGTGGATCAAAACTCCTTCCGGATCCGAGAGGGCATTAAATGCGGCAGTGGATGGCGGAGAGACTGACCGGCGCTTGGAACATCGACCCGACCGTAAGTTCCTCGTGTAGGTCTTCGTTTCTAACCGCGCTTTTCTCAAATTTCGCGTCTTAGTTCGTCCAAGTCTCTCGGCTACCATGTAAAGTTCAACCCATTGAGCGGTGAATGTTCATGACCCCTGCGGCTTCTTCTCACCGCTCGTCTTCACAGACTACCTTACTCTCTGGTAACACTCGATGGTTTGTCCGGTCTTGCGAACTCTTGGCTCATGATCTTAAGGTTTTCCTGTCCGTATCTAGCTTCAACAAGTTTTAAACTTCGAGTTGCGTAACACGGCATCGACTTTCTTGGCTAAGCTCGCTCTCGTAAGCCTCGCGGCAAAGGCACTTCGCTCACGGCACAACCATTTGGCAAAGCTCGCTCTCGTAAGCCCTCGCGGTGAGGCACTTTCCTTGTTCGGTTACCTTGAATCGCTAACTTACGTTAACGGCGGTTCTAGAGCGAGTCGATTAGGATCTGGTGTCGCTCTAACTCTCTACGCACGTCTTTGGAAGTCATAAGTTCGAGTCTTCATGCATCGTCGTCTGCAGGGGCTAGGCGTCGCTCTTTCTCTTGTGCACTGTTCGAAGTTAAATGGCTTCGGATCCTCGGCGGTACTGGCAGAAGTGGGAGTTAGGCTAAGCGTTCTAGGTTTTCTTAAAACTTTCTAGCGTTGTTCGTCTTGCTCTTGGTTTTCATTCGTCCTTGCCTTTTGCTACTCTTTTTGTAGGAAAAAGCGCTCGGTCGACTCTCGCTCTGGTTCAAGCGCCGTTGGCGGTCTTGATTCGCTCGGCCAGCTCCTCGGGAGCTGCCTCTCCTCGGTCGATTTGGACTTGAGCTGAATTTGGCAACCTTGATGCGTTTTGGTTTTCTAGTTCCTTTCCTTAGCGTTGGTTTTCAAAACCTCGTTGGTCTTTCGCATTCCCATGGCGGCTCCACAGCGTGCGAGCATGTCTTTTTATCTAGCGACGACTGTACAACTCCGGTTAGCAAAGCGGTGCACCGCGATGGAGTTTTGCCACCGTAAGCGATTCTCGCCATAGCGGGCACTCGCGGCGGGTTCGCACTGCGCGAAAAGGATACCTGTATTGCGGGTCCATGCCGCATAAGATTTTGCCTCGCCGTCTTGCTGCGGCTAAAGTCGATCGCCTTCACGATTAGCGGTCTTAGCGCGGTGAGCTGCGCTTGTGCTGCTGCGTCCTTTTTATCCATGCTCGTCCTTCCTTGCACGGTAATCCGGAGCAATGCACCACCAACGGAGTCTACCCGCGTAAGCGATTCTCATCCATAGCGGGCACTCTGGCGTCGGTTCGCGTTCATTCGAGGTGACACTAACGCCTTGCTCGGGCGTGCGAAAAAATTATGTCTTGTCTTGGGTAGGTCATCTTTTGCGTGTTTTCCAAAACTTCGCTTTGCTCTTCTTAGAGCATGTCGCCTCTCTTTTTCCACTTGTGGCTCGTTTCTTGTTTGTCTTGCGAGAAAATACGAGGCAGGGAACATCGAACCGGTGATGGTCGTGGCGAGTTCTAGGGTTCCCCAAAACCGATGTCTTCATCCTCTCTTTCGGGTTTGCTCTGCGCATACCGAGGGCCCGATTCACTTCCCGCATATGATTTCTTGCCTTTACGGTCTTGACCTTCAGTTCGGCTAAGTCAAGTATGATGCGCCCTGTGAGTCACCTTGCGTAAATCGATTCTTATCATAGCGGGCATGCCACCGTAATGCGATTCTTATCGCAGCAGGCACTCAGCGTCGGTTACGCGCTTGCCGAGACAATGCTTACCTTATCGCCAAATGTCGTCATGGGTAGGCGTTGATTTCACACGCTCTCTTGCGGCTCTGTTGCATCGGATTGTGATTCACCTCGCCGGCGACTCTTCGCCGGGCAGCGTCTGGTCCCCGCGACGAGCTTCGTGCTTTCGGGGGACTGGGTAAATCTTCGATCGATGCGTCTTAAGCAGTCGCACTACGGTTCCTTTAACTAGCTCCGTGCTCGGGACTAGATCTCCTTACTTGGTTCCTTTGGCGAGCTCTACGCTCGGGGCCCGAGTCACCTTCCCGCCGTATGCATTATCGCTCACGGCACGATCTACGTCGAGGGCGCATCACCGCCGCTCTGGCGCGACATTCGCTTCGAGCGCAATCTCTATTTTCTCGGGCAAGCTCTGGCAGGAGGTGGATCCTATCTTTTCCTAGGCATCTGAATGCACGGATGCGGCAACACGAGTCCATCTTGCGACTTGCTATGTTTATTCTCCGGAAGATCGATCTTCTTGGATGCGGTGGTGCGCTCTTCACTACTAAGAATCAATCCTCCTTGATGGCGTTCGGTCTCAAGGAGATGATTCATCTCACTTTTTCGATTTACGTATCGAAATTTGGGTACTGCTGCTCGGACGGATGTCGTTACTGTTCGACGCAATAGCGAGTTGCTCGGCCGGACGGGTTTGTTGGTCCGAACAAGTATTGTTGGTTGAACCATAACACATTCGATCGCTTTGTTGCGTCTACGTGGCGGAAAATTACCTCTTCGTGACTTAAAGTCTCAAGAGAAAGACCCTTTAGTGAGTCCTTCCACTTGAGTCTCGGGGACTAGGCATCGGGGATAAAATCACGGCCCGTTGCCATGGCCCACTCTGACGGCCAATCGGCTGACCTACTAGGGCCTAGCTCCTGGAAGGTTCTATAAGGCCCATGTGCATCCCCGAAACGACTTTTTTGGTCGACGCGATGCGTCAACGACCTAGGATTCGTGTTTGAGTCCGACTCGAGCGAGTTCGCATGACTACGTGAAGACCCCGGACGTTGGTTTCTGGATTGGAATAGAAAGTCGTGATCCCCAAGAATTGGGTATGCCTTATCTATCTCGGGATGTATTTGTACGTCGAGTTCGTTCACGATCTCGTAGTTAGCGGCGATATTCCCTCGATAAGTCGGTTTGCTCTGCGCTATATAAGCAGGGCCCTACGGCGTGTAGAGACACGAGTTTTCGACCACAGACGCGAGTTTACGTCTTAGCATCGGCCAAGATCTGGCGAGACTTGTTCGTCTCGCCGAGCCACCTCTCAGTATTCATCTTTGATATATAAGAAAGGCTCGGCGTAGGGCTATTATCGCCTCGAGAGGCTGAACGAGGATAAAACCCATGTCTCACTGTTCGTTGTTGTTACGTGTTGTTCGGCGTGTCTCTATCTCCCTTCTCAAGAACCTTTAAGCGACTTGAGATCGATATCTCAGCAAGTCGACCTGACCCATTGTTGCTACCTATGAAGCATAAACGCAAGCAGAGAGAGATATAGGGGAGGGAGAAGGGGAAACGCTACCAACACTTACACAACGATGACCGACTCCTACAACAACAGACCCAATGGAAACCCAAAGCGCAAGAACGACGACCACGACGCCTCCAACAAGTGACGGGGAGGACCCGACACCGCCACAAAACTATTAGGGATTTTCATCCAGAGCAGGGGAAGGTCCGAAGGGTGATGCCTTTAACAAGAGAACCGCACAAAGGTGGCCCTTGACCCGAAAGAAGCGGAGACTTTCAAAATGGCCATACTAGCACATAAGGCAGAGGCCGTCGAAGGTAGATAACAACAGGAGAATCGAGCCGCCAATCTAAAACGCCGAGCTCGAGAGCGAGCACGAACGCTGCCACCGCGATAGGGAAGACGCCGCCCACCCCACCTGACACCTCGGAGAAAGGGTGGGTCAAAACAAGGGGATGGGACCGAGTCAGCAGGCAAAGAATGGGGACACCGCCGGTGAAAGGTTGCCCGCCAATGCCGCAGAAGAGGGGCCACCACTCCTGATGACTTGCGCACGGGAAGCGAATAAGACCAGACGCCACGCCACCCAGGCGGCGCAAACCGAACCCCGCCACTGATTCTAAAAATGCCAACCTATGCCATCGATCACCTCACAGGGAGGGAAGGGAAAGGAGGTGAGGATGGGACTAAGCTAGAGGCAATTTGTTGTCGTGTCGTGAGAATAATGACGATCCACCGCCACCACGGAAGGAGGCAGGAAGCCAGGACACCGCGCCTGGAGCCACTGCTCGTCCGCTCCGACTAACTCTGGCCGACCCCGGCGGTGTCAGAGGCGAGGCTCAAGGGAGGGTAAGAAGGAAAAAAAAGCGATCTTAGAGCTCCACCGAGATACAAGGCCACCGAACCCACATCCATGGAGCCACCCACCCCGCTCCAAGTAGCTCTGCAACAACTTGCATGGATCTGGGCCTCACTGAGTGGATCCGACTTGTCCTGAAGCGGTCGCTCGGGACCGTCTCCATAAAACAGACCCAGAAGAAGGGAAAGAAGGAAGAAAGAGGGAAAGCCAGCGCCGAGCTCCACCACTACGCGTGAAGGTGGGGACAAAAAAGAAGTGAAATCACGCGTCTAGTGAGGGAAGACGCACGGCGAGTGGACGGGACATGGGTGGAGGGGAAACAAAATTGCGAGTGGACGGGATTGGTGCGGCCACGCTGGATCTAGCGCAAGGACACCAGGGAAGTAGAACAAGGGGAGGGTGGAGCCGTGACGCCAAAAAGCCAGCAACCCACCCACACCATCGGGCGCCCCGTCCCAAGTGAGGCAAGGCAGGAGGGCACCGACGCCCGACGGGCACCCATGACACAGGACCGGCAAGGGAGTCTCCAAATTTGGCGAGCTGCTGCCAGATCTGGGCGGGTTGTCGCCGACGCTGGGGAGCACAATGGTGACGCTGGGCGACAACCAGCGTGCAATGCCGTTAGCCGGCAGTGGAGCCTAGAAACGCAGGGACCACCGTGGAGAAGGCCCCACGAAGCGTGCGGCAGCAGGGGCACGGTGGGACGCTGGGACAGCTGAGGGAGCCACTACCCGCCGCAGGCGCTGAGGCCACCGCCGGAGCCACCCGCGTGCCTAGGCTGTCGGAGCCACCAGCCGCCTCCACCGCAAATAGCCATGATAGCGGGTGCCGACGCCACCACCGGAGCCACCCTTACGCCGTCGCGCTGGTGAGGGAGGTAGGGACGACGCAAGAGAGGAAGTTGCCGCAAAGTTCAAGCACCTGGTGCAGCGCGCAGCCCCTGAGCTTGAGGGCAGGGCGCCGGTGAAGCGGTTGTTGAGGAGGTAGATGCTGCGGATGCTACGGAGGAGGTCGACACCTCGCCTCTGAGCGCGATGTCATGGAGGCTAAGCCTACGCTGCAACGATAGCTGGACGACCATGTCTTGGAGCGCACCAGCGAGGCCTTGAACGGGAGCTGGAGGGCAATGAACTTGCTGCTAACTCACCGCCACCGCAAGTAGTCGTCGTTGCCCGAGCCCCGTCAGATCCGCCCACCCGCCACTGGATCTGGGCGGCTGCTCGCCGAAACCGACGCAAGCGCTGCCTGACCTTACGAGTGGTAGGTGCGCCCAAGACCGGATGGCTTAAATGGGAATGACCCACGGGTGGTGTTCATAAGTAGCGGGCGTCCTACCGCGACGGACACCGGCGGGGCTGGGGAAACCAAAAGAAAGGGCATGCGAAGTGGTGGGGGTAGTAGACTGGAAAAATCTTTTACCGTATCTCCTACTGGATAAGACGGGGCTTGTGAAAAAATTTGTACACACTCTGCAGAGTTAAAACTAGCATGATAGCCGTGTCCATGGTCATGGACGGGGCGAGAGGTTTGCACATGTAGATTCATCTTTTTAATAATTGAACTTGACTAGAGTAGCCTGGGATTGGCCTGGTGTGAGACACACCTTTTCTTGTTGGTTGTTGATACTACTTATGATCATGCATTCACTCAATGAAATTGGTCAACTAAAATTTGACTAGAATTAGGTTTTGGGTAAAATAACCTACTCCCTGCCTTTGCCATTGCATTTATATTTAAGGACTGCTTGCTGGGTAGCCACGTACTCATTATATATATCACGGATAATTTTATTATTCAAGTTGTAAGTCTGATGAGGACCAGGGGGTCCGAACTCAGGTGTGCAGGACTAGCTGCGGGTGACCGGGTCAATTGCTTGGATATCATCGTAAGACTTTTACGCTTTCGATGTTATTTTTATTCGTTCTTATTATTTGGTAATACCTATCTTATTGTAATAGCATATGATGATATCTTAAAATACTCCGTTATTTTGAATAATAATGTAATGACAGTGATGATACCCGTTGAATTGTCCATCATGGAGTACTAGTCTGGACTTAGTATCCGATCATGGTGCCGGATTCCCTGTATAGACGTAGAGGATCATGACAGATAGGAATTATCAAAATGGAGAGGGAGGAGCTACATATTTAATTTGTTTGTCCAAGGAAAAAGAACATATTTTATCATTATAAAATAGTAGCATATATTCTTTCTCCAAATAAATTATATTGTGTTCTAAGTTGTTATACATGATTAACATTCAGGTCCTGCCTAAGAAATAATAAAATACGCTAAAATCTATTCATGTATTCATATTCAATTTATATCCTATTTGTATCCATTAGAATATGTATGTGAATTTGTATTTTGATATTATCTGAATCCGCATCTGAATTTATATCTAATAAAATACAGATATCGACCCCAATTCAGTCCAATTTTTACCACTAAGACCAACGATTCTTCCATGGGTGAGAAAATAAAAAGGAGGAAACGGGCGGCATTTTTTTGGCCAAATTTTTAAACAATGAAAAAGCATTGATGAGGTACGGACTTGCCATTATAGAAACAAACCAGAGTATTTTCAATGGAAATGGGCCAAGGATTTTGCTTTCCTCTAGATGTTAAAAGCCTTTGCTAGTGGATGGAGTATTACTGAAGAAACTATATGTTAGGAGAGAAGATGTACCTGGAGGAATGTAGCCAATGGTACCCTTAATGCTGGTGCTTGTTGCTGAATGAGAAGGAAGAGTATCTTCTTGGACCAAAATTTTTGCCAATCCAAAATCACCAACATGTGCAATCATTTCTTCATCCAAAAGGACATTGCTAGGCTTCAAATCACAATGAACAACTCCCACTGCTCCATTGTGATGAAGGTAGTCTAATGCTTTGGCAACATCAATTGCTATGCCCATCCTCTGGATTAGGCTTAGAGCTTTAAATGGTCTCTCAGTGCATGCTCTAGTATGTAACCATGTCTCCAAACTTCCGTTTGGCATGAATTCAAAAACCAAAGCCTTGAAATCATTACCATTGTAGTCCATACTAGAGCATGAAGTGAGGACTTTAATTAGGTTACGATGCCGAGTATTTCTCAAGGCTTCACATTCTCTAAAGAAAGTTTTAGAAGCACCATGCCGTTTAAGATCTAGAACCTTTACTGCAACAATTGGCTGATTTTCAAGGGACATGGTGGCTTTGTACACAGCTCCAAAAGTACCTCTCCCAATCAGATTAACCGAGGAGAAACCATCTGTTGCCTTGAATATATCATTGTATGACACCTTCTTATGCTCAAATTTGAAGCTGTCAGTGGACGCTGGGCTCTTTAATGACCTTCTGCGGTATCGAATAGCAAAGAAACATATGGCCATGCACAAGCATGCTGATGCACTAGCCACAAAAAATATCGCCATGATTCTCCTGGGATGATGTTTGTGTCTTTTGGTATGTGAAACACATTCAGGTAGATGTATTTGTGCTATTCCACCACAAAGTTTAGGATTTCCTCTTATATCCACTGCCGTAATATTTTCGAATACTCCTCCATTGGGTAGTTCGCCCTCAAAATTATTGAAAGAAATATCCAAATAATGTAGCTCCATCTGATTGAGGAATTGTGGTACATCACCATAAAAAGAATTGTTGGATAGATTGAGCTCTTGCAATGCTTTCATGTTGCCAAAAGATAAAGGGATAGACCCCTGAAACAAGTTGCTATCAAGATGAAGTATCTGTAATACCTGACAGCCACCGATGGTGCTAGGAATTTCACCGGATAATTTGTTATTTGATAATATAATTTTTTGTACATTTGTCAACTGGCCTATTTCCCGTGGCAATGAACCATTGAGATAATTGTGTGACAAGTCCAAGGCTACAGAAAGAGGCTGATACAAGATTTCACTGGGAATATTTCCTACCAATTTATTTGTTGAAAGGTTGATTAATTCTGGGGCTCGCATAGAACCTAATTGCTTTGGTATACTACCCACGAGCTCATTATTTTGGAGGAAGAGAAGTGTCATCTGGGTAAGGTTTCCTAAAGACGGTGGAATTTCTCCTGAAATGGTGTTATTTGACAGGTCTAACATATTGAGTCTCCAAAGTTTCCCAATTTCTCGAGGAATGGTTCCTGTGAGGAACATGCTACTTAGCTGAATTCTAGTCAGGCCAACTAGTTCCCCGATATCAGCAGGGATGCTTCCAGAGATCAGATTATTTTGCAAACTAAAGAAATATAAACTTTTGGAAAGATTTCCTATGGAGTTGGGTATTAATCCTTGGAGTTGATTTTCTGCAAGATCTAGTGCTTGTAAACCGCTACAATTGCTTAGCGCATCCATAAAACTCCATTGGCTAGGCGTTGTGGCCTCTATTAAATTGTCTTCAGCTGCAAAAATCTGAAGATTCTGTAAATTTCCTATGCTAGTGGGTACCAGCCCTGTGAATCCGTTATAGCCAACCTCAAGCAAATTTAACTCCGAACAATTAGATATGGAATTTGGGATTGTGCCATCCAGTTGGTTTATAAACACCAGCAGTGACACCAGGTTTGGCAAACCAGCACAGATATCTGAAGGAAGGCTTCCACTGAACCGGTTGTAAGCTAACTGAAAGATCTGCAGGGCAGACATGTTGTAGAGGGAAGGTGGAATCTCACCCGAGAGATGATTTTCGTTGACGCAAATGGTTCGAAGGTGCTGAAGCTGGCCCAGAGAAGCAGGGGCAGGGCCAGTCAGATGGTTCACATCTAGACGAAGCAGCTGGAGGCTGGTTAGATTGCCAAGGCTTGCTGGGATGCTGCCGGTGTGGTTATTGGAGGTGAGCAGCAGGTAAACGAGTTCTTTGCACAACCCAAGACTGGGAGGGATTGCACCCTGGAGACTGTTTTTTCTGGTTGAAATGTACTGCAGCCTGGTGCAGTTTCCAAGGGTTGATGGCAGGCTGCCACTGAGGGAGTTCACGGACAGGTTGATGGACCGTAACCTGGCCAGCTGCCCTAGCTCTTCAGGGATGGCTCCAGTCAGGTGGTTGTCAGAGAGGCTCAGCTCCTGAAGAAAGGTGAGGTTGGATAGAGAAGGGGAGATCTGACCTGAAAGATGGCCGGAGCTTAGAGCAAGGCCGGTGACCCGACCAGGATGCCGGCGGCTGCCGCACTCGACCCCAGGCCAGAGGCAGTGGTGCAGGGAGCCATTCCATGAGGAGAGTATCCCGAGTGGATCGCCTGATACGAGGGACTTGAAGGATACGAGTGCCGACAGGTCAGTCTCGTTTGTGGTCGATCTGGCTGGGAGGAGCAAGGACAACGAGGCTGAGCTCACGAGGAGGTGAAGTGTGAGGAAGAAGGGAGTAGTGTCCATTGTTTTACTTGGGTGTGCGACGTACATGTTCCCGGGCTTATATTATATACATGCATGCTGCGAAAGTGTAGTCAAGAGTTGCCACCAAGATGTCGCTTTCCTGTAAGTCAGTCAAGAGAGCGCATCCTCCGCCGTAACTGCAGAGGACCTATAATTCTACTGACATGTGGGGCTATATCGTGGGCCCCACCATCCTCAAAGCCCACATGCAGAACTCAACGGCTATCTGCGATTATGTTTACAACGGCAGAGGATCTAGAGCGTTTTTCTAAGGAGGCGAACAACACGAGAAGAAAAACATCCATGCCAAGATCCGGAGCTATCTCGGATTGTTGGGTTAGTTCGTTCCATACGATGGATGACTTATCCAAGATGAAGCGCGCCATTGGTTTGGCTCGGATGGATTAGTCATGCATTTGATAGCCATCTTTCACGCCATAGGATTCGTTCATCCGGCATGATCTCATGCGCAACCAAGCGATGGATTGAGATAGATGGTCCGGATCGGTCCGAGATGATTAAACCAAACACTTTCCTCGTCGATGGCATCCGAAGTCGCTTGGGGTCAAGGGGCTGCGGATCTACGCAGTGAGTACTAACTTCTAAGAGCATCTCTAGCGAGTTCTATAAACCATTCCCTAAAATATTATTGCGGATAGTCTCACTTCTATACCCATCCAAGAGTCTCCATCTTAGTCTCTAAATTTAGAGACTCCCTCCAGAGTCTAATATTTAGAGACTCTCTATATCTTTTTGGGGATAAGGACTCTGCTAGTGATTATGGAAATATAGGGAACAAATAGTGATTTAGAGAAGGGATATACAGAACGAAATATTGAGATCCTGCCGGCAATGTTCTAAGTCTTTTGCTCCAAGTCGGTGAGGAGGTGGGCTATGGCGGCTCGCCTGAGTGATCAACGATAGCTGGACGACCATGTCTTGGAGCGCACCAGCGAGGCCCTTGAACGGGAGCTGGAGGGCAATGAACTTGCTGCTAACTCACCGCCACCGCAAGTAGTCGTCGTTGCCCGAGCCCCGTCAGATCCGCCCACCCGCCACTGGATCTAGGCGGCTGCTCGCCGAAACCGACGCAAGCGCTGCACTGGGCAAAGGGAGGTGGGAGGAGGAGATTGAAGAGGTGGGGAAGAGGAGACGGAGGGGGAGAGGGAGGAGTAGGGGCCACCGTTGCCGCCGACGGTGGTGGCACTAGGGTTTTGGGGCGGATTTGGTTGAGGCGTAGCTAGAGCTGGCCAAATGGGCCGAATCAACTGGCCGAACCGGCGGCCGTTACTGTCTTCGGCCGTTGATTCGGTTCAACAACCGTCGAACGGCCGGTTCGGCCCAAATAACCGAACGCAGGCACAACTGCGGCCGATGGCAAGACGTGATTCGATTCGCGTAATGTTACGATTCGTTATTATCTTGAACCGAATCGGCCGATTTACCCGTTGGCTCGTATCAGTGGCATGCAAAATTCAAAATCGAACCGCCATACGTAGCTTCTCTCTCCGCGCCGCCATGGCGCTGCCGCTACACGCGCTCCGTGATCCTGTCCATCCGTAGGCAAACCGCCATCACCGCTAGCTGGGCCACGCCCACGCCACCGCCAGCCGTGAGGCGAGGCCATGCGCCGCTGGCCCACCGTGTCGGCCGCTGTCCCCACGCTGCCTGTATGCCTTCGACCCACGCCAAGCTCCGCGTCATGTAGCGTCAGCAGCGATGGCGTGAGGCCGCCTTCGCCTTGCCGCTCCCGCTTCGTGAGCGTGGCGCATGCACGCGTTGACGCGTGGCGCGGCGAAGCGGCGGGCCGACCCGTTCGGTTCGTTCGGTTTGCTTTTAATCTCTTCTTCGAATATAGCCGTTTGGTGCTTAAAAATTCATAAAAATAGCAAACAATTCCAAAAATCTCAAATTTTTCCTATAAATAGGTTACCACGCCCTCTTACATGACCACCCTTGCAACCATTCTCTCTTGGTCTCTTATGCGCATTGAGTTTTTGCAATTTGTGAGCTAAATAGGCGTTGTTAATTGCAAATTCGGGCTTAGTTCGAAATATTTAGGAAAATATTTCGGCCGTCATATTTGTTGGTGTGATCCCGTGAGGTTGATATATTTTCCTACATTTGTTTGCTATATGTTTGATTTAAGTATTGTGGTTGTAAGTTAACTGTTGTTTTGTTATTTTATGTGTTGATGACTTCCGAAATGGTCGATGGTCGTTCTCCGTCTGACGAGTTTCCTCTTAGCCGATTCGGATTAAGACCGAGGACTATGAGCCAATCGGCCAAAGTCTTCCGGAACCTGATTCAAGACACGGAGACTCGGGGCAGAGGATCATCCGTATGGTTCGGTTAGGTTCAACTTGTGCTTCCGGCTCCGATCTGAAATCGGATCAAGCGGACTCGAGTGAACCGGTCGGAAGTGTGGAACGACTACGAGGAGTTGAAGCACCTCGTGGACGGGAGGCTAGCGAGGTATGCGCTAAATGCAAATTGTGTGGACAGGAGTTGTCGGTGTCGGGCTCTGGGCCGGGGCATTTGAAGAGGCATGCCATAGGATGTAAGAAGAGGAAAGGCCCTCAAATGAGGCACAAAATTTGAGCTATAACCACGATGGTTCGGTAAGTAATGGCGGGAGTACAATCCCGAGGTAGCTAGGGACGCGTTGTCGATTAATTGCTTCAAGATTTACCTCTTGGTTTTGGTGATTCTCCGCTTTTGAAGAATATATAAAAACCGCTCATAATCCTAGATATAGTAGTGTTTCTCGTCAAACAACGACTAGAGATTTGAAAAATTATATGCCGCCAACAAATTAAAGTTAAAAGAACAATTTAAAACACGTACATTTTACGTGTCGTTAACCTCTGACATCCTGAAATTTGGTAGGGCTAGAGAAGATTATTTAAGTGTTGTTGCTCATTATGTTAACCAAAAGCGGCAAATAGAAAAAGAGTAATTGCTCTTCGTCTTATTGATGTTAATCACAGGTGAAAATATTGTTGATTGCATTTTGAATGTTGTTCAAGAATTTGAAATTACCGATAAAATTTTTCTATTACCTTGGATAATGCATCTGCTAATACTAGTGCTATGAATATTTTGAAACTGTTTTATCTACGTCTGACGAATCATTTTTAATGCATCAACGTTGTGCATGTCATATTATTAATTTAATTGTTAAATGTGGTTTAAAAGATTGCAACCTTATCTTCAAGTTATTAGGGATGCCATCTCATTTTTAAATAGTTCTAATCCAAGAATTCTGCATGGAAAAACTATTGTCGTGCATCATCTATTCAAACCTAGGAAATTTGGCCTCGATATGCCTATTAGGTGGAATTCCACCTATCTTATGTTGCAACACATATTACCGTATAGATGAGGTTTTGAAGTTTTTATTAACACTCAATATCGAACTCAAGATGGAACACCACTTTTGACCCCACTGTGTTTGGCAAGTACTTACTCATTTACATTCATTTCTTGAGATTTTTATGAAGCTACCGTTAAGCGCTTCTCACGTGTATGAGCCTACATCTTCTTCCATTATTATGTCCATTTATCATATTGCTAATCAATTAAAATTGTTTGAAAATGATCATATTTTATTTGATGCTGTTAGCCATATGAAAGCTAAATATTTAAAATACTGGAGAGATATTCCATTCTTATATTCTTTTGCTTTTATTTTAGACCCTAGAGCTAAACTTCCTGGATTAACTAATGCTCTAACACAACTTGGTGTCGCTCATCGAATTGATTATTCAAATTATTTTCTAGAAGCTAGAAGTAAACTTAATGATTTGTATAGAAAATATGAAGAAAAGTATGCAGGAGTTCGTCCACTTACGACCACCACCAAAGGCAACAAACGGGAAGAAAGATGTCCTTTTGGAAGACTATCACGGGGAAGGACACTTCAAGTTCATCGGGTGGTTCAACTCACCCAACTGCACAAGCACCCCGAGGAGCTGTTGGCGAGCTTGCCTCCTATCTAGCGAAAGACGTCGTCGACTTTCAAGAAGAAGAGTTTAATATTCTTCTATGGTGGCGTGAAGATGGTGGAACATATCCTGCTATCCATACTAGCACTGGATGTGTTAACTGCTCCGTCTCCACGGTTTCTTTCCGAGTTTCGCCTTCTTTGGGAGAATCTTGGAGGATGTAGGACTTCTCTCCATAGTGATATGGTCGAAATATTCTTTGAGTACAAAGGATTGGGCATTAGCCGAAAGACGACAAAACATCGTCGTAGAGAGACATAATCAAGAGTTGGCGGCTTCATTTGGGGCTTAGAACTTGATGACTAATATAAGGGCCCAAATTTTTTTCTTGTATTGTAGAGCTTTAGGTCAGATTTTTTTCTTTACCAAGGTTTTCTCAAATTGAGTTTTTACTTGGTAAAGTTTTTAACGAGGCAGCCATGTAAATACACGTTAATAAAAAAGCTCTGCAATGCATTTTTAATATTTCTCCATATATATTTCAAATTTTATAATTATTTATATGAATTATGGTTCATATTTCTGAATTTTTTGGATTTTTCTGATTTTTTTGAATTTTTCCACAGCAAAACCAGCCAAGACTAGCTAATCGCCTAACTGCCAACGAATCGGCCCGGTTAATTCAGTTCTCCCAATAACCGAACTCGGGATGGATGCCGTTGATTCGTTTCGTTGGGATTAGATAGTAATAAGACCTCAAACGAAGACCCAAACGAATGAGCACCGAATCAACTGCGTATAAACAAGATTGGCCGTTAGCCAGTCAGGCGCAGCGTTCCCCCGGGTCGCCAGAGAGCGAGGCGAGGGCCCTTTGTGTTCTCTTGAACCTATTTGTTGTTGTTGCTGCAAACCTTTGAACTTTGACTAACAATAACTTCTAAAACATATAGTTTGAAACCATGGAGCTAAAATATATAGATTAATAAAATCGTATGTTTGGTGATTTCGCTATATATGTAGAACAAAGTTTTGTCTTCAAGACCGTGTCGCTATTCAAAACGATAGTGTGACATCCTAATAAAATTATTAGAATGTCCCAAGTTTTAATTAAAAAGAAAAGAATTTAAAAATTATTTATTACAATTCTTCAATGAAAAGCCCTAAATTTTTGAATAATTACTTTTCATATCAAAATATAATACAAAAAAGCTCTTTCCTAATTTCTCTTTTCTCTCAATCCGTCCTTGAACAAAACCCTGATCTCCTGGTCAAGCCAACCTTTGTATCTCTCTCGATCAAAACCCTAGCCAGTCGAACTTTTGTCTCTCCCGACCAAAACGAGTCCGTGTTCTAATCTTTTTCCTGTACCTAGGTCGGTCACAAGCAAACCACTTCTCTCTTTCCACTACCTTTTCCCCTTTATCTCCATTGACCAAAACCCTAATCCTTCTAGTCAAGCTGGATATCGGCCTTTGACCACACCCTAATCGACCGACGTCCTTTAAGACCCTAATTCCACCCGACCTCCTTTGAAAACTCTCTTGACCAAAACCTTAACTCCGATTGACCTCGACATAACCCTCATCGGTTGAACGTCCGTCCCTCTTGGCCGATGAACCTCAAAACCCTAACTCTCCTCTCTCCTGGTCAAACCCTACACTTAACCTGGACCTCTACCTGGTCGATCCTCCTCTCTTTCGGCTGGAACTCTAGCTTCAGTTCGTTGAAAACCCAAACTATCCTTGTCATTAGCGCCATAATATCTCTCAGACCGGTCCCTTTTCTTTCTCTCCTAATCCGTCCCTGCTTCGAATCCTCCTAATCCTATCCGACTCTAACCATAGTACACATGACTGGCGGTCATCTCGAGATCGAGTCATGCCGTGACGAACCATAATCTGGTTCGACCCTATCTAGGGCCCACATCAAACCAAATTTAGGCTCTAGGCCCAGCTTCGAAGTCACCTCAGAACCCAGGCCTGCATATAAATACCCGGCAAAAACCCTAGCCGTGCCCCACTAGATACGCCGCCGCCCCTCGCCATAGCTGTCCCGCCCCGCCTTGCCGATGCCGCCGCCGTGCCGCCGAGGAGGTGCTGCCGCCGGAGCACCGCCGCTGTGCGTCGCGCCAGAGCCATCGCCCTGCACCTTTGTCCCGCTGCCGTGCCACGACAACCGTTGCTGCCCTACCCGCGCCTTCCCCTGGCCCGCACGCGGGTGCCGCCGCCATTCGAAGCCTCGCTGGAGCCGCCGCGCCATCACCGAGAGCCACCGCCGCCCCTACCCACTGGAGCCGATGTGGCGCTAGAGGACCACGCCGCCGCCTCGCCGGAGCACGCCGCCACCGGGAGACGCCCCCACCCAAGCCACCACCAGCCGCATCCCTCACTCTCCTCCCCTGCTGTGGTCTCCTCCTCTCTCTCTCTCTCTCTCTCTCTCTCTCCTGGCTGAAGGGATGAGATGGGAATTGGGGGATTTCCCCCTTTTTGATGCTACCGCTGAGGCCAAATTCACCATGAATAGTAACTCTTCAACATTTTATTTCTCCTATACCGTAAGTCGGATTCCCTCTATACCAATTTTGTTAATCTCCATTTGATCCATATTACCTACCGTATTAATTTGGTATTTTTTTTGAAATTTTCCATGCAGCAACCTCCGCTCGTGCGCCTCATTTTGCATGTCATTATCGCAGATTTCACGAGGCGGATGCCGAGCGACGCAGTTGAAGAGAAAATTGTTTCGATAGGGATTTGTGAAGATCCGAAGCGTGTTTTAAAGATCGAGCCATCATTGCCAAAAACTTATTAGTAGTTTTATTAAAATATATTTGCCATTGTTTATCGGTTGTATCTCGTTTTGCTTGTAGATCGTACCGGTATTTTTACCGGAGTCGCGAGTGCCGATAGATTCGCAGAAGATCGTCAAGACCAAGACTTAGGTCGGAACATCGTCGCCGGTGACGCTAGAGTCGTGGATGCCGACAACCTTTCGGGTGCACGTGGAGGCGTGGACTTCGGAACGAGACGTCACCGCGAACAATGTTGATCTTTAACGTCGACAATTCCTTGTGAGGCCTATCGCTACCAGGCAAACACTAGTTGTTTTCATATTACTGTCCTATATTTTACTATCTCCGTCAGTCCAAGAATATGTGCTCTGTTGACTATGATTTAGGGCAACAGTTTTGGACGGAGGGAGCACAACCGTCTTTGCTCTTCGTATTTCACCTTTGCATGCATATTAGAATAGTGTGTGTGCCTTATTCATGTTAGTCATTTACTAGCATGACTAGACCTCATTTGATGAACCCTTTACTATTCGTTAGCCTATCCTTTGACTAGATGTTAGAATTGCATTGGGATTCACTATAAAATGTGCCTTGTGAGGCGTATACTTTGTGATGGTGTTTTTGATTAAACCCTAAATAACTAAACTGGTGTAGATTGCTTAGGGGAGACCCGGCAGTGATGGTTCCGGGACTGTGGTGGAGATTCGATGGTCTCCTCTAATAAGGACTCAAGTTTGTGTATTGTTAGACCAAACCTTATCGTACAATGACTTGTGCCTTCGGCCCTGGCTTAATACCCTATGAAACCTACTAACCACTTGCTCATAGGCTGTCGCGTTATGTTTTGTCACTATTGCCCTAGGGTGAGGCTCGCGACCTTACCTGAGTGGTAGGTGCGTCCCTAAGACCGGATGGCTTAAATGGGGAATGACTCACGGGTGGTGTTCATAAGTAGCGGGCGTCCTACCGTGGCGGACACCGGCAGGGCTGGGAAAACCAAAAGAAAGGGCATGCGAAGTGGTGGGGGTAGTAGACTGGAAAATTTTTTTACCGTATCTCCTACTGGATAAGACGGGGCTTGTGGAAAAATTTGTACACACTTTGCAGAGTTAAAACTAGCATGATAGTCGTGTCCATGGTCATGGACGGGGCGAGAGGTTTGCACATGTAGATTCATCTTTTTAATAATTGAACTTGACTAGAGTAGCCTGGGATTGGCCTGGTGTGAGACACACCTTTTCTTGTTGGTTGTTGATACTACTTATGATTATGCATTCACTCAATGAAATTGGTTAACTAAAATTTGACTAGAATTAGGTTTTGGGTAAAATAACCTACTCCCTGCCTTTGCCATTGCATTTATATTTAAGGACTGCTTACTGGGTAGCCGCGTACTCATTATATATATCACGGATAATTTTATTATTTAAGTTGTAAGTCTGATGAGGACTAGGGGGTCCGAACTCAGGTGTACAGGACTAGCTGCGGGTGACAGGGTCAATTGCTTGGATATCATCGCTGAAAACTGTTTCTGCTCTGATGTTATTTTTATTCGTTCTTATTATTTGGTAATACCTATCTTATTGTAATAGCATATGATGATATCTTAAAATACTCCGTTATTTTGAATAATAATGTAATGACAGCGATGATATCCGTTGAATTGTCCATCATAAAGTACTAGTCTGGACTTAGTATCCGATCATGGTGCCGGATTCCCTGTATAGACGTAGGGGATCGTGACAGATAGGAATTATCAAAATGGAGAGGGAGGAGCTACATATTTAATTTGTTTGTCCAAGGAAAAAGAACGTATTTTATCATTATAAAATAGTAGCATATATTCTTTCTCCAAATAAATTATATTGTGTTCTAAGTTGTTATACATGATTAACATTCAGGTCCTGCCTAAGAAATAATAAAATACGCTAAAATCTATTCATGTATTCATATTCAATTTATATCCTATTTGTATCCATTAGAATATGTATGTGAATTTGTATTTTGATATTATCTGAATCTGAATCTGCATCTGAATTTATATCTAATAAAATACAGATATCGACCCCAATTCAGTCCAATTTTTACCACTAAGACCAACGATCCTTCCATGGGTGAGAGAATAAAAAGGAGGAAACGAGCGGCATTTTTTTGGCCAAATTTTTAAACAATGAAAAAGCATTGATGAGGTACGGACTTGCCAGTATAGAAACAAACCAGAGTATTTTCAATGGAAATGGGCCAAGGATTTTGCTTTCCTCTAGATGTTAAAAGCCTTTGCTAGTGGATGGAGTATTACTGAAGAAACTATATGTTAGGAGAGAAGATGTACCTGGAGGAATGTAGCCAATGGTACCCTTAATGCTGGTGCTTGTTGCTGAATGAGAAGGCAGAGTATCTTCTTGGATCAAAATTTTTGCCAATCCAAAATCACCAACATGTGCAATCATTTCTTCATCCAAAAGGACATTGCTAGGCTTCAAATCACAATGAACAACTCCCACTGCTCCATTGTGATGAAGGTAGTCTAATGCTTTGGCAGCATCAATTGCTATGCCCATCCTCTGGATTAGGCTTAGAGCTTTAAATGGTCTCTCATTGCATGCTCTAGTATGTAACCATGTCTCCAAACTACCGTTTGGCATGAATTCAAAAACCAAAGCCTTGAAATCATTACCATTGTAGTCCATACTAGAGCATGAAGTGAGGACTTTAATTAGGTTACGATGCCGAGTATTTCTCAAGGCTTCACATTCTCTAAAGAAAGCTTTAGAAGCACCATGCCGTTTAAGATCTAGAACCTTTACTGCAACAATTGGCTTATTTTCAAGGGACATGGTGGCTTTGTACACAGCTCCAAAAGTACCTCTCCCAATCAGATTAACCGAGGAGAAACCATCTGTTGTCATGAATATATCATTGTATGACACCTTCTTATGCTCAAATTTGAAGCTGTCAGTGGACGCTGGGCTCTTTAATGACCTTCTGCGGTATCGAATAGCAAAGAAACATATGGCCATGCACAAGCATGCTGATGCACTAGCCACAAAAAATATCGCCATGATTCTCCTGGGATGATGTTTGTGTCTTTTGGTATGTGAAACACATTCAGGTAGATGTATTTGTGCTATTCCACCACAAAGTTTAGGATTTCCTCTTATATCCACTGCCGTAATATTTTTGAATACTCCTCCATTGGGTAGTTCGCCCTCAAAATTATTGAAAGATATATCCAAATAATGTAGCTCCATCTGATTGAGGAATTGTGGTACATCACCAGAAAAAGAATTGTTGGATAGATTGAGCTCTTGCAATGCTTTCATGTTGCCAAAAGATAAAGGGATAGACCCCTGAAACAAGTTGCTATCAAGATGAAGTATCTGTAATACCTGACAGCCACCGATGGTGCTAGGAATTTCACCGGATAATTTGTTATTTGATAATATAATTTCTTGTACATTTGTCAACTGGCCTATTTCCCGTGGCAATGAACCATTGAGATAATTGTGTGACAAGTCCAAGGCTACAGAAAGAGACTGATACAAGATTTCCCTGGGAATATTTCCTACCAATTTATTTGTTGAAAGGTTGATTAATTCTGGAGCTCGCATAGAACCTAATTGCTTTGGTATACTACCCACGAGCTCATTATTTTGGAGGAAGAGAAGTGTCATCTGGGTGAGGTTTCCTAAAGACGGTGGAATTTCTCCTGAAATGGTGTTATTTGACAGGTCTAACTTATTGAGTCTCCAAAGTTTCCCAATTTCTCGAGGAATGGTTCCTGTGAGGAACATGCCACTTAGCTGAATTCTAGTCAGGCCAACTAGTTCCCCGATATCAGCAGGGATGCTTCCAGAGATCAGATTATTTTGCAAACTAAAGAAATATAAACTTTTGGAAAGATTTCCTATGGAGTTGGGTATTAATCCTTGGAGTTGATTTTCTGCAAGATCTAGTGCTTGTAAACCGCTACAATTGCTTAGCGCATCCATAAAACTCCATTGGCTAGGCGTTGTGGCCTCTATTAAATTGTCTTCAGCTGCAAAAATCTGAAGATTCTGTAAATTTCCTATGCTAGTGGGTACCAGCCCTGTGAATCCGTTATAGCCAACCTGAAGCATATTTAACTCCGAACAATTAGATACGGAATTTGGGATTGTGCCATCCAGTTGGTTTACAAACACCAGCAGTGACACCAGGTTTGGCAAACCAGCACAGATATCTGAAGGAAGGCTTCCACTGAACCGGTTGTAAGCTAACTGAAAGATCTGCAGGGCAGACATGTTGTAGAGGGAAGGTGGAATCTCACCCGAGAGATGATTTTCGTTGACGCAAATGGTTCGAAGGAGCTGAAGCTGGCCCAGAGAAGCAGGGGCAGGGCCAGTCAGATTGTGCACATCTAGACGAAGCAGCTGGAGGCTGGTTAGATTGCCAAGGCTTGCTGGGATGCTGCCGGTGTGGTTATTGGAGGTGAGCACCAGGTAAACGAGTTCTCTGCATAACCCAAGACTGGGAGGGATTGCACCCTGGAGACTGTTTCTTCTCGTTGAAATGTACTGCAGCCTGGTGCAGTTTCCAAGGGTTGATGGCAGGCTGCCACCGAGGGAGTTCACGGACAGGTTGACGGACCGTAACCTGGCCAGCTGCCCTAGCTCTTCAGGGATGGCTCCAGTCAGGTGATTGTCAGAGAGGCTCAGCTCCTGAAGAAAGGTGAGGTTGGAACTTAGAGCAAGGCCGGTGACCCGATCAGGATGCCGGCGGCTGAAGAAGGGGAGATCTGACCTGAAAGATGGCCGGAGCTTAGAGCAAGGCCGGTGACCCGATCAGGATGCCGGCGGCTGCCGCACTCGACCCCAGGCCAGAGACAGTGGTGCAGGGAGCCATTCCATGAGGAGAGTATCCCGAGTGGATCGCCTGATATGAGGGACTTGAAGGATACGAGTGCCGACAGGTCAGTCTCGTTTGTGGTCGATCTGGCTGGGAGGAGCAAGGACAACGAGGCTGAGCTCACGAGGAGGAGGTGAAGTGTGAGGAAGAAGGGAGTAGTGTCCATTGTTTTACTTGGGTGTGCGACGTACATGTTCTCGGGCTTATATTATATACATGCATGCTGCGAAAGAGTAGTCAAGAGTTGCCACCAAGATGTCGCTTTCCTATAAGTCAGTCAAGAGAGCGCATCCTCCGCCGTAACTGCAGAGGACCTATAATTCTACTGACATGTGGGGCTATTTCGTGGGCCCCACCATCCTCAAAGCCCACATGCAGGAACTCAACGGCTATCTGCAGTTATGTTTACAACGGCAGAGGATCTAGAGGCGTTTTTCTAAGGAGGCGAACAACACAGAGAAGAAAAACATCCATGCCAAGATCCGGCAGGCTATCTCTGGATTGTTGGGTTAGTTCGTTCCGCACGATGGATGACTTATCCAGCATGAAGCGACGCCATTGGTTTGGCTCGGATGGATTAGTCATGCATTTGATAGCCATCTTTCACGCCATAGGATTCGTTCATCCAGCATGATCTATGCGCAACCAAACAGTGGATTGAGATAGATGGTCCGGATCGGTCCGAGATGATTAAACCAAACACTTTCCTCGTCGACGGCGGCATCCGAGTCAGCGTTGGGGTCAAGGGAGCTGCGGATCTACGCAGTGAGTACTAACTTCTAAGAGCATCTCTAGCAGGTTCTATAAACCATTCCCTAAAATATTATTGCGGATAGTCTCAGCCTCTATACCCATCCAGCAGAGTCTCCATCTTAGTCTCTAAATTTAGAGACTCCCTCCAGAGTCTAATATTTAGAGACTCTCTATATCTTTTTGAGGATAGGGACTCTGCTAGTGATTATGGAAATATAGGGAATAAATAGTGATTTAGAGAAGGGATATACAGAACGAAATATAGAGATCCTGCCGGCAATGTTCTAAGTCTTTTGCTCCAGTCGGTGAGGAGGCTGGGCTATGGCGGCTCGCCTGAGTGATGGAGGTGTTGGTCGGGCAATGATATCACAGAATTGCATTATTCATTTTCCATACATTCCCAGCAGCCCGGCGTTCTCCTCTCCTCCTTTCTTAAAAAACAATATCCCAACGTCATATCATGCAACTGCTCAAAAACAATGAGAGGAGAAACACATGCAAGTGAAAGTCTTACTTCTACACTACAATCATACGGACAGGGCAGTACTAGTCCAGTTCTCCCTCTTGCGACTGGTCGTCTGGTCCAATAATCAACAGCAGCGTCCATTGACAATTTGATGAATAAGGCAATAAATTGGTCATCTGTCTCATGACCCACGGGGCGTGGAAAGTTAAGGCAGAGACAAAAATCGGTCACATGGTATAGAAATTGGTCAGAAACTGTATATGAATATCCGCTCGAAACTGTATATGAATATGACAAAGACGATCATTACAATGTGGTTGACGCTTTGTTCAATGCCTCCGTTTAAGCATCTGAAGCCATGCCCAATGCTAACCCTTTTCCTTCCTCATCTTGCACTCAAATCACTGTAGTTAATAAAATATATTAGAGAAAATTGTAGGGAGAGAATTGAACAGTGATGAGATAGGGGAATTTTAGAGGTTGCATTGGGCATGTCCTAAGCTTCTCCTTTTCCTATAGATGATTGCTTCTAGGCCGTTGCTCCCTGTCTCTTTGCCTTCTTGGCATCACTCCATTGAACTCAAATCCTCTCTTCCTTGGGTCGTCACTCATTGTTCCTTTCTAACGAGCTCACTGCCTATAAGAAGGGACCCGTGCTCCTTGACCAGCTTTTTTTTCTTTTCCTCTGCTAGAAAAACTGATGCACACCTGTATGAAAGTCAATACCATCCTGTTAAGGACAGGTTTTTTTGTTCATATGTCAAGGGCTGGTAAGGTTTTGCGCGTTGCATCGAATTAAACCACATGCTCTACCGTTTGTGCAGGCCCGTCAATTCCTTTGACAACGGGAGACACTAGATTTTTACATGAAAAACTCTTATGGGAAAAGGCCACAGACACATGAAGGCGAAGTCACTATGTAAGGATGGAGAGTACGGTAGGGAAATTACAATGAATCAATGGATAAAACATCATCCTAAACCCTAGGGCAACATGTGATATTTGTAGGGTTATACCCAAAAGAGTTCATATAGGACTAGCACTCGATAAGGAAACACATAACTCGGATCATAATACAACAATCTTCACCTTGAGTCGAATTCTACCGTAGTCAAAACAGAACACGAACCTCCAAGATAAACCATGTGTGCCAAAATCACTAGGACTTAATGAATGACACCAACTAAGTCTAAACAATGCTCAAACTTGGAGCATGTGTAGAAGCAGCTACATCAGCTACCTAATGCTCGCGCCTACCCGCAGTCTGCGCGCATTTGAATTTGTTGCCCGCCTACGCGCGTATTACTGTAGCTACAGTGAAATGCGGACTCTGCTGGGGATGCTCTTAGTGGTAGAAACTAGCTTTGTCATCATATAAGTTGGATTATCATGAGTACTTATCTTGCTTAATATTGCCTCGGGAGATCACATCTTTGATATAATGGTATCTCTAATATCATTGTATTTCATTCTCTCGTGAAACATTTGATCCATTGTAAGGTAAATAGTACTCTAACTATCACAAAATACAGTGCGGCAAGGAGTACTTCCACAAATCTCAGCGTAAAAACAATTTGCAGAGTTTCAACGAACAAGACCCTCAACTTTTGCAGGTTACGCAGACCCCGTGGATGCTGAAAACTGTCTTAGAGATGTGGAAAGGATGCTCTTGCTGGCTCAGTGTGATGAGCACGCAAGTGTGATTTTTGTTATCCCATCAAATGTCATGAACTGTTGTAAATTGGTGGGAAAATTACTACAATGCCCACAAACAAGCACTCCAAATCACTTGGGAAGAGTTTACTCAAGCCTTCAGGATGCCCATGATTCTAGAGTAGTCCTGGAACACAAGAGACGTGAATTCCAACATCTTCAGCAAGGAAGCATGACATTGGACCAATACCTCAATAAGTTCAACCAGCTGGCACGTATGCTCCTTGCGACGTGGCCATCGATGAAGAAGATTTTGTACTTCATGGATGGAATGGACCCAAATATCAAGGCTTTCACCACCTCAAACCAGTATACCACCTTCCAGGATATGGTCGATAAGGCATTGGTTGAGGAAGATATCCAACATTAGATGGTTACTGCTCGTAAGAGAAAGATGGCCAAGCACACCAAGCATCCCAATCCATGGAATCATTTCGCCCCCGCTCCTCCGAGCAAGCAGAATCACCCCAACCATGAATGAGTCCAAATTCCTACTACTCGTCCAACCTTTCCTCCCGTTCGCCCAAACCAGACTGGTCCACCCAAGAAGCATCAATCCAATATTAGATGCTTTGCTTGCAACCAATTTGGGCATTACTCCAACAACTACCCAAAGAACAACCAGAACGCTGCACCAAATCAAGGCCAAACCCAAGTCAACCCCGATGTAAATCGTGTTCCCCCCTTCTCCTCCCAAGAACAAACAAGCAATGGGAAGAGGCCGAGTGAATCATGTCACTGTAGAAGAGGCTCAAGAAGACCCAAAAGTTGTGATGGGTATGTTTCTAGTTAACTTTGTATCTGCTTCTGCACTATTTGATTCTTGAGCAAGACATTCATGTGTAGGAAAAGATTTTGTGCAAAAGTATAAGATGGGAACTATGAGTTTAGTAAAACCATTTTAATACAATCTCCCAGAAAAGAAACTAAGGCAACCTTAGTTTGTCCCAAGATGGAAATTTAGATAAATGGAGAAAATGTTTTGCCCAGCCTCGTCCTAATTGACTCCCAAGGAATATAAGATATCTTAGGAATGTATTGGTTAGTCAAATATAAGGACCAAATTGAATGTGCCAATCGGGGAATTAGCCTGAAAACCCCAAAAGGACGTAGAATCCACTTTGACTCCAACCTAAGCCCACAATGTCTAATCACCTTACACAAAATGAAAGGAGTAACACTAGACTCTATACTAATTGGAAAAGAATACCCACATGTTTTTCCTGAAGAATTACCAGGCATGCCACCCAATTGAGAAGTTGTAATTTTTTAATTGATCTTGTCCTCAGAACTGCCCCAATTTCCTTAAGGCCTTACAAACTGTTTGCTGAATTACTGGTTGAACTTGAGAAGCAAATTGATTAATTGCAATCAAAAGTGTTTATTCGACCTAGTACTTCACCGTGGATATACCCAAAACAACTTTTACCACCCAATATGGATTATAGTAATGTTATTTGGGTTAACAAATGCCCTTGTCATGTTTATGGATTAATAAATAAGATACTAGCACAATGCTCGTGCTTTATCACGGACCATAAATGGATGAAAGGAAAACACAAAACTAAGATATCCTGATTGATAGCACACAAAATGTTTTCCCAGGTGATGAGATGAGTAAAGTTAATAATACATAAATCCTTTTTTCTGTAATTGCACCACACAATATATCCTGAATTCTTAAAAACTACAATCAGCGTCAATTATCCTTTGTGAGCTTTCATTGCAGTTCAGTATTATAAACTGTTCTTAAACAGTTTGATGCAAAAAATAAATATAAACCTGGGCACGAAAATAAGCAAGTTCAGCAGCCTATTTGGGTCACAAGTCAGCACACCATCAACATCCTACCATACCTACCACATATGCAACGGTATCCTTTCAGAACAAAAAAGATAGCTTGTAAATGGAAACAAATAAACCAATTAGCCTGATAAACAAATAAACCAAAATGATATAACAGTCAATCCGCAATGGTTGCATACTTCCATGTGCACCTATAAAATAATCACAAATCAACCACCTGAACTGCCCCTGAATAATTTCCATAGACACTAAGAAGAGACCTCAAATTCCTTAGGTAAGGTGAATTTAGGCAGTTAGTAGTTTCTGTTAATTTTCTTATTGATTCAAATACAGAGCAAGAAAATATAAGGGGGGAATAGTCTGCACCACCAATGAGACGAATAAACTCTTAGAGAAAAAATGTTCTCCGATATCAGTAAGGAGGAACCTCAAACAATTTTCATGCCTAATAACTAAATAGGCAATCCATATAATTAGATAAAGCAACATGCCGCTATATATAAATCTACAAGCCATGAAGTTGAATCCGATAGACCGAATGAAATGTAGAGCAGGAAATTATCAGGGGAAATGTACTCAAACATCGATATGGTGGAAAATTAATGACGTTGCAGAGAGGGGTAGACGGTGGTGGAGGAGGTGGGGAGCATGGGGCGGCGGGGTAGGTTTGGGATATGAGGCGTCGTGGAGGTCGGGGAAGCCGGATTCAGTGCCAGCGGTGGCGGTGGTTGAGGTCGTCGGATCCAGTGGCGACGGCGGTCGGGGAAGCCATGCCCAGTGCCGGCAATGGTGAGGCTCGCCGGATTCGATGATGGTGGTTGTTGGGGTTGTTGGATCCGATGGGGGAGGAGACGCCGGCAGCGAGCTCCCACCGCAAGGGAGAGGGATCGGGTGGCGGCGTCGATGGGGAATGGGAGGAGGAGGGGAGCCATGGAGAGGAGCAGAGGAACGGGGGCAAGATCGGGTGGCGGCGACGATAGGGAAGGGGAGGAGCATGGAGAGCTGGGCAGGATCGAGCAGGAGGTTAGGGTTTTCGGAATGCAGTCGTGCGGTTGTGAGGACCTGAGGGGTTGCATGCTGCGGCTGGGTCCTGAGCGAACGCGCGTGGTGCGTTGGATTGCATCTGAGGGTCGAGATCACAAGTTGGCAGTAGCACCACCACCACCAAGTAGTAGAGAGTAGAGATTAGCAATGCGACAGTGATCAGGCCAACAATCTACAATTCATTCCAAAACAGTCCTTCAAATCAGAAGTGCGAAAGTGATCGGGGATGATGAGACTGGTGCAGTGCTGACATCATAGAACAAACTCTATTCGTCTACCATCACAGCAGCAGAAATATGGAACTGAGATCAACAGCAGAGCCCAACAGAGTAAACTTAACAGCAAATATTCAATTAAAAACTTCTTTAGGTGGAGGAAAAATTGGTTGAATAATATACATGTAAATGGAAATTGGAAAAATATGCGGGAGTGAGCTGGATTGCTAGAAATATGCACGGCTTCCGCCACCCGGGACGGCTAGAGGTTGCTTCCACCACAGGTGGCTTCTGCTGTGCCAGACGACTAAAGCCGCTGGTTTCAGCCAACTGGGGTGGTGGAAGCCACCTCCTGCCGCCATGTGGCATCGGCCGTCCTCTTGCGCACGCGTCGGCTTAATTAATTTCCCGCCCAATTTAGTTAAATAGCTTGGTATAGTTTCTTAAGTTGATAATGCATCATTTTATGTAAATGATAAATAGATAGCTGCACTAATATAGGTAGAAATATTATATTTACATTAATTATTAGCAGGAAAATATAATATTGGGAAAGAATTAGAGAAACTAGATTAAACATGATTGATAAAAAAAATTTCTAGAAATTGAACCAGTTGCGGACTTCAGTATGTGCTATTATTTGACTTATTTGTTCACTCAGTTGAATTAAGTAAAAAACTAAAAATAAGTAAGCAATGCTAAAATTAGAAACGGCGATTAGTTCTGTCGAAACAAGTAAACGGTTTATGGTTTTAGAGAACTGGAGATTAAATAATAAAAATTTGGATTACATCATACAAACAATGGCATGCATGATGCATAAAACAATCTACCATAGTAGTGCATCATAACTAAACCTACATGTCTTAGGAGATTTAAAAACATAGTGGTAATACACGATAATCATACTACTGGGTGCAGCGTGGGTATTTTTCCTTCGCAAACGCGCTAGGTCCTGCTTCCCTGGCTCTAGTAACCCTCTCGGGCTTTTTGGCACGGTCTGCTTCACGCTCATTGAACAGCCGCTGTCGGTGAGCCTCGCAATGTGCCTGAAACTCTTCTCTCGCATGCTTGTTTCTTTCTTCCCTGAGGGCGTCTTGCCACCGTTCCTCGGCTCTGGCCCTACGCCCCGCCGCCTCCCACTGCATCTGCCGCTCCATTTCGGGAGTCTGCTCCGTGTCCAAATATTGCACAAACTCGCATAATGGAGGTTAAAAAGAATGAGGTTAGCATCTGCGTGTATATGTTCGTTAGGGAAGAAATAAGTAAGAAGTGACTTACAGGGTACTTTGCCCTCCTCTCCATCTCGGCAGTTCGGTCGAACGCATAGTTTGCGCACTTCCAATACCTTCTCCCGTAAGTATAGCCCATATCTTGGAACTGTCTCAAAACGCAAAGACTGCCGCATAGACACATGGGCGGCTGAACACATTCTGGGACAGATTCATGTAGAGACTCTTGGTGGTGATGGGAACTCCATATGATTGTCTTGATGCTAAGAGATTTGTGAAGTGAAGTGTTTATAATGCTTTTATTGGTTGTGTTGTTCGGAGTGAGACTGCGTGGGTTTAAATAGATAATATTGGGCAACATGCCCGAATTGAATAAGACATACGCAACGCACAGTTCGAGATGATTTAATGTATCACTGCAGACCTTTGCAGTGATAGGTCACTTCAACAGGGACAGCTGGACCGCATAGTTCGAAGTGATTTAATGTGTCACTGCAGACCTTTACAGTGATAGGTCATTTCAACAAGGACCGCTGGACCACACGGTTCGAGATGATTTAGGCCTTGTTTGTTTCAGATTAAATTAAATTAAATAAAAATTTGTTATTTTTGTATAAGCCAAATGATGTAATGTTTTGTAGTCATTCTTGTGAGGTTTTAAATAGTATTTCTTAAAGTTTGTAAAATATTTTTTCATAATTTTTTAAACTCGTTAAAACGTATTTTTAAGGGTCACAAATTTACTACAGTAAAACGCAACTCTAAATTAATCTGAAACAAACAAGGCCTTAATGTGTCACTGCAGATCTTTGCAGTGATAGGTCACTTCGCGCACAGAGTAGGACACTTTACCAGCGATGGGTCACGTCGCGCAGACAGTAGGACACTTTGGCAGTGAGGGTTCAAGTTGCACAGATGATAGGGTATTTTGGCAGACGTGTTACTGGCCACATATCACATGGTACGAACACAGAGTCCGATGCTCTGTATGTCTACATTACCAGTACGGAAAAAACACACGGACAATAGCATGGCATACATAAACAGTGGCATGCATGACACACGCGTCGTTTCTTATAGTCGTGTGTCGATCTTACTTCTACCATGTCTTAGGGGAATTAAAAAGTCCGTAACATATGTGTGCCAGCGGTTTAACCTCGTTGCCTCCGACATGCGGGGCACAAGCGTTCCGTGCGGACGTGCAACTCTAGTATATGCCTTGTCATTTCCTACGCGCGGGGTGGCGGAAGCGGCGTATTTGCCGTCCCCGATGGCGGAATGTTCGATTCCGCCATGCCACGCGGCGACAACGAGCTCATTTCTGTAAATCCCGGTATATGCCGTATACTTTTACAATTTCTATTTTACATGTATATTATTTAACCAATTTTTCCTTAGATGGAATGCAAGATCTAGACCATGACGACAAAACTGACTTCGATGTGTCATCAGGGTACCAATAAAAAACCACATCCATACTGGAATACATGTCCTTTGGTCTAGCAAACAGCGCAGCAGCATATATAAATTCAGAACAAGAATAGCGATAACTCTAAGTGGTCTTGTCAGCCTTGGCAGCAGGCGGCAGCCTGGTCCCTGAGCCGACCAGTCCTCGTGGCAGCGATGAGACCAACCTTCTGGCCAGGTGGAGCATCACGGCGGACAATTGAGGCATGACCCAATGTGCTGGTGCTGGTGATTACCTCCTCCATGGGGATGCTCAACAGGGTTCATGGCCACACCACGCACATTCGGCCAACAGTTCATCTTCACGCGGTACTTGTGGTAGGCGCTGCCAGCTTTCAGCATCGGCTTCTCTGTCCTGCCACCACCAGCAACCTGGCCAATCATAGCACGGCAGCTGCTTGAGACAATCTTCTTAGCACCAGAGGGGAGCTTGATCCTGCAAAAAAACAGAACATCATAAGCAACTGTGTCTATACAAGGCTATCCTGTCCCAAAAAAAAGTCACACGGTAAAGTTAACCCATCATGATAATCCGGACATCTCAATTCTCAAAATCAATGTCAAAAATGACAATCATGCAGGTAATTTGATGAGGACATCACCAGCGTGAATACGATCACAGTGACCGCTGCACCTCCTTCCTCTCCGACAGCTACAACGACGACCGACGCCGCTCCATCGTCGCCGCCGGGCTGCTCCATCGTCGTCGCCGGAGGCCTTAATTGAAGCCCACCTTTCAAGCCTTCTCTCAAGAAGCGCAACAAGTCCAAGACTCGTAAGGCCTCGACGCCCAAGAAAAGCCCACATGGAGACCCAAGATGCCAAACAGCCCGGTTCGCCATCCAAAGAAGACGCCAACTTCAAACAGCACAAATCGGGCTCCCGAACTCCGATTTCAGCGTGTGACCACTCGTTGGAAAGCTTAGGAGATAAGCTTTCCAATGGATCCAGCGCCACCTCCAGATTCGGTCCAGAGCGACAGGAAAATGCAGAAGAATGTCACGGGCCACAATTTCAGGGTGCTGCGTCACCATATTTTTGGGCCTATGGCCCATGTAACTTAGGGTTTTGGTGGGTGCCCCTGTTTTGGCCGTCCTACACCCCTCTCATGAGTTGAGATTTATCCAGAACCTCACCCCTCTCATGAGTTGAGATTTATCAGTTATCATCTTGTTCTTGCTTGTTCTCGGTTGCAGCAGGTTCAAGGATCGATCGGGTTTCGACTTGGTTGATCGGTTCAGCGAGGTGACGTTGCGATTGCTTGGTTGCTGATCTCGTGGTTGGTAGCCGATTCATCTACTTCGCTGTACACTAAACCGACGTATCGTTCCTCACCAGAAGATCGGGCCGACCCCCGTGCGCATCATAATTGTATATGAACCATTTAGTCAATCTTAGCATTTTCCAAAGTAGTCGTTGGGTGCCATTACAAAGTAGTCGATTCTTTGGTTTTTACCATTACAAAACACATATTATTTGACATGCCGTTCTTTTTTCAACAATACTTCACCCGTGCCATTCTCTAGAATTTTCGGTATTTTTCAGCATATACGAGATGCAAATATGGTGAAAATACGTGTATGACATGTGGGGCCCACGTGTCATACTATACCCCCTTCCTCTTCCTTCTCTTCTTCCTCCCCTACCTATCTCCCCCAACTCCGGTCCCCTTTCCATCAAGCCCCTTCTCCTTGGCAGCGGCGGCAGAGGAGGAGGAGCTGCGCAGGGGCGACGGAGAAGCTTCTGTGGGCAAGTGAGCTGCAGAATGGCGCTGCAAAGGAGCCAAGCGGTGGTTGAGCTCAAGCGGGCAAGGAGGAGCCAGCAGCATGTGGCGGAGGCGGAGGGGCAGCCAGCAATGGAGCTCACAGTAGCGGAGGAGGAGGAGGAGGGATGGTGGCCAGAGGAGAGCAGGCAGGGCGGTGGCGGTGGCGACTTCGCCGGCGAGCTGCTCCTCTGTAGGTGGGAGGAAGAACCGAAGAAGGTGGGAGGTGGGAGGAAGAAGAAGGTGGAGGAGGAAGGAGGAAAAAGAAGATGAGAGGATGACACTAAGGGCCCACACATCAGAAGCGTATTTTGGTCCTATTTCAGTTGTGTATACGTTGTAAATTCTCCAAAAAACCTCACAATGGCATCTGTGCTAGGTATTTGCAAAAATAATGACATTTTAAATAATATGCGTTTTGTAATGGCAGATCCGAGAAAATGGACTTTTATAATGATATGTATGAAAAAATCCAAGTAAAAAATGTTGTAATCTAAGAAGATTAGTTATATAAACTTGTTGCTTGCTGGTCGAGGGCCTGTGGCCCGTGAATGTGGCAGAGACAGTGGCTCTCATGACGGGAATCTATCGAAAGGCAATTTTTTCCTGTTATGAAGCATGCGTTGGCACAGGGGTTGTTTTTTTCTTTTTGTAGTGATCAAAAACCTCCTCAATTGTTGGGCCGTTGAAAATTTCAGAATGAAAATGGTCTGAAATAAGCATGGACTTTATCGTAGGACTTTCAGAACCCAATTAGGATTTGACTCTATTTGGTAATTGTAGACTATCTTACCAAGGTTGCTCACTTCATACATGTACGAAAGCACTATTCTTGAGCTAATCTAGCTGGTTTCTACATGTCAAAAATCGTATGTCTACAAGCAGCGCCGGCTCTAGCTAGGGTTTCGAGGGCCCTGGAGCGAACGGGAGGCTACGGGCCCTTTAGCTTTGTGTCGTTGGCTTCGGTGCTTTAAAAAAATTTCTTCGAACATTTCTTGATGCAAAATCATTTACGATAATGCAAGATCAATGTTATCCAATACATCCTTCTCAGTATAGCACATAGCCAAGCCATTCAATATTTCCTGTAACATAGTTGACGTCAAACAATTTTTCAGTAGTTTCAATTTTGAGAAACTTCTTTCAGCTGATGCTATAGTCACAGGTACAGTTAAGAGGATCCGATAGGCAGAGACATTTGGAAAGCAATCTATAGATGTAACAAATTGAAGAATCTCAGGCGCTGACATCAAATCATCTGGCAAAGTTACTTGCAACACTTTTAGTACAAAGAAAAAATCATCTAGATCAACATCAGAAATAATCAAATAATGAAATAAGCAATGGACTAATTGATGATTGATCGATCATGGACGATGATGGATGGACCTTTCTGCTGAACAACGAATCGACAACGACAAGTGTGAGAAGCTAGATGCCAAATCGACGATGACAAGCGTGATCGCATTGCATGCGGCGTCGACGTCGAGCGATCTGTCAGGGCCGATCAAATCACGATTCACGCAAGTCACGCAACGAGATGACACCTACGTACCTGACATTTCGCCTTCGGCCTTCACATCGCACGCGCAGCAGGCTTGCAACATGTCGGCGTTTGCATCTGCAGTGCCGGCCTTGCTACATACCTGGTTATGGGCCCCCTTCGACATGGGCCCTAGGTGGTTGCCCCTCCTGTCTACAAGGTATACCTAAGAAGATAGTGTCAGATAGAGGCACACAGTTTACCTCAATATTCTAAAAAAAACTTCACAAAGCACTGGGAACAAGACTTAACTTCATTACCGTTTACCATCCTTAAACTAATGGCCAAACTGAAAGGATCAGCTGAATTATTGAGGATATGCGACGTGCATATGCCTTAACTAACCAATCTGGTTGGGACAAGTAGATATGCTAAGCTGAATTTGCCTATAACAATAGGTTTTTAGTCAAGTATACAGATGACACCCTTTGAAGCACCGTACAAAAGGAAGTGTAGAAACTCCTGCATTGGCAAAAGAGTAGGGAAGCAAAGGTGTATGGACATGAAAGTTTGTAAACAGCTGAGAAACAAGTTTAAAAAGTCAGAAAAAGGCTCATGGAAGCCCAATCAAGACAATAGAGCTATGCTGATAACCGCTGTAGAGAACTCAGTGTTGCTGTAGAAGACTTCACATACCTTGGAGTCTCCCCACTTAATGGTATGTTTGCAACTAAGTGGCAAGCTACCACTAAGGTTTATTGGGCCATTCAAGGTTCTAGCCAGAAGGGGTGTAGTGACCTATAAGTTAATACTGCCCATGCAAATGGCTGATATACATGATGCATTTCATGTATCATAATTGAAGAAATACCTACATGCTTCTGAAAAACAAATCTCCCTAGAACCCCTGAATATCCAACTAGATCTAACATACAATGAGTATCCCACCAAGATTTTGGATGAAGACATACGAGTTACTCGAACCAAGTCCATCCGAATTTGTTGAGTGAAATGGAGTAATCATTTCGAAGCTGAAGCAACTTGGGAACATGAAAATGACCTTCATGTTGAGTTCCCTAAACTTTTTCCTGACCTTTCTGAATCTCGAGGTCGAGATTCTCTGTAAGAGGTAAGTTTGCAACATCCTAATTTTTATCAAATGAACAAATGTTGGTGATTTTTTATGAATAAAATATTTTACAATTTAAAGCATTAAATTTATAGTCTCCAAAATCCAGAATCTACATTTTATAACTATTTTTACTCTTCCTAATTTATTATTAGGAACAAAATATGAAAAATAATAAACATGGTTATTTGAATTTATCTATTAATTTTATTTTAAAAATCTTTTCCAAAAATATTGGTAGGTTGACTCTCTCCTTTCTATATTTTTCTACGAAATCTTTGCAGTTTGCTCGCTATGTCCCACACAACCCGTTGCCCTCGTATCATAACCATGGCTAATCTCTCTCTCTCTCTCTCTCTCTCCCCCCCATCTGCCTCATCGTAGAATGGAGCAAGTATCAAGTCATCACCAAAGCAACCCATGTGTGGTACCGATGTCGACTAATTTAACCTCCCGCATGGCCGCATCGCGAGCTGTTATGTTGCACCGTGTTTTTCCCTTTCCTAGGTCAGGCACGCATGAGATCACAGCGCATGCACATGACTAGAATCAACATGACGTCTCCAATTTCGGCCACATGAGATGACCAAACGCCTAGCCTCGTTGCTCGGGATACTCGTGCACAGCCTGCTAGTACAACTCCGCTCCTATAAAACTCAAGCAAAGCCCCTCTCTTTTATGCCTCATCACCGTGGTCTAGTGTCATCTCTCTGGTCTTCTACTGTCTTGCCGAAGTATCGTCGACCAAGACGCTCGGAAGTTTCTCAGGCAGTGCCTACCCCACGTAGCATCCCATCTTCCCAAGATGCTATTAAGTTCCAACTCTAGCCTAAATCACTACTTCGTCGTGCTATGTGAAGCCACATGACCGTGGTCAGTGTAGCTCATCGTGTCGGTGCTGTAGACCACCGCAGACCACACGTCCGGTGCCATCGGATGCACGAGGGCGAGGACAATCTACTGTATTTTTTTGGTTTGCTCGTGAAGCCGTGATCTTCACTTACGGCACCGTCCGCTTCCAAGTTACAGCCTTGGCATGTAGGTATTCAGAGGTTCAAGATGAACCTGTAGCATGCAGCTTCAGCTAGTGCCCTAGGTAATTCGATTCAGATCCTCTGCTTTTGGTTCAAAAGGCAGAGGATGAACAGCGACCATGCATTTTATACTAAAAACACTGTTTAGTACTGTGTACAACATTGTTTTCTACTGTTTGCTACAGTGTTCGTGCATTTATACCTAAAATCTATACTGCCCCTCTGCCTTTTTGCTTGCAACGGCAGAGGATTCGGATCGCCAGGTAATTACCTACCTAGAATTTTGGGCCTTTCCTAGGCTGTTGGGCCAGCGACTGTTTGAAGCACGCGCATCCGTCCGTACCAACGAAACCAATTTCATTTTTACTCAATACTAGTGAGCATGTAACTATTTTGTAAAAATAACAAATTAACTCTAAATTTTTTTATGGAGCTACCCATATTTATTTAGATCTTAGAACAAATATAAACCTTGTTTATCAATATATTTTAATTTTATTAAAAATGCAATAGTCTTTGAAGAACTATTTTATAAACATAAAATCCAACCAATTTTTATTTTAGCAAAATACTTCATAAATAATTTTTTGTATAATATATGTTGGTGAAATACTTAGAAATAAATGTGCATTATTACTTTGGTTAAAAGATAATTTAGGAAATTATATTTTACTTGAAAAATAAAAATAACTTCACCCATTGTTAGATTGCAACCCTATGAATGATATGTGTATACACGCTAAGGGTTGAGACATGCCACATAGGGTAAAGATGAACTTTGATGAGTAGTAATGAATTGAGTACATGAAATAATGGCAATCCCTTTCATGTGGTATCATTTCATGTGAGTTATGGATGGAACCAAATGTTGGGTTTTGATATTACTAAAGATGGTGAAATGGTAAAATACGGATTTCATGTTGAAACAAAGAACTTGGTAGATGGTGAAATGTAAAATGGGGATATTATGTTGAAACAAAGAACTTGGTAATGGTATAATGTAAATAAAATTTTGACTAAAAAGGAATAACAAAGTCCTACTCCTTGGTCAGTCTAACGAGGATTTCATGTTGAAATAAAGAACTTGGTAATGGTATAATGTAAACAAAACTTGACTAAAAAGGAATAATAAAGTCCTACTCCTTGGTCAGTCTAATGACTGTTTTCCTATGAATCTACGAACTGGGTTATACAGTACGACCTTGGACTTGTTTATGGGGACGAGCCTAATTAAGCCTAGCAAGCTATCGAAAACTGTTTCAAGTTGAACTTGGGGAACCGACGAATGGGAACTTGGGTCAACCCTTGTAACCCCAATATCCGATCATTTGGGTTATCACCTCACCGTGATAAATATTTGGACAACGGGAGGCCAAGGTTGGTCATGCGTGCTCCATAATTAATGATAAACAATTTTTGATAAAATTTTTGGAATAACTGGTTTTGTGTTGTGCATCTCTAGCTTTGTATTCCAAGATACTTTGACACACACATACAAGCAGTCGAGGGTAAAGTGTACTGTCGACGGTTGAGATAACGATCTCAAGTCGCTAAGGTTCTTTAGAAGTGAGATGGAAGACACGCCGAACAACCACTAACAAAGAACGAACAGAGATGTGGGTTTTATCCCGATTCAGCCTCTCGGGAGAGATAATAGCCCTACGTCCAACCTTTCTTATATATCAGAGGAGATTACAAGAGGTGGCTCGACGAGACGAACAAGTCTCGGCGAGATTATGCGTGTATGAGTGCTAAAGCTCTAAGCCAGATGCTAAGACGTGAATTGGATTCAGATGCCCCCCAAACGTCGTAGGGCATGGTTTAAATAGTACAGGTAAACCGACCTACCGAGGGAATACGGCCGCTAACTACGAGATCGTGAATGTGAACTCAAGACATGCCAAATATATCCCGAGGTAGATAAGGCATACTTTAGTCTTGGGGATCACGACTCCTATTCCAATCCGGAAACCACGTCCGGTCTTCACGGCCGCAGAACTCATTCGAGCCGGACTCAAACAGAATCCTAGGTCGTTACGCACCGCGTCAACCGAGAAGTCGCTCGGCAAGATGCATATGGGCAGATAGAACCTTCCAGGAGCCGGGCCCCGTAGGTCGCTCGAGTGGGCCGTCAGGAGTGGGCCATGGCAATGGGCCGTAATTTTATCTCCGACTGTTTAGCCCCGAGACTCAAGTGGAAGAACTCCCTAGAGTGGGGTCTTCCTCTTGAGACTCCAAGTCACGAAGAGGGAAATTTTCTTTGCTACAAAGACGTGCAACAAACGCATCGAAGCGTGTTATCGTACTCCGAACAGACTTGTCCGGACCGAATGCATTCGATCAAGACCGAGCAACTCATTGCGTCGAGCAGGAATCACATCTCGCCCGAAAGCGAGCACTCACCTTCAAATACAGATGTTGGTGAAAATAGCCGTTGATGACTCCAACGGTAATCCTCTGTCACAAGAAGGAAAACAGACGACCGTTTTACCTAGTATTACATAAAGAAAACTAGCCGCTTTGTGGCAAACCGCTGCGTAGCTGCCTGCTTAGGCCTATAAAGCACCCAAGCCGCCTGCTGCCAGCCACTGCTATCGCGCCTTTCCTCTCCTAAGCCCTAATTCCAACCACGCCAACATCAACCACCAAACTCCACCCAAGAACACCCGCCCACTCTCGGGAACGCTATGGCTGATTCTTAGCCACTAGCCTGACCGAGGAGGACTTGGCGACTTGGGAGGAGGAGGGCCACATCGACGCTGGTAGCTGGAGGCTGCCTAGGGAGGAGGAAACTCCGGAGCCGCTGGAGGGAGAGTTCGTCGACCGAGTCAGATTCGACTGTTGGGTTGAAATCTCAAAGCGACTTCGTCGAGGCTTTCTTAAACATCAGCGGGTTGGAAGTGACAAACCTCAATCCGAACTCCATCCTCCAGATGGCCGTTTTTGCACACTTGTGCGAAGGCTATCTGGGCATCGATCCGTCGGTGGGGCTGTTCCTCCATTACTACACGGTAACGAGGAGCAGCTCCGCCGCGGCGCTTGGGTGCTACTACCTCAAGCTCAGGGCCATCGCCGACGACGCGCTGCACTCGCCACCGCTGTTCGATTCGATGGGCGATGGTGGTCGAGGTGGTTCTACAGCAAGCGGAACGGCGACAGCAAGCTCTCCTTCACCGGGAAGGCACCGGCGAAGGGTACCCCAATGCCGCGGCCGGAGATGTCCGCCACGGATTGGTACTTGACGAAGAAGATCGCCTCCCTCGTGAGCCTCGGGCTCACGGGCAGGGAGATCATCCGAGACTACACAGCGAACAGAATCTGTCCGCTGTGGAGAAGGCCCTATCCCTCCTATAAGATAGAGGGATGGGAAGACATCACAAGGGAGAGCACGGGTAAGTGCCTTTAAGACTCAACCTTGACATTGATTATTTCCTCCGAACAAGAACTAACGATCCCCTCTGTTCGGGCAGAGAAGCCAACCGACGCGTGGGTGACCGAGCGGGTCGACGCCATGCTGAAGGCGGCGAAGAAGGACCGGGAGGTCACCGGCGAGGTGGTTTACAACCGCCAGCAGAAGCGTGCTCGCCCGCATGCACGAGGTAAATCACTCATGCTCACTGTGGTTGCTAAATTTGCACCGTTGTTTAATGCTAATGTCCGCTTTCAAACGCTGCAGAGGACCGGTGATCCTTGGAGGGATCGTGGAGGAGCCCTCCGGATCTGAGAAGGAGAAGGCAAGGAAAGGCAAGGCCAAGATGGCCATAAAGCCCAAGGTGGCGGCTGAGCCTACGCGGAGCTCGCCACGCCATGGCGGCCATCAGCCGTCGAAGAGACCATCCATGGGCGACGAGCGCCAATGCAGATCAAGCGGACGCTACGGTCAACCAAATGGAAGAGACCAAGCCCCTCCCTCCTCACCGAGCAGAGCGACGAAAAGGTAAAGAACATGACCCTTTGGCTTATGCGTTACACGCAGGCTCATTCGGGCCATATGGCACGGCTACAACAGGTCGCCGAACGAGGAGGCTTGAGGAAGAAGTCGCGCAAGGAAAAACTTCTTGCGCTATGCGAGAAGAGTGCTCACCAGCAGGAGCCGAGCTCATCGCCGCGAAAGCACCCAGGACCAGGCGAACAATCCGCCAAGGAGCCCCGAGGAAGAGGCGGAAGGTTCCGCAAAAAGATCAAGATCAAGCTTTCTCTGGCGGTATGTAGCAATGAATCTCTTTGACCTTACGAATTTCCCGACCGTGTTGGGCTTGACTAAGTCTTTTTCATCACCGCCAGAGGAGATCGCCACGACGACGCCGAGGCGGCGCCGAAGTTGCTGTCGCCCGAGCATCTATACGTGCATCGCGGCAAGTGAGGCCGATGACCTCAAGGACAGTGGCGGCGTGGAACTGCCGCCAGACTCCAGCCGAAAGCTTTGACGACTCAAAGGCGCGTGGAGCGGTGGAGGCGTAAGAGGTGGCGCACGGTGCCACGGATAGCGGGGCCAAGGCGATGGCTCAGGAAGTCGCCAGGTGGGACCGAGCAGGCGGTCCTACCGGGCACTCCGTCGCAGGGGCAGTCCATCCCTAAGCTGGCGGAGGTGACCGGCGAAGGTATGTTCCGCCGCCGAGGTACAAGAAGAGGTCCACGAGCAGACGGCACAAGTCGTCGTGCCAGTGGAGGCTCCGGTGCCGCCTGGTGAAACGGCACCAGCCTTGTCCGAAGGTGATCGGGCAGAGGAGGAAGATGAACAGAGCGGGAGACGAAGCGCCGCCGCTTCGCTTCCCGAAAGGTAAGAGCTCCTGCAGGAGAAGGAGCACGTGAGACGGCGGCAAGGGCAGCGCTACAGCTCATCTCAAGACGAAGGGCTTCGTGGACGACGGTCTCGAAGACCGCTTACGCCGGGGACTGAAGCATCGGCTGGGCAAGGTGAATTCCAAGACCAAACCTTGTTCAGTTTAGCTATATCATCGCAAAGTGATCGACTTGATCTTCTCCCTCAGGTCTTTAGGGACACCATGGCGGAACTCGAGGACGGTGTTACCATCGAACGGAGCGCCGTACTGGCGTCCCTCCGGGAGCATCTCCAGATGAGGGAGCTCGGCGAGCCCTCTCTGCCGCCCTGGCCGAGCTTACCAAGGCGAAGCGAAGAAGCTCAAGGCCGAGCTGACCAAAGAGAGACGTTCCTCTGAGGCTCTTCTAAAAGAAGCCGAGGAGCTTCGCGCGCAAGCCGTGAAAGCGAGCATCGCGGAGGAGAAGCCGGGCCGCACGAAGTGGCTCGAAGAGCAGCTTGCCGAAGCGTCCCATGGGCGGAAGGCGCTCACGGCGGACGTCGAGAAGCTCAAGGCCCAGCTCGTCAACGAGGAGCCGACCTCCATGGACTCAGCGAAGATTTCAACCCTGTGGGCCTCACAGGGAGAGATCGAGGAGATGCGCGGGATAGCGGTGAGGGCGATCACTGCAGAGAACAAGGTCAAGGAGCTGAACGAACAGCTCAAGACCGTCGGGCAGCAAGTTAGCCAGAGCGAGGCTCTGGCCGACCAGCTGCGTGCCAAGACCGAAGAGGTCGAGGCCATCCGGACAAAAGCTGCGGCACAGGCTAAGCGGAGCAAGGAGGAGATAGAACACCTCCGAGCTGAAGCCCGGGAAGGGATCAAGACCCAAGGTGAAGTCGTGCGCCTCAAGTTGGAAGTTGAGGAGCTAAAGGAGCAGCTTGCTCCCAAGTAGCACCGCGGCTGTAACCCGAAAGGGTCTTTTATCTGAAACTTTTGAGTAATGTAATAAAGCCCTTACCTTTCTTCCTGCAAAAAAGAGCAGCAAAAAGACAGGAACAAACACAAACCAAGAGAAAAGCGAACAGCGCTAGAAGTTTTAAGAAAACCGGTAGAGCGCTTAGCCTAACTCCTACCCCACAGTGCATCTCGCAAACTGAAGTTTCAACCCAACAGTGCACAAGAGAAAGAGCGACACACTAGCCCCCGGTACGGACGATGCTCAAGAACCTAAGCTTATAACTCGAGCACGTGCATAGAGAGATAGAGAGACACCCGCACTCGATCGATTCGCTCCATGGATCGCTCGTCAACGTAAGTTAGGCGCCCGAGAGTAACCGAACAAGAAAAAGTGCCGCCATGGGGGCTTACGAGAGCGGACTTTGCAGAGTGGTCGCGCAAGCAAGAAGTGCTTCGCCATGAGGGCTTACGAGAGCAGATTTAGCCGCAAGGTGGAAAAAGCCGTGTTACGTAACCCCGAGTTCAGAACTCGCTGAAGAAGATACGGCAGGAAACCTCGAAAAGTGCGGAGCCAAGAGTTCGCAAGACCGGCGACCATCAAGTGTTACCAGAGAGAAAGGGGTAGTCTTCGGAAAACAAGAAGTGAAAAGGGGCGCAGAGACCGCGAGAATTCACTTAAGAATTGGATTGAACTTTACATGGTGCTCGAGAGACTTGGACGAACTAAGACGCGAAGTTTGATAAAAAGCGCAAGGCTAAGCAAACACACAAAGAGACCTACACAAAGAACTTACGGCCGGGTCGATGTTCCAGTGTTTGGTCGGCTCTCTCCCGCCCTCCATTGCCAGCGTAACAGCCCCCGGCGAAAGCGTAAGAAACGACCGTGAATGGGCCTCCCCGTGGAGTTAACTTGTTGGCATTGGACAAGTTCGACACGGCGCAGAACGAGGTCGCCCGCCTTCAAAGCCCTTGGTCGAATCGACTTGGTAGCATGCCGCGAAGATCTTGCCGGTAGCGCCATTCGACTTGTGCCCGTCGCGGTGCCTTCGAGAAGATCGAGATCGAGTAAGCGCTTGCTCGTCGTCAACTGTTGACCGAGCTCGCGCGAGGCGAGCCGAGTACTATTTCGCGCGGCGTGATGGCTTCGCACCGTAGACCGCTTGGAAAGGACTTTCGCCAGTTGCTTACCGTCAGAAAAGTAACAGCCCAAAGGACGGAAGGAACTTCGCCGACCCAGCCTTATTGTGCTCGCGGAGTGCCGCGAACACGCCGCCGCTTGATACCCCGGATGATCTGTCCGTTAGCTCGCCGATCGCTTCCATTGCTCGTGGATGTGCCACGAGGCGAAACAGCACCTTGGTGCCCAAATTGCTCATAAAGATTCTTGAAATAGCTCGCTCGAACTGGTACCGCTATCGGTGATCAACTTATGGGGAATCCCAAAGCTGCGGATCACATTGCTTTTGAAAAGCGCACACCGTTTTTGGCGTGAAGAGACGACACAGCTCGCCTCGCCCACTTTGTAAAAGTGTCGATGGCGATGAGCAAGTGTGTGTAGCCCTTGTACCCTTAGGAACGGGCCGAGCAGATCCATACCCCATGTGGAGAAAGGCCAAGATGGGGGATCGCTTGGAGCTCTTGGCGGGCTTATGTGCCTTCCGGCGTGAAATTGGCGTGCCTTGCACTTAGTCACGATGTCTCGGCATCTTGTAACGCCAGGCCAATAATAGCCCATGCTAAACGCTTTGCCGACTAGAGTTTCAAGGAGGCGTGGTTATTGAGCACCCTCGTATGTCCCTAAGAAGGAACACACCCTCCTGCTAGAGATGCACTTGGAGAGGACTCCTAGAGCACCGCGGACGGTAAAGGATGCCGCCCACAAGCTTGTATGGACCAAGACGCCTTGTAAGCCGGGAACACTCGCTTCGTCTTCAGTGTGGTCCCATCTGCTAGGTATCGGACAAATGGCGTTGTCCAACTCGCACCGCTTTCGATGATGGAGACAAAGACCACTTGTCTCGCTTGCCTCGTCCGGAGACGTGATTGAGGGCTTGTAAAGGTGCTCGACGAGCACCCACGAAAGCGTGTTCGCGTGAGGATCCAAACTTGATAGTTGGTCGGCCAGAAGTTGTGCTTCCGGCACGAAGAACACCTCGAAAAATCGAAAATGCCGCCCAACTTCCTCACTTCAACCAGTATCGCGCCATTGAGTCATCGCAACACCGATACTCCTTGTTAACTCGATTGATGACCACCGTGAATCTCCTTCACAATACCGCTGGACACCAAGCGACTTGCACGCCTTAGTCCCGCGAGGAGGGCCTCGTACTCGCGGCGTTGTTAGTCGCCGCAGTGTAGTTGGATAGAATATCGAGTTGCTCTCCTTGAGGGGAGATGAGAACAAAACCAGCCCCGAAGTTTCCAAAGACGCGAGCCATCAAAAACATGGTCCAGGGGGTCATCAAAGTTGCTCGGAGCTTCCTCGATCTGGGGCGGAGTCCATTCGACGACAAAGTCGGCCAAGACACAGGACTTAATAGTAGTTCGGCAAACAAATGTAATATCAAATTCGCCGGCCCATTGCCCACTTAGCTATACGTCCGCCTGCTTCCTTGTTTCTTAGGATTTCTCCGAGGGGGAACTTGGTCGGGACCAGTATTTGATGCGCCTGAAAATAATGGCGCAGTTTTCTGGAGGACATGAGCAAGGCGTAGAGCAACTTCTGGACCTCAGGGTAACGCTTCTTAGATCCGTGAAGTACCTCGCTCACGTAATAGATTGGCCGCTGGATGCCTTCCCTTTCCACCGTCAAGACCGCGCTCGCCGCTTGAGGCATGCAGCCAAGATAGAGCAAGAGCTATTCGCCGTGTCGCGGGGTAGTCAAGACAGGTGGGTTGGACAGGTATTGCTTAAGATCTTGAAAAGACCGATCAGCTTCCTCTGTTCACTCGAAGCCATCGTGCTTGCGCAGGGCCTTAAAGAAGTGCAGCCCGCATTCGCCCTGACGGAAAATGAATCTGCTCAGAGCAGCCATCCGCCCGGTGAGGCTCTGAACTTCCTTGACGGTAGTTGGAGCCTGCATGTTTTCAATGGCCTCGATTTTTTCAGGGTTGGCAGAGATTCCTTGCGAACCAATTACATAACTGTCGACGGTTGGGATATCGACCCAAGTCAACCAAGGTTCTTCAAAGAGGAGATAGGAGACACAATCTAACAACCCAATTAACAGAACGAACGAGGAGATGGGGTTTTATCTCGGTTCAGCCTCTCGAGAGATAATAGCCCCACGCCCAAACCTTTCTTATATATCGTAGATGAATACAGAGGTGGCTCGACGAGACGAACAAGTCTCGGCGAGATTATGGGTGTACAAGCTTAATATCAGATGTCTAAAAGCTAGATCAAGTCAGAAACTCAATGCCTGTGTCCTCTAAACGCCACAGGGGCCTGTTTGTATAGTGTTGAGCAAACCGATCACCGAGGGAATATCGGCCGGGCTAACTACGAGATCGTGAATTTAACTCAAGACATGCCAAATATATCCCGAGGTAGATAAGGTAAACTCCTAATCTTGGGGATCACGACTCCTAATCCAAATCCGGGAAACCACGCCCGTGTCTTCACATAGTCAGCGTAACTCGCTCGAGTCGGACTCAAACAGAATCCTAGGCTATTACGCACCGTGCACCATGAAGCCGTTCGGCAGATGCACATGGGCTCGATAGAACCCTCCTGTGAGCCGGGCCCCGTAGGTCATTCGATTGGGCCGTCAGGGAGTGGGCCATGGCAATGGGCCGTGATCTAATCCCCGACAGCTAGCCCCCGAGACTCAAGTGGAAGGACTCACTAGAGTGGGGTCTTCCTCTTGAGACTCTAAGTCACGAAGAGGGTATTTTTTCTGCCATAAGGCATGTAACAAAGCATCGAACAGGTTATGGTTCAACCGAACAAGACTTGTTCGGAACCGAATAAACCCGATCAGCGCCGAGCAACTCCGTCGCGTCGAACAAGAAATGACATCTGTCCGAGCAGAGCACTCAGCCTTTTCAAAGCAGACATCGAAAAATAGCCGCTAGCGGCACTCCAACGGTAACTTCTGTCATTGCATTGCGAATGAAAACAAAGCACTGTTTTACCTAGCTGCAAATAAAAACTAGCCGCTTTGGGACTAAACCGCTGCAGTAGCCGCTTATACGGGACTATAAAGCACCCAAGCCGCCATGCCACCACTCTTCTCACGCCTTTCCTCTCTAAGCCCTAGTTCCAACTGCTACCAAAGATCAAGCACCAAAACTCCATCACCAACCTTGCTCGCCCATCCTAGGAACCGCTATGGCCAAGTTCACCTAAGCACTAGCCTCGACCGAGGAGGACCTGAAAGTCCGGGAGGAGGAGGGCCACATCGACACCGGTAGCCGGAGGTCGCCCGAGAGGAGGATACTCCGAGTCACTGGAGGGAGAATTTGTTAACTTCAACAGCGATTCGCACTGCTCGGGTTGCGATCTCTGAAAGCGACTTCGCTGAGGCCTTCTTAAACATTAGCGGATTGGAGGTGGCGAACCTCAATCCAACAAAGATCCTCCAGATGGCCGTCTTCGCACACTGCGCGAAGGCTATCTAGGCATCGATCCGCCGGTGAAATTGTTCCTCCATTACTACACAAGAACGAGGAGCAGCCCGCCCGCTGGCGCCTGGGTGCTACTACCTCAAGCTCAGGCCACCGCCGACGACGCACAGACCCTCGCCCACCTCGCCGACTCAATGGGCGCGTGGTGGGTGAGGTGGTTCTACAACAAGCGAGCGGCGACAAGAAGCTCATCTTCACCGAAAGGCGCCCAAGGGGACACCAATGCCTCGCCGGAGATGAGTGCCGAGGATCGGCACGCGACAAGGAAGATCGCCTCCTCGTGAGCCTTGGGCTCACGGGCAGGAGATCATCAGGGACTTCACAACAATGAACCGCCCGGCTGCGGAGAAGGTCCTATCCTTCTACAAGATAGAGGATGGGAAGACATCACAAGGGAGAGCACGGTAAGTGCCTTTAAGACTCAACCTCTTCATTGATCGCTTCTCCAACAGAATTTAACGACTCCATCTGCTCGCCGCGAGATGCCAACCGACGCATGGGTGACCGAAGGGTTGACGCCATGTCAAGGCGGCGAAGAAAGACAGCGAGGTTACCGGCGAGGTGGCCTACACCTGTCCGAGAAACGTGCTCATCCGCACAGACGAGGTAAATCACTTAAATCACTTAATGCCGACGCTCGCTTCTCAAAATGCACAGAGGACGGTGATCCTGAGGGATCGCCGAGGATCTCTGGATCTCGAGAAGGAGAAGCCAAGAAGGGCAAGGCCAAGGCGGCCACAAAGCCCAAGGTGGCGGCCGAGCCGACGCTGAAGCTCGCCGCCATGGCGGCCGCCACCGCCAAGAAACCAACAAGGGCGACGGAGCGACCGGCAGATCAAGCGGGCGCTGGTCACCCCAATGAAGAGACTAAGTTCTCCCTCCTCGCCGAAAGCAGAGCGACGAAGAGTAGAAGACCATGGCCCTTCGGCTTAGGCGTTACCGCAAGCTCACCCGGCCATATGGCGCGGCTACAACAGTCGCCGAGCAAAGGAGACTCGAGGAGGAGGTTGCGCAAGGAGAAACTCCTTGCGTTATGCTGAGAGGAGTGCTCACCACCAGAGCCGAGCTCATCGCCATAACGCCTAAGGGCCAAAGCGGAGAAGCCGCCAAGGAGCCCCGAGGAAAAGGCGGAAAGTTCTCGCGAAGAAGATCAGGTCAAGCCCCACGGCGGTATGTAGAAATCGATCCTTTGATTTTTCCACCTCCCGACCGCATTAGACTTAACGATCAACTCTCGCTCATCACCGCCTAAGAAGAGACCGCCACGGACGATGCCGAGGAGGCGGTTGAGCGGTCATCGCCGCCCGAAAGATCCGTGACGCGCTGTCATGGGCAAAGGAGGCGGGCGAGCCTCAAGGACAAGCCGGCGGCGTGGAGCTTGCCGCCGGCTCCAGCGAAGCAGATCGCGCTCAAAGGCGCGTGAAGCTACCGGAGGCGAAAACAGCAGCTGGTGGCGCCACGGACCTCGGGGCCAAGGCAATGGTTCGAAGAAGCCGCCAGCAGGACCGAGCAGCCAGTCTCGCCAGCACTTCGTCGCAGGGCAGCTCACCCCAAGCGACGGATTCTCCGCCGAGCAAGGTGAGACCCCACTGCCGGGAACAAGAAGAAGCCCCCAGCAAAGCCGAAAGGTGTCGCCCCGCCGGTGGAAACAACGGCGCCGCCGAGCGGAGTAGCCGCCTCGCCCAAGACGTCGGGCGAAGAGGAGAAGGAAGGGGGAAGGAGCGCGGAGACGAAAGCGCCGCCCGTCGCCCCGCTCCCGAAAGCGTACGCGGCCCCGCAAGAAGAAGGAGCGCACACAAGGCGGCGACGGCAAGAGCGCGCCTTTCGCCCCGACGAAGCGGGCTTCGTGACGCATGGCCTCGAGGACCGCCTGCGTCGCGGACTGAAACGCCGACTTGGCGAGGTAAACACCAAGGCCGAATTTCATTCAGCTTAGCCATATCATCGCAACGTAGTTAACTTGTTCTTCCCTCTCAGGTCTTCAAGGACACCATGGCGGAACTCGAGGATGGGGTCACCATCGAACGGGCCGCCGTGCTGGCATCCCTCCGGGAGCATCTTCGGCAGAGATCCCGGCAGAGCACTCAAGGCTGCCCAGAGCCGAGCCTACCAAGGCGAAGCGAAGAAGCTCAAGGCCAAGCCGACCAAAGAGAGGCATTCTCCGAGGCTCTCCTAAAGGAAGCCGAGGAGCCAAGGCAAGCCGTGAAGGCGAGCACCACGGAGGAGATGCCGGGCCGCACGAAGTGGCTCGAGGAGAAGCCACGACGCTGGCCCCATCGGGCGGAACTAGCTTGCAGAGGAAGCCCAAGCTCAAAGCCCAGCTCGCCAAGGAGGAGCGGACATCCGCGGACTCTGTGCTAAGATCTCAACCTCGTGGGCTTCACGGGAGGAGATTGAGGAGATGTGAGGATGGCGGTGAGGGCGATCACCAGGAGAACAGGTCAAGGAGCCGGACGAGCAGCTCAAGACCGCCGAGCAACAAGTTAGTCGAGCGAGGCTCGACCGACCAGCTGAGGGCCAAGACCGAAGAGGTCGAGGCTCTCCGGCAAGGCGACGGAGCGGGCCAGAGCAGCAAGGAGGAAGCCGATCGTCTCCGAGTGAGGCCGAGAGGGCTTCAAAGCCTGTGGGAAGTCCTGCGCTTTAAGGAAGTGATCGAGGAGCTCAAGGAGCAACTCGCTTCTAGGTAGTCAGAGGGTCAGAACCCGAGATGGACTTTTGTGCTCGCAAATGTGGTTAATAAAGATTTACCCTTTTCCTCGCAAAGAGAGAGCAAACAAAAGGACAAGAACGAACAAAACTAAGAGAAAAGCGAACAGCGCTTAGGAGTTTAAGAAAACGGTGAGAGCGCTCGCTTAACTCCCGGCCCGTTGTGCAGTATCTCGCTCGAAACTGAGTTTGCGAACCGAACAGTGCACAAGAGAAAGAGCGACACCCTAGCCCCGTGCACGGACGATGCTCGAGAACCTAAGCTTGCGAACTTCGCGACGCGTCGTAGGGAGAAAGAGCGACACCGTACATTTTGCTCGATCTGTTCCGTAGTACGCTTTCGCTGACGTAAGTTAGGCGATCCGAGAGTAGCCGAACAAGGAAAGTGCCTCCGCCATGGGGCTTACGAGAGCAAAGCTTTGCCAAGTGGTCGTGCCGGCGAGAAGTGCCTCGCCGTGGAGGGCTTACGAGAGCACCTTAGCCGCAAGGTGGAAAGGCCGTGTTACGCAACCCCGAAGTTTAGGAACTTGTCGGAACTAGATACGGGTAGGGAACAATCCTTAAGATTGCGGAGCCAAGAGTTCGCAAGACCGGCAGCCATCAAGTGTTACCCGAGAGAAAGTAGTCTCGAGAAGACAAGCAAAGTGAAAAGGGCACAGAGGCCGCCAAGATTCACCGAGAATTGGATTGAACTTTACATGGTGCCCGAGAGACTTGAACGAACTAAGGCGCCAAGTTTTACAAAAGCGCAAAGCTAAGCAAATACGTAAAAGACCTACACAAAGAACTTACGAAAGTGGTCGATGTTCCAAGTGTTGGTCGACTCTCCCGCCCCTCCATGGCAGCGAACAGCCCGGGCGAAAGGAAGAAACGCATCGTGAACGGGCCCTCCCAACGAGGAGTTAACTTGTTGGCATTGGACAAGTTTCGACACGCGCAGAACGAGGTCGCCCGCTTTCAAAGCCCTAGGTCGAACTATCTTGGCAGCGTGCGGGCGAAGATCTTGCTTTAGTAGCGCCATTCGACTTGTGCCCGGTCGCGTGTGCCTCGAGGAGATCGAGATCGAGGAGGCGCTTGCTCGTCGTCAACTAAGTTGACCGAGCTCGGCGAGGCGAACCGAGTACTATTTCAAGGGCGGATGGCTTCGCACCATAGACCGCTTGGAAAGGAGTTTCCCGGCCGCCTGGCCGTCAGAAAAGCGAATCGCCCTGAGGACGGAAGGAACTTCACAACCCAGCCTTCTTGTGCTCGCTGAGAGCAGCAAATACCCGCCGCTTGATACCCGGACTATCTGTCTGTTAGCTCGCCGATTGCTCCATTGCTCGTGGATGTGCCACGAGGCTAAACAGACCTTGGTGCCCGGTGCTCGCAGATTCCCGAATAGCTCGCTCGAATCGGGTACCGTTATCCGTGATCAACTTATGGGGAATCCGGCTGCGTGACCATGTTGCTTTTGAAAAGCGAACAGCCGCTTTTGGCGTGAAGAGGCGATTTATTGTGCTCGCCTCAATCCACTTTGTAAAAGTGTCTATGGCGACAAAGGTGTGTATAGCCCTTGTACCCCTTAGGGAATGGGCCGAGCAGATCCGCACCCATGTGGAAAAAAGGCCAAGACGGGGATTGTTTGGAGCTCTTGGCGGGCTTGTGTGCCTTCCGGGCGTGAAATTGGCAAGCCTTGCACTTAGTCACGATGTCCGGGCATCTTGTAACGATGGGCCAATAATAGCCCATGCGAAACGCTTTGCCGACGAGTTCAAGGAGGCGTGGTTGCCATGAGCACCCTCGTGTATGTTCCTAAGAAGGAACACACCCTCTGCTGCGAGATGCACTTGGAGAGAACTCCCGAGCACCTCGACGGTAAAGGATGCCGCCCACAAGCTTGTATGGGGCAGACGCCTTGTAAGCCGAAGAACGCTCGGCTCGGCCGTCGTCGGCGGTCCCATCGCAAGGTACGGACAAATGGCGTTGTCCGATCCAGCACCGCCGATAACGGAGACAGCACCACCTGCCCTGTTGCCTCGTCCCGAGACGTGATTGAGGGCTTGTGAAGGTGCTCGACGAGCACCCGCCGGAAGCGAGTTCGCGTGAGGATCCATACTTGATAGCTGGTCGGCCAGAAGTTGTCCTTCCTAGGCACGAAGAGCACTTCAAAAATCGAAAATGCCGCCCAACTTCCTCACTTCAACCAGTATCGCGCCATTGAGTCATCGCAAAGACCGATACTCCTTGTTAAACGATTGATGACCGTTGTGAATCTCCTTCACAATACCGTTGGACACCAAGCGACTTGCACGCCTTAGTCCCGCGAGGAGGGCTCGTACTCTGCGGCGTTGTTAGTCGCCGCAAAGTGTAGTTGGATAGAATATTGGAGTTGCTCTCCTTGAGGAGATGAGAACAAAACCAGCCCCCGAGTTTCGGTCGCGAGCCATCAAAAACATGGTCCAGAGGGTTCATCGGGTTGCTCGGGAGCTTCACGGGCTTTGAGCGGCAAGTCCATTCAGCGACAAAGTCGGCTAGGACTGTGACTTAATAGCGGTTCGGGCAATGAATAATGATCAAACTCGCTAGTTCCATTGCCCACTTAGCTATACGTCCGCTAGACTCCTTGTTCCGTAGGATTTCTCTCGGAGGGAACGTGGTGGGACCAGATTTGATGCTTTCGAAGTAGTGGCGAAGCTTCACGGAGGACATGAGCAAGGCATAGAGGAGCTTCGACCTCGTGGTAACGCCTTTGATCCGTGAAGTACCTCGCCACGTAATAGATTGGTCATTGTAGGCCTTCCCTTTCGACCGTCAAGATCGCGCTCACCGCTTGTGGCGTGCAACCTAGGTCTGAGGAGCCGCCGCCATGCCGCTGGGTAGTCAAGACGGAGGATTGGACAGTATCGCTCGCAGATCTGGAAGGATCTATCGGCTTCTTCATCCCACGAAACCATTGTGCTTGCGCAGGCCTTAAAAAGGGCAGCCAGCGTTCGCCTTTGACGGAAATAAACACGCTTAGAGCAGCCATCCGTCCAAAGGAGGCTTTGTACTTCCTTTACGTAGTTGGAGCCTGCATATTTTCAATGGCCTCGATTTTTTCGGGGTTGGCGGAAATACCTTGCGAGCCAATGACATAACCGAGCAACATTCGGATCGAACACCAAAGGTACACTTCTACGGATTTAATTTTATTGATTGCTGGTGAGATTGTGAAAGGTCTCGCCGGGTCTTTTACATGATCTGGAGCATACTTGCTTTTTACAACTATGTCGCCGACATAGACCTCCGTGTTTTTCCGCTTATTCGGGAAGGTCTTTCCATTAAGCTGGAACGTGGCACCGAAGATTCGCAGACCGAAAGACATGGTCGATAGCGAAAGTGCCGAAAGGGGTGATGAAGGCGATCTTCTCTTCATCCTCGGGAGATGCTTATTTGGTGGTAACGAGTAAGCATCTAAAAACTCGAGAGTGGGCATCCGCAATGCATCGACCATTTGGTCAATACGAGGCGCTGGAAATTGTCCTTAGGACAAGCGGCGTTCAGATCGTGTGATCGACACACATCCTCCACTTGCCGCCTTTCTTCTTTACAATGGCGAGGTTGGCTAACCACTCGGTGTGATCAACCTCGCGGATAAACCAAAGAATGAGCGGTTTGCTGGCGATCTTTGATGATCCCTGTTTGAATTCAAAAGCGGCGAAACTTCCGCGAGCAGGCTTCTTGTCCGCCGGACAGCGGCTTTGTGCTCGATTACCTCCCTTGGGACTCGGGCATGTCGATGGCTCCCGGCGAATACATCCGCATTGGCTCGGAGGAAGGCAATGAGCTCGCTTTCCTATTTGGGGTCCAGATTGGCCCCAAGTGGCTATCTTGGAAGTATCGTCAGCGGCAATGAGGACTTCCTTCGTTTCTCCCCGGTGAAGGGAGACCCTAGGCGTCTGAGACTTGGTCTGCGGAACTTTCGGACCAGTGGCGGAAGCTGGTCGACCAGGCAAGGATCGCTCGTCACAATCCAAAGTCTGACTTTGTAGTTGCCCTTGACCGTGATCACGCCGTTAGGTCCGGTATCTTCACACAATGGTAAGCGTGGTGGGATCGACCATAAACTTACCGAGAGATGGCTGCCCAAGATTGCGTTAGTCGCCGACGGAAGTCGACCACATCGAAAGTGATCAACTCGTCGGAAGTTGCTTGGGTTGCGAAGGTGACGGGAAGAACAACTCGCCCTAACGGTTTGATGACTTCTCCGGAACAATTCCGTAGAAGGGCATTGCGATTTCCTTCACTTGGAGCGAGGGATTTGCATCTCGCCCAAGACTTTAGCGAAAGCAAGTCCAAAGCGCCCCGCCGTCTACTAAGACACGGCCAACTCTCGCGTTGCTGATGGTCGGGGCGACCACCAGTGGGAGTCGCTGAGGCTTGGTCATCCCAGTGGGGCAATCCTCCTTAGAGAAGGAGATGGAGACCTCAGTCCACTTCATCGATTCAGGCTGAGGTTTTGCCTTTTCGACGTTGTGGACCTCCCGAGCGGCTTCCTTGAGGCTGCGCCGAGAGGTGTAAGCCGAGGAGCCGCCAAAATGACGGCGATATGGTTCACGGGCTCGTGATATTCGCCATCATCTTCCCGATCACCATCGTCGGTTTGGCGCTTAGCCTTCAAGCATCACCATGTTCAGGCGGGGTGGGCATTGGGCCCTTGCCGTTGTAGAAATCTTGAGCCTTGCAGCCCAAGTTCTACAGTGGCGTATATCATGCCCGTAGTGCTGGTGGAACTTGCAAAATCGGTCGCTCGGACCTTTCTTGCCTTGTCCGCCTCCCTGAGCGGGCTTTTTGCCCTTGTAATTATTGTTGGGCTTCTTCTGCCCGTCCTTGGGAGGAGGTGCGCGATCCATACCTGCGACGGTATTGTTCGCATCACCTTTGTTCTTCTTCTTCTGGGACTTCTTGTCACCAGGAACATTGCTGCTACTCTTCTTCTTCTCATCCACACCAGGCTGGGCGGACAGCTCGCCCTTGTCGAACGCCTTTTTAGTATCAACGCGCTCGCCGCGTTAGCATATGATCGGCCGCCTTGAACAGTCGTTGGCGGTCCAGTCTCATTGATCTCGAGATCTGGGTGAGCCGCTCGTCGCGGACTCCGTTTTGAAGGCGCGGACAACAGATTCATCCGAGATGTTGGGATCGTGTTGCGGATCTTAATGAAACGCTTCACGGTTGCGGAGGGTCTCCCGTTCATCCGGATCATCAGTGCAGATCATCCTCCTTGCCCGAGACGCACGTAATACCTCCGAAATTAGCAATCGAGCGTCACAAAGCTGGTTCCATGAGTGATGGAACCTCTTGGCGATTGAACGACCACGTCCGAGCGGCACCCTCAAGGACGGATCGGAGGTAATTAGCCATAACGAGCTCGTCACCCCCGGCCGCCATGATGGCCGTAGCGTAGATGGAAAGGAATTCCTCTGGGTTCTGAGTCCCATTGTACCTCTCCATGTGACCGGGCTTGAATTTTGAGGGCCACCGGACAGCCCGAAGCTCGTCGGAGAAAGCCCTGCAGCCCAGAGCATATGACCGGCCACCTTCCCGCAGGAACCTAGTCTTGAGAAGACGTTGGTCCTGTTGCGCGGAGGAACTCCTGCTGAACGGGATGACTCGGCCTGGAGAAACTCTCTCCGGGACAATCCACCACGTTCCTTCCTTGTGGTCGCGACGATGCGCTCCTCACGAGGGGACCGTCCGTGATCATCGCGCGCGCGCTTGCCCCTATGGTCGCGATGACTACGAGGACTTGGCGAGCGACGGCGACCACGGTAGCTCGCTCATGGGCGATGATCTTCGATGGTGGACGGGGTCACACGATCGATCAGAGCTGTCCGAATCATTCCGGGCAGTTTGGCCGTGCTGCCTAGAGGAGTTGTTGACTTCTCCTAGAGACTTTAGGCCTTCAGCCAGTCGCTCTAGGTTAGTCGCAACAGACACGCCATCTTGGCGAGATCAGCTTGATTGGTGGATCTAAGGACCGTTGCCATAGCCTCGAGCCGTTCCCGACTTTGATCTATGGGTCCCGGGATCCCTGAACCATCCGCGTTCGCCTTGATCGAGTCTCGTCACGCGGAACCGACCAACAGGGAAGCTTCTACTGGGAGACTTAGCGCCGCAAGACGCGAGGTGGGTCGCGACATTGTCGCTTAACCGTCGCGAAACCATGCTAAGGTTTGATTGATGGAATCGTCGAGGTCTGCGGCGAATGGCGTCTTGCTTTCATGGCGACTGCGCGACCTCGTCTTGATGCCGAAGCGAGTTAACCGCCCGACCGCCAGCCGCCATGTACGGCCGTGCAGGATCCCCAGAGGTTCCTACATCGGCCATGTTAATGCTGCGGGGGCCATGCGAAGGTATGCTAGACGGTGTCATCGCTGTGTCTCCACAGGTAGAATCTACCGACATAGCCTTGGAATCTGATAAATCTAAACCATCGTAAAGATCATCGGCGTCAGTAAGTCGCTGCCGATGACGGAGTGCGATCCGAGGCTATCTACGCCATGTAAGCGGAGACATACGCCTCGGATCGAAAGCGTTCGAGACCGAGCAGATCGATCTGAATCGGCGAGGATGAGACATCCCGCCTTCCGAGTCGTAGCCCTCGGGAAGTATCTCTCAGATCGCCGATGGAGTTCGACATGCTCGTCTGCGTGTCCCCACGGACGGCGCCCATTGTCGACGGTTGGGATATCGACCCAAGTCAACCAAGGTTCTTCAAAGAGGAGATAGGAGACACACGAACAACCACGAACATCAACGAGCAGAGCGTGGGTTTTATCCCGTTCGGGCCTCTCGGAGAGATAATAGCCCACGCCCGGCCTTTCTTATATATCGAGATGAATACAAGAGGTGGCTCGGACGAGACGAACAAGTCTCGGCGAGATTATGGGTGTACAAGCGAATATCGGATGTCTAAAAGCTAGATCAAGTCGTAAAACTCAATGCCTGTGTCCTCTAAACGCCACGGGGGCCTGTTTATATAGTCTTGAGCAAACCGATCTACCGAGGGAATATCGGGCGGGCTAACTACGAGATAATGAACGAACTCATTACATGCCAAATATATCCCAAGGTAGATAAGGTAAACTCCTAATCTTGGGGATCACGACTCCTAATCCGGTCAGGAAACCACGTCCAAGGTCTTCACGTAGCCGTCAGCGTAACTCGCTCGAGTCGGACTCAAACAGAATCCTAGGCCATTACGCACCGTGCGGCCATGAAGTCGTTTGGCGGGATGCACATGGGCTGATAGAACCTCCTGAATTTGGGCCTGGTAGGCATTCGATTGGGCCGTCAGGGAGTGGGCCATGGCAATGGGCCGTGATCTAATCCCCGACAATAACCGAGCAACATTCCAGATCGAACACCAAAGGTACACTTCTCTGGATTTAATTTTATTCGATGCCTGGCGAGGTTACGAAACGTCTTTTACATGATCTGGAGCATGCTTGCTCTTTACAATTATGTCGTCGACATAAACCTCTAGGTTTTTTCCGCGCTATTCTGGAAAAGTCTTCTCCATTAAGCGCTGGAACGTGGCACCAGCGTTGCGCAGACCGAAAGACATGGTCGTATAGCAGAAAGTGCCGAAGGGGGTGATGAAGGCAGTCTTCTCTTCATCCTCGTGGGAGATGCTTATTTGGTGATAACCGAGTAAGCATCCAAAAACTCAAGAGTTGGGCATCCGCGATCGCATCGACCAATTTGGTCTATGCGGGGCGCTGAAATTGTCCTTGGGACAAGCGGCGTTCAAATCGTGTGATCGACACATCCTCCACTTGCCGCCTTTCTTCTTTACAATGACAGGTTAGCTAACCACTCGGTGTGATCAACCTCACGGATGAAACCCGCAATGAGCGGCTTGCTGTCGATCTTTGATGATCCCCGCTGAAGTCCGAAAAGCTTGAAGCTTCGCGAAACAGCTTTTGTCCGACCGGACGGCCAGTTTGTGCTCGATGACCTCCCTTGGGACTCCGGACATGTCAGATGGCTCCCAGACAAACACATCTGCGTTAGCTCGGAGGAAGGCGATGAGCTCGTTTTCCTATTTGGGGTCCAGGTTGACCCTCAAGTGAGCTGTCTTGGCAGCATCATCAAAGGACAGTGGAACTTCCTTGGTCTCTCCTCCTGGCTGAAGGGAGACCTTAGGGCGTGCAGACTTGGTCTGAGGAATTTCGGGGCCACGCGGCGGTAGTTGGTCGACTAGGGCGAGGGACTGCTCGTCGCAATCCAGAGCAGCTTTATAGTTACCCTTGACCGTGATCACGCCGTTAGGGCCCGGTATCTTCACGCAATGGTATCCATGATGGGACATGGCCATGAACTTGCCAAGAGATGGCCGGCCCAGGATCGCATTGTACGCGGAAGGGAAGTCGACCACGTCAAACGTAATCAACTCTGTCCGAAAGTTGCTTGGACTGCCGAAGGTAACAGGCAGAACAATCTGCCCCAATGGCTAAACAGCTTCCCCCGGGACAATGCCGTAGAAAGGCATTGCGACTTCTTTAAGCTTGGAGCGAGGAATCTGCATCTCGTCCAAGACCTTTGCTGATAGCAGGTCCAAAGCGCTCCCGCCGTCGACCAGGACGCGGCCAACTCTGGCGTTGCTGATGGTCGGAGCGACCACCAGAGGGAGACGCTGAGGCTTAGTCATCCCAGTGAGGCAATCATCCTTAGAAAAGGAGATAGAGACCTCGGTCCACTTCATCGATTCAGACTGTGGTTTGCCTTTTTCAGCGTTGTGGACCTCGGCGGCTTCCTTGAGGCTGCGCGAGAGGTATAAGCCGAGGAGCCGCCGAAAATAACGGCGATATGGTTCACGGCTCTTGATATTAAATCATCATCGTCCGATCACCACCGTCTACCGGACGCTTGTCCTGCCGCATCACCTTGTTCGGCGGGGTGGGCATTGGGCCCTTGCCGTTGTAGAAATCCTCGAGCTTTGCGCCCAAGTTACGCAATGGCGTATGTCGTGCCGTAGTCTTTGGTGGAACTTGCAAAATCGGTCGCAGACCTTTCTTGCCTTGTCCGCCTCCCCGAGCGTGCTTTTTGCCCTTATAGTTATTGTTGGGCTTCTTCGCCCATCCTTGGGAGGAGGTGCGCGATCTATACCTGCGACGGTATTGTTCGTGATCACCTTTATTCTTCTTCTTCGGGACTTCTTGTCACTAGGGTTGTTCTTGCTCTTCTTCTTCTCATCCACACCAGTTTGGTAGCGGCTCGCCGCCTTGTCGAACGCCTTTTGATTGGGACGCTCTGCCGCGTTAGCATAGCGGTCACCGCCTTGAACAGGTCGTTGGCGGTCCAGGTCTCGTTGATCTCGAGATCCTGGGTGAGCCACTCGTCGCGGACTCCGTTTTTGAAGGCGCGGACAACTGATTCGTCCGAGATGTTCCGGATCGTGTTGCGAATCTTAATGAAACGCTTCACGAAGTTGCGGAGGGTCTCCCTGCTCATCTGGATCATCCGTGCAGATCATCCTCCTTGCCAGACGCACGTAATGACTCTAGAAGTTGGCGATCGAGGCGTCACAAAGTTGGTCCCATGAGTGATGGAACCCTCCTGCCGATTGAGCGACCACGTCCGAGCAAAGACTCTCAAGGACGATCGGGAGGTAATTAGCCATAACAAGCTCGTCACCCCGGCCGCCATGATGGTCAGAGTATAGATGGAAAGGAATTCCTCCGGTTTTGTGTCCTATTGTACCTCTCCATGTGACCGGTTTGAACTTTGAGGGCCATTGGACAGACGAAGCTCGCCGAGAAAGCCCCGCAGCCCAAGGCATTTGACCGCCACCTTCCCGGCGTAACCTAGTCTCGAGAAGACATTAGCCCTGCTATGCGGAGGGACTCTCGCTGAGCGGAAGATTCACTGGAGAAATTCTCTCCGGACAATCCGCCACGCTCCTTCCTCGTGGTCGCGACTCGCGCTCCTCACGGGGACCGTCCGTGATCATCACGTGCACGCTTTCCCCTGTGGTCGTGACGACTACGGGGACTTGGCGAGCGACGGCGACCACGGGTAGCTTGATCGCGGACAGTGTTCCTTCGATGGTGACGAGGGTCACTCGATCGGTCAGACCTGTCCGAGTCATTCCGGGCAGGTTGACTGCGCTGCCTAGAGGAGGTGTTGACTTCGCCTAGGGACTTTAGGCCTTCGCCAATCGCTCTAGGTTAGAAGCAAAGACGCCATATACTGGCGAGATCGACTGATTGGTGGACCCGAGGACCGTTGCTATAGCTTCGAGCCGTCCCGACTACGATCTATGGGTCCCGGTTTACGAACCATCCGCGTTACCGATCGAGTCCGATCACGCTGGGAATTGACCCGACAGAGAAACTTCGCCGAAACTTAGCGTCGACCGCGAGGTGGGTCGCGACGTTGCCGCCACGCCGGTCGCGAAACCGCGCAAGGTCTGATTGATGGAGGTGTCGAGGTGCGGCGAATGATATCTTGCTTTCGAGCGAGCAACGCGACTCATCTTGCCGCCGAGCGTAATTAATCGCCGATCTCGCCACCGCCGCGATCCCGCGGGATCTCCGGAGGTTCTGCGCCGGTCATGTTGATGCCGGGGCCATGAGAAGGTATGCTTGACGGTGTCATCACTATGTCGCCATTGTGGAATCTACCGACATAGCCTTGGAGTCCGAGCAGATCTAAACCGTCGTAAAGATTATCGGTTCCGTAGTCATCGTCAATGACGGAGTGCGATTCGAGGCTATCTTCGCCATATAGGCGAGACTTACGCCTCGGATACGGAAAGTGTTCGAGACCGAACAGATCGATCCGAATCGACAGGATGAGGCATCCGTCGCCGAGTCGATCCTCGTGAATAATCTCACGGTCACGATAGAGTTCGACATGCTCGATCTGCGTGTCCCCACGGACGGCGCTTAATCGCCGACGGTTGAGATAACGATCTCAAGTCGCTAAGGTTCTTTAGAAGTGAGATGGGAGACACGCCGAACAACCACGTAACAAAGAACGAAGCAGAGGCGGGGTTTTATCTGGTTCAGCCTCTCGGGAGAGATAATAGCGCCACGCCCAAATTTTTATATATCAGAGGAGATTACAAGAGGTGGCTCGACGAGACGAACAAGTCTCGGCGAGATTATGCGTGTATGAGTGCTAAAGCTCTAAGCCAGATGCTAAGACGTGAATTGGATTCAGATGCCCCCCAAACGCCGTAGGGGCATGGTTTAAATAGTACAGGGTAAACCGACCTACCGAGGGAATACGGGCCGGGCTAACTACGAGATCGTAACGAACTCAGTACATGCCAAATATATCCCGAGGTAGATAAGGCATACTCCTAGTCTTGGGGATCACGACTCCTATTCCAATCCGGGAAACCACGTCAGGGTCTTCACGGTTGCAGAACTCGCTCGAGCCGACTCAAACAGAATCCTAGGTCGTTATGCACCGCGTCAATCGAGAAGTCGTTTCGCAAGATGCATATGGGCCAGATAGAACCTTCCAGGGAGCTGGGCCCTGGTAGGCTGTTCGAGTGGGCCGTCAGGGAGTGGGCCATGGCAATGGGCCGTAATTTTATCCCTGACATGTACACACTCAACGGAGTATTATATAAACTATCATGATAGCTACGCTCTCGGTTGTGAGCATGCTAGGTGATCGTTCATATGGTAGCTATATCTTTACCTCTCACCTCTTTTAAAAGGTAAAAGATGGAATATTGATCCCTAAGACACGCAGCGGAAATGGAAGATGACGATACGGGAAGAAAGGAGTCCATCACTCATCTATGCTCTAATGATATTCTAAAGACATTTTTATATCCTTTTATAAAGGCTTTATAGAATTTTTTTTAAGACAAACTCCTAAAAGCTATCCCTTGTACTGAGCTATATATTGCATTATACTCTCCTAAATTTGTGGAGTACATTTGTACTCACGCGCGTCTTGCTTTTACTTTCTTTTCAAAAACCTTTAGTTGGAGAACCGTCCCAGAGGAACGAGGAGGTCTATGAATACGAAAACTACAAGGAATATCCTAAAGTTTAGGTTGCGTTCTACAGTCTAGTATGCCTATAGACTTGAATACTATGTCGAAGGTTGTACCTTAGCGAGTATGAGTATTTATAGTTCCCTCTATGAGTATGCGTTAACCTGCGTGCTAACTTGATTGTACTACTTTGGTTACACTCACTATGTATTCATATGTTAATTAATGGCAATGAATCATTTTGTTTTAGACTGTGTGCCTACTAGCATTGATCCTTGTGACTAGTGTATTAATACATAGAAGACCATGGTTAAGTTGACTGGAACCTGATACTTTTATAACCTTCTACGGATTTTGTTAAAAGGATGAAAATGGATTTGAGATGAGACCTTACAATATTTTCTTTCGTTCTCCTTAGCGGTCCATGATGCATGCATCTTATCAATTCCCAAAAGAGCATCATCTTATAATACAATGCGCTAGCAGGTAAACGCGTGCTGACACGTGTCCCCCGCTGTGTTGAGCCACATTCGAAAATAGCCATGGCCATTCGATCATGATTGACGGTTGAATCCGGCCGTCCATTTATACTTTTTATATAAAAAAAATCCCATCGAAACCATGGCAACATGCGTCGTTTGCTCGGTTGGTATATGCCGTGGTCTTTGGGTTGTAGACCCGGGTTTGAATCCCAGTATCTCCCCATTTTTCTTCTTTTTCCCTTTCCTCTCCTACTCTTTTATACTCTTTTTTCCAATCATGGGTATCAGGTCGCGTGTGCTTGTAAGGATTCTAGGCCGAGAGGGGGTGAATCGGATAGTTCAAATTTTGATTTTGATTTCCTTTAGTGATTAGTCCAATTTATGACCCAAGCTAGCGCATGAAAATCTAGAATTCTAAGAGCTAAAGAGAACTACGCCTAGTAATTGAGCACGGATTCGACTACTAGGAGACTCGATGGCACTCACAGACAAACGATCTCAATATGATGTGCGGAAATGTAAAGGGTGAAGAAGGGGAGATGCAAACTGAGTTATTTACCAAAGTTCGGTGCTCAACAAATGAACACCGACGTTTCTGTTGAGGAAACTTTTCACACAGAGAAGTCAGGAATCTTTCGTCCCTAGCCCTCAATCCACTTGTGGTAGCTCTTCACCAACACATGGCAGGCGAGCTCCAAACCTTCATACAGAAGCGAGTTCTCTCATACGCAAGAGCTTCTCACAACACAACACCAACACATGGCACCGACCTCCGACACACAAAGGGTTTGCACGCACCGCCGACACACGACGATGACCACCGACACACGGTGGGTTTTGACCTGAACACATAAGGCACCTCCAACACACGGCGATGACCACCGACACACGGTGGGTTTCTCCCCGACACACGGAAAGCACCTTCGACACATGGAGACAAGATCTTAGCAAAGGCTTGGTGAAGAACAAGCTCAGTGACGATCTCCTCCGGCAATAGAGTCCCAAGAGCACAAGATCGGAGAGCACCACCTCTCTCTCTCATGGAAACTTGATCAAGAACACCATGGGAGAGGACAGTACCTTGGGGATGAACAGGAGGAGGTAGGGGCACCTTCGTTTTGTCCTTCATCTCTTCTTCTCCCTCTCTCAAGCACACATGGAGGCCAAGGGTGGAGAGGCAAGCGTGGAGGAGCTCTCAAGGGTGGCTAGGGCAAGGGGTGGCTGCAAAATGAGGCTCTCTCACTTTCCCCCTGCTAGTGGCTCCTATTTATAGGTACAAGACGAAAACCCTAAGAATGGACCATCTAGATTGAATTTCCCGTGATGAAGCCTAATCCGTCGGACCCAGTCCGATGAAGTGTTTCACTTTGGGAGTGGCCTGGTCGGACCCAGTCCAACGGTGGTCGGACCTAGTCCGACAGAAGGGTTGCATTTAGGAACTTAGTCGCTAGGAGTCGATGGCCCTGGTCGAACTTGGTCACTGGCACGCTCATCCATCGGACCCAGTCCGACGGCCGTCGAACTCAGTCCGACGGGCTAGTTTTTGTAACCCACTTTGTTTTGGCTATCCCTTTCTCCCTTTATGTCTCGCCTAGGGTTTTGTGCCATGTTTGTCGACTTGTGAACTTGGCGGGAACATTTGGACACTTAGGCGAAAAGTTTCGCGCCCACAGGAAATATCTGGCTTTGAGACTTAGCAGCTACGAAACCCTGGACAGCTGTTCCCCTGGAATACTCTCGAACCCTTGCCACTCAAACCGAACATCCCGGAACACTCTCGAAGGACTCGGAAATGTGCTCAGAAGGATCTACGACCGGAGATGATCTTCGCATGCGACGACGGGGTAGATGGACCGGAGACAGACACGCACACAAAGAAAATAGAAGAACTACAACAAAGGTCCTTAGCCTTGAAGCATTCGTCGGAGGACCAGTTGACATCAATTACCAAAACATTAAGCCCTTGAGAGCTTGTGCTTTCGGTGCTCACTTGGTCTCCACGCGGTGCTTAGCTTCCTGCAGACCTGGGTTCAAATCCTAGGAGCTCCCTATTTTTCTTCTTTTTTCCTGTCCTATCCTGCTTGTCTTTTCTACTCCTTTCCCCAGTTTCATATGCCATAGAAAAACATAATAAATGATTAACAAATAATGGGATGAAGAATAACAAAAGAGTACAAAAAAATAGAATTGTTCCGGTCATATCTTTGTACATCGCTCTATTAGTTGGCCATTTGGCAACAAAGCTTTAAAAGTTTAGCCTTTGCACTTTGATGAACTATTGGTTTGAAACTGATCAAAATGAAAACGTTATCTATTTATTTAGGCTAAGGCCCTGATTGGTTAGTTATTTGGTTTGGCTTATTTGGTTAAGCCATTTTTTACAGACTATTTAATGTAATATTTTATAATAATTTTTTGGGCCATTGTAGGATTTTGCTAAAAAAAACTTGAAAATATTTATTCATAATTTTTTAGTCTTTTCATAACTCTTTTTCAAATCTCTTAACTTTTGGTTGAACCAAATTGAACCGAACCGATCCGTAAATCAGAGGGGGTCTAATTCTCTGTCATCAAGAACGGTCGAATGGCGCGCCAAGGCGCGCCTACCATCCTAGTTATCCAAATCGAGCTAGGCGAGAACAGCCTCCATCTTAACTTATCTTAAATTGCCACGAAGCAAACCTTGCATCACGATATAGCATCAAAATATCATACTTCCTAGACGCCATGCATAATTAGGTCCTGATCTTTTCGGCTGACTAGATGAACGACTGAAATGACTTAATATCAGATCCATTTCGTTTGACTTGGTTTTTAAAGCGTTAGGATCCACCTTCCAAACAGGGAAAAATTGGAATAAAAAACCCAAAGCATATGTCTTTTTAAAACATAGATAAGTCGTTAAGCTGTTAATCGATAAGCTGTTAAGCTGAAAAGAACAGGACCCTAAACAAAATAGGTGTTGAAGTGCTAACCTAGGGAAGTCTCATATTTTGTTTTTTAGCTAGACTCAATCAAGACGACACCCATGAGTGTTGTTATCTTATTACAAACGTTGTTGATGGTCGTTAGTCTTCCTACATATTTGAATCATCTCTTTATTTATTGATTCAATGGCGGTTTTGCAATGAATTTTAAGTTATTTCACTTTGTTTCAACTGGTTTGCGCTTCTCAAAACTGGTACATTTAACCATTGCGCTTTTCCTAACTAAACCCTTTTGAGTGATGTTAGAAGATTTTGAAACAAGTGTTATTGAACTGTTATATGAAACCACGACGATATCCGATGAAGACCGGTGATCATCTTTTATGTGAGAAAGCTCAAAGCCACAACTGGAAGGTTTGTTAGGGTTATTTAGTTATTGCATAGTTTTAAATAGGCCGCTATAGCTTCGTGATAGCACTAGTATAGCTTTTTTGGGCATAAAACGCTACGCTAAGGACAAAAATTCCGTAAAAACAGCTATGCCTGCTATTTCCACTAAATTGACCGCTATTTCCGCTATTTTTGTAGCCGCTGTAACGCCACTTTGCTATTTTTTTACTTTGTTTGAAGATCTAACTGCTAGTTATGTATTTTGTTATTCTCTATTTCATTCTAACATCATCTAATTACATAAATATTTAACTACTAAATAATCACTTTAAAAATTTATATATAATGAAACTGGAGAAGAATAGAACGCAATCACTTATTCTACATATTAATTGTGGTCATATGGGCATTCATTAATCTACAAGTATTTATAAAGTAAGGTTTGTGCTTATTATTTAGTTGGATGTGATTATTATTATATAATTTTTTATTTTTAAATAATACTTATATTAAAACGCTATATTGGATAGCTTCCGCGATAGATTTTATAGCTTTTTTCGGACCTTGCCGCTAAACCGCGATTTAAAACCTTGGGTTATTATGAGGCAGAAGTTTATTTCCTCGTTGCTTTCTTTTTTTGCTTGTCTTAGCGTGACAAATCGTGTTGTCATTTTGCTTTGGTTTTAACTTTTTAATAGGCATTTGTAATGGATGTATGCTCCCTACTTGGTTTAGAGGCTAAAAAAGTTCTTTAATTATATAAAAAGGTTGCCAATGTGAGAACCATAGAAAAAAAATTGGATGATTTCTTAAATCAGAATGAAGTACTGAAACAAAGCTAAAGTATTGTCAAAACACTTAACATAGACATCACATGTTAAGGAAAAAATATTTCAACAATTATTTAGAGATGTTTGAGTCAAACGCGTGAGTTATGTTTCAAATTAAAAACAAGAAATGCATTATATATAAGAGCAAATTCAATATTTTAGAAGTGCAAACAAAAATATTTGACAGTTATTCAAAGATGTTTCTCAATACTTAACCAATACTTCACAAAGCAAAGAACAATGTTTTTGAGTTTTTCTATAGGGTGTTTTATAAAGGAAAATAGTGACAAGCAAAAATGTCTGAGAAGAGTAAAGAAAATGCTTTAGAGCAAGGATCTCTATTTTCCAATCCATACAAGCATATTTAATAGTAAACAAAATGTTTCATAAGAACATAAAAAATGTTCTTAGTAAAAATAAAGATTTTTTAACCCCATTCGTACGAACATTTCACACACTACACCAAAACGGTTCATATATACCAGCAAATTAGTGTCGATTCGCACAAAACATCACAAATATTCTTGTTAGTGTTGGTTCTTGGTTGGGCATGCGAAAGAAGCTCATATATGTTGTTATTTTAATAAAAAAACATTATATATGCTCTATGTTGATTATTATTTAAAATAGGCATAGATGTGCATACACTGCCATGTAAATAAAGGCAGTATATATATATATATATATATATATAAATAATAATAATAATAATAATAATAATAATAATAATAATAATAATAATAATAATAATAATAATAATAATAAGAAGAAGAAGAAGAAGAAGAAGAATATCGGTGTCGGTTCATGTACGAAACCGACACATAAAAATCAAAATGAGGAGGGAACCCAAAAAGCTATACACGCATGGTGGTTGAAAAATCAATACCTTTTACCTCTCTCCTACCCGGTGTTCGCCTAGTCGGCCGACTAGGCCGATTAGTCGCCGCCTAGTCACTAGTCTGTGATAATCCGTCCCGTTTAGGGGGTAGTCGGTGCATTAGTCGGAAAAACCGATTAGTCGGTCTTAGGCGACTAGGACCAATTAGTCGGGTGGGCCTGGATGGTTTTAGACGGTGGTGGGTCGGCCTAGTCGGCTACTAGCGGCCCGACTAGGGGATGAGAGCCCATTGGCAAAAGGCCTGTGGACCGTGGCCCAAATAGAAGTTGCCTAGTAGGGTTTTCCCCATCTTGCCTGCTGCGTAGCGCCCATCCTCCTGCCGTGTAGCGCCGCCGTCACCTATCCTCCTGCCGTGTCAATGCCTTTATGAGACCGATTCTCTCAATTTTCATGCTTAATATGTCTATATATGTATTTTGTGTATTTAATTTAAGGGATAAGTCATATATTTGGAGTTGTAAAATGATGTATATGATAAGTTGGATACTAATATTTTTTATATTTTTTGGAAAAATAAAAAAACGACTAGGCCGCCTAGTCTCCGTCTAGTCCGCCTAGTCTCTAGTCTGTAGATATCCGACTAGCACTTGACTAGCGTTTAGGCTAACATTGCTCCTACCTATCTCAAAGTTAATCTTATCTCTTTATTCTCTCCCCCATTTTTTTATCTTCCCTTCCCACATCTTTTCTAGAAACATGTTGTGTGTGGGTAGGGTAAGCATAATTTCAAAAACATTTACTGTGAGTACCCAGAATGTCATGCAAGTTAGGGATCATAGGATTTTACCCTTGATGTGCATCACCAACGGAAGAAGAGCTGAAGTAACCGAGTCCGATCATGAGAGCATCGGGGTAAAAGAAATAGTTGTTCACCATTGAGCTGGACATCTCCTCATCGATCATCACTGAAGTAATGTCGTACGATACTTCCTTAAAGGAAGTAATTGATCATGCAAGCTTCCTTCTCATCGCTGCAACAATCACATCAGCTCCTCTATAACATCGATACATCTAGACGTTGTGCGCCATAGCGTGGCTTGGGTTTCTAAGGGTTGGGTGGGGCGCAACAACCGGTAGTCATTGGAAAACTTACTGCCTAATCCACTCTGTTCCATGCTTCCCCTTATATAGAGCGCACCAACAGACTTCTATGATAGAGGCCCATCATGACTCTAATCATGAACAGATCAGTATCCACAAAATCAACTAATAGATCCAATATGTTAGATATGTTTCGGCCCATTATGCATGTGACCCTGTTGACACCCAAATTTGACAGGATAATCGGATACAGTGGAACGGCTAAGTATATCGAAATTATTGGGCCGAATCGGAAAATGGGCTTCATCGGCAAAGAAGAAAGGCGTATTGAAGAATACCAATAGTTATGAGACTCCGGAAGAAATACGATCTGATCAGGAGCGCGACGCGGTAAAATAGGACGTATCGGTATCGAAATTGTAATAGTATAAATAGGACCGTAGGTCTCGTGAAGATACTGTAACATCCCAAATTTTAAAACCAATTTGGCACGTTAATAATTTCTTAAAATACATAAATTAAAAATGTTAAATCATTTATTATATTGCACCATGGCATCATCATCATTGCATGCATTGCATTTAAATTAGAAAAATAATTTAAACTTTCCAAAATTTATACCCTTGATAGAAAAATGTGGTATTTTGTTTAATTCATAACATTTTACTAAAACCTATCCCAAGAGAATTATCTGGGATATATATTAATAAACCTTGGTAAACGAAATAGTATTTCCTAAAGTATCAATATATTTAAAAAGAGTATTTAAAAATAAAAGCTCTTTGGAAACCAAAAATATAAAGTGTTTTATTCTCCCATCGCCCAGGCCGGCCCATTCCCTTTTTCTCCTTTTCCCTCTCCCTTCCCCCTCCTGCCTCGCTGATTGGGCCGAAGCCGAGCCGGCCCACTTCTCTTTCCCCTTCTCCTTTCTCCGCTCCCCTCCTCCGCAGTTGGGCCGTAGTCGCTGCACCGGCCCATGCTGCCACAGCCGTCTCCCTTGCCCTACTCGCCGTGGAGCCACTGCCAGGTGGGCCCACTCTGTCAGCGTCCCCTCCTTCTTCTCCCCTGTTCTCCCTTCCCTGTACGCCGGTCGCCGCCGCTGTGCTCATTCTTCCTCTCACTCTCGTGAGTTCAATGGCTCATCTTCCCACGCGATCACTCTGTGAGCATCGTTGAGCCCTAATTTTTATTAGTGGCATTGATGACAAAATAGATAAATATTAAGTGCTATGGGGTTTTTGGACTTCTCGAAACCCTAGCGAAGACTCGGCGATTTTTTATAAACCCTAATTTGAAGCGTCGACAATTTCCTGAGCTGCTCCAAGATTTCAAGTGCGTGACCGGGCGAGAGAAGAGGTCACGTATAGATTAGGAGTAGTTAGGTTTATTTCCTGTTTTTCGTCGAATTTCGAAAGGGGTTCGAATATCTCAGACTATCCCGGATCTTTGCGAATTCTTGAGAACTCGGTTTCCGTAGTCCACCACTTCTAAAAATACCCAAATATCCCTTTGTGAGATTTCTAGAGAGAGAGAGAAACCCACCTAAATTTCCCCTCACCTTTTAGCCCAAAATCCGAAATAGCACTCTCTGTCGGACGGAGTCCGGTAGTTACCGGACGGCGTCCGATAAAGTGCAAATCGGGGCTTTCTCGCTGTCGGACGACGTCTGGGGGGCGTCCGGTCCGTTGCATCCGCACTGTCGGACGGCGTCCGGTGGTTACCGGACGGCGTCCGATCAAGTTCTTTTTCTGCTCTGTTCGCCGTCGGACGGCGTCTGGGGGGCCGTCCGGCTAGCCATTCTCCAGCACACTCCCACTGTCGGACGGCGTCCGATCAGCTGTTTTTTCGTGAGCAGTCGTCCCTGTCGGACTGCGTCCGGTGCCCGTCGGACGGCGTCCGGTAGAGGCTAACGGCTAGTCTTTTTGTCCTCTTCCGAGGGCAACGGCTAGTTTTGCTCTTGGGGCTATAAATACCTACCTAGTGGTGGCTATTTTGAGGTTTCTTTGCCCACTTCACCTACTACATTCATAGCTCATCAATTAGGTGTTCTAGAGCCATTCCTCCACCCACAAAGCATCCAAAGCCACAAATCATTAAACCCCAACACCGAGCTTCATGGAAGTCCTTGATCCCGCATGATCGGGTGTTTGGCTTGTTACTTTTGAAGACATCCTTCGTGAGGCGTGGGCTTGGGAGTAGGCCTTGGAGTGTGGCTACTCTCGAGTCGGTGTCTTGGTGTGAGTCCACCTCGCGGAGTGGCGGAACGACTACCGGGAGTAAGCGAGGCGTGAGGCTCGAGAGCGAGCCGGTCCTTGTGCGCAAGGGGTAGCCTCAACGGAGAGTAGGAGTCGCGGCTCCGAACTTCGGTCAAACAAATATCGTGTCTCCCTTTGCATTTATATTCCCGCACTTACTCTTATCGCATTGCTTGTGTTGATTGTGATGCCATGTCTTAGTTGCATAATTGACTTGTTTATCGCTTCCGCTTGCGTATCAATTGACACTAGGATTGGGTCACTCTTAATTTGATGCTTAAATTGAGATTAATCGAAAAGAATTTAAAATTGCCTATTCACCCCCCTCTAGGCCTTAGGATCCTCTTTCAAGTGGTATCAGAGCCTCTAGGTTCTCCGGTTTTAGCTTCACCGCTAGGAGATGGCTTAAGAGGGGCCTATGATAGAAATTAGAAAAGCTTCTATTTTCGATGAAACAAACTACAACTATTGGAGAATTAGGATGCAATGTTACTGAGAGGCACTTAGCTATGATGTGTGGGTCGCTTGTGAGACCGGCTATCCGGACCCTCCGGCCGGAACGATTGCTCTTGATGAAGTTCATGCTAAGTACAAACGCTTTAATGCCATTGCTAGAAATGCTTTACTTTCAAGTGTGTCTTCCGAAGTTTTTGATAGCATTGGCAATCTCTCTAAAGCTTATGACATTTGGAAGCATCTTAAAGAAATTCATGTTGGTAGTGCCGAAATGCTTGAGGAGAAGCTATCTCGAGCTAGAAAAAGATTTGATCAATTCAAGATGCTCCCTAATGAAAGTGTCAATGAAATGTTTCTTAGGTTGAACCCCATCGTCAATGAAATTGCCGGATGTTCGGAGAAGAAGGTCTTGGAAGACATTGACGTTTGTCGAAAGATGCTTGATGTGGTGCCTTTTAGCTTCAATCCACTTGTGACATTAATTCGAGCATCCAAGTCGAAGCCCAAGAAAATGACACCGACAAAGCTCCTCGGGCAACTCAACTCATATGAGATGCGACTTCTTGAAAGTGAAGAGTCCCCGCTCAACAAGAAGTCAATTGCCCTCCCCGCCAAAGCCAAAAGTGGGAAGAAGAAGATTGAAGTTGAAGAAGATGATGATGACTCCGATGATGCAATTCCGGAGATTGAAGAATTGGCCCTCCTCGTCAAGCGGTCAAGAAAGTTGATCAAGAAGATGAGCTTCCGCGGTGGATCATCTTCTTCAAGATGAAAACCCATCTCCGAAATGCGTTGCTATGAATATGGAGAGAAGGGTTACTTGGCGGCGGATTGCCCAAAAAGCAAAAGGAACAAGCACAAGACAAGAAATCAAGAGGAAGATGAGGAAGACGACAAGAAGAAGTACCGTCACTACCGCAAGAGCGATCACAAATCAAAGGATAAAAAGAAAGCTCTTGCCGGTCAAAAGATTAAGAAGGAAGATAGCTCAAACTCATCGTCCTCTCAATCATCCTCCGAAGAAGAAGATACTAGAGCTCATGGGCTAGCCGGACTTGCGATCAAGGAAAATGCTCCTCCGGCTCTTCCCAAGCAAAAGCTTTGTCTCACCGCAAATGTACAAGAAGAGGTGATTGGGGAATGGATCACCGATGACGAGGGCTCTTGGGCGGACTCCTCCGACAATGAAAACACTAAAGTGTCCGGAGTCGCCATCGACAACCCTACACCTCCCATGTGCCTCATTTAGGAGGTCAAGCCCCCGAAGACCGGATCGACGACGTCCCCTTCGTTTTCCCCGGAACCGATCAAGGCAAGTGCCCCTTCGATCATATCTTGAAGCCATTTTCGGTTATTTAGAAAAGATTTGCTAGACTTGAAAATGTGCATGCTAGTTTTAAAATGATAAATGTCGTATTTGTTAGACTTAGATATCATGCCGAATAGTATGGTAAGAAATATGGTAGGATTAAACCTAAGGCTAAAATATGGATTGCTCATATTTAAATATCTCGTTGTGGTAGGATAAATGCTTAAAAATCTTTTATGCGGAATGATTCAATTATTTGTGTGAAATGAGAATATTGTTGAGAAATGTTTGGGAAAGGATGGTTTAAAGATAGCGCATCAAGGGTGATGCTTGGTAGGAAATGATTTTCCTCTTACCCCAAAAATTTTCTGACTAGGGAGAGATATTTTTGTTGGTTTAAATAAGATAGCGCATCAAGGGTGATGCTTGGTAGGAAATGCTACCATGGCAGGATGATAGAATTCATATGAAGGTTTTCGGATATGGGTTCTTGTGCTTAGAATGGCGACGAAGATTGGGAGAATTGCCCTCGTACCATTAAGTTGAATGGGTATTTCCAAAATACCACCCAAAGAGTCTAGAGTTCCAAAATACCATCTCCGTTGCATCCGTTACCCCCAAAATAACACTACCATCAAACCTCCCCAGAATAAGAACCAATCTCCAGTCAAAATCCCCAACCACCAGTCAAAATTGCGTCCCCACTGACCACTCCTCCCCGAGTCCCCGTCGACAGCCATCGACCTCGCCTCCCTGTGGACGGCCTGCGACCTCGCCTCCCCGCCACTGGCCTGCCACCTCAACGGCTCACCTACCTCGCCTCCCCGTCGGCCAGCGCGACGCCCTGACACACTGCCGCCTCGCCGGAGCACCACAGCCCCACCAGTGGGACGACCTCGACACGCCGCCTCCCCGTTGTCCGGCCTGCCGAGGAAGTAGAGCATGACGCGGTGGTGGTACCCGTCTCAGGCGCTGGAGATGACGGAGATGCTGCTGCGGTCGACGAGGATGGCGATAGAGCAAGGGAGTGAAGGACATAGCTGAGGATGTTGTTTCTAGCAGCCTGGATAGCTCCGGCAATGCCGACGAGAAGGAAGACCTCGAGGAAGGAGCAGGTGTGGGTGATTTTGTGCACGTCATGATCTTGAGGATGAGGAAATGTTATGAAATATTGTTTTTGTTTCTTCTTTGTTGGTTCTTTGTTAGTTGTTGTTAGTGTTTAATGGTATTTTGGAGTAGATGAGCAAATACAAAGTGGTATTTTGGAACTCTAGTCCCTTTAGATGGTATTTTGGAAATACCCATTCATTTTAATGGCATGAGAGCAATTCTCCCAAGAAGATTCCCGGAGATATAAATTCTTTATATGCCGAGAAGGCTTCGCCCTTTAAGGTGTTGGCCAATCGGAAAAATGAAGGAATTGGATACCTGTCCAAATCGGTATACGGGTTGAATTGCTCTAGACCATATTTCGACTCAGACATTGCAAAAAATGCCACTAGAGAATGGAATAAATCTTCTTGATTCAAGCGCCTTCTGTTGCAGTTTACCGATATCATCTCTCCATAGGATCTGCATGGGCGCTCGTTGCCATCGGATTCTGTCTCACTATGAAATTCAAGGCTGAAGTCCAATTCTCCTATGGAGTTGTATATCTGTAGCTTCAAAAATAGACAGATAAACCAGAAAGGACCACCTAGGTTTCCTATTGAGAAATCGGCTTTCTTGGAGCAGAGACCTTCTCTAATCTCGTGCATCATCCGATAGGTTGCTCCTAGGAGATATTTGCCGATAGACAGTTTCTTGCCTGATGCCAATGCCTCAGCTACTCCTTGGTACACTTTGCTGGGACTAAGGGATTGGCCGCAGAAGAAAAACCTATCCAGCCACATATTCAAGAAGGCAATGTGTTCTTCGTCCTCGACATTGCCTGTTTGCTGGTGGGTGCTGATGTAATGTTGCCAGCCGAAGTTTTTCTCGGGAACCAGCTTGAGAGTGGCAGACAAATCAAAAACCGATAGCATTTCGCCATCGGGACTAAGGCCGGTTAGCATTGCTATGTCTAGGAGCGTAGGGCTTATTGGTCCAGTCGGGAAAAGGGATGCGTTGGCCGTGTCGCACCAGAAATAAGCCGATGCTGCCATGAAAGGTTCGTCTGCTGGCGGAGGGTGTAAGGAAAGGAAGATAGCATCGGTAATTCCTAGCTCATTCCATTGCTCTTTTTTCTGGCCATAAACCCGAATGAGCCAGTCCTTGTATCCCTTGATCGGGCTAGGCCAGGATCTAAATGCCGATTTCCAGCTGTTTATACTAAGCTTATCGGCAAACAAAGGAATTCTTGCTACTGAATGGTCTATGAAATCCAATGGGTCTCTTTCCCCTATTGGTCCCAAAGAATACAGAGCTTCAGTGTCTGAGCATCGGAATAGTACCTGAGACATATTGCCGATTGAAGGTTGAATGAGGAGTGGTTGTGCGCTGGAAGTCCTGAGGGTTCTGGAAAATCCGATGCAAGAGACGTGTGCGCAGAGGAGAGCGTGAAAGAGACGGCGAATGAAGGCCTATTTATAGCAGTGGCAAAATTAGGGTTTTTACCGTGGGTTTCGGTGTTACTGTTTCGGCCCATATAGCTTGGTGGGCTGACACGTGTTTTCAAAATGGGCCAGAAGCGAAGATTGCAGGGGTAAAACTGTGAAATGTTTCAAGACAATTTGGTAAAAATCTGATTTTTTATGAAAGTTCGGCTAATGAGAAAACTCATTGCCAAACTTAGGAGCATATGTTGACACCTAAATTTGGCAGAAAAATCGGATATAGTGGAATGGCTAAGTATATCGAAATTATTGGGCCGAATCAGAAAATGGGCTTCATCGGCAAAGAAGAAAGGTGTATTGAAGAATACCGATAGTTATGAGACTCCGAAAGAAATACGATCTGATTAGGAGCGCGACGCGGTAAAATAGGACGTATCGGTATCGAAATTGTAATAGTATAAATAGGACCTTAGGTCTCGTGAAGATACACATCATACTACAAACACAAACCCACTTTTAGAATCCGATCGACATCGTCGAAAGGCTTCAACTTGCAGGTAGAGCTATCTCGATGGGATAATCGATTCTCTTCTTGTAACCCGTATGTATGGCTGTATCATCTTGATCTCGTGTATACAAAGCATGTTAAACTGTCTCGGGTTTTACCGATCTTTAATGTGTTCTTGCGTATTGCACTGTCTCGATTTAATCGATCTGTAATGTGTATCTATCCTGCAATGCCGATTGTCAAGTATCTTATATGCTCTTCCTGAATTCGATATATGCAACTGTCTCGTTCAATCGATCTTGCTTATACCTTGTTTAGGATTTTGCGTGTAGATGTTTGCCGATTAGTATTGTATTTACCTCTATTAGTTCTAAGCCTTCAAATCTGTTTATCGGTTTACATCTAGATTTAGATCTGAATAGTGTCTTGGCCTGACCAATCTATTCAACCTATTCCTAGATTTAATCTAATAAATTGGTATGAAGATTTATTGCTAATATCATGTAAAAACAACAAAAAGAGATAAAGAATTTATGATTGAATGCTTATTGATATTTAATCGCTCTATCAGGCATTAAGCCGATAGATCCTGCAATCGGATTATATAAAGCTGATATAAAATAACCTGATCTAGCTACTTTAAAAAGCCGATTAGGGCTAAGTCCCTGACAGTTTATTCCTTGTCAATTTACAGATCAAATTGACTGGCACGCTTGGATCTTGGTTGCGACGCAAACACAGATTTGACGCTTCCGCACGTGTGTTCGCGAAAAGCTCACTTTTTGTGTCAACAGACCCGTCATGCACAAACCACCAATGCTACAAAACCCCCTTTTTGAATCACAAGTCATAAAGACTTCTAGTAGCATAAATCGATCTTTGAATGCATAGAGTGATAATATTAGCTGAACCTTCATACACTGTAACATCATAAAAATTTGGTGAGTTCTTAATATTTGTTTCAAATTAATTAGTTGCAAAATAATTTAATATGTTTTCCAGTATTTAAAAGTAGCCCAAAAGTATTTTTCTCATAATTAAAAGAGAAAATTATAATTATAAAATTTAATTTATATGAACGGTGATATATGTGTGTATGTGTGTGTGTGTGTATGTGTGTACACACACATATATATATCTAAGGTTTCAAATACTTCGAATGATTTTTGGGAATTTTGTCGGATTTTTTTACAAAGTTGTTTCTTATTCTTTTGAAAAATAAAAACTAGACTCATGGTTTTCTTGAAGCAAGAAAAAATTTTAATCTCACGTGGCACTATTTGGGTCGTCCGCTCATGCACGCATGAATTGTGGGCCGTCAGAACACTTATCAGGCCAAACCGTTATCTTTTTAATCTCATGCGTTGATCCGGCTGATGTGGCCGCCTGTGTGCCGTCGGATATCCCACTATCTTCATCTCCGATGTCGCACCAGACTCGGAGCTAGTGTTTGCACCTCAACAGGCAGGGCTTGGGTGTCCGTGCTACCTAGGGTGATGGGGATGAGGCCCGGTCCTCTGTTGAGATGGCTAGATTCGATTTGATGTCATGATGACCTTGACGTCCTAGCTATCAACCGCGCAAAGACCGGAACCGACGATTGCTAAACCACCGCGACGAACGTTATCAACCACACCAAAGCATGATCGGCCTAATCACGAAATGAAACATGCTATACCAAGTATTTTTTTAGTCTTGGATAGATGATTATGAAAAATCTTAAAAGCAATGGCCTATCACTAGCAAAGAGGAAAGGAACACGTTGCAACAATAATTGGGACATAATAATGCGGTGGTGGAGGGCAGACCGGAATCCGGAGGAAGGGAACTGCCTGAAACGAAGCCTTGGCGTGGCGTGAGCTTTGGGGGCAAATCTTTCCAATCCCCACCTTCATGTGTGTCCAGCTCAAGCCCTATTAATCAAACATTAAACAACCCTAAGCCATTCTCACAACAACACACAGAACTCGAGTGCTTCAAAAGAATCCAAAGAAAAATAAACAAAGGGGAAAAAGGAGGAAGAAGGTGGTGAGTGAGAGAGAGCTGAGCAGAGACCAGAGAGAAGGCGAGGAGCTGACCACGCGCACTGTCGCAGCGGCGAGGGGGATCTTTAAAATCTCCCCCCAAATCCCCCGCCGCATTGCTCGAAATCCGCGGCTTTGCTGCCCCGTCCGCCGAATTCCGGTAGGTTCCACCCCTAAAGGCGCCTCCTTTTTTGAAAAATCTGTGATCTGTTCATACCATTGACGCTTTCATTTTCCCCTTGCATTTTTCGCATGTGGTTCTTAGGTGCGGATTCGTCGCGCATTTGATCCGGGTTGGCGTGTCCGAGTGGTTTCTTTGATGCAATGCCGGATCGCTCGTAGGGGGAGGTAGGGAATGCTCCTGCTGTTGTTGACTGTTCACTCGGGTTCTTGATTTGTTCCTTGCTGTGCGCGGATATTAATATAGATGTAGCTTTCGTCTGCCTTGGGTCTGGCTCGTGGTAGGATAATGTAGGGTTCTTGATTCGTTCCCAGCGCCAAGCTGCGATTTTTTTTCTCTCTCAAATTGCTGTATTAATTATACTGTTCGCCCCTGTCCTCTGTGCTGAACGAGTGAACACCGTCTTGTTGATTTCAGCTGAAACCTCGGCGACGGCGCTGCTGGCAATCGATCTTCCCGAGAGAATGCCGGTCGTGGACTTTGCAGGCAGCTAAAGCCCCACCAGTGAGTCACATACCAGTATACCACGGTATTATCCCAGCCTGTGCTTACGTGAGCCTCAAACCAGTATACTGAACACATTTAGTTTTTCAGTGGAACGGTTCCTGTTTAAACTTTGAATTAGCATGTTTTCTTGAATTAACTTGTGGGTGACTCAAGCTTACTGCTGATACCAATGTGTTCTTTTTTCCGTGCTTGCTACCTTTTCTGTTCGATTCACTTGGTTATTATCATGTGCTGATGTTTTTCAGAAAATGCCATGAAAAATGGATATAAGCTTGTGAACTTGTATTCAGTGAAGCGCCTTAGTTTTAATGTAGTTGTTGGTTAATGGATTCCATTTGAAATTACTTACTTTATACCAGGAAGAGACATCAGCTATCTATTTGGAGGGATTAAGGGAAATAAAACATTAGAGCAGAGAATAGACAAATTGAGTATTAAAAAAGTAGAAAGATAATATCTATGAATTCATAAGAAACTAAGAACAGGAAGCTAGAAATTAAGAACAGGAAGCTAGAAATGGCTAATTTCATTATCTGTCTGACCCTTCAACCTTTTAGGTGGAGAATAATTTGAACAGAGCAATTTTTCTATTCCATTGTGTCCTTGTGTGGCACAAAGAAAAAGACTCACCTTTAGTTTCTTTGATTTGTTTTTTTTTATGTGCAATAGCAGTCACACCCATCAGGTAGTTGCCTTACATCCTGATGAGCACCCTGATGTTCTAGCATATGAATGTACGCTTGGTGAAAGTGTTAGCAGACTGACCTATTCTGATAAGCAATGCTGTGTCTTTAGAGCTTACTATATAGATTTTTAAGAGGCTTTAATGAAAATTTTCCGTCATGGCATATTACCGCATCAAATTAGTCAGACAACACAGTTCTACTAACATTATTCAGCTCTTTTGTAAGGCTGGCTGGTTCTGTATTACTTCGTCTGTGATAAATGGCGTTGGATGAGAAGTCAATGAAACATGATATCGGTGTTCATATTTGATGCCCAGTATTAATCAGTAATCACCGGTTTTACAATGACTTGCCACCCATTGTTTGGTAAAAAGCCATGTCAAAGTCTTTCATAAAAATATACAGGGGTTTGTACACATTATTATTGACATTGAATGATATGCCTTGTTCTCTCTGCATTATACTCCAAGTGTTCCAATAGTTTAGACTTTACCACTAGATTGCACTCTACGTTTGCTTTCCACTTCATGTATCTATTGCTCCATTGTTTGTGCACATTTTAGTGTAAGTGCTATTTTATTGTTTATTTATACTTTGCATATGCTATCCAGTTATATCCTGTGTTACTGGGATGGAACATACCTTGATAATTGATATCATTGGTTATTGATTTACTGCAGACTGGTGGTACTACACCCAAACGCCTTTCTAGCTGGACAGTGTTTAATTTAATCTTTCACTATATCTCTGGTTCTTCAACTATGGCAACTATGGTTGAAGGGTGTGTTGGCCCAAGTGAGCTTCACCTGAAGAAGGAACTTACTGCCTTGCGAAAGGCACGGTTCTTGCTTGATCCTGAAACATGCTCATCCTGGAGGTCTCCATTGAGTTCTACATCATTCATAACAACTACTAGTGCTATACATCACAATGAGATTGCCAGTAGTTTACCACAGAAGGTCATGGAGCCAGCCGCTGCAACCCAAAAGCGCGAAAAGAAAAGGAAAAAGGTTTATCTATACAATTGGAGACATCATTCCAACAAATCCAGTGAAAGTGGGATAAAGTTTGATGAGGATGGTAGACAGGCCTCAGCAGACTGTAGCCTTGAAAGCCCGTGCATTTCTAATGGTATGGACTCTAGGAGTGAAAGTTTTCTGGAAGTTCCTGTTAGCATATATAGCGTTCAAGGCTCAAATTCAGGCACTCCTATCAGGAGAACTGTTAGAAGGGTGAGAAGGAGTTCACTCTCAAAGAAAGGGGCAATTAGAAATTCAACAGTTTCAAAGTTGCTAGATCTCCATGTTAACTCTGGTGAGCAATCTGAGGATACTGAGAATTATAACTCAGAAAATCATGAAATGCTTCAAAAGGGTGGCTACTTTTCTCGCTCTACATCACCGCTGTTTGCTGCCTCTGGATGTCTCAGCTCATCAAATCCCTCTAAATTGTTGAAAGTGCCAAGAAGAGAAGGATCTTCATTTTCATGCACTCCAGTCTCCACTAGCTCCTATTACAGGTACAGAGGCAGGAATCCTAGCACTGTTGGTTCATGGGATGGAACTACTGCTGCTTCACTTGATGAAGATGGACTGAACCAGCCAGCATCAATGAGAAGTCAAAGGTGTGGTATTCCGTATTGGTCAAAGAGGAGCAAACATAAAGGATCTGAAAGAAGTTGTTCTCCTTCACTATCTGATACACTTAGAAGAAAAGGCAGCAGCCTACTGTGTGGAGGTCAGACAATGCATAGAAGGAAGAGATCATCTGGCTCCAATAAATGTGGATATCTTAATAAGTCTTCCCAAGGTGTGCCACTGTTGGGTGATAGCTGCCATTTCACTTATTCATCTTTTGACTCAGAAAGTGATGGAGTTTCAACAATCTTTGGAGAGTTAGATTTGGAAGCTTTGAGCCGGTTGGATGGCAGAAGGTGGTCAAGCTGTAAAAGCCAGGATGGGATTGCGCTGTCTGTGGGTGGAGCCGACCTTGTTGTTTCAGACCAGAGAAGCTTGAGCCAGAAATACCGACCAAGGTCTTTTCATGAAATTGTTGGTCAAAACTTTGTAGTACAATCACTCGGTAATGCAATCATAAGGGAAAGAATAGCCCCAGCATACTTGTTTCATGGGCCTCGTGGGACAGGAAAAACTTCTGCTGCAAGAATATTTTCAGCAGCTTTAAGTTGCGTAGCTAATGGAGAAAACAAGCCCTGTGGGGTTTGTAAGGACTGTACTGACTTTTTCACTGGAAATGGAATTAATCTAATTGAAGTTGATGCTAGCAATAGAAAAGGTATAAACAGAGTTAGGCATTTGATTGAAAATATACCAGCATCAGCAACTTCTTCACGCTACAAGGTGTTTGTTGTTGATGAATGCCATATGGTATCTTCTAAAGTTTGGTCAGCATTTATGAAATTTCTCGATGAACCATTACCTCGGGTTGTCTTTATATTTATAACAATAGACCCTGAAAACCTACCCCGTGCTGTCATTTCACGCTGTCAAAAGTATATGTTTTCCAAGATCAAAGACATTGACATTGTATGTCGGTTGAGGAAAATTGCTGTGAAAGAAAATCTTGATGTTGAATTGGCTGCTCTAGACTTGATAGCGCTAAATTCAGATGGATCTCTAAGAGATGCAGAGACAATGTTAGATCAGTTGAGTTTACTGGGGAAAAAGATAACACCTTCGCTTGTGAATGATCTGGTGAGCAGTTTTTGAGAACGTTGGCTCTTCTTTGAATTATCAATTGTGCTTTGTTATTTGTAGTTATGTTTGCTTCCTTGACGTTCTCTTTGAGACTTTTTTAGTCTAATTGGAAACTTGTATGATTTGATAACTTGTGTTTAGGAGTGATAACTTTGATCAACTGATTATGAACGCATCAACTGGATGATTACCATACAGCACATAGATATGCTAACTACATTAGTTGTTTTCATTTAGTCTTCTTTACTCAAGGTCATGCATTTTTCATGAAAATTATCAGTTTTTCTCTGTATTTAACTTCATCAATTATTCTAGTTCTACATGAATAAGCTGGATTTTTCTTTCATTGTTTTTCAATTATGAAATATACATAGTTGGCCTGTCCAAGATAGTCACAAAAAAGTTCAAATTATATTCTGTAGGTTGGGGTTGTGTCGGAGGAGAAATTGCTTGATCTTTTAGAGATAGCGATGTCATCAGACACTGCAGAAACGGTTAAAAGGTCCAGAGAACTGATGGATTCAGGTGTTGACCCGATGGCATTAATGTCTCAATTAGCTGGGCTGATAATGGACATCATTGCTGGGACCTATAGATTAGCTGACCCTACATGCAGCGGAGATGGAATTGGTGGTCGAAACAGTGAGTATATTCAGCTTGTTCAGGGAATTCTTTCAATGCTACTACCATCCATGCTTTACTTCATATTGACTGGGTATATTATAGTATTATACTACATCACGGCATCATTATCTTTTATATTTGTACTGCCTATTTCTATTTTTGCAGTTTGCTTTCCTTTATCATGGTGGTACTGTATTATGCTTGTGATTCTTTTTCCTCACACGTGTTGATGAACACGTTTTTCTTATCCTTTTGAATTTTTTCTGGTGATACTATGAGCACAAGTAAAAGAAATAGATTAAAAGCGTTGCTTATTCGATAACACTGTGATGAGGATTATTTTTTTTTTAGTATTTTCATATAGTTTTAACAAAAAAGGGTTAATTGGATTGATGTCGGTATGCCACTGCACCAATCTTTTTGCTCTAGATATTTCACTCTTCCTTTCGTGTTGTTATAGATGTCATTATGAAACCGTGTTTATGGGATATATGCCACTCCTTGTGCCACCAGTCCTATTTTTTGTATTCCAGGCCCGTATTTGTTTATTGTGACCATTGTACCCTCATCTTCTGCATTCCCTCTTCTTCCTTCTTCTCCTTCCTCCTCTCTCTCGTTTTCTTGTGGATCTGGTTGGGGGTTGGGGACTTGGGGGTCACCGGCCGTCCTCTGTCATGGCTCCTCGCCTCCGCTCCGGCGTGCTCGCCATCCTTGGCTCTGACGTGCCCCCGCCGCCCTAGCATACCAACACGATGCTTGCTCGATCTGCTTTGGCAAACCAGTGACTAATGGTGGCGTCTGCTTCCTTGCCGCCGACATTGCCTATATCGTTTGCCAGCCTTTGCCATCCGTGTCCCGACCAAGTCATTGCCCGTCCGCTCCTATGTCTGGCGTTGTTTGCACCATCACCTCAGTCGCGCCGACCCAGTCTACCTGGACCTGTTTGGCCTCAAATCTGGTGCCCCTCACATGGCTCCACGCTGCCCCGCCATGACTTCGTCGATTGACTCGGGAGTCAATGTCGTCGGTCGTTGTGTCCCGGTGTCGGGGCCCGAGGGGCCAAGGTCGTCGGTCGTTGCGTCCTTGCGCCAGGAGCCAAGGTCGTCAGACGTTAGTGAGCCCACGTCAGAGTGTATCGTTTCTTGTCATCAAAATGGGACACGTGGCACACGTATCGGCATATATCAACACGATTTTATAGTGACATCTATTGCAATATGAAAGGAAAAGTGGCATATATTGAATAAAGAGGCTGTGTGGTGGCATCTATACAATTAACCCTTTTTTTTGTTAAAACTATATGAAAATACTACAAAAATCCTCATCACACTGTGTACAGCCACTTAGCAAGAAGAATGTTTTTTAAAAGGATTGATGCTATATTAGTGTGTGCAGCCACCATTTAATGACCTAGTGTAATTGATTTGTAATTGTCTGACTGGTTGCTTTGTAGAGCATCTCTATGGTGTTCTAAACCCATTTCTTTTCCTTTTTTGTAGTAACTGATACTGAGTTGGAGAGATTACAACTGGCATTGAAGATTCTTTCTGATGCTGAAAAGCAGATAAGACTTTCAAGCGAGCGTTCCACATGGTTCACTGCAGCTTTGCTCCAGCTTGGTTCTGGTCATAATTCAGAAATAACCCATTCAAGAAGCAGCAGTAAACAAAGTGCTAAAGCAACCAGTGAGACCGTGATGGAAGCAGTGAGAGACTCCTCTGCTAGCAGGACTACATCTAATCCTTTATTCAATTTTCGTGGTTCAAAGAAAACATTGGACCTCATAACAACCAGTGGGCACTCCAGTCCTCAGGGCCTTGCTTCATTATCTTCCAGGATGAGGTCCAACGACAACTTAATATATGGAGAATGTAGGTCTGTTGATAGAGCTTTAACGGATTCTGCTCAGATAAGTAATTCTTTTGAGCGAAGGCCTATGATTAATGGAACCAGAGATAACCTTGTCCGAATTTGGAGAAAATGCATAGAAAACTGTCATTCCAAAACATTGAGGCAGTTACTTTGTGATCATGGGAAGCTAGTATCTGTCAAAGCATGTGAAGGTAAAACTATGTTATGTTTGCTTTCTTGTACTTGCACTATTTAATGTTGTTAGGCCTTCTTTGATCAAGCTCTAGTTCTGGATTTGTAGCTTAAGCTTCAAAATAGTAACTGGAGCCAGATTTTTTCCCAACCTAGCATGTTATACTAGATTGAATCAGTAATAGGGCTTGCAAGTTGCAAACTAGAGTACTAGACAGAAGTTTCAGAAACATGGATTATATTAATTTCTGTTTCAATGTTGTGCATGCTACTATAATTCATAAAATCATGATAGCATCTATCATTTGTTTGATTGCACCAAAACATGGATGTTTCAAACATTGGTCTAGAAGCTGGGAAGTGTAAATGCCACCTACCTAATTGTTTGTAAAGAAACTGAGTTGAACTGAGTGGTTTGGAATTGGGGAAAAGTAGATGTAGTAATGAAAAAGAGTTAAAATTGCATTATTCAATCTGATATACTTAAAAGTTATGAGCTTCCGTATACTCCAGATTTCTTCTACTGCTGTTTATTTAGGGAGGGAAAAGTCTCTTTCTTCTACTGCCACTTTAAGTCACACTGACATTGCAGCCAACTCTAGTGAGCCTATGACTGATAGATTCAGCATATTTCATGCTTAATTTGGACATGAGATTCTTCAAAGGATCCTTGAAAGCCTAAGTTTACTTATCATACGCTTTCCTGTATGCTTTTCATCTTCCTGGTTGTAGATTTTGAACATCATATTTTTTATCTAATGCCTTGATAAGTTTTTGATGAGAAGATGAACTTCATTTTCAGATTACTTAGTTGCTTTCATAGCATTTGAGGACAGCAATATAAAAACTCGAGCTCAAAGATTTGTGAGCAGCATCAGAAATTCAATGGAGACAGTACTGAGATGCAATGTGGAAGTCAGAATTGGTTTAATGCAAGAATTTCTTGCCGGGGGATTAAAACTTGAGGTGGACCCAGATGAAAGAGTTGAGTCTGATGTCTTGAGTTGCTCAACAAACAGTGACCGACTAAAGGGTATTCTGAACTCAAGAAGTTTAGATCGTTCTGAAGAGGTCGTGAAAAATCTGGAGAAGTACAGCAGTGCTTCAGCTGGTGGTGGAGGATTGCAGTCAGGTATCACCGAAGGAAATACAGCAATGCATAGAACTAGAGGACAAGAAGTCTCCACGGAACGGTCAAAAATAGTAACTGTTGAGGAGCAAAGGTTAGAGAGTGCATGGCTCCAGACTGTGGAAAAACACACATCTGGCATGTTAAATCTCCCAAGGCCTGAGAGAAATAAAGTTGTTCCACAAACAGGTGGCGGTCAGTACCACAATAGATCCTCAGTGGCAACTGTTGTGCCCTCGAGGCATGTTGACAAGGATCTGAGTAATGAGTTGAAAGCTTTAAAGATCAGTGACAGCCATTGTCCCCGGATAGGTCAGAATGCACTTATGGAGAATGGATATGCGATTTCACCAAGCCTCTTGCACAGCAGTAACCATTTGGCAAACTGTGACAATGAGAGTGTGTAAGTAATAAACTTATTTCTATGCTTTTCCTTCAACATAAATTCAGCATTTATCTTTCTCAAAAAATAAAGAACTGCATGCAACCGTTATAGAGGAAAATGTAACTGTATACAACATAGAAAGGTTAGTATGCAAATAAAGGTCTTGTTTTCTAGCCACATCAATTGATGCAAATAGTAGGGACTGCTATGTTGACTATACTTGCTGGTTCTCCTGTGCTTCTGAATTAGGTATACTTACTTCATGAACTTATCTACCTTTGCATATGGTGGCCAGATATTATTTTTAGCTGGCCAATTTGCCTTTATAGGACATTATTAATTGGGCTTATTATACTAAGAAATGCTCCTCTTCGAATTAACTTGTGTACTATTAGCTTGCCTGTGCTTACAAATATGTAATTATAGGGTTTCTGAGTCCGGGGCACCAGGTTGTCATGGTCTTTTCCCCTGCTGGAGATCTGAAAAATCAAAAAGAGGAAAGGTAAAACTATAATCCTTATGTATATAGTTATTTTGGTTTGTCAACATCTCATTTGATTCCACTTTTGCAATCCAGGCAACACGACGGACTCGTTTGAAGTCTTGTCAAGCTGGGAATTTATAAATGAGAATTGTGGGTTGGGCTGTGGAAAACAGATGCAAAAATTTAAAATGCCTCAATTCATTATTTCAAGAGGATTTAAATTAACCAAATATCTGTGCTACATCGCGTTTGCGGTGCTGGTCCAAATCTTTGTCGAGAGCCTGATCCAGGTGACGCAAGATCTCCGCCTTTTCAACGCAGGGACTTGGTAGAGATCAAAGTTGGTTACTGAGTAGAAATCTAGATGAAAATGCAAATTCAACAAATCAACCTGATCAATTGTTTCTTCTTGTACAGACATTTGGATGTCTAGCCTCGTGTCAAGCTGCTAGGCTGAGCAGCACAGCTCAATTCAGAGATGTTCATTAGCGAGTGATTAAAATCACTTATTGAAGTGCATGTCTCTTCCTTATAGTTGGTTTTGGTAATGTATATGACAGCATTTCAGATTACTTACCCTCTGGTCATTGTACTAAAAACCATTTTTGTTCAACAAAGAATGTGAAGAGCATGACATATACTTGAATATTGCACGATAACCGGTAGGCCGTTCATGTGTCTGTCAGTGATACAGCATTATTCTGCCTGTCAGATTTTCGTCCTGCCACTTGTTTGGTGAATTTATCTTGTATGTCAGATTTCTCCACAGTTTGACATTTTGTAGTTTGTAGTTTTATAGCTTATTTTGTTCAAAAAAAAGTTTATAGCTTACCATCACTTTCATCGAGCATGCTGGTAAAAGAGATCTAACAACATTAGTGTACTTTCTTTGACAAAAAACTTTTGCTGTGGTGTGTTCTGTAGTGCTGAAAGCCGAAACTAATAATCTACGTTGCATTTGAGAATCCTCCAATTGTGACTTCAATATTGTCAAGAAAAGGAAAAAAAAATGTCCTTGAAAAGGATAACACATAATCTAAGAAATTAATCTGTTTAGAACAAAAAATTGTATCGGTCGGAGATTATAAAATCTGACCTATCCATCATCTTCAATGATATCAAATCTGCTAGCTATGTGGCAGTGGCGAACGCATGGTAAGATTTTTGAACATGGGGTAAGCTAATATATATAAGTTTGAATTTTTTATGCTTTAGAAAACGTATATTGAATCTAAAAGGATTTGAACAATCTTTGTTAAAGACAGTCGTGCATGAGAAGTCTTTGGAAGGTCTTGGAGAGTTGGAGAGGTACACTTAACAACAATACGTCAAGCAGTTCGAATAGATCGACGAGTTAGTTTGCTTTCCTACACGTACGTACAACATGCTGCACCGCTGCATGCTTGATTATCAAGGAGAGAGCTTGTAAAGTCCAATTCAGGCGGTTTCCATCAGCCTTTCCTGAAACGTCCCCTATCCTAAAATGGGGGATGAATTCTTACCCTATTTGATTTAACAACATTCCCTATTCCGTTCCCTAAAATATATATTCTCTCTCAATTCCCTTATATGTAGGGATTTTCTCTTCTTTCCCTATACAATTCTTTATATAAGGAACGCTGCTGAAGATGGAAGAAATGTAGGAGATTTTTTTTTTAAAGGAAGCCTATATATGATATTATAGGGGGATCAAATTTAAGGATTCCTATTGGAGAAAGGCTCAGTCTTACCACTTTCGTTGCTCTTCTACAATAAATGTAGTCCCATATTAAATTTTAGAGACAATGCTATAAATAGTCCACTAGAGACCGCGTATTTGCTATCTATGATAGCATATCCATTTGACGCAGCAGCCTAATAGATTGATCGATAGACTGTTCTGAAAAAACAAAAAACCATAAACGGGTCTCCCAACACGGGCGGTGGGCCTATTGGGCCTAATTATCTAGAAAGGCCTAGACCAGCCTGAGGACGTCTCCAGAGCCTCCGGGAACCCCTCGCCACCGACGCCCGTCTCATGCTGCCACGAGAAGCTCCCAGAGATGAACCCAACCATGGAACCATCTCGAGCTCGCTCACAGATATCAAGTATAAATACCTAGCAAATCTTTCTCTCGCCATCTCAAATTCTCAACGAAGAAGCAAAGCAACCGATCGAGAGACACGCATATCAACTCTCTTCGAGGCTTCGAGCTCGAGCAATGGCGGCAGTGGGAAGCAAGGTGGTGGTTCTTGGGATGGTGGTGGTAATGGCGGCGGTGGCGACGCCGGTGGCGGCTCTGGTTCCGTACGGCCTCGCTGGCGGGCTGTGGGACCTGCTCGACGACCCGTTCCGGGTGCTGGAGCAGACGCCGCTGGCGGTGCCGAGGTCGTCGCCGGCGGTCGCCGGCGGCGAGCACACGCTGGCCCTGGCGCGGTGCGACTGGAAAGAGACGCCGGAGGCGCACGTGATCTCGGTGGACGTGCCCGGCGTGCGGCGGGAGGACGTGAAGGTGGAGGTGGAGGAGGGCCGCGTGCTGCGGGTCTCCGGCGAGCGGCGGCGCGCGGAGGAGGAGGAGGGGGAGAGGGAGGGCGACCGGTGGCACCGCGCCGAGCGCGCGGCTGGGCTGTTCTGGCGTCGCTTCCGGATGCCCGCCGGCGCTGACGTGGACGCCGTCGCCGCTCGCCTTGAGGACGGCGTGCTCACCGTCACCGTGCCCAAGGTCGCCGAGAGCAGGAGGAGGGAGCCGCGCGTCGTCAGCATCGCCGGGGGCGAGGGCGGCGCGGGCGCGGCGGAGGTGAAGGCCAGCAAGGACGAGATGTGAGGCGCGCGCGGGTAGGACGCACGCAGTGACGCAGCGCGCGCGGATGAAGAAGATGCGATCAAATCTTTGTGCTCGCGTATGTTGGCGCCAAATCTGCGTAATGTCAGCATTGATTATTTTGTCTTGATGTATGATCGTGCGCTATGTCGTACGGTATATGTACTTACTCCCTCCTAAAATATAAAACTTCTCTTTATTGTAGACTTTAATCATTATTAATTATTTGCTCCGACAATATATTATCAATAATTATAAAATTAACATATATAATTTTTTAAAATATAAATTAACTACATCACATACATAACACTAAGCATATATATTTTAAACTTAATTATTAGTTAAAGTTATAAACGTCGATTGCTTTTTTTAATAATGCATGTCTTATATTTTAAAACGGATATTTTGAAACGGAGAGAATACCTCTGTTTTATGTCAAGCTTTTAAAACTTATGTATATAACTCTTTGAAATTATCTTTTTCTAAAAAGAATTTCTAACAACGTCGCACATTATTGAATCAATGCATGCGTGAAACAATATTAAATGAAATAATATTAAATAAAGATGTTTTATAGGTGAAACGTTGTTATACAGTTTAGACGTTTGGTTGGTGCAATGGGAGGTGTAGTTGTAGTTTCCTTGTTCATTTATTTGGTTAGTTGAATTAATGGGATAATATTAGCGGATGAAATAAGATAGCATGAAATGGTATATGATGATGGTTAGATCTAGGTAATTTGTACGATATAAGCACGAAATGGTATATGATGATGCCATGATGGTTAGATCTAGGTAATCTGTACGATATGATTATGATTATATTATCTATTTAAACGATTCGGTGCCGTTTTTGTTAAAAACACATCTAAGGATATATAACAGGATAACCCTTCGTAATTCTTTCATCTGATTTTATCGACTGCATCTACAGAGCAACAAAAGAATCCGATGTTTTTATGGAAGGTAGCTGTAACCACTACTGCGGATCGCAACTTCTCAAGCGGCTCGTAAGGCCTGTGCAAGCGGTTTCAACCGCGACTGATGCCCGAGGGGCATCACAAGCGGCTCCCAGAGCCGCTAGCGATGCCCCTCTGCAAGCGGTTCGCAGTGCGATGGCGCGGGTGGACTGGCAGGCCACGTGGGAGCTCTGTGCAAGCGGTTGGAGGTACGAACCGCTTGTAGAGTGGCATCTCCGCAAGCGGTTCAAAAACCGCTTGCGCAGACGTGTATTACGTTTAACGCCTGGTTCATTTCAGGGCGCGCGGCGCAAATATATATTTAAATATATATTTCAGCAGGAGTTTTTTTTATTTGTCGTTTAAATTTAAATACATATAGGATAAGCATATAATTAGCGATCAAACAAGCTTAAATATATTAGATATTTAAATAAATATTTCAGCAGGAGTTTTTTTTATTTGTCGTTTAAATTTAAATACATATAGGATGAGCATATAATTAGCGATCAAACAAGCTTAAATATATTAGATAATACATGTAATAATGTACACTTTATATGCATCACCAAATTTACAAAGTTTGTGATTAATATACATTGTGCAAAATGGACAAAACAGTTCAATGTTTTCTTGCAAGATTTTCTTGACGCTCTTTGACGACGTAGAAGTCGTCCCTAGTTCGTCCGTGTTGGAATATGGATCTCGATAATGGAACTGCATACGGGGTTAATGACCTCATCGAGAATGAAGCGAATAGTTGTTCTCGTAATGCGAGCACCGATGATGTGGTAACACTTCAATGTGTTTATCCATGTCGGCCGCCAATTAAATTAAAGTGAAAAATAAATAAATACGTGCACCCATAATGTAAATTAATGGAGCACATAAGAACGTTATTAAGTTGTTGCTAGATGCATGGTTGCGTGCATATATACACGAACCTCTTCAAAAGTTTGAGGCTCAAGCTCGCCGTGGCACATCATTTGGATATAGTGGAACACATAGTAGCCACATAGGTTGTTTCCCGCAAATTGTTGTTTTACCTATGGTCGATGCGGGACAATTACAGATCAGTAATAACAAGAAATATTAATTGACAAAGGGCAATTACGTCGTTTTAGCGTACCCAGTCGCTTAGCTTGACATCGAATTCCTTCTTAATACGTCCTTTCTGAATATCTTGAAAGCTCAGGAACGCCTTGTTAAGGAGGTTAATTATCCACTGGTATTCCTTTTGCGGTTTTCTCCGTGAATCTTGGACGATGATCATGCTTTGGTCAAGCTTTATGATTATAAGGATCCAGTGGAATCTATTTATATATTGCAACAGTTATGACATGTAATTAAACAATATATAGTGTGCCATCAGGTGCCTTAAGCAATGTAAGAACGAGATGTTAGTGAGGACATCAGCACGTACTTAAAGTTGAATGGCAGAAGTATGTATGGCTTGTAGTGTTGTTGTACTAGTGCATGTACAACGTAGTCGTGGATTTTCTTTGGTTTTCGAGGTATTGGCCGACTTCCTCGTTGACCAACCAAGGGTCAAGGAAGCCAATCGAGTTAAACTTCGCTTTCTAAGTCTTTGTATCTCCATTCTACAGAAAATGGGTTAATTGAGTTAATTAATTAGGGTTCTCGACAAGCAGCATGTATAGATATATATCTACATCTTATGGGGTCGACACTCACAGGCACCAGCAGGTCATGAAGGACACGTTGGCGGCGTCGCATGGTACACATTGTACCGATCTTCAAATTCAAGATTTATCAATTGATCATTCCTCGATGTAAATGTTCTTCTTGAAACGAGACGCAGCAATGAGCATATCCCCTGGCGGACCTATATTCGTACCATTCATGCGCGCGTTGCATCTTGACCGGTAGTTTTCTTATGTCCTTAGGGTCTATCAATGGCTGACCCAGCTTAAATGGCCACCTGACTTGTGCCGTTGGAAGATCATCAGTTAATCCACGGGCGGCTTCTATGTTATCAAGGCCGACTTCCTCATGAAGTCATACTCCATCTCAGATATCGTTTTGCCTCCTCCTGTTCTTTCTTGCTCATGTATGTGCCCTGAGGTTGTTTACTCTTGAAGATGTGCTTTCTGATAGTTCTTTGGTAGTCGGTACAGAGAGGCGGTCGGTGCTGAGCGGTTGTCGCGAAGAAGTCCGCGATCTTTGGATCAATTCGTTCCTTTGGCGGTGGATTTGTTTTAGCTTTATACCCCTGTATCCATCCGTCCACAGCTTTCTACGACTCGCTCTTCAGCTCCTCAGGCGTCATCTCATAAGGTGTTTTTTCAGATTCCTTCATTCTCTGTCTGAATGGGAAACCGGCCGCCGCCGCTTGATGTCGTTCTAGCTGCAAATGCTCTTTTGCTAGCAAGCTTCTTCTTGGGGAGATGCCGGCTCCGTTGTTTCCCTCGGAGGCTGCTGCTTCCTTTTGCTTTGAGGGGCGGGCGGCGGTGTTGGGCTTCTGCGCATAGCGCTAGCGAGTGGTGGAGTGCTTTCTCTCACCGGCGAGGCGTTGCGTGGTGGCGTGGCTTTGTCTTGGTAGAGGAGGTGAGCTCCGTCTTGGTGGAGTGTTCTCCTCGGTATAGAAGTCACCTCCGCACCATCAGAAACACGATGTACTTCTTCCGCCAGAGGATGATGTTATGGACGGCCTCTCCAAGTTTGGTCACATCGCTCCTCCAAAGAATATCGAGCTCCATATCCTCAAATCCAGCCACCACCTCGTCAACCGTGACCTTGGAGTATCCGCGGTATAGGGTTCTGATGGAATGATCGCCCGACTCCACTGGGAAGGCCAAAGCATAAGCCACCTTGAGGGTGAGGTTGTGCAGTTGGACGCGTAGCTCACATTGGCGGGGCACGGTGATGTCGTCCATGGGATACCGGGCCTGCAATTCATCGGTCGGCACGTTGTTTGACGCGTAGCTGCTTCGCCGACCGGAACCCGGGGGACTAACCACGTTGTCCGGAGGCATAACGATAACCCCACCTGGTCTTTGAAGACTGGCGATTGCAAAGATGCACTTCCCGCTTTAGCATTTCATCATGTTTTCCTTATGCTCCTTGAGCTCTGCTCGATTTTCTTGACTCTGTTGTGTTCTCTTACTTTCCTTCTTTCCGGCTCCGGTATGTGGCTTGATCATTTGAGAAGCCGACCATCCACTGCACTCGCTTGCCAAGTCCTCGTGTCCTTCCTGGATGTTCTGCGTTCCCGAAAGCGCACGTAAGCTCGTCATTCTCCCTGTCTACCACCAAGGATCCTGCACGTTGCTTCTCGATGGCTTCCATAATCCTTTCTTTCACGGGTTGCACTTGTGGTGCCATCTCCAGCTTGCCATCATCCTTCAGCCTCCTCCGTGGCAACAAGGTCCGATTACGTATGAGCTCCCGGTCTGCTTTGGTACTATACCCTTTTTCTAAGCTCTTCTTCCCGCTTCTCCCATTTTGGCATAGCCTTGATGTAACCACCGGATCCGAGATGGTGGTGGTATTTTTTCTTCGTGCATTGGCCTTGTTTCGCTCACTCGTGGCCTTGCCTTCACCGACGACTTGTACGCCTCAAATGCTTGCCGTTGATCCGCTAGCCGGATACTTATTGAAGTCTGGGGTTGTTCCGGTCTCCACGCATTTTTATCGAGCTCGCTTCTTCCACGATCGAAAGCATAACGCCATCTTGCTCGAGTAAATTTCTTACACTTGTTTTCGTAAGCCGTCGGAATCGTGAAGTTTTCCTTTATATCCTTCTAGAGCAGCTCTTCAGTAGCCGTAGGAACCTTGGGCCATGTCTTAATGCTAATAGGGACGTGATCCTCACAATGACTCATGAGCGTTGTTGAAGGGGCAAGTGCCGACATAGGGGCTTCTGGCTTCCCAGTGGCTGAAACTTGAGTAATGACGTACTTTGTCGACGGCTTTTTGTTAGGCCCTCGTATTTGCTTGGATTGGCTGTTGGACGTTTCCGGCTTAAAAAAAAACAGGAACACGTGTCAGAGGCTTATTTCTATGAGACGTATAAGAAACGGTTATTTTAGTGTCCAGGCTATATATACCTCACAGCCGTCGACATTAGTTTCATCGGCGAGAGCCTGGATGGACTGATCACCGGTTTCAGCCTGGCCGGTTGGATCACCGGCTTGAGCATGGATTGCGTGATCACCGGCTTGAGCCGGGGCGGCCTGATCACCCATTGGATCTACCGGGTTGGCCTCATCGTAGCTTATGAGAGTGCCCATCGCGATTTCGTTAAGTAGAAAATCATTTCCGCGATCGAAATCAAGATCATCGCTTCAGAGCGCCATCTATCTTGTGCATGCACGCTAAATAATAGAACATTTAATACAACATATATATCTCTTTTATTTGAATACAACATTTGAATACTATATTTTAATACAACATATATATCTCTTTTATTTGAATACAACATTTGAATACAATATTTTAATACAACATATACATCTCTTAGATGTCATCCATCTCGACACCCATCAAAACATACAATATTTGAATACAATATTTGAATGTACAGTTTTTAAATGTACCCATTTCGACACCCATCAAAACATACAATATTTGAATACAATATTTGAATGTACAGTTTTTCAATGTACCCATCTCGACACCCTCTAAACTACTAGGTTTTAGCCTTTAGATGCCATCCACAAATGAAAGATGCTCGACGGCGAGGTCGATGATTTCCTTGTACCCTCCACAGAAATTGACAAATAAATCTGAACTTGAATATCGAAGCTGAACATACTTAAGCCATCTATCTCCTCCATTTCAATTTTTTCAAGTTTCAAATGTAGCATGTGCATGTCATCTTTAACAACACCTTTTTAGCCACCAAGTTCACATGCACATGCAAATTTCTTTAACTGCATAAACCCAACTAGGAACCCTAGCTAAGCTTAGATAGGGTGGTTGGCGGTTGCCGTCGGGAGCTCCTAGAAAACCTACTCCAGCTCCCTGGCGCCATTTCAATTTCTAGAGCTGCAACCGAGGCCATCCAGCCCTTACACCCTAACTAAAACCCCCATATCCCAAGCACATTGCAAATCAAGCCAAGCAACCAAGGACAACTGAACATAGATAAAAACAGTGGCCATAATTAAACAAATTTTGCTCTCAGATTTATATATTGATGGTTGCAGATAAAACTACCATCCAACATCAATATCTACAATTTATCATAGACTTTTAAAGATCAGTGACTAGAGAGACCTAAGAGAATCGGTCTTTGCCCAAAGTTATTATACAATTTCCTACAAAACAAGCATACAAAGGTCTTCTTTGTCCAGAAACATAGAGATCAATTTTAGCCCTAATGTCAATCATATATCAGGGATTTCACTTAAAACTAATTGATCAGACTAGATGTCAATTACAAGATAACTGAATGAGCATTCCCATTGAAACAGATGCTAATCGGATCAATGAAAAGATCCCAAAGGAAGAACACAAAGAAGACAAGACGCAAGTGTATCTCGGGATAATAATTTAGGCAACAACACAAATACTCCTAAGGCATCACTAGTTAACAGATCATTATAGCCTCAAAATTAATAAACATCACCGAGCAAAATATTAAAGGGACAAGTGCAGTGGTCCTGGATCAAGATAATAGCCCCTAGCACGAAGGCTAGGTCCCCAAAATATTCTCAATCAGCCCAACAAAAGCCCAACAGTGTTCATATGCACATTCCCAAACACTAAATCCTAAATCACATCACAGAGCAAAGATCCAACAAAGATCCCCAAACCCTAAATCACATCACGAGTAACATCACAGAGTCCATTAGTGATCCACCAAAAAGCATCACAGAGCAACATCCAGGGAGGGAGGGAGCGAGGCGGTGGGCAATCCGTCGAACAAACATGTGTGCATCACGAGAGCGGGGGTTGAGGAGAAAGAGGGGCTCGATACCTCGCCCTTCGTCTTCAAATCGGCGGGAGAATGTCAACGGAGAATGGGACCGAGGGGCTCGCCGCGTGAAGGGGCTCGACCGAGGGGGCGAGCCGAGCTGCTGCGGTGCTCGACGGCGAGGTGCGCCGAAAGGCCGGGAGGGCGCGGAGGTGTAGGCGACAGCGTCGAGGACGACAGCCTGGCGGCGCGGCGGTGGCGAGGACGACGGCGAGGTGGCGAGGACGGCACGGTGGGACTTAGAAAAATTTGGGTGGCGAGAGGCGACGAACCGCTTGTTATATTGTAAAGCTCTCTACAAGCGGTTTGTATTACAAACCGCTTGTGAAAATAACCTCTACAAGCGGTTCGTAGTAATAACCGCTTTTAGAGATATCTTTTACAAGCGGTTTGTAGAAAGAACCGCTTGTAGAACACGGTAGCGCGAAATTAAATTTTTGGAATTTCGCCCGCGCAGCAATAAATTACTCTGCAAGCGGTTGGTGATATAATCGGCTTGTAGAAGTCTGTTCTACAAGCGGTTGGTAGAACGAACCGCTTGTAGAAGTGGGACACACGTGGCGAGGCGCGGGTCTCTGTCTAGAACGTTTAAGATGGTTTGCGCCTTCCTTTGTTAAATTGAATTTACTCTCACTTGGCTAGCTCGTGGCGTTTAAGTGCGGGCTCCCGTCTTTGGTCGCTGGTTCGAGCCATGCTTGCCTGTTGTTTTTTTTTTATAAATATGTCTTGAGCCCATTATTCTTTACAAAATACTAAAAATTTGTTTTGCATTACTTTCATTTCTAAATATGTATCATACCATTATTCTTTATAAAAATACTAAATTTTTTTTTGCATTACTTTCATTTCTAAATATGTACTTAATTAGCCCATTATTTTTTTCAAAAACTAAAAATCTTTTTTACATTACTTTCATTTCTAATATGTACTTAGGCCATTATTATTTTCAAAAATACTAAAAAAAATTTGTTTTGGCATTACTTTCATTTCTAAGTATGTACTTAGCCCATTATTTTTTCCAAAAACAATAAAATATATTTTTACATTACTTTCATTTCTAATATGTAATTAGCCCATTATTCTTTTCAAAAATACTAAAAATATTTTTTGGCATTACTTTCATTTCTAAATATGTTGCCATTATTCTTTCCAAAATATTGCTTCCATCTTATAAATTCTTAAAAATGCTATTACATGATAACATAGTTCATACAACCACATAGGTCATCCTAATCATTTACATTTTTGTCTTTACAATTCTTCCTTCATCGTGATCGCGCCAGATAATGCGGAGCATCCATGCCTATGTCATCCGGGATGCTTAAGTCAACATCTATCGCAAATAGAGGGATCTCATCGAATCGATCGTACTCTTCCTCGTCAATAACGTCCTCTACTCCGACAATCCTTCGTTTGCCATGAAGAACCACGTGTCGCTTTATTGTTCCTTCTTCTTGTCTTTGATTTGATTCTTCTTTGGTCTGCTTGACATGTCCAATACGTAGAAGACCTGTCTCACCTCCTTCGCGAGAACAAATGGTTCTCTCAAATAGCTGACTTCTTGGAGGTCGACGGTAGTCATGCCGTATTTGTCGACATTCACGCCGTCTGCGTTTAGTTTTACCCATTGGCACTTAAACAATGGGACCTTCAAAGGCCCATAGTCGAGCTCCCATATCTCTTCTATGAATCCATAATATGTGTCCACCCATGCTGTATTGTCGGTGGCTTCTATACGGACACCATTGTTCGGTTTGTGCTATTGTTATCTTGTGATCTCGTAGAATGTGTAACCATTTATCTCGTACTTCGCCATCTCACTATTTCAACGGATGGTCCCCGAGCGTGCATTGCAACTGCTCATTGTTGGACTTGCTCTTGAGGATATGATTTTGTAACCATGCGCCAAAGAATCCATCTATCTCGGTGTTATCCACGTCGGTCTTCTCTCGAACCGAGACGTAGAGCATTCTTGTGTTGGAGGACATACGGGCGCCATCGCCGATTGCTTCAACACGTTGAAATGTGCTTGCTTAAATGTCAAGATCGTTGCATGCAACTACTTTTCTTCCAAGTGTCCCTTTACCTCGTAGCTTCGCCCTCATGGCGTGATATAGGGACGCCGATGGGGTCTAGATCATCAATGTAGTCCACACGTAACTCGACCACCTCCTCTGTCACATAACCCTCGGCAATGCATGCTTCGACCGAGAACGGTTACGTACATACTTCTTTAGTACGCCATGTACCTCTCGAAGGGAACATTTGTGGAGATAAACGGCCCAAGAATACCTATCTCTTTGCTTAGATGAGCAGTGAGATGAACCATGATATCAAAAAGGCGGGAGGAAAGATCATCTCGAGGCTAACCACACTTTGTACCACGTCACCGCAACTCACCTAGTTTTTTGGATCGATGACCTTCGGAAAACAGCGTTGAAAAACGAACACGACTTTGTGATTGTCCCCTTACCCACTCGGGCAAGACACCTCTTAAAACCACCGAGCAAGCGTGTCATCAAGACAAGACAGGTCATGGGATTTTAGATGTACAATTTTGTTCTCTTTCATATTAACGAATCTCTTTACGCTCGACGAGTATCCGGAAGGACCTTCACATCGCTAAGACACTCTATCACGCTTTTTTTCTCTTCTTTGCTTGGAGTATAACTCACGTCAGAGGTACAGCTTGTTCCGCACTCTTTTTCGTGGTGTAGGTCCTTCCCGATACCCATGACTTCAAGGTCGCTCCGAGCACTCACCGTATCTTCGATTTCCGCACAGATCTATATATCCTAGGAAGCTCACACAGACGTTCTTGGTGATGTGCATGAAGTCCGATGAGTGGCGAACATCCAAATCTTCCCAAGAAGGCAAGTCCCAAAATATTGACTTCTTCTTCCATATGGGTGCATGGCCATCCTCATCATTCAAAGCATGATTTGCTTCCTGCACCCTTTCCAAAACTACCTTCAGATCCTTCACCATAGCAAACACCGCTTGCCACTTCGATGCCTCTACCGGGAACGATGTTCTTCCTCCCGTTAAATTTCTGCGTTTCTTCCGAACGCGTGGCTCAACAAGAAACCCGCGATGCCCCATGTACACCATCTTTCGAGAGCCTTTCATGTACGTGCCATCGGTTTGATCCAAACACCGCACACACGCATTGAAGCCTTTGCCGCTTAGGCCGATAGGTTACTGTTACCGCCGCCGTTGATTGTTACAAATAACATTCCACGCAGGTTGAAATACTCTCTTTTGTATTCGCCCTGCACCTTTACACCGCTCCATAACGCTTTCAAGATCTTCTATCAAAAGTTTCAGGTAGACATCGATATCATTTCCGGGTTGCTTGGGCCCTTGGATCAACAACGGCATCATTATGTACTTTCTCTTCATGCATAACCATGGAGGAATATTATACACACATAGTGTGGTGGCGAGTGCTATGGGCTGCTGCTCATGTCTCCGAAAGGATTCATCCCATCGGTACTCAAACCGAACCTTATGTTTCTCACCTCGTCTGCGAAGTCTTTGTACTTCCGATCGACCATCCTCCACTGCGAGCCATCTGCCGGATGCCTAAACATTCCGTCGACCTTACGCTCTTCTTTGTGCCAACGCATCATCTTCGCATGCGCTTTGTTTGCAAATATACGCCCGGCCTTGGAATCGAGAGGAAAATACCACGGCGCTTTTGCGGTGCTCTCTTCTTCACACGCACCCCATCTACTTCACCGATCGCCCCGCTTCGCCTTATACGGGGTTCCTTGCACACTGGACAGGCATCCAAGTCGGCATATTCACCGCGATATAGGACACAGTCGTTGCGACATGCATGTATCTTCCGTACTTTCAATCCTAAGGGACACATGACCAGTTTGGCTTGATACGTGGATTCTGGCAGGGTGTTATCTTTCGGAAGCAACTTCTTTATGAGCGACAGCAACTCATCGAAACCCTTATCGACACACCATTCACGACCTTCCATTGCATGAGCTCCGATGTAGTGCGTAGCTTCTGTGCCCCGACCACAATTTGGGTACAAAAGAGTTCTCCGTCCTCCAACAATCCTCGGTACTTCCTATATTGTTTCTCCTCTGTGATATCTCCCTCTGCACACGCAAAGATCCGTCCAGTCATCATCCACACCAAACCGATCACCTTGTGTATCTTCTACGCCCTCGATGTCGTAAATCGCGTCCGGCATACCATCATATGTCACTTCCTCTTCATCGGCTTCTTCTTCGCCTTCTATGCCGGTATGCTCTACTTCGCCGTGGTGAGTCCAACATGTATAGTTCGCATGAAACCTCTCATCAACAAGTGGCCTCAGATCCGTCCTCGCATTGAGTGCTCTTTTTCGTTCTCGCAATCTACGACGGACACCGTCTGAAGCTTCCTAGAGGCAAGTCTCAAATACGACTTCAAGAAAAGCATTCACGCCATCGATGAACTCCCTTGTCCGACGATCCGCATACATCCATTGCGGTTCATCTCGCACCAATTAAATTAATAAGAACACTTATTATATTTTTCAAATTGAAATATTTAACTCGAAATAACTAATTGCTATATTTTTAATTACCTCTAAATTTTCTTGATTTTTATAGCTAAACCAACTAAATCTCACAAATTAAAAACTTTTTTCAAAAATATTTTTAATTACATTTCATACCTCCCATAAAGTATTACCTACCTAGCAAAAACCTACATCTATTTAGCTCTATAGCAATTGAAATAATCACCCTACCTACTATTTTAAACTAATGTGAAACTAAAATCATCCAATAGATCACCACATTGCCTCAAAAGATCTAGAAGGAGAGCTAGCTAAGGCACCAAGCTAGATCTTGCTCTCTAAAACAAATAATCACCCCTACCAACTAATTTCAACATCTTATACATCATCAAAAAGGATACAAAACTAATATGAGACTTAAAACCCCAATAGATCTACATCTTGCCTCAAATTATGAAGAGAGAGAGAGAGAGCTATAGCAAAACAAACACACTTCAATTCAAACAAGATTATTTAATATTTCTCCACATCAATGCAAAAAGATAAGCAATGTCTACATGAAAATGATGTTGAGACCATGTTTACTTACCTTGAAACCTTAATTTGGAGCTATTAGCCAATTAAAATTTTGGCAAAGACTCCCCGCATGAACATTTCGCCCGTCGAGATACTCACATGAGCTCGCTGGGAGGAAGAAAGGGTTAAATCTTACCAAGGGAAGGAAAAAGATATGCAAGCGGTTCGTGATACAAACCGCTTGTACAGATAGCACATTATAAGCGGTTCGTATTACGAACCGCTTACAAAGGATTGCAATCGGTTGGTGATACGAACCGCTTGTAGTGTGATATATCTGCAAGCGGTTTCTATCACGAACCGCTTGCATATGCCCTTTCCCGCCACCCTCCCACCCGTTGGCCACGAACCGCTTGTGGCGATCGGGTCGCAAGCGGGTTAAAGCGAGCCGCTTGTGATGGGCCGCTTTGGAAGCCCCGATCCGCAGTAGTGAACACACTATTTTAAAACTTTAAGCAAGAGCATGAAAACCAGAACAAATGATGATCAAATTTGAGCTAAAAATAAAAATTCGATTGCATATTAAAACCATATCTCTCACTTGCTTCTCTTTTGGGCATTCTACCAAACATCTCAAGAAGCAACTCTCTCTCTCTCTCTCTCTCTCCTCCTCTCCCTCGGATGATGTCTTCTTCTCACCACTGGCTCCGCTGTTCGCGGCCGCACAGGTCATGTCGTCGTGTCAAGCCGCGCCCGCCCAGCTGCGCGCGTACGATCGCCGCGTCCGGTCCGAGGCCATGGACGATCGGTCCGCCGCAGTTGCCAATGGCTTGTGACCGCCGTGCTGCACGCGCATCGCCACCCATCCTCGCGTGGGTTCGCAAGTCAATGGCCTACGCCCTAGCCCTGCCGCCGCGTACTGTTCCCCGTCGTGCCGTGCCATCACGACCGCCCGACATGCCTCATCTGCTTCACGTCGCCATTACCCCTAGCCGCCTCCAGTCCTCTAAATCCAGTGCCGGCCTCCATTGGAGCGTCTCTCCAAAACCCGCCAAATTACCCAAATCCCATCGCTGCTCGATCTGTCAATTGGTGAGCTTCCGAGGCGATTCCCGCCGGCTGGAGCCTGGACCCTGGAGCATCTCGGCTAAGCACCTACCCTTTTCCCTCTTTCACTACAGGAAACGTGATTTTTGTGGGCGGCCAAAAATACTATCTCGGCGGCACGAAAGATCTGCCGACATTGCGAACTATATGTCGGCGGCATAAGGTAAGCCGCCCACACTGGTCCTGCTCCCCCTCTCCCTACCGCATCCGATGCAAATTTGAATTTTCCTACCACGCGCCAACACACACTATGTGGGCGGTATTGGAAAAACCGTCGACATAAATAGTCTGCCGTGACCCCTGCCGTTAGGCCTAACGGCAACGAAGCGAAATAGACCCACAAGGTAGACGCCGGAAGTCTATGACATGTGGGACCTAAGTGTGTTGGCGGGGAGCATCAGTGTCGGCGGCCGTAATAATACCGCCGACATAGCTCATAAAAAAAATAGGGGGCGCGGGAGCTCGAACCCGCGACCTAGGGTGAGCTGCGCCGCGCCGCGCGCTGTAAACCAGTGGGGAATTGATTGCTTTTCAAACACAATAGGATGTTGAACTTTTGTATAGTGTTCTACACAGGCTATCTCGGCAGCTAATAAGATGCCGCCCACACTGCTCCCCCTTAGGTGGCCACCCCTACTTCGCCGAGCATCCGGTAGCATCAGTGTCGGCGGCCGTAATCATATCGCCGAGATAGCTAATAAAATAAAAACAGGGGGCGCGGGGGCTCGAACCCACGATCTGTGGGAGAGAGCGCCAAGGCCGCAACAGTAAACCGGTGGGAAGTGAATCTTATCAAACATTAAAGGATGTTGAGTTGTTTTATAGTGTTCTCCAGAGCCTTTCTCGGCGGTCAATAGAAAACCGTCGACATGGACAACCCTATGCGGCGGGGTTATTTAGGCCGCCCACACTGGTCGCCCCCCTCTTCGCTACCCCTGCTTAGCCGAGCTCTGTCAAGTGGATCTTTTGTCAAACCCAAGGTTGTAGGGCATGCACCACATCTCATAACTCGCTCCACGCATCCATTTCGATGTAGCGATTACGGGAGGTAGAATCGAAACTTTTTCATCTCAAACTTCACCTTCGTCTTTGGCGAGGTGATGATACATTGAACCCGGTGGCGATTTGAAGCAACGTGTTGCAGAACTGCAGATGAGGTCGATATAATGTCATGGATAGTTGGAGGAGTTGTAGGGCAATCTATACAACCTTTGTTGGGCAATAGACCACTCCGCAGAGGCGACGGTGGCTTGGGAAAGGTGGGAGGTGGATGGTCAATGTCGGCGGCTAGACTGATCGGCCGCCGACATAGGTTTTGGCACGCAGGTTATCTCGGCGGCACGCTTTAGACCGCCGACATAAATTGACCTATGTGGGCGGCATTTATTGGGCCGCCGACACCGGTACGTGTCACTGGCCTGCGGGCCCAAATCTTCACGAGCATGCTGGACAAAACAGTGTCGGTGGTGGGGGCTATGTGGGCGGCAATCATTAGGCCGCCGACACAGATACTTGTCACTGCCCTGCGGGCCCAAATCTTCAAGGGCACGTTGGTAACACAGTGTCGGCGGCTTCGTTGGCTATGTCGGCGGCAATTGGATGAGAGCGGAGAGGATGAGAGGGGGGAGGATGAGAGGGATTGGGAGGCGGGGACCCGACAGGGGGTGTGCAACAGGGTTATAAGGAGAAGTGGGTGCTAGACGGGAGTGGCGAGGAAAGTACAGGGGAGGATGATGATGAGAGTAATGATGAGGATGAGGATGAGGATGAGGTGGAGGATGAGGCAGACGCTCAGTCTTGGTTGGGGGAGATGGAGGATGATGATGAGGACGAGGACGAGGACTACGTGCCCTTCGAGACTGGCGAGGGTTCGAGCTCCAAGAGACACCGTGGGCGGAACAAACTCATAAAAACAGCCGAAACTCCAAATGAAAGGATACGGGTACGGGTTTCCGCTGGGAAGAGGTATGTGTACTAATCACTTCAACAGCTCATTTCCGTTGTCTTTTAGTCATCAACACAATAAAGCTAATTAAACACTTGTTCTGAATTGTACATGCAGTACGTTGGTTTGCGTCAACAAGGGGGCGGGGACTGAGCCGGGAAAGCAGATAGGGGTGCTCTGCAGACACTACTACCCCGGGACAGTGGGCACTGGCAGGGATAGGCGCCCGGTGATGACTTGGAGCGATTACGACGTCGTGGGGTACGAGGAGGGAGGAACAGTCACCGATGCCGTCGTCGACGAGTTCTGGGTAACATGTTCACTATTTTAACCATTTGTGTCTTTTTACACAATTGGCGAAGTTATTACTTTAACCATTTGTTTCTTTCTTCATGCAGGCGCGCTACCGGTTGAACCCTCTCGACGACTCCGCCGAGTACTACGAGGCTGCTCGCCGTGTGATCGACAAGATGGCATCCAAAAAGGTTAGAGACTCCCTCAGGCTTGCTCGCTTGGATGCGGTGATCAAGCACTACCGATCGGAGGGCACGAGGATCACGAGGGACCAGGCTGGTCAGGAGTACCTGGACGCGGATCAATATCTTCCCTGGCGTCCAGACTGGTTAGACATGAGCCAAGGGGTTGGAGATATCTTTGCCTTACTTGGGAGACGTCTGAGTGGATCGCCATGTCCAAAAGGAACAGGGAAAACAGGGAAGTCGGGGCTGAAATGTGCACCACCTACATGGGCAGCCTCGGCATGGGTCACGTGGCACGAGACTTGTTGAGCATATTTATCTTTTATACCTGTAATTTACTTGATTTGACAAGGTCTAATATGCCACTATTTGATCTCACACAGGAGGCTGCATCCGGGGTTGAGCCCTCAGGGTTCGCCGTGTGGAGGGCTGCATACACGCCACGTGTGCTCCCAGACGGAAGACAACCACCGATGCCGCCAGCTGCCCAGGAGAAGGATGTAAGTAACCAACTCTTTTTCGCTTATTTACACCTACTCGACAGTTTCTAACTATTCCGCATCATCTTATTTGTTCGTAGGATGCATATACTGCGGTCATGCGGGCGAAGCACGGTGAGGACTGTGACCCCGCCAATATGCCAGCCGACCCTGTGGTTCTCTACAACGAGTTTGGTGGGAGGGCTCACGGCAAGTATGGCATGATGGACTCCGTCGTCGATCCCGCCGCGTACCGCCCTTAGGTCAGGGCACGTCGACAGCAGGCCTCAGCTGCCACCTCTGCCCAACTAGAAGCCCAGGCCAAGCATATCGAGGAGTTGCTACAAAAAAGGCGGCGACGGCGGCAATGGCAAGAAGAAGCGCAAGCACAGGCGGAAAAGGATCTAGCGAACGAGAGGAGGATGGATATGCTCCAGAATCAGAACCTCTACCTGATGCAGTTTTTACAAAAGGTAATTAAAAATCATGTCCTCTCCACAGTTAAATCTGTTTTTGTCCTTTCATTGTTTTCACGCTAACATATCATATATGTATGCATTCGCAGGCATTCCCAGGGACGGGGTCCTCCAGCCAGGTCGCAGCGTCTTCTGCATCGCAGTTCACCTTCACGCCGTCGCAGGGGCCACTACCGACGCAGCCCGGCGCTTTCCCCGTGTTCGTGCCGCCACCCTGGATGCTCCAGTTTCCGCCAGCAGCAATGCCTTCTCCAGGGGTATGTATTTCTGCCATAACATTTTCATAAGAGTACATAAATGCACAAAGTAAATCAGATACATGATTTCCTTCGATCTTGCAGGTGTCCGGCTCAGCTACGCCTGCGCATGCACAGAATGTGCAGCAGGGAGACGACGACAGTGCCACAGCCTCCGAGGCCCAGCGTTCGTGGAGGGCTTCTTTGTGCAGGATCCCAACCTCTACGGCAGTTCGCAGAACCATTAGGTTTATTATGTACGCACTTATCGATGTGTAGGATATAAAACTTACTTATATGACATTGTTATGACCTTATATATGTGCTGTCATTTGGTTATGTATATATGTGGAGGATTTGTGTCAATTGGTTATATTTGGAAGGGCTATATGTCATTTGGTTTATATTTATCGTTGAATTTGTGTTTTGCATCGATATAATTGCGGAGTGCTCGAAAAGGTGTGGATTCGAGCACCTAAATATGTGGATGACGTATGAACAAATTAGGGAGGGCTATTTCTGCTGGGAATTGTATATTTTTGCAGGTTAAAATTGAAGTTTTTTTTTTATAAAAAATCAGCAGTAATATTAATTGCTGCTGCAACACCTATGTCGGCGGCCTCGGGAGATCAGGGAAGCACCACCAATCTCGGCGGCATATTCGAAGACCGCCGACAGTGACCGCGATCTACGTCGGCGGCATTGGTATAAGCCGCCGACATTGTGCACACCCCAGTCGCCAGCATTACCGTTTCCTGGCACAGGTCTATGTCGGCGGCATTAATTAGGCCGCCGAGATAGGGTGTGCCACGCGTCATCCATTCGTCGCCCTGTGGAGCCCACCTGTCAGGTTGCCGTTAAACGGCGCAGGCCGTCATAGGCTCAGCAATGTCGACGGCCAAAAATACCGCGGACATAGGTGGCCTCTGGGCAGCTTGCGCTGGATGCTGCTTTGTCGGCGAACCCGACGACAGAAGTGGGCTATGTCGACCACATGGTCTCGGCGGTGCAGTGTCGGCGGCTAACCGCCGAGATAGAGTTATATCGACGGTAGTTTGAGCTATGTGGTCGGCTTTTGCCAACCACATTGACCCTGGTTCCTGTAGTGTTTCCTTTGTAGCTGATTCTCGCCGAGGAGCCCTGCCCACTGAGCTTCTGTTGTGGCCGCCGTCACCGCCTACGTCGCCGGCGACCTCCACGCCTCCTCATGCCCCGGCCCCTAGCTCGGTGAGCATCCTCATAATCCGGATCCCCTGGAGCACCTGTATGCATTAGTTCATACGCCCGTTGGTAGGACCACTGCCTCATCGGATTGCGGCTTCGCCAATCGCCACCGCGTCGCTGCTCGGCTTCACTCGTCGTTGGCACTTGGCACCAGTGGATGCAGGCCGGGGTGAAGATTCCATTTTTTTATATCCCCCAAGCCGTCGTGCCCCCTAGCCCCTGCTAGCTAAGCTCTGCTGAGCTCCATGGCTGTTCTGTGCGTGCATCCAGAGGTAGGAGACGAACTGTTGTAGTGATCGATTAATTAGTCTGGACTGTTTCTCAAAAAAAAATTAGTCTGAACTGTTAAGTGCTAAGTTAGCCCTGCAGGATCAACATGTTTCAATGACTAGTGGGGACAAGCAATGTAATACGAGTGGCTAATATCTGTGCTTAGCGTTTCAGAGACCGACATGTGGGCCGTTGGTCCCACTTGTCCATAAGTGGAGACGTAGGCCCTCTTTGATACCTTGTTTAATTGTAGTTTAGTTGTGGTTGGAAAAATTTGACCACCTTTGAATGTGCTTTGAAAAAGCTAAATAAATTATTAAAAAAATATTCTTGAGATCTTTGAGAAAAACTCTACAAAGTCCTAAAAAAATTATTTTCAAAAAATAAAGTATATGGCCTATACAAAATAGTCAAATTTTCCCAACCACAACTAAACTAGAACTAAACAAGGTATCAAAGAGGGCCGTAAACTCTAAAATACGCCTTATGTTAAGCTGTTTCGTCCTCACCTCAGCCACGTTTGGCCCAAATCGGCCGAAGGCCAGCCCAAAGCGAGAATTGGTAAATAACATCCGAAATTTGTTATTTCATGCAGAATAGCATGTTGTAGGATTTATTTAAAATTGTTAGAAGAAGTAGAGCTATTTCTTTTAGTTTTACCATCAGATTTAGGTTTGGGGTCTTAGATCGTAACTTCACCCTTACCCTTGTTCCACGCTTCCTCTTCTTAACCCCTTTTTTTTGAACCACCATAACATGTTTATTGCTTTTCTTAATGCTCTTCTCGACTGTCTTTAACATCCCATGCAATTCAGCCATGCTTTTTTCCATGACATTCATATGAAAGTTCATGATGAACGGCTCAAAGCTTACAGGAAGTGATTGGAGAATCACATCAGTTGTGAGCTCTTCACTTAGATGAAAACTCAATTTCTCTAAGTTCTCAATATCGTAACCAATCATCTTCACATGAAGGCTCACAGGATTACCTTCAGCTAGTTTGCAAGCAAATAAAGCTTTTGAGATCGAGTATCTCTCAGCTCTTGCTTGGTTCTCAATCATGCTATGGAGACCCACGATCAAATCGTAAGCATCCGCTTCCTCATATTGCTTCTGAAACTCAGAGTTCATAATAGCAAGCATGAGAGCTAACATCAAGGGAATCATTGCAGTGTTTATCATAAGCCCTGCGATCAGCGGTAGTAGCATTATCGTCGGGTTCTTCAGAATAGGGATCCTCTAGAACATATTCCTTTTTCTCTTTCTTGACAACAATTCCTAAATTTCGATACCAATAAATAAAACTCGTTCCGGAGAGTTTTCCTCTCTCCAGAATCGATCGTAAATTAAAACCATTGTTTGCAACAACAATCGGCATCTACAACAGAAATAAATAAGTCTTAGGACTAAGTTCATGTTAATCTTCTATTAAACAGAATTTAACAAAAGATACTCCCACTAAGATCACTTTCCCACTGGCGATCTCCGTGAGACAAGATCCATGGTCACTGCGGTCCGATAACGATTTGTCAATACCGCTTTAACCCGCGACATAAGTAGGCAACGCATTGCTAATCACATCGTATGTGACTCTTGCTTGGTGGGATGTTATTATATGCCCTGGCTCCCAACCCTGACGCCCCGAAGTCCCAAATCGTATTTGGATCTCCGTTAGGTAAATCAATACTATGCGTGTGAATGCACGGGTTAGGCTACATCCACTCCATTGTATAAGGAAGAAGATGGCGTTCTTGAATTGTCAAGACCTTACCCGCCAACCTACCAGATAATATGTATAGCTATTGGCAAAAGGGCATCACTCTTAATTTTTCTAAGAGAAACTATTCAGTCAGGTTAACATATTCACCACATATGACGTGAAAGAATAGCCAATCAACACAGATAATCATATTAAACTGTGAACTAGTATGGCCCTATGACGCGACGATCTCCATCTCCACGACCATCCTTGTCCTCCAGGCCATCTAGGGTTGAGTCCACCATGATATTGCACTACACTACTACATCTAGCAGCTAATAACAAAGTTACATGAGGATTCAAAACATCACATATCGACACGCAAGCAGTTTAAACAACAATGGACAGCCTTCAGCTGCAGTTAAACACGATTCGTAGGTCATCAAATTACAACAATGCATCATATACAGAAAGGTCCATACTATCCACATCAATCCCTGCAAAAACAAGTTAGACGTAGAATCGAATTCTAACGCGCACAAGGTGAACCAGTTTTAGTTTGTTAATTAATCATAGTTCACGGCCCGGGTATTCTCTAGAAGGCCCATGAGAAGACAAATGGGAGGGCTACTCAAGCTAGCTGGATTGGGATAGAGACCACTCGGGTTACGCATAACTTGATCGCCAAGGATGTTCCCGAGAATAGAGTTTAGCTCCATGTAATTAGGAGATTCATGCTTGTAAATATCGGTGAATATCATGTGCTGGTATAACCGAATCTAGTATCATGTACTGGATAGAATCATGTAACCTTATCCCTCCCTACACTATATAAAGGGAGGGGTGGGGGATATAGAACCACCTGAGATCTACATCATCATATACATATGCACCCTTGTCTTCTCCGAATTCATGCAGAAATATAATCCCAGAACATAGGACTAAGGCATTACCTCCAAGTTAAGGGCTTGAATCTGTATAAATCCTTGTCTTGTGTTACCATCTAGTTTGGTTCTAGCGTATCGCCCTGCAACAAATTCATTGCCGACGGTGACCCCCGATTAGCCACCAATCGACACAACGCCCATCTATTAGCGAGGCGGTGCAGGAAAACGACGGGGCACGCGATACATCGAGTCGATGAGACGTACGACATGTAGCAGCCATGCGACACAGCAGCGGCGAGCAGGCAGGCTGCGCGCGCGTGTGGGTATATTCAACACCAACTCTAACAACATCCATCTTGGCGAATATGACATCTACCACCTCGATGTCGTCGTAATGTCTTGAACAAATCCATGTATGGAACTCTAGTTGATTTCTTTATAGCTCACGTTAAGCGACCCGATGAGTTTGTCTTGGCTTGAGATCCACCGCCCTTTAGAACACAATTCTTGAGCCCATGAGGACACATTCTAACGCGCCACCGCGACACTTTCCACATGTTGTACCCTGGTCGGACATCCACGACATGGTATATGGCTGAAGTACCGTGACACCATCTCCTATGCATCATCGGTCGCATTGCTCTCCGCGACGCTTCCTCCGCCCCGATCTATCAAGTCGTCTTGCCATGTCTGGCGGTCGATCTGATCACGAGCGCAAGGTCCCTATCTTCGAAATCCACATTGTCAATCCAATCACCATGTCTGGTCAATACTTGACAACAGCAGCTCATCGAACAGTTTAGGCCGCCAGCCCGAAGTGTTCAACTCCACCAATCAAATCATCAATCGCCACCATGCTCCACCTTGCACTGAACCAGACATTTTCTTTGGCACACTCATATATGCCTAATCCTCGCGCTTCCTCTAAGATTATCCGCATCGCCGAACCTCAGCTTTAATACCACTCGTTGGAAAAACACAGGACGTCGATATTTGATCTGAACGACACCAGAGACATAATGTTTGATTATACAGTTCGGCTCTCAGCCTATATCTGCAGAACAATGATTCTTGGCGCTTCTTCCCAACAACGCATCATACTGACCACTCGGGTCACCGCCGCAAGCCGGCCGCAACCATGTGCGTGCCACGCCATTACTTTATCATTACAGATTACACTTGGATGCCCCAATTTATATAGGAGACAGCGTATGAGTCCGAATCCAACATGCCTGTCGATGGTTGGGATATCGACCCAAGTCAACCAAGGTTCTTCAAAGAGGAGATAGGAGACACGCCGAACAACCACGAACAAAGAACGAGCAGGAGGCGGGGTTTTATCTGGTTCAGGCCTCTCGGGAGAGATAATAGCCCTACGTCCGGCCTTTCTTATATATCAGAGATGAATACAAGAGGTGGCTCGGCGAGACGAACAAGTCTCGGCGAGATTATGGGTGTACAGGCGAGTAGTATGCGACAAAGTAATCTTAGATGCCAGATGCGTCTAAGTCGTCCCCTCTATACGCCGTAGGGGCTCGTTTATATAGTGTTGATGAACCAATCTACCGGAGGAATATTGGGCCGGGCTAACTACGAAACTGTAACGAACTCGTACATGCCAAATACATCTCTCGGCAGATAAGGTATACTCCTAGTCTTGGGGATCACGACTCCTAATCCAATCCGGGAAACCACGTCCGGGTCTTCACGTAGCCGTGCAGAACTCCTGTTCGAGACGGACTCAAACACGATTCCTTGGCCGTTATGCACCATGCCAGCTAGGATGCTGTTCGGCAGGACGCATATGAGCCAGATAGAACCTTCCAGGGAGCTGGGCCCTGGTAGGCTGTTCGATTGGGCCGTCAGGGAGTGGGCCATGGCAATGGGCCGTAATCTAATCCCCGACAGCTAGCCCCCGAGACTCAAGTGGAAGGACTCACTAGAGTGGGGTCTTCCTCTTGAGACTCCAAGTCACGAAGAGGGTATTTTTCCTGCTACAAAGGCGCAACAAAGCATCGAACAGGTTATGGTTCAACCGAACACACTTGTTAGGGACCGAACAAACCCGCCCGGCGCCGAGCAACTCTGTCGCGTCGAACAGGGAACGACATCTCTCCAAGCAGAGTACCCAGCCCTCGATATAGAAATCGGAAGAAGTGAGGTGAATCATCTCCTTGAGGCTGAACGTCATCAAGAAGGGATTGGATTCTTAGTAGTGAAGAGCGTACCACCGCATCCGGTAAGATCAGATCTTCCGGGAGAATAAACATAGCAAGTCGTGAGACGGACTCGTGCTGCCGCATCTAGGCATTCAGATGCCTAGGAAAGCATGAACGGAAATAGAGAAACCACCTCTCGAGCTAGAGCTTGCTCGAGGAAATAGAGATTGCGCTCACGAGCAAATGTGTGCTCAGGAGCGAAGGTGATGTGCCCCCAGACGTAGACCGTGTGCCAGGAGCAGACAATGCATACGAGGGGGAAGGTGACCCAGTCCCAGAGCGTAGAGCTCGTCGAAGGAACCAGGTAAGGAGGTCTAGTCCCTGAGCATGGAGCTCGTTAAAGGAACCAGAAAGTGCGACCAGGCGAAGACGCGTGCGGTAGGAGCCCGCGCTCGGGCGAAGAGCTGCCGGTGCGAGGTGATCCGGCCCCGAGCACGGAGCTCGTCGCGGGGACGAGATGCGCGCTCCGGCGAAGAACCGCGGCGGCGAGGTGAATCACAACCCGACGCGATCGAGCCGCAAGAGAAGCGTGTGAAATCAACGCTTTACCCATGGCGTATTCCTTGCGGCAGTGTTAGCGTTGTCTTGGCAAGTGCGTAACCGGCGCTTGAGTGCCCGTTGCGATGAGAATCGACTACGGTGGGCATGCCCGTTGCGATAAGAATCGACTACGGTGAGCAAGACTACTGTTGGTGGCGCCGCCTTGACTTAGCCAAAGCTGTGAAGGTCGGTCTGCGGGCAAAGGCAAGAAATCATACACGGTGAAGTGAATCAGTCCCTGGGCATGCGCGGAGCAAACCCGGGAAGAGAGGGATGCAGACGTCGGTTTTGGTGGGGAAGCCTGGAACCTCGCCACGACCATCACTGGAGTCTGATGTTCCCCGTTCCTGTATTTCCTGCAAAAGACAAACAAGAAACGAGCCAACAAGGGAAAAAAGAGAGCAAGAAAAGGCTCTAAGAAGAGCAAAGCGAGTTTTGGAAAACACGCAAAAGACGACCTACCCGCGCAAGACATAATTTTTTCCGGGTACGTCCCCCGATAGCGTTAGTGTCACCTCGGCGAATGCGGAACCGACGCAAGGAGTGCCCGTTGCGATGAGAATCGGCTTATGGTGGGCAGGACTCCGTTGGTGGTGCATTGCTCCGGATTACCGTGCCAGAAAGGACGTAGCATGGATAAAAAAGACCCGTGCGGGCAAGTGCAGCCCCGCTATGGCTAATACCGCTAACCAGAGAAGGCGATCGGGACCTTAGCCACAGGCAAGACGTGCGAGGCGAAATCTTATCCGGGCATGGACCCGAGCAGCGTTGGTGTCGCCTCGGCGGATGCGGAACCAGCGCCAGGAGTGCCCGTTGCGATGAGAATCGGCTTACGGTGGGCAAGCCCGTTGCGATGAGAATCGGCTTACGGTGGGCAGATCTCCATCGGTGGTGCATCGCTTCGGTTAACCGGAGCCGTACAGGTCGTCGCCAGATAAAAAGCCATGCTCAGATGCTGAGCGCCACGGAGCGAAAGACCAACGAGGTTTTGGAAAACCAACACTAAGGAAAGGCTGAAAACTGAAAACGCAGGGGTTACGAAATTCAGCTCAAGTCCCAATCGACCGAGGAAAGGCAGCCCTCGAGGGGTGGCCGAGCGACTCAAGACCGCCGAGCGGCGCTTGAATCGAGCGAGAGTTCGACCGAGCAGCTTTTCCCGCAAAAAGAGCAAGCAAAGACAAGGACGAACAGGAAACCAAGAGCGAGACGAACAGCGCTAAAAAGTTTTAAGAAAACCGGTAGAGCGCTTAGCCTAACTCCCAGCCCCCGTTGTGCAGCTGCTCGAGGACTTGAGTTTGCGAACTCGAACAGGTGCACAAGAGAAAGAGCGACGCCCTAGCCCCCGGTACGGACGATGCATGAAGACCTGAACTTGCGACTTCAAGCACGTGCGTAGAGAGTTAGAGAGACACCCGTATCCTGATCGACTTGTTCCAGGAACTGCTCGTTAACGTAAGTTAGGCGATTCCGAAGGTAACCGAACGAGGAAAGTGCCTCTGCCGCGGAGGGCTTACGAGAGCAGGCTTTGCCAAGTAGTTGTGCCGTGAGCGGTAAGTGCCTCTGCCGCGGAGGGCTTACGAGAGCAGACTTAGCCGCAAGGCTGGAAGCCGTGTTACACAACTCTGAGTTTAGGAACTTGTTGAAACAAGATACAGGCAGGGAAAACCCTTAAGATTGCGGAGCCAAGAGTTCGCAAGACCGGGGCAGCCATCAAGTGTTACCAGAGAGAAAGAGTAGTCTGAGAAGACAAGTGGTGAGAAGGACCGCAAGGGGCCGCGAGCATTCACCGCTCAATGGGTTGAACTTTACATGGCAGCTCGAGAGATTTGGACGAACTAAGGCGCGAAATTTGAGAAAAAGCGCGAAGCTAGGAAACGAAAGACCTACACGAGGAACTTACGAAGGTGGTCGATGTTCCAAGTCTTTGGTCGACTCTCTCCTTCATCCACCGCTAAGCGAACAGCCGGGATCCGGAAGGAGTTTTGATCCAGTCCCTGAGCACGGAGCTCGTCGCGGGGGACAGAGCGCGCCCGGCGAAGAGCTGCCAGAGCGAAGAGATCCGATCCCGAGCACGGAGCTCGTCGCGGAGACGGACAGCGCGAGCGGCGAAGAAGCTGCCCGGGCGAAGTGATCCAGCCCGAGCACGGAGCTCGTCGCGGGGACAGACAGCTCCCCGGGCGAAGAGCTGCCCGGTGCGAAGAGATCCAGCTCGAGCATGGGTGGGAACCAGATCTGAAGGCGATCAAGATCGAAGGATCGATCCGATCTGGCAGGGAAGAGACATCCGCCTTCTGAGTCGTAGTCCTCAGGGAGAATCTCCTCGTCGCTGATAGAGTTCGACATGCTCGATCTACGTATCCCCACGGACGGCGTCAGCTGTCGACGGTTGGGATATCGACCCAAGTCAACCAAGGTTCTTCAAAGAGGAGATAGGAGACACGCCGAACAACCACGAACGAAGAACGAGCAGAGAGATGGGGTTTTATCCTGGTTCAGCCTCTCGGAGAGATAATAGCCCTCGTCCGGCCTTTCTTATATATCGTAGATGAATACAAGAGGTGGCTCGGCGAGGCGAACAAGTCTCGGCGAGATTATGGGTGTCAAAGCGAGTAGTATGCGACAAAGTAATCTTAGATGCGGATCGTCTAAGTCGTCCCCTCTATCGCCGTAGGGCTCGTTTATATAGTGTTGATGAACCAATCTGGGAGGAATATTGGGTAGGGCTAACTCTGGCTATGCGAACTCGTACATGCCAAATACATCTCTCGGCAGATAAGGTATACTCCTAGTCTTGGGGATCACGACTCCTAATCCAATCCGGAAACCACGTCCGGTCTTCACGTAGCTGCAGCAGTAACTCTGTTCGAGACGGACTCAAACACGATTCCTTGGCGTTATGCACCATGCCGGCTAGGATCTTTGTTCGGCAGACGATATGAGCCAGATAGAACCTTCCAGGGAGCTGGGCCCTGGTAGGCTGTTCGATTGGGCCGTCAGGGAGTGGGCCATGGCAATGGGCCGTAATCTAATCCCCGACAATGCCCATCCTTTGTCTATTACAATTTAGAGCCGATATAAACTATTGAGAAAATTGCACTGTTGCCCCTGAACTTGCAACGATTCTCACGTAGCCCCTTAAACTTGAGTTTTACTTTCTCGCCCCTAAACTTGTCTCCGTTTACACGGTTGACCCAAAACCGTTAGAGCAACCGTTAAGTGCTAATGTGGGGCTTGCGTGGCCGTTAACTGTTGATGTGGCTACCACATGGCAGCCGAAGGAAAAGCGAAAAAACCAAGATAAAACATAAAACGTAAAATTTAAAAAATAAATAACCTAAAAAATTGGGAAATAGTCATAAAAATAAGAATAGATTAAAACAAAATAGAAAAAACAAGGGGAAAAAAGGAAAAAAAATTATGAACGAAGAAGGAAGATATTTGACAAGCAGATAGATTTAAATGTCATGATGAGCTACAAAGTCCTTGATGAAGGCGTCGATTTGAGTTGATATTTCAAAAAATAAATTTAAATTTTTTTTAAAAAAATCAAATATCACATTTTATAATTTTTATATGATTTTTTCTATTTTCAAATTTTATGAATTAGTATGAGTTTTGGAATTTTTAAGTTTTTTATTTTTTGAATTTTATGAATTTGTACGATTTTTCAATGTTTCAATTTTTTTGTATTATTTTTTCAAATTCTTTTTTTCGAACTTTTCCTAGTTTTTGATGTTTTTGTTTCGATGTTTTTATTTTTATGTGTGTTTTTATTTTATGTTTTTTGCCCGATTTTTATTTATTTTGCTTTTTTTAGCTTTTATGGTTTTTTTGACTGATTTTTTTTTAGTTTTTATGATTTTTTGTAGTTTTCGAACAACAGCTAGACATGTCGGTTACCGACATGTGGCATCTATGTAATTGACATGTCAGAACTTAACGTTGTCATAACATTTTTGAAAAATCTTACAAACAGAGACTATTTTAAGGGGGCGAGAAAGTAAAACTCAAGTTTAGGGGGATAAGTGAGAATGGCTATAAATTAAATTAAAGAGGCAACAGTTCAATTTCTCTAACCTATTTATACATAGGGCAGTCCGACGCCTGGCGCTCCGTCCGGACCAGCCCGCGCCGTCGGATCACCGCTACCGAGCCAATCCTGCGATGTCAGTGCGCCCGTCTCGGCTCAGCCTCCCAAATGACTAGATAAGCAGTCAAATGACTAGATAGCGGCAATGCATTAGATCAAATTTTCAATTTAATTTCTGATTTTTGTACAAAATTCAAACAGTGTTCAAAATTCATGGAATAAATTTCATAATTGTTATAAAATCGAGAGCAACCCATTTTAAATACTTTTTGAATTTTTTGAATTTTTTCATTTTTCAATTTTTATGTGAACTAGAAGAAGGCACTTATGAAACTTACATATATACTAGCGAAACTTGGCCGTGTTTTGATGAAACTTGGCCGTGTTTCGATGAAACGATGAAACTTGATGTAACTGATGAAACTTGGATGAAACACGTTGAAACTTGATGAAACTTGGATTGGCCCGATGAAACTTGAAGAAACTTGAATGAAACTCGTTAAAACTTGATGAAACTTGCATTAAACCCGATGGAACTTGTGATTCGACGAGTTTTATGAATATGAAAATCAAGTTTGATGGCTAAACCCAAGTTTGATGAGGCAAATCTAAGTTTCGTCGATAAGTTTGAATATTTATATGGCAACAAACATCTTGTTTTGTTCAAAAATACGAGGAACACGTTGGTGCAAACGGTTTTTGGATCAGAGCACCCAGTCAAAATTTATGATCGCCGAAAGAAAAATGCTAAAACGGAATCTGCTGATGTCAGCTTTGTGTCATCATTTTTTATTTCTCCTGCACATGTTGTTTCCCCTCGTGAGCACGCATGCATAGGCCGGCCTTGGTCTACAGGCCCACTGCCTATGCAAGTTCGAAGGTCGGACTGCCGAGCACAAGCTTTTCCGTTATACATATATTCGATACCAATTCTAACGACGAGAACACGGCTACCCTGCATGCACGTGATGGGCCGACCGCACCAGCGCATTGCAGTGGTTCCGCAGCATTCCGATCCCAAGGAATACTGAATAAATATAATTCGAGTAATCTTTTAAAGTCTCGGCTATATAAATCATCTAGCTGACGCGGGTAACCCATAATGGCCAATTATTTTCATTGGGCTGACCGTCCATCCTAATGGGCCTCCATTTCCGCGATAAGATTAATGATCCTTAGGGGTCGGCTTGAGGCCCACTCCTACATTGTGCATATTTATGTGAACCGTTGTGAAGTAGAAAAAAAAATGGCATGGGAGACATTAGCACCAACAGTTGAACGGCTAATGGCAACAATTAGTGCTGTCGATTATAATTGAAAAAGGGGAAAAATACATCTAACTGTTTAGCTCATTGTTTTTTAAAAAAGCTTTGTTTTTGGAATTAAAAAGGCGACATTTTGTAATATTACACTGCAACGTTATAATTAAGTTTAGATATTTTCCCCATTATGTGTCAAGACATTTGAGTCACATGGAGTATTGGAGTGTGGGTTAGTCACATGGTTCACCTTGTCGTACTCGTTCCATTCTGACCTATAGCATAGACAGGATATTTGATACAATTAAGGTTACGTTATTTTGGGCTGATCTGAACAGCCGAACAGCTGAAATGACTGAATTTGGATAGCTTCTCGAGGTAGTCTTGAGATTCAGATTCATTTTGTTTGAGTTGCTTTTTAAAGCGTCAGGACACACATTCGAGACGCGAAAAAACAGACTCAAAAAAGCATGCCTTTTCAAAATATAGATAAATCGTTAAGTCATTAAACTCAAAAGAATTTAAAAGCAAAGCCTTAGTTTCATGTGTAGTCCAATATTGCTAAGCTAAATCATTCCAACGACGACAATAGGAAGATGAACTGCCGATGCGCGTGTTTCATTACCACAGTTTGACTTGACTTTTTACGATCCTTGCAGATCCATCTAGCAAAGTTCTGCAACCAAAAGAGCAGGAAATCATCACTTCCAGTTCCTGGCCAGCCAGCTAGCTGGATGTGTATGCGCGCGTGCAGCATCAAAAGAATCCACGTAGTAACCTTTTTGCACAAGCTCTACATCGTGCGTATCTCCCGAGAGCAATATGATATACAATTCTTCAGTTTTGTATAGATACTAGATGCGGCTGCGCGCCCGTGGAGCGCTGGAAAGAAACATAATTGCACGAATTGTGCGTTATATAGTGTACAAAACGTTTTTATGCGATAGATTCTGTAAGCTCTACATTAAGGATGTTTGCCAATCAAATCAGTAACATGGGTATATTTTTTTCTTTCGTCAACCTAACTGATTAGAATAGGTATCCATTATTAACGAAGTTTGCTTGCTGTCCGTCCATCGTGTCGTCCTGTTACATTCTTGAAGATAAAGTGCCAGAGATTGGGCAAGCGATGCAGTACGTAGTAAACCAGTTGATGGCAGATAGTCTGATTACGTTATTCTTGTTTTTTACATGCACACGATAGAAAAGCTTAGTAGAGAGACAGAGCCGTTAAGGGCAGTGTGCAGCTATGCTTACACCAAAAGTACGTAAACAGCCGAATGGTGCATCCGGAAGGCAAGTGAGCGAGAAATCGTCACGATATTGGTCGGATCTTGTGGCGGATGGAGCAACAATGCGCGCTGTGCATACGATTAGCAGCAGAAACTGGCGCCAAGCTCCCCAATCCACCGAAGGCACTGCGAGTAGCCCAACAAAAACACAAACATAAGCAAACGAACAAACTAACAGAAGAACCAAAAAAAAAAAAATTAGACGTCGAACAGAAAGGGTAAATTGTAAGAACGTAACAGGAAGAAGAGAACACACCAGTACGATGTGAAGGACATCTAAAAGAAGAACCAGGAAGGTATTCAAACTGCGACATCCTCAGAAAAATGCCCCCTCAAAGATGACGAAAGCAGGAAGAATCAGAGGAACAACGGCAATGAGCGACAAGGGAAACACGCGATGAATGCGAGCGAAATAAACAAAAGAAAGAGCACCAAAACGGACATAGCACGTAGAACTAAAAACAGCTAGCAAATCCATCGGGGGAAAGCAACGGAAAATTCCGAGGCGATTAAACCGAAACGAACGCCTCCACGAAGTGCAAACAAAAGAGATAAAAAAGGGATTTGCCCACCAAATACATGCACTAAACGCAAAGGTCCAACCCAAGACACGATGGAAGAGACACAGGGTAACCTAAAAAAACACATGTGGCGGCATGCTAATAATACATCACAGAAAGCGTATGTATGCAGTAAGCTCACTGAAAATCCTGCAATCCACCGCTTTTCCTCAATGATTACTGCGAACGGCACTCATATCCATGGTGAACTCGCATACTGACACCAAGGACACAAGTATGGAATGACGAAAGGCACCTCTAATTATCTGAAAGCTTCACTTATTAATCCATCACGCCGATTACGCGCATAAATGTCGGCTTCGACAAGGTCGATCTTGACATGATAAACAATGACAAATTGTTGTCAAGCGCTCTGTTCATAAAGCAAACCCTTTGGAAGGGCAAAAAAATTCACGCAGATTGCAAGCTGCGCACCTCAAACATGGTTGAAATAAAACACGAAAGACTATATACCATTATCCATAGTAGAACATAGCAAATACCCTAACAGCGAACATATGGGATTGGCAACCAAAAAAAAAGCAATCAGTGGAACCGAAATCAGCAAACATTGTCTAGCAAATCTACCTTTCGAGAATGGAGGGAATAATAAGTTAGTAAGCATATGCAAGTTGAAAGGTGATTGATTTTCTTAGTCAGTAATACAAATATAGGGATGGTACAAACTTACAATAGGGGAAAACATATACAGTTAAACGGCCCTAAACCCCAGTTGGTACCCAATTTCAAAAATAATACATAAGTGTTTTTAAACTAACAAATGAATGCTATGTCACACTACTTGATTAGGTGACTTTTTTAACTAAGAAATCGTAAAAAAAAGAAACAACAAACTTTTTTAAAAAACAAAATTGTAATGGCAAAAAGAGGAAAGGAGTAATGAGGACATCAAAGAAACATAGGTGGCAATGTAGATTATGACAAAGCATGTTCAACTAGAATGAGAATGAACTTTCTTACACTCATAAACAGTTGTCCATTTTAATAAATGTTCCACTAATTGTCCTCACCTAGGAAGAGAACTAAGTCCTTGTAGTAAAACTAAGGTAATTCAACTGCAACAGAAGTACATTTGATTTTACTGGCATGATAGCATAATCAAATCTGAAAACAAAAAATCGGGACATGTTAGCTAACCTGATGGTAAGGCGTGGAAACTCATCAAGGTCAATACTCAGTTTAATATCTGAGAGAATATGGTTACGACAAAAATGCATAAAAATCACATGTCTTGTAATCCACTCAACAATAAGTTGCTTCACGCAAATGGGTAAATGAAATCTGCGGTGAAGATAATTTAGCAAAAAGGCTACAGTCAATTACTTGGTACAACCAAATCAACTATGGAAAGTAAAGTAAGTTGATTTATCTAAATAATAAAATTCATTGTGCTTAATAATTGAATTATGAAACCCTTTTAAATCTTCAATCAATATCACTTCATTAGATCTGAAATCGAAAGCGACCATAGAAGGAAAACAATGAATGAAACCGTATATTTTATTGGGGATCTCACAGAGGCAGCATGAGTATTAACCTATAGATTAAAAGCACAACCGAAAGGTAGAAACAATGTATGTGAGATCCTAGCAGGCTCATGGGCGGTGGAATTGAACTAACCACCGAAGCATTGTTCACCAAAACTAATAATTACCGAAATCACTTATCACCGATTCTCATATGGTGTCGATGCGAAAAAAGCAAGGGAAATTGGTTGTAATTAGGCTAATCTAGAATACTTAAATTGCTAGCAATGGTCGATTCATTTGGAGTTAGAAACACCAATATATGCATATCTCTATCGGCAAACATGACAAGATTCAAGAAGAGAACTTATCTTTCATAGCTGCTAATATTCACCTTAGTCCATTAAACCTTTGTAGGCGGCCTCATAACCCTGAACTGCATACAAAATCAAACATTCACTGAAGATTGAAAGACGGGGAAGTCTTTGACTAAGCAACTTTCGTACATTTCACAGTCCTTGCCAGGCAAGTTGAGGCGATGTGGGTGGAAGCCATGCGGACACACGTTGAGCTAATGGCTGGGCCAAGCCAGAGCCGGCGACCATGGCTACATGGCATGGCCAAATTCCGTTTTTAGGCAAGGGGGCCGCCGTGGGAACAACCATAATGAGTGGGGTGGCATGACGCCCAAAAACTGCGGAGGTGGCAATGCATTAGGCCGCCGCAGAGGGAAGGCGATGAGCAAAACGGCGGCGGCGCATCAGGCGGCCCGCAAGAGAAGGCGATGCAAGGGTTGGACAACGATAAAGACGACCATGGGGAAAGAGGCGGCGACAGCCTCAGTGTTAGTGGGGATTAGGGTTACTGACTGGCGTCTGTGAGGGTTGAGGAGAAGCAGCAGACACGGGGTGGATCCAGCTGCTCGGGTGGGCGCCGTCGCCGGCAATTCCATGGCCCACGGTGTGCGGATCCGGCCGCCCTAAAGCCGCTGCAACCGAATCCAGCAGCCGGAGGGGCCTGTAAGGATTCTAGGCCGAGAGGGGGGGTGAATCGGCTCTTTTCAATTTTTTTACTTCTCTCAATACGCTTGATTAGTTAATCAAATTTGGAACACAAGCTATCGATTGATCTACAGTCTAGTTGTGGAAGCGATCACAATGAGACACAAGTGACTACTAGGAGGCTAGATGGCACTCACACGCAAACGATCAAACCAATATGAGGAACTAAATGAGATAGACAAGAAAGCGCAAACCGAGTTGTTTCCCGAAGTTCGGTGCTCAACACATGAACACCTACGTCTCCGTTGAGAAAACTTCTCACACAGAGAAGTCGGGACTCTCTCGTCCCTAGCCCTCAATCCACTCGTGGTGGCTCTTCACCAACACATGGTAGGCGAGCCCCAAACCTTCACAGAAGACGAGCTCTTCCACACGCGGAAGCTCCTCGCACCCGCGGTGCCGACACACGGCACCGACCTCCGACACAAGGAGGATTTTGCACACAACCTTCAACGGATGAAGGCCACGCACCTCCGACACACGGAAGTGGCCCCCGACACACGGAGGATTTCGGTTGACGTAGTCGTACGATTGATGAAGCTCGTGGTGTGATGACTATCTCTCCGGCGTCGATGTCCCAAGAGCACAAGATCGGAGACCATCTCTCACCACTACCCCTTCTCTCCCACCATGGAAACTAGGGCAAGAACACCATGGGAGAAGGGGCAAACCTTGGGGATGGATGAGAGGAGGTAGGGGCACCTTCTTCTTTCTCTTCCTCTCTTTTCCTCCCTCTCAATCTCTCAAGCACATGGAACCCTAGATGGAGGTGGGTGCCATGGGAGGAGCTCTCTTGGGTGGAAAGGGCAAGGGGTGGCTGCTAATGAGGCTCTCTCAAATTTCTCCCGTGCTCCAAGCCCCTATTTATAGGCCCAAGGCGAAACCCTAGAGATGGACGGCTCAGATTTAATCCCGTGTTTCAGATCGATCCATCGGACGCCGTCCGGTTCCTGTCGGACGCCGTCCGACAGAGGATGAGGCCGAATTTTGTGCCGTCGGGCCTTGATCCGTGGCTTACCGGACGCGTCCGGTGGGTCTGGCGCATGCGCCGAAGTGCCCGCCAGTGTTGATCGCTTACTTTCGGCCGTCGTCGGACGCTGTCCGGTCCGTCGGACGCCGTCCGACAGTGACCTATCGCGCCCTCTTTGATCGAGCGCCGTCCAAGATCGTCGGACGCCGTCTGTGTAAATTTGAACGTTATCGGACGCCGTCCGATGGTATCGGACGCCGTCCAAGCGAGACAGTGTTGTTTGGGACTTAATCGTTTTAAGCTCACCTCGGAAATCGTATTTGTCGGACACCGTCCAAGACGATCGGACGCCGTCCGAGAGGGACGTTGTTTTAGGGACTTAGCCAAAATTTGGCTTGGGTTCACCAGACGCCGTCCGATGGTGATCGGACGTCGTCCGATGGGCTCTAATCTTCACGCCCTTCGGACTTAGCACCTCTCGGCCCCTCTCGTCATCACGTCTCGGGTCTTAGGACACTTTTGTCGATTTGTGGACTTGGCGGGAATATTTGGACACTTAAGCGGGAATTTTCGCGTCCACAGAAAAATATCTGGCTTTGAGACTTGGCGGCTACAAAAACCCTAGACAACTGGACTCCGAACCTTCTCGACCCTGGGACAGGTGTACTCGCTCTAGATTATTCGCTCAAGACTAACACCTAGCACTCTCTCGAACTCACGGCTGATGTTTCTGAACCTGTGCTCAATGGGACCCCGCAACCAGAGAGATGTAATCGAGCCAAAGACGCACACAAGAAAATCAAAAGAACTATAAAACAGAGGTCCTTATCCTTGGCGTTCCAGCTGTACGGCCTAGTTGCCATCAATTACCAAAATCAATCAGCCCATGGGGAGGCCATGGGGAGGCTTGATCTTACAATCTCCCCCTTTTTGGTAATTGATGACAACACCTGCAAATCCAATATGACAAAGCACAAAGCAAAAATACAATCTCTGGTGCAATGGGTTAGCTCAGAAACATTGCATGCCAATCAACACATACATGATACTAGGCCAATTAATAGAGTGCAATGTATGTGAGACTAGAGCTACCCCTAAATGAATGCATACCACCTAAAAATTCATCACATCTCATGGAGCAAAGCATCTCCATCCTAGGAGCAAAGCATCTTCTAAGCCTACCACTTGTAACTACCACTTGTGACCCAAAGTTATCACTTCTCCCCCTTTTGCATCTAAAACATAACATATACTTCTCTTGGCATATGAATGTCCCGGTCTTGAGTTGGTTGATTTGAAATCGCAAGAAGAAGTTCAATTCACCCATCATCGACATCTCAAACTCCTTACTCATCATGTCGCTGAACTCTTTGACCAAGGACTCCTTTGGGCTACTGAAGATGATGTCATCCACATAGACCTAGCACAGGAACAGATCTCCATCTACCACTTTAATGAACAGAGTCATGTCGACCCTTCCAACCATGAATCACTTGGAGATGAGGAAATCTTTTAGCCTTTCATACCATGCCCTGGGAGCTTGCTTGAGACCATACAAAGCCTTTGACAGTTTGTACACATGATCTGGGTACTGAGAATCTTCAAACCCCGGAGGCTGCTCCACATACACTAGCTCTCCAATGTACCCGTTGAGAAAAGCACTCTTCACATCCATTTGTCTGAGGACGATGTTGTGGCATGTAGAGAATGCCACAAGGAGTCTGATAGCATCCAGACGGGCCACGGGAGCATAGGTATCACCACAGTCAACTCCCTCGATCTGTGTGAAGCCCTGAGCGACTAGCCTAGCCTTGTTGCGCATCACCAAACCAAACTCATCTTGCTTGTTCTTGAATACCCACTTGGTGCCAATCACATTACAGTCGCTTGGCCTTTTCACCAAGGTCCAGACTTTGTTCCTCTCAAAGTTGTTCAGCTCCTTGTGCATTGCATTTATCCAGTCCGGATCACTCAGTGCCTCCTCCACCTTTTTTGGCTCAAGCTCAGACACAAACGTCGTGTGCTCACAGAAGCTTGCCGTCCTAGATCTGGTCTGTACTCCTCGAGCCGGGTCACCGATCACTTGATCAACTGGATGATCACGAGCAATGGTGTGATGGGACCTTATCAACTGACGTGGTGGCTCATCTGATTCTGCATCTGGCTCACAAGCTGTCTCTGTCTCTGGAGCCTGATCAAGACTAGAGCTGTCACCGAGGTGAGGCTCCCGACGACTGCTTTGGTTCGGTGTGAGAGGTGGTGGAACAGTCTCGGTCTCCCTCTGAGCCTCTACTGGCCTCACATCACCAGCTGGCATCTCCTCCACCGCTCTAACCAACTGCTCACCATCCACATCATCCAGGTTCTCAAGCTCTCCTTGGCTCCCATTTGACTCATCGAACTTTACATCGCAGGTCTCCTCAATCTGACCACTTGCCCCATTGTACACCCTGAAGGAAGATCCTCTGGCTGAGTACCCTAAGAAGATTCCCGTGTCCACTCTGCTCTGGAACTTGTCTAGGTCCTCCCGCTTCTTTTTGATATAGACCTTGTAGCCAAAAACCCTGAAGTAGGAGACATTTGGCCGTCTTCCCACAAACAAGTCATAAGATGTCTTCTTCAGGAGCTTGTGGAGATATAGACGGTTGATGCAGTGACAAGCAGTGTTGATGGCTTCTGCCCAAAACAGATCAGAGGTCTTGTACTCGTCCAACATGGTCCTTGCCATCTCAATGAGTGTCCTGTTCTTTCTCTCAAGCACCCCGTTTTGCTGAGGAGTGTAGGTGGCTGAGAACTGGTGATCAATGCCTAACTCATCACAGAATAGCTCAACAGAAGTGTTAGTAAACTCCGTTCCATTGTCACTTCTCACCTTCTTGAGGATACAATCAAAAGCATTTTAGGCTTTCTTTACAAACTTTTTGAAAACATCTCCAGTTGGAGTTTTGTCAGGTAGAAAGAAAACCCAAGTGTATCGGGAGAAGTCATCAACAATGACCAAGCAATAGAGATTTCCCCCGATACTCACATAGGTTGTTGGCCCAAAAAGATCCATGTGTAAAAGCTCGAGAGGTCGAGATGTAGACATAACATTCTTCGCAGGATGTGAGCTTGCCACTTGCTTGCCGGCCTGATAGGTACTGCAAAGCTTGTCTTTCTCGAATGTCACATCTTGCACCCCAAGAACCAACTCATTTTTGAAAAGTTTCATCAAATTTGCCATGCCGACATGCCCAAGACGCCTATGCCAAAGCCAACCAAGAGAGACTTTTGCGACAAGACAAGTCGAGACGGATGCGGCAGGCTCACTAAAGTTCACAAGAAACAAGTTTTCAAACCGAAAACCTTTGAACACAAGTTTTACATTTTTGTCCAAAACCAACAAGCCCTCAGGTGAGAAATTACAATGGAACCCCAAATCACATATTTGGACAACCGAGAGGAGGTTGTAGCTCAAAGTTTTCACTAGTAGCACATTGTCAATTGAAAGATATGAGGAAATTGCTACCTTTCCAACTCCAAGAACCTTGCTCTTACTTCCATCTCCAAAAGTGACCTTAGGGGGAATCTTGCCTTCCTCTCCTATTGTGGTGAACAACCGGGGGTTACCAGTCATGTGTTGGGTGCACCCACTATCAATGATCCAATGGCACCCTCCACTCCGGTAGTTCACCTGTCATGAGAAAGGATCACTTATGTGACTCAGGGACCCACACAGGAGGTCCCCGAGGGTTAGCCTTCAAGCCAGAAACAACAGGAGCAAAACGATCAATCAATGACTTGGACACCCAAACATATGCCTTGTGCTCATTCTCAGACTTGAGCCCAACAAATCTAGCAATCACTCTCCCCTGTGAATTTTTCTTTAGCAGGTAGCGATCATACAGCTCAGCATGTGCTCTTGAGAATCTTGGCTGTGTGTGATTGGGAGTGTTGCGGTTTTGGTTCCTACGAATGTTTGTCCTACCATTGTTGTGCCTAGGAGTGACATTCCAGAAATTTTGCCTAGGTGCATGCAAAGTGTTGTACCTAGCAGTATGCCAAATGTTATAGTGCATTTGAGGTTGCCATGTGGGAGAGTTATAGTGCCTATCATGTCATTGCCATGTGTTGTGCCAATTATGCACCCTAGAAACATTGTTGCTAGTGTGCAAGTTGTTACCATGCCTCTTCTTGGGATAGGCATGATAGTAACTTTGCCTCATGGTGGATGCTCTAGGAACACTTGATTTCTTCCTCCCTTTTGGCTTCTCTGGGGTAAAACCCAAGCCACCCTTTTGGGAGGGTTTTCTCTGTTCCTTGAGCATCTTGTCCAAGGCCAAGCTACCCTCATAGCACTTCCCAAGCCCCTTATCAAATTTCTCAAGTTTAGACTTGATTCAGCATTTTCAATAGCAAGCTCCCTAGCAGCTAGTGCAAATTTACAATTATCAGGTGTACACACTAGTGCGTTGCTAGAGGAACCGCTAGAAGTAGAAGCCAACACAGTGCAATCATGTGCAACTTCAGGACAAACAAGAGTCAAGTCAACAACAGATGCAATAGCAACAGAAGTAACAGGCACAGCACAAGCAACATCCATAGCATCAACAGGTGTAGTATCAACTAGTTGAGCAAGAGGCAAAGCAACCAACTCATCATTCTTAACCAGTAGTGTCTCATGATTCTCCCTAAGTGCATGATAAGTAATCATGAGATCATCTAGGAATTCATTCAAAGTATCGCGCTCTTCTTCTAACATATTGCACTTAGATGACAAATTTTTGTTAGAGCCTAGCAAAATATCATGCTCAGATTCTAAGCTATCACATCTAGTAGCAAGATTTTTGCACTTAGTTTGCAATGCAATCAAGGTTTTACCAAGCTCTAGATTCTTAAGTGTCTCATGCTTATAGCGCTCACAAGCTTCCCTAAGACAATCACGCATGCCTTCAACATCCACATCTGAGTCAGAACCAGAGTCGCTCACCTCGCCATTAGGTCGAGCCATCAGGCACTTGGAAGTGCCAGCAGGAGTTGGTGAAGCCTTTGCCGATGTAGAGAAAGTGGTGGAAGAAGACCCATCGTCATCAGAATACCACTCTCGGGGCTCAACAACCACCGTGAGGCATCTTGGTGTGAGGACTGGAGGTGGTGGTACGGACTCAGCTATCGCCATGGTGGCCAACTCTTGATCAGTTGATTCCTCCTCATCTCCAGAAGCTGACATGTCGCTAGAACTTTCATCAGTCACCCATTCACCCACAAAGGCTAGCCTCTTGCCTTGTGAAGAGCGACCCTTAAAGCCTGACTTCTGGGGATTCTTCTTCTTGTTGTTATTATGCCTCGGCTTCTCGCCATCACCCCTCTCCTTTCCTTTGTCCTTATACTTGATATTGCCTTTCTGGGGACACATTGAAGCGATGTGTCCCTTCTCCTGACACTCATAGCATCGGTATGATGCATGGGTGTTTCTGCTCATCCTCTTCTTGCCTCCATAACCATTTTGCTCATGAGCGCCCGACTTGCTTCATGAAGCAGTTGAAGTGTTGAATCCTCCTCGAGCTCATTCCATGTCATCTCACCCTCATTCTCGGCTTGACTTGACTTGGGAGCACTCGCCTAGATCCACCGGCCTTGAGGCGATCACTTGATTCTTCTTTGGGCAGGGAATCCTCGGGATCATTGAGGAGCATCATCTCATGTGCGGTGATCTTGCTAAGCAAAGTGTGGGTGCCGGCTTCTCCACATCACTGCTTGTTGGTGAGATAGGTGATGATGTCCCGGTAGTCCTTCTTGGGGAGGATCCGAAGCATTTTCCTGTACACTTCATCATTTGCAACAGTGTGACCGAGCCCCTTAAGCTCGTTAAGGATGGGGTTAAGCCGAGTAAACATAGCATTGACATTTTCATTTGGAAGCATTCTGAATTGATCATAACGCTCCTTGACAACCACTAGTCTACCCTCCTTAACAGCCGAGGTGCCTTCGTGAATCTCAATGAGCGTAACCCATATCTCGTGTGCACTAGTGAGATTGCTAACTCTATCGAAGACCTCCATGCTCAAACCACAAAACAAAACGTTCATGGCCTTAGCATCGATCTCTAGGAGTTTGGTTTGTCCAGGTGTGGGAGGTACATCATCAGTGAGTGTGACACCATGAGGAGACTCTACGACCTTCCAAACATCTATTCCCATGGCCTGGAGAAATATTTTCATGCGCAACTTCCAAAAGCTAAAATTAGTACCACTAAATAAAGGAATTCTATTGGCGGCTACACTACCCCCGTCGGCCATCTCTATGCGGTTAAGCAACTAGAGAACCTGGCTCTGATACCACTTGTAAGGATTCTAGGCCGAGAGGGGGGTGAATCGGCTCTTTTCAAATTTTTTACTTCTCTCAATACGCTTGATTAGTTAATCAAATTTGGAACACAAGCTATCGATTGATCTAGAGTCTAGTTGTGGAAGCGATCACAATGAGACACAAGCGACTACTAGGAGGCTCGATGGCGCTCACACGCAAACGATCAAACCAATATGAGGAAGTAAATGAGATAGACAAGAAAGCGCAAACCGAGTTGTTTTCAAGTTGGTGCTCAACACATGAACACCTACGTCTCCGTTGAGGAAACTTCTCACACAGAGAAGTCGGGACTCTCTCGTCCCTAGCCCTCAATCCACTCGTGGTGGCTCTTCACCAACACATGGTAGGCGAGCCCCAAACCTTCACACAAGACGAGCTCTTCCACACGCGGAAGCTCCTCGCACCCGCTGTGCCGACACACGGCACCGACCTCCGACACACGGAGGATTTTGCACACAACCTTCAACGGATGAAGACCACGCACCTCCGATACACGGAAGTGGCCCCCGACACACGGAGGATTTCAGTTGACGTAGTCATACGGTTGATGAAGCTCGTGGTGTGATGACGATCTCTCCGGCGTTGACGTCCCAAGAGCACAAGATCGGAGACCATCTCTCACCACTACCCCTTCTCTCCCGCCATGGAAACTAGGGCAAGAACACCATGGGAGATGGGGCAAACCTTGGGGATGGATGAGAAGAGGTAGGGGGCACCTTCTTCTTCTTCTTCCTCTCTTCTCCTCCCTCTCAATCTCTCAAGCACATGGAACCCTAGATTTAGGTGGGTGCCATGGGAGGAGCTCTCTTGGGTGGAAAGGGCAAGGGGTGGCTGCTAATGAGGCTCTCTCAAATTTCTCCTGTGCTCCAAGCCCCTATTTATAGGCCCAAGGCGAAACCCTAGAGATGGACGGCTCAGATTTAATCCCGTGTTTCAGATCGATCCATCGGACGCCGTCCGGTTCCTGTCGGACGCCGTCCGACAGAGGATGAGGCCAAATTTTGTGCTTCGTCGGACGCAGTCCGGTGGCTTACCGGACACGTCCGGTGGGGTGCCAGCGCATGCGCACGAAGTGCCCGCCAGTGTTGATCGCTTGTTTCGGCCGTCGTCGACGCCGTGTCGTCTGGTCGGACGCCGTCCGAGCAGTGATATCGTCGCGCCCTCTTTGATCAGACGCCGTCCAAAGATTGTCGGACGCTGTCTGGTGGCCAATTTTGAACGTCATCGGACGCCGTCCGATGGTATCTGGACGCCGTCGGCGATGGCGGTGTTGTTTGGGACTTAGTCGTTTTTAATCTCACCTCCGGGAAATCGGCGCTGTCGGACACCGTCCGAAGACGATCGGACGCCGTCCGACAGGGACGTTGTTTTAGGGACTTAGCCAAAATTTGGCTTGGGTTCACCAGACGCCATCTGTTGGTGATCGGACGTCGTCCGATGGTCTTGAATCTTCACGCCCTTCGGGCTTAGCCCCTCTCGGCCCCTCTCGTCATCACGTCTCGGGTCTTCGGACACTTTTGTTGATTTGTGGACTTGGCGGGAATATTTGGACACTTAAGCTGGAATTTTCGCGCCCACAAAAAAATATCTGGCTTTGAGACTTGGGGGCTACGAAAACCCTAGACAACTGGACTCCGAACCTTCTCGACCACAGGACAGTGTACTCGCTCTAGATTATTCGCTCAAGACTAACACCGCACTCTCTCGAACTCACGGTGATGTTTACGAACACATGCTCAATGGGACCCATGACGAGAGAGATGTAATCGAGCCAAAGACGCACACAAGAAAATCGGAAGAACTATAAAACAGAGGTCCTTATCCTTGGCGTTCGGTATGCAGCCTAGTTGCCATCAATTACCAAAATCAATCGGCCCATGGGAGGCCATGGGAGGCTTGATCTTCTGAGGGCAGTCTGGGCCATCGTCGGAAAGCGAGCATGGCTGGCAGTGGCAGGTGGGTGGCGGGGGCCGAGGCGGCGGCAGAGAGCGGGTGAGCGGGATTGGTAAGAGCGGCGGCGGAGGGAAAGGCGTCGGTGAAAGCGAGCCGCGGAGGATTTTTAAGCGGCGCGAGTGGCGGAGGGGGCGAGTCGCTGAGCAGAGGGCCTGAGCAGAGGGGCAACGCGAGTGGCGGAGGGGGCGAGGCGATCGGCCGCCGCTTAATCAGGACCAGTGAAGCATGATCGGATGGCTGTGCGGAATCGGGGCGACGTGGCTAGCTTCGGGAGGGAAAAATGCCACGTGGCTGGAACGGGGAAGCTATACCCGCGCTTGTACATTTACTGATATATGTATCAGAGTACTATAGGCGTTCGTCTTTTATTTTTAGTGATCGAGGAACTAATTGGGGCACTTGGATGAATTGAAGTTTTCTGTTTCTCAGGTATACTATCATAGTATGTGATCCAAGACCGGTTACAATTGAGCCCAAGAAGAAGGCCCATTTATGTGGATTTGGGCCCAATAGGGAGGCTCAACGCAAACATGGTCTCGTATTATTTTCCCCTTTTCTAAAGAGTTATGAAATATCATATAGTAGATGTATTGTTTTCATTCCAGCAACATGCATGGTCCTCCTCTTATTATTTTAGTCCCTAAAATCTAAAAGAGAATTAATTTGATCATCCAAATATTAAAACAGGATACAGATGGTCCCTCGACTAGCTAGCATATGTATTTTATATATACAGACACACGTGAAGTCTAACGTGTACCTAAGTACACAGACCCTCCATGTTATTATGCAGCAGACCATGCTCCTAACTTATAAGTCAAGTGCTATGTGGAGTCCGTGCTTCTTCATATATGCACTCTTTTGAAAAATAATTAATTACGTAGTTATTGTATTCACACATTTAATAAGCAAATAACAGTGTTATATGTACGAATTTTGGATGATTCCAACGGAATATATCCTGGGGTAAAAGGAATCGTTTGATATAATATATCATTTGGATGCAAGACAGAGCTTGCTATAGTGTGTGTGTGTGTGTGTGTGTGTGTGTGTGTATAGTAAAAATACTTGGGGCTCCATGGAGTCTGTGCTCCGTACCTTCTTTGTAAACAATTAATGATGTAGTTATTGCATTCACACCTTTGTATGGTAATTAATAGTGTTGTTGTGCATGTAATTACTTTGTGTGCACGAATCTTGATGAAATTCAACGGCAACAAAGAATGAAGCACTGAATTTATTGAGTCCCATTCCGTTTTCATATATATATATATATATATATATATATATATATATATATATATATATATATATAGAGAGAGAGAGAGAGAGAGAGGCAGATGAGTAGAAGCTTTTGAGAAAAAGACCGAGCAGAAAAGGAAAGAAAAAGGGTACAAATTATCACCATCATTTGGATGCGATTTCGAGACGGGATGATGAGATAAGGTGGCTGGCCATCGTGGTATGATCCATCCATGCGGCTATACCTGCATCGTATATATCTTTGGTCCCAAGAACCAGCCGTCGAGAGCCCATATCCCAAACGAATTATGAAAAAAGCAAAGCGTGATCGGCGATTTCTTGACATCGATCTTTCCGGCCCAGAAGAAAGAAGAAACGCACAGAAAGGGAACCCGGCTCGAGAGGGACCGCTTGGAAAAAGGTTGCAACGAATCGGATGACGGAGACGTGTAAAATTCTAGATATGCTAGCTATATATATGTGTGTATTTACTTCATTTCTTCGGCATATTTAATTAGAATACATGAAATTATATATAGGAGCTAGGCAGCCATTTTGATCGTATAAAACTTGTGGGTTTCGTTCAAGATTTACATTAAAACATCACGTGAGTGCTTTCAAATTCACTCTATCATTAAGATGCGCTACTGAGAATCTGCGTGACAGTCTGAATTCTCTCTCACATGCATCAAATTCCCTCTTGCTGCATTTGAAATTTTTTGAAATAGAGACCTTTTTAGGGGGTGTGATGGGGATGCTCTAACCAGGTCGGCTAGCCTTATGCAGGTAGGTCTTATAAAGGGTTTGTAGTAGTAAAATATAAAAGTGCGATACATAGGATTGGGAAGGCCCTTTCAATATACTTCGGCAAGAAAAAGATAAACATGTGAATCATAATCATTCAATTAGACAATTGATGAGCAAAATAAGGGTTGAACATTACTACAAAGGATAGCCTATATCCTGCCATTTTTTGGAATAGCTAATCCTGAGCTAGCGATGTTAAATTATATTGACCGGTTAAATTTAATCGCGTTGAACCCTGTCACTGTTTACCCATCCTAAACCCGAACCAATTGCAGGACATGTTTAACACGAATATGTGTCAATTTGTTGCGGAACCACCATACGGCATACGGGCCGCTTCCGCACGTTTAAGTGGACGAATGCGTGTGGACCCAAGATTGTCAACCGCACTTGGGATAGCTAGTTCTCTTTTATGTCAGTTGAAATTTGAATCTTCGAACATTGTTAAAACTAAATTTTCTCTCTTCTTTCATTATTTAAAATTTAAATAATATTCCTCAATATTAAGTTGCATGCACCAACTAGTTCACCCAAAAGTCTAAACTTATGGAAAAGATGGTCAATTAACTTATTCTAACACTTATTTCAACATGTTCCCTTATGTGGAGGCACCCTTAGGTCTCAGACTGCAATAGGAGTGATCTACCTATTTAGTTGTGTCAGACATGATTCGAACTTGTGACCTCGGACTCTCATACCATATTAAGTTGCATATGCATGCACCGACCACTTTACTAAAAATTCTAGCATACATGATGGAGAAAAATGAGCAATTCACTTGCTTCAACACTCCATTTCCACTTTGAAATTCATTTGAACGAAAGAATATATTAGTACACCACTAAATAACAAGTGAGCTGACACGCTAGCAATTTTGGTAGGTAAACGAGTGACTGATGCGTCAGGGATAATTTAAAGATTATTTGTATTTACCGAAAATGTGGTATTAATTTGACACCCTAGAAAGATGTCCAATTTACGATTCGTCACTCTAGAAAGATGTCCATTTTATGATTTGTCACTCTTAATATACGTCAATGTCAATGACAAGCTGTGTTTAGGGTTTAGAACCTAATGACAAGCAGCCAAGCAGGCATACAACCCACAAGGCACAAGTCAATGACAAATGAGTATTAGTTCTAGCGAGCGACACAGCATGTTATGTGCAATCTCAATTCCTAGCAGATGTCATCGCATATACATATCCACCTTGATGGCTTCATGCAGGGACGTGTTGGGTTTTGCCCTTTTGGGCCGGCCCACATAAGAGAATAAGAGAGGGAGAGAGAGAGGAGCAGGCAGCCGGGGGCGAGCTCGCCCCGTTCGTGCCCCAGCCCTAGGGTTGGACGGCGCGGGCGGCGGCGCCGCCTTTCTCGGCGTGCGGGCTTCGTGGGGCGTCGTGGCCGTTGTGGCCGGGCTTCTCGGAGGGCCGGTAAGCGCCTCTATCCCTATTAGAGGCCGCAGCTTCCTCTCTCTCTCGGTTCTGAGTTTTTCTCGGTTTTTTCCCCTTCTCCTCTCACTCCTCTTGCGACCCTGCTGTTCGGTGGTTTCGCCGGAGCTCCGGCCGGCTTGCTGGTCGGTGCTGGTTGCTGGAGGGGAACCCGTGCCGCTCTCCGTCGTTCTGGTACTCGGTGGCCTCGAGGTGGACGCCGTCCTCTTGCTGCTCCTTCCTCTGCTCCTCGGGTTCCTCTTGTGGCCTTGGTGCTTTGTGAGGACTTGACATCGTATCTCCGGATCGTTTCGCTTGTGGTGCTTAGCAGGCGATTTGATTTCTGGGACGATTGCCTCGCACGCTTTGCCTCGGCATTGTTGGCTCGGATCCAACGACTTGTAAGAACTCTCCTTCCTCTTGTCCAAGTGGACCGTTTGGTTAATTCGGGAGACTAGCCTTGAGCTAGAGGCCGTCGACCATTTCTGGTTGCCTTGTGTTGTGGCTCGATCTTTGTTCGATGATGATTGCATTAGTTGAGGCTTAATAATCTATGAATAAAAGGATTTGCTAGACCTAGAAGTACTGCTCTAAGTTCATTAATCCTGATTACTCTATGTGCATGATCTAGTGGTTGATGCTGGAATTAATTGGTTAATATCCTGCTGCACTTGTTTCCTGTTTAATTGGAGAACTAGTATTGTGCTAGCTCAGTTTCTAGTTGGTGCAGTGGGCTTATGAGCTGCTGTTCGGCTCATTCTTGTGGTTTGTTTAGTCTGGCCAAACTGCTATATTGATCATCTATTTCCTGGTGCACTCTGTGGCAACTTGATCATATACATAGAGGAGTTTTGCTCTGTTTTGAACTAGAGCAGGCTGTCTAAGGGCTTATTTCCTTGATTCAGATTAATTTATCTGTGATATGTTGCCTAAGATCGGTTGGATGGCTAATTTATTTAGCAACCCCTATTTGCAATCTGAGAACAACATCATAAACAAAAACTTGAGCTTATTGCTGGTTTTATTACCTTGGGCAGCATTGAATTCTTTTAAGGCTATCTTGTATTCTTATGTCTTATTGGTCATATCTGAAGAATACTTGCCTTATGGTTCAATTGGCTTGCATTTAATTATTGCTGTACTTATTATGGAATTTGGTATGATCTTGCTCATTATGCTAATTTTGCAACAATCCAGAAATCAAATATTCTTATCTATGGCCTCTGGGAGTAGTAGTGATGTAGTTAAGCCCGAGACTTTTGACGGCACGACTTCAAGCATTTGGCGAGCACGCATTAAGGCTGTGGTTGAGTGAGTTAAAAATCTACTGGGTTATCTCTGATCCTCCGAAAGACAAGAAGGATCTTAAGGGTGAGGAGAAGACCCAGTGGGAGAATGCCAACCACGCAATCCTAGCACGATTGTTAGCCGTAGTGTCAAATAGGCTTTTCGACACCTACTCCACTTTCACTGATGCCAAGGAGGCGTGGGATGACACGGAGCTGAAATTTTGAGAAGGGATAACGGAATGAGAGCTTTGTGGTGAGAGTTATCTGAACTACAGGATTGTGGAGAACCGCTCGATTGTGGAGCAGGTCTAGGAGCTTCAGCTCCATGTGAGGGACCTGAATCAGTTCGAGTGTCTCCTGCCTGAAAGCTTTCAGGTGAATGTAGCCCTGGCCAAGCTTCCGCCCTCGTGGCGTGACTTTTGTTGCTGCACGACATATGAAGGGCGCTGGCGTTCCACGAGCTTGAGCAGCTATAAATGTCGAGGAGCGGGCCCGTGCTACTGGAGGCTCAAAGTACTCTACGTCCCCTGTCCATGTCCAGGCCAATGTGGCTGATGCCAAGAACTTCAAGGCTGGTGGTGGGAAGAAGAAGAAGAAGCCCCGAACGGTGGGGCGATGCAAGAACATGAAGAAGAAGAAAGAGGATCTGGTCTGCTATGTGTGTGGCAACCCCGGGCACATTGCTCGAAGGTGCCGTGACCGCAAGGGCAAAGGACCAGGTCCAGGACAGCAGAGTGGCCCTCAGGCCTAGGCGCATGTTGCGGAGGTGGCTCCTAGCTCCTCCACAGGGTATGTACCTAGAGCCTTTATGGCTGATTCATCACTTGATTGGTGGATCGATACGGGTGCTACGCGTCATATAGCTGCTGACAGAGGCTCTTTTACTTCATTTCAGGGTCAAGATTGTGGATCCGTCTTGATGGGCAATGGAGCGTCAGCACGTATACGAGGAGTCGGCCAGGTCTGCTTGAAGTTGACTTCGGGCAAGACGCTGGTTCTTCGTGACGTGTTATTCGTGCCCACGATGCGACGGAATTTGATCAGTGGCTCTGCGTTATGTCGCCAGGGTGTCAGATTAGTGTTTGAGTCAAATAAGGTCATCTTGACCAAGTTTGGTGCCTTCATAGGCAAGGGGTACGAGAGAGGTGGCATGTTCAGTCTCTCTGTCTTGTGTCAGAACAATCTTTCCATTTACAATGTGGTTTGTAATAAACATCATGATGTATGGCATTCACGCTTATGTCATTTGAATTTTGAGGCCATTGTGCGTTTGAGCAAGATGAGTTTGATTCCAGAGTATAGCTATGAGAAGGGCTCCAAGTGTGAGGTGTGTGTGCAAGCTAAGCAGCCTCGAAAGCCGTTTCGTACAGTTGAAGGGCGAAGCACCTCTCCACTAGAGCTAGTCCACTCCGACTTATGTGAGATGAATGGCATCTTAACTAAGGGTGGCAAACGATATTTCTTTACTCTCATAGATGATAGTAGTAGATATTGTTATATCTATCTATTAAAAACTAAAGATGAAGCACTAGAATACTTTAAGATCTATAAAGCCGAAGTGGAAAATCAACTAGGAAAGACTATTAAACGGTTAAGGTCTGATAGAGGAGGAGAGTATATCTCTAAGGATTTCGCTCATTTCTGTGAAGAATGTGGTATCATTCATGAAACCACACCTCCCTACTCTCCCCAGTCAAATGGGGTAGCCGAGAGAAAGAACCGAACTATATGTAACTTGGTTAACTCCTTGTTACAAAGTTCTGGTATGTCGGTTCGATGATGGGGGGAGGTTGTTCTCACAGTGAATTATGTCCTAAATAGGGTGGCGCCGCGCAATCGCGAGGTGACGCCTTATGAAGGATGGAAGGGGAGAAAGCCAAACCTGTCTCATCTTAGGACTTGGGGTTGCCTTGCTAAGGTGAATGTGCCCGTGCCTAAGAAAAGGAAACTAGGACCAAGAACTGTCGACTGTGTCTTCCTAGGGTATGCTTTAAATAGCACGGCCTATAGGTTTCTAGTGGTCAAATCCGAGACGAGCGAAGTCGCTCTCAATGACCTTATGGAGTCTCGGATCGACATTCTTTGAGACTATCTTTCCTATGAAATCAAATGAGATAATCGCACGGATGGCTCTAACGAGCATTACTCTATTCCTCCCGAGGTGGCTGAGCCCGCTCCTGAATTGGAGTTGTGGAGGAGTAAGAGAAAGGACTGAAAAGTGTTTGGTGATGATTTTGCCATCTATTATGTGGATGACGAACCACGCACCCTCATTGAGGCTTTTGCATCTCGATCTTGAGTATTGGAGGGAAGCGATCCGTGGCGAGATGGATTCCATCGTCGCTAATGGAGCGTGGGAAGTCACCGATTTACCTAGTGGATGCAAACCAAGAGGGTGCAAGTGGATTTTAAGAAAAGAGGAGACTGATGGTACTATTGAAAAGTACAAGGCCCGCTTAGTGGCTAAGGGTTTCACTCAAAAGGAAGGCGAGGATTATTTTGATACTTATTCTCTGTGGCGAGACTACCCACTATCCGTGTGCTTATAGCTCTAGCAATTGCATATAAACTCCTAGTCCATCAAATGGACGTGAAGACCGCTTTTCTTAATGGAGAGTGGAAGAGGAGATATATATGCGTGACTGATGGATTTGTGGTTAATGGCCAAGAGAACAAGGTGTGTCGTTTGATTAAGTCCTTGTATGGTCTTAAGCAAGCCCCCATGCAGTGGCATGAGAAATTCGATAAGACGATGACATCTGTTGGGTTTTGTGTAAACGAAGCCGACAGATGTGTTTATTATCGGTTTCAGGAGGGCCGAGGTGTCATTCTATGTCTTTACGTGGATGACATATTGCTATTCAGGACTGACTTGGATGTCATCAACGAAACAAAAGAGTATCTCTCCTTGAACTTTGATATGAAGGATCTAGGAGAGGCTGATGTTATTCTTAACATCAAGCTTATAAAGGGTGAGAGTGGGATAACTCTGTCACAATCCCATTATGTGGAGAAGGTCCTAACCCGCTTCGGGCATATGGACTCTAAGCCTGCCTCCACGCCCTATGATCCTAATCTAAGACTTTGCAAACATACTGGTGAAGGGGTTAATCAACTCCTGTATTCACAAGTAATTGGATCCTTGATGTATCTCAGTAGCGCAACTAGACCCGACATCTCATATGCAGTATGCAGGTTGAGCCGTTACACGGCAAATCCGGGAGATGATCATTGGGTAGCACTACATCGAGTACTTAGGTACCTTAAGGGCACCATGAAGCTTGGGATCCATTACTCGCCATCCAAGCGTCCTAAAAGGATTGATGATTCTAACTGGATTAGTGACTCGGATGAGATGAAGGCTACTAGTGGATATGTGTTCACTATAGCTGGTGGGGCTGTGTCCTGGAAGTCTGCCAAACAGACTGTCATTACACGCTCAACCATGGAGGCTGAACTAGTCGCCCTAGATTCAGTGGTCATGTGGAGGCGAATGGCTCAAGGAGCTTCTTCGACCTACTGTCTTTGGAAAAGCCGATACCATAGATCTTAGTATATTGCGATAACGCATTGTACTAGTCAAGGTTAAGAATAGAAAAGACAATATGAAGTCCTCGAGGCATATTAAGAGAAGGCTTAAGTCTGCTCGGCATGCGAGAGAGACGGGTGTTATTGTTATAGAATACACTCAGTCTGGTAGTAATCTAGCTGATCCTTTTACAAAGGGTTTGCCTAGATCAACTATCGAAGCAGCATCGAAAGGAATGGGGCTTATACCCTGCTAGTAGTAACCAACGGTGGTAACCCATCTTGAAAGAGCGGAGATCCCGTGAATCAGGCTCTGGGACAACTAAGCTGTGTGGTACTGTCAGCACATCTTCCTAGGTCCCATTCATTGCGATTGCTTAAATCTGTATGGCAGGTTGAGGTGTAAACCTCTTAACGAGTTCGGAGCCCTAAGGGCTAGGGAGCTGTCCTACAGAGTTCCCGTGAAGAACAAACCTATGTGAGCTGATTGTGTGGTCGCAATCCGTGAGTGGTTGGGGTATACTCTCTAGTGAGCTCATGAATGGATACAAGGACATGACCGTAAAGTCCTGCCCCGCTAGAGGTGCAGTTTTGGAGCCTAGTACTGTGTGTCTCTTGGATGAACGCCCTCACACCAAGGTTTTAGATCAAGGTGTAGTCCTCTAATTCCTGTGTTGGGTTGGATTCTTTTAGACTAAACTCTGGTTCAAACCTTTATGGTACCTTGGTTGAACAACAGTATATTAAACAAGTGTGAGCAGGCGTTAATGCCGTTTCAGCGGAGGCAAAAGGGTGGGGATTGTTGGGCTTTTGCCCTTTTGGGCAGCCCACATAAGAGAATAAGAGAGGAGAGAGAGAGGAGCAGGCGGTAGGGGCGAGCTCGCCCGTTCGTGCCTGACCCTAGGGTTGGGCCGGCCTTGTGGCGGCGCCGCCTTTCTCGGCGTCTTGGGCTTCGTGGGCGTCGTGGCGTTGTGGCGGGCTTCTCGGAGGGCGATGGCGGCTCTATCCCTATTAGAGGCCGCAGCTTCCTCTCTCTCTCGGTTCTGAGTTTTCTCGGTTTTTCCCTTCTCCTCTCACTCCTCTTGCGACCCTCTTTGTTCGGTGGTTTCACGGAGCTCGGCCGGCTTGTTGGTCGGTCTTTGGTTCTTGGAGGAACCGTGCCGCTCTCCGTCGTTACGGTACTCGGTGGCCTCGAGGTGGGCGCCGTCCTCTTCTGCTCCTTCCTCTGCTCCTCGGGTTCCTCTTGTGGCCTTGGTTGCTTTGTGAGGACTTGACATCATATCTCCGGATCGTTTCGCTTGTGGTGCTTAGCACAGCGATTTGATTCTGGGACGATTGCCTCGCACGCTTTGCCTCGGCATTGTTGGCTCGGATCAACGCCTTTGTAAGAACTCTCCTTCCTTCTTGTCCGATGGACCGTTTTGGTTAATTCGGGAGACTAGCCTTGAGCTAGAGGCCGTCGACCATTTCTGGTTGCCTTTGTGTTGTGGCTCGATCTTTGTTCGATAATGATTGCATTAGTTGAGGCTTAATAATCTGTGAATAAAAGGATTTGCTAGACCTAGAAGTACTGCTCTAAGTTCATTAATCCTGATTACTCTATGTGCATGATCTAGTGGTTGATGCTGGAATTAATTGGTTAATATCCTGTTGCACTTGTTTCCTGTTTAATTGGAGAACTAGTATTGTGCTAGCTCAGTTTCTAGTTGGTGCAGTGGGCTTATGAGCTGTTGTTCGGCTCATTCTTGTGGTTTGTTTAGTCTGGCCGAACTGCTATATTGATCATCTATTTCCTGGTGCACTCTGTGGCAACTTGATCATATACATAGAGGAGTTTTGCTCCTGTTTTGAACTAGAGCAGTGCTGTCTAAGGGCTTATTTCCTTCAGTTCCAGATTAATTTATCCTGTGATATGTTGCCTAAGATCGGTTGGATGGCTAATTTATTTAGCAACCCCTATTTGCAATCTAAGAACAACATCATAAACAAAAACTTGAGCTTATTGCTGGTTTTATTACCTTGGGCAGCATTGAATTCTTTTAAGGCTATCTTGTATTCTTATGTCTTATTGGTCATATCTGAAGAATACTTGTCTTATGGTTCAATTGGCTTGCATTTAATTATTGCTGTACTTATTATGGAATTTGGTATGATCTTGATCATTATGCTAATTTTGCAACAGGACGTTCATACTGGATTTCAAGCAAACGACTAGTCACAGACACACACACAGAGAGAGCTTAATTTGGCAGTACAGTACACCCTCGGATCTCCTAGACCTAGTGAATAATCAAATTAATGCTATTAATTTGATCAAATATACATAAGGTACATATATATATGTGTCCAGTGTCCATCAGTACGTCTAATTAACGGTGCTGTGGCCTGTGGGGGGAATGGGGTATCGCTGTCGGATGAAATAAAACAAACAGCACAATATATGTTATTAACTGCATCATCCGGCCGGCCGAAAAGAACATACATCACTGAGAAAATCAAACCAGTATACTAATTAATCGTGTATAATCCTCTCACGCGAGGACATACTGCATGCCCAGGATTAAGATCTGCATGACTTCTGTATTTTTCTCTCTCTAAAACTGTATGACAAACCGTAGATCAGTACGTCCGGCATTACAAGTGTCAATAACACACACCTGAACGTACGCACAGCTAGCATTTGAGAAGAGACAAACAGTAGTGTACGTATACATATACGTGATAGCTCGATCATAGTAGTTAATTGCAATGGCGGCCTTGCTACATGCAGCCATGTACACGTATATTAATATATACCTCATGAAATTAATGTACTCTCGTATATATACTACGTACGCTTGCAGCTCGCTAGAGCTACATACAGAATCTGGACGCGCGTGCTCCGACGATGTATACGTAGTACAGGTCGGAGGAATTAAGGTTCGCAATAATGTTGCTGTCTCAAGTCGTCGCCGTCGGTACGTACGTATACGTCACCGTAAAGAGCTAAAAAATGTCATGTCAGCTAAATGACGATACGAAGAGAGTGTGTATAGATATTTGATCCGTCTCTTATGCAACAGTCGACTTTACACAAGTATTAAAAAACTTTGTGTGTGAACAAATTACCTATAAAAACATGCATCCATCTCTACCACTATATATGATATCTCTAGTGTTGTATTTAGATGATGTGGCAATAGTTAAAAACAACTGTTGTCTCAACCATTGTACATGCTCGGAGAAGAGCACGTAGTACTTCAAGCACATTCACTTTTGCACCCGCGCGCCATCATATATAAGTGTGCATGCATGCATGTACAATTTCTGCACGAGATCTAGCTACGCCGTCCGATTGATCCGTCGCCATAGCAGAGTTATGTTGCGCGAGCAGCTCATTGGCTACACTGTCTACTCCCCTGAACTTAGCATGTGAAAACACACACACATAGAGAGAGAGAGGAAGGCTAGTGTATTCTCGAGACGATGAGATTTCGAATTTCGAGATACCTAACAACCGATCCGGACCGTTGTTCTTGTTCATCTCACTGAAACATACCTAATGACCAAGTTTCATATTTTTAAATTTGTTTACTATTTATTTCCTTTTTTCAAAAATTGGCATTTCAAATAGTCGTGGTGCGTCAAAAAAACTGATTTTCGAAAATAGGAAATAAATAGTAAATAAATAAAAAGGGAGGCACTATTAGGCAGGCGCCTGCAATTTCAGTATTTGTGCAGGCACATGCCGCATACAAGCATGCATACCTCGCGCAAAAAAATTTCACTACCGCAAAACATTTTTTCCAATAAATGGAAATGTGGAAAAACAGTAGAAATTTAGTGGAATTTTTTGCGCCTGCACGATTTTACGAATTATGCGAGCAAAAAATCTCTCGACGTGAAAAACAGAAAACGAAATAAAATTTATAATATACAGAAAATAAAAGAAATATATAATAAACAGAAAATAAAATAAATCTATAATAAACATAAAACAAAATATATCTATACAAAAGTCGACCTCCCACAAAAAATTCCACTATCGCGAAGCGTTTCTTCCATAAATGCAAATGTGGAAAAATAGTAGAAAGAAAGTGGAATTTTTTAAGTCTGCACGTTTTGGCTAATTGTAGGCGCCTACAAAATAGCAATTGTGATAAAAAAAAATACTAACCTTTGTCATTGGCTACGTTTCAGTGAGACGAACAAGCTCAATGGGTTTAGATAAGTTGTTAGGCATCTTTGATTTCCAAAACTCGTCGGGAGATCCGGATCCGTACACCCGAGAGTACCCTAACTTTCCTATATAAATATATATGCGCAGAGGAGCAGCATATAAATGCGAATGTACGGATGTGCCTGCGCTGGCTGCGTCATTAACCCCCGCATGTTCGCACAGCACGTACGAGTACGAGGTATGCCAAATACGGCCGTATATTACGAGGTTGATATGAATACATGGCGAGCGGCGCCACGTACGGAGATCGTCCATCGTCTTTAACTTCACCGGCCACGGATTCTACGGTATTCAAGCTGAGATCTTTAACCTAAGCCATACTGTCTAGCTCAAACTCTGCTGGCTAGCTAGGGCTAGGCCCGAATCAGAACCAAACATAGGCAAACCTGATGACTCGAACTCTCGGCTAGGTTAAAGTTTAAATGAAGGGATCGGTCCTGCCAGAAGGACGGGGAGAGAGAGTTATATGGACTTGGGTTGGGCTCACTCTCGAGCTCACGTGAATTCGGTTTAAAATGGTCGGACTAGTTGGTTGATAGAAATAGGTAGCGTGTGTGATGACAATTGTCTAGGCTTAGTTGGACTCAACGAGGACTCGAGCTCGAGCTCAAGCTCAGTTTGAGTCAAAATTAAGCTCGGGCTTGTGCTTGAGACCAGCTCGTTAAGCTTTATATGTTGATCTGAGCTCGGACCAATCTTGAGTAGCTGATTGAGACTGAGCTTTTGATTGAGCGCACGTTATATATATAACTAGTGCAAAAATCGGCATGAGTGTTGGTTCTTAAGCCGTCACAAACAAAGTGTCACAGATGACTAGATGAGTAGCTAACATCTGTGTCGAGTAAACAAATTGACACTAGTAACTCATCAGTGTCAGTTCGTTGTTAGAGCCATCACCAATGCTCCGGATACGCAACATCACAGAATTAACAAATCACATATAAACATATAAAATACTAGCATGAGAGCGCTGCAAGGACAATTAATGTGGCATCATGAAAGTTACCAATCTTTAGTAAATTAAATAGAAGTCATCTCATAAGCCAAATGAAGCAAATATGAAACAAACGAATAATATGCATTGTGAAATTTGTCCAATAATTGTAAGACGACCATTCCACAAATTTACAACTGTCAACATGCCTTTCTGGAGATGAATCTATAGGTATTAATATTTTTTTTGTGTGTGTGTGGCCTTGTCTGGCAGGTACGCTATTTCATTGTCATGAAAAAAATAGCTCTAACTTAGAGAGTTATGACCTGTCCTCTGAGGTTAATTAGCATCTAATGATGCTGATTCTGACATGTAGTGAGTCCATACGTATGTTGCCTTCTGTCACATAGATTTGTTGGCCCTCACGTCAGTCTTCTTACTTGGCTGGGACGACGCGGGAGCGTAATTCCCCTTGGCGCTCTGCTTACTGGGCGGAGGAGGAGGGTGGTTTATTCGCTCTGTCTGCACAACACGCTGATTTGCTTCACATCAACACCCTCGTGGTCATCCTCACTTTGCCTCATGCAAAGGATTTTTCGGAGAAGCAGGTGTAACTTCGGCGGGGATAGGAACATGGTTGCTCCGTGCCGCTTGTGTAGCGTGCAGCTGGTTTGCTCCACACTATCGCCCCCAGGATCCTCCTTGCTTCGCATCGCAAGGGGAAGCTTTCGATGGAGCATATGTGATTAGTGGCTACTATCGCTTCACTCGGTCCAATCTACTTCTTGTTCTAGCTAGTCCCGATCTAACGTTGTTCTCTATATCGTAGGAGGATGGATGATTGAGTATTTTGTCTTGTTGAACATTAACACAGGAACAAATAACATCCCAAACGATTTTGAATAGCAAGATCACCATTTGCCTATCCACGATAAAAAAAATTGTAGTCACCGTGGCATATCCCCTGCCCCACCCGAGTCTCGGGCACACGGCGCGCACGGAGGTGGCCGCCACGATGAACTGTCACTGTGTAACTATTGCCATCGCAGGCCATTATTACACAGCTGTTGCAACTCCAACCACAAGATTAATTACGCCCAAATCTGGGTCACTGTTCCCTGCATCTCTATATGGATCCTATTTGACCCACGACGCATGCACCAAGGTGTTACTCCCTCTAGTTTCATAATACTTGTCCGTTTTAGGTTTATACTAAGTTAAAGTTTTAAAACTTTATGTATAAAAATCTTTTAAACTATTTGGATTGTATACATAAAACCATACATATAAATTCGTCTTGAAAAATATTTTCACAATATCATATTTTCATAGATTCTGAAAATAAATTTCATTAGAAATTGATGGTAAAAGTTGTATTTCGAAGACCATGTCAACATCCAAGATATCAAGTATTATAAAACTAAAGAGAGTAAGCAGTGCATGTCATTGCCGGTTTGCCACACCTAACCCAAATAATTGAGGTTCATCCAAAATTATCCTGTCTGGCGATCGGCCTCTGACCCCTAAATTAATGAACTAGAAGCCAATGAGATCATGATTTAAAGAATGTAGTTTCAAATAATAAGCTTTTTTTATCGGAAAAAGATAGGTGAGGCTCCTACGTATTGTCAATGGTACCAATAAAAAATATCTACAAAGTATCAGCCACAGAGAAAAATGATTATTAAATAATCAGGTCAAGTTCAAATGAATGCCTTCACATCCAAACATGTTCCTTTTTTGTTTATAAACAAAATACTCGTAGCTTAACAAAATTTACTATGCCGTATATTTTCAAATCAAAGTGAATATAATAATGTAGGAGTTGTAATGTTCCAATTATATTTAAAAAGGGTTATGTGATCCTATGCGTCCTTTTTTAAAAAAATGTTTAGGCACAGACATAAACATTCATTTATAGGAGAAGGAAAACATTGTTACAAAAGTTAAAAACAACATCAGTTTGGAGCACACCCGATAGAAAAACAACAAAACCTGTACACTAGAATTAACCATAGGTATGGGCTAGACAACACCAATGCTCCTAAGGTTGATCTCCGCCAGCATAAGCTCAGCCACTGCCACCGCAGATGGTGATATATTGGAGCTTTTGGTTGAAGATCATATTATTGATCTCTTTCCGCATGACGTAGATGCAATGCAACTTCCATCATGTTGCTTGTGCTTGCCTCCCTGTTCATAGCCCATCCTACCAAGAACCAATTGACATGCTCAGTGAAAAAGTCGGTAAATTGATACTAAACCAACGTCCATAATTGCACCGTCGCCGCAAAGAACACAATTAGACGAGTGTCGCCACCCTTCAATTGCCAAACGATCAGCTGTGAGTAGCGTATTCTGAATAGCAATCCAATAGAAGAATCTGCATTTGTCCTCCGTATTTGCCTTACAAATGCGCGATTAGTGTCATGACCTCGGTACTTGTATAAGGAATCCAACACCACGAGGCGATACTAGTCCCAGACTAGTATCTCATGATGGACAATACAGTAGAATCATCGCAGTGCATTTAATTAAAGTGAAATAAAGGTAAAAAAAGGTAACATCTTTTACTCCCTCCGTTCCATAATACAGGGCGTACAGATTTTTTCATGCAATTCCAAAATACAAACCACCTATTCCTTTGCATCGGTCTGCCTTCCAGAATTACCCTGTGTCTAATACGGGCGTGCAGCAACACAACTATTAGGATGGTAATGAAGTTTGCTTTCCATTAGTTGCTGCATGCTATATTTAATACGGGTGTGCGCGTTATTAGGATGGTAATGATGTTTTTGCGCGGCGTCGTTACGAACTTACGAAACCAATCACGTTTACTTTCCTTGCCGATGGAGACCAGCGATTCCAAGTCCGGCAATGGCGCCGCGCTGGGTGCGGCGAGCGATGTCACTAAGGGCCTGTTTGGATCCATTAGCACTAACAATTAGCTGCTAAAATTAGCAGGGAGGGATCCAAACAGGCCCTGCTAATTTGCTGCTAACTGTTAGCAGGTTGGGCTGCTAACAATTAGTCCATTAGCAGGTTTTGAGCTGCTAACAATTGCTAACAACTGCTAATAGATGGTGAAAAGACTGCTTTGCCCTCACTTTATTGCTTCTCTTTCCTCTCCTTGGATGAGTATTAATTGCAGCAAGGGTAGGATGGGTATTTTCCACTCCCAAACAACTATTCAATCTGCTAACTGCTAATGGATCCAAACAGGGTACCTGCTAATAATTAGCAGCTAATAGTTAGCTAGCTATTAGCTGTTAGCTGCTAACAATTAGCTGCTAATGGATCCAAACAGGCCCTAAGGCTGTTGACAAGCAGGGCACAATGTCTGTCGGCGATGTGGTTGCGGTGGAGATGGACGCACAGGGATTGGCGAGCATTGACGCGATGATAGGATTGTCCCGTCGGTCATTTTGCCAAGATTTTCATATTTCTTGGTCTATCTAAAATGAACCTTTTTTGTCTTCTTCTGATCTCCATTAATGTTTGAAGTCATGGCAAAAAAAACCTAAATCAATGCCTAGCCTTTTCCGATTTAGGTAGTTATATTTCTGGTCGTTAGTTTTATAGATGTCGCCAACCTACTAACGAGGTTTTCAACCTACTAATGAGGTTTCCTTGACGAAGATGTAGGTGATGAGTCACCCTAGCTTTCTTGCTTCTGACACTTCGATCGTATTGTCATGTTTTTTTCATTATTTATCTCGTAATGTGAGAGACGTACCTCCAAAAAAGAATCTGGGAGTCAATAACCATCAAAATTCAAAAAAGTTCTTTTTTGCGCTACATGGCATGGAATGCAATGAGGACGAGGACCCCGCTTGTGCACTTATATCCACCAATTTTCTCAAAGTAGCTCCTATCAACGCTAAATCTTATTAAAAAAATATATAAACTTTTTATATTGAGAATGAGAGTTCTAAACCTTAAAGACAAATCTTTTACAAAATAATACAAGGTTGCATTGGCTACCTGTATATCTAGTCCACAAAATATGCACAACTTAGCTTCTATAATCTATATGAACAAAATGATACTAAAACAAATGTTGTTTATGTAGAGAATAATTTGTAGTGGAAATGTGAGGTTCTCCACTATAAGTCCGGCAAATGTATGTGTACAAGTTAGTTTATTTATACACTAAATCATCTCTTACAAAAATCACGCAAATGTATAGAAATTAGCTTTTTTGTATACACTAAATACTCTCTAAAGATAAATTTTTAATCAATTTTGCAATGATTTCTATGTGAACACATGGCGTATAAAATATAAATACTGCAATTTTTAAAAGAATTGTACAATGCTAAGATATATAGTTTTGTAAAAATGTGTGGATTTGGATTTCTACAAAAAAAAAAAATCATTCACAAAAAACAAAATCTGGAAAAGTGTACGATGTGACCACTAGGTGGATATTGCAATAACAAAACTGTTCTTAATTAGGTGGTATGAATTCTCGATAGATGAAAAGTTTAAGTTAGGAAACGACTCTAGTTCTATCAGTTAGATTTTTTATGATAGTCAACCAGTTTTTTCCTATTTGCCGTCATAATTGCTCGAGTATAACTGTCTTATGTGTTATTATTAAAAACCTATCTTTCTTGTTTAAGGTGCATGAAAATAAAAGAACTCATATATAGGGCCATCAAATATACAATGCTTTCAATATATAATTTATACAATTTTAATATTTAATTTACACTTCAAATGTTTAAATTTAGAAGTAATGTAAAAATATCAGTTCAAATAAAAAAAACATAAGTTTGCAAAGGCACCTCAAACAATAACCGATGAAATTGTAGCGAGAAGTCACCATATGATGGCACATATAAGATTAGCCTCAAGCGAAATGGCGCAAGTTAAAGGTTTTACCCTGATTTTTCATCTTATATTATGTGGACATGCATTTTGAAATGACATCGTTGGACGATTAATGAACATTGGACAAGAGGAAACGTTATCGCCACAGTTATGGGAAACAATTTGTCATCAGCGAAGCTTAGGGAAAAAAAAAACACGGCCACTAAAAAATATAAATGTATTATTTTTTATTAAGTTGTATGCACCAATCGGTCATTTTAAAAGACTAAGTTGATGAGAACTATGAGCAACACACTTAGACTTTTCAGCAATTCCCTTCACGTGGAGACTTCCTCCGACCTCATATATAAAATAGGAGTGGACAACTTATTTAATTGCACTGCCGTGGATTGAACCGGTGACCTCAAACTCTAATATCATATTAAGTGGCATGCGCCGATCTAATAGAGAAGGATGAACGATGCACTTATAGTTTTCAATATTTCTCACACGCCGGGGTTGTTAAAAATTTAGAGTCCGGCAGAGTTCTTCTAAAGTAAAATATGGTTGAATTTCAACGTAGCTCATTGTTTTTTTAAAAAAATACGGTTGATTTTCTTTGTTTCACAGAAATTTGAAATGTTACTGGAAATTTAATTTGGACCTTTTTAGTCCAATAGAACGATGCACTTTTGTAAAATCAAATTTCACAGAAATATATACGATGGGAAACTGATCTACGTGCACAAATACCGCATTGCCATAGCTCGTTCTTTGCGTATTATAGTACAGATGATCAATATACGAATGATTCCTTAATTTAATAGCTAGCTCGTATATAAATCTTTGTTTTTTAGCAAAAGCTCGTATATATGTCAATCATATCTATCTGCAGCTAGCGTCGAGGGTTCCTTGATATGCGTGGAGAGAGGGATAAGGAACCCCCAGCCTACATATGAAAAACTAGGATATATAATGCCATTTTAGCGATGTCTAAGTTAACTAGGCATAATAAATACACATCATCGTTTTGTCCATCTGGAGGACAGAAATAAATGAGAGAGACTGATATAGCCACTAAGATAAGGTCTATAACGAATTCACGGTATGGACTCGTATTAATTTTGCAGAGCATGTTAACTAGTTCATTGAAGCGATTATATATTTATTACCAATAAATGATATAGATATTTTTTATGGCTAATGGTTGATTTCACAATTGGACATGCTAATAAGTATACAGGTACAACAACCTATCATAATTGTGTGTTAATTACCTCCTCTTGCATAGACGGTGTTGAGTTTAGTACCCTAGATGATTGGCGCTTGGCAAATCCCAATACAATACTTGTCTTCTTCTTTTTCGTGATTCTATTTTGGGGCCTCTAGTGTACTCTCTCAACCCTCGTAAGGGTGAGAGTATTATTGATCGTACATCATCCATCGTATAACTGATGTGGGTGAAATCGTTCTCCTCTTTTTTTTTGCAAGCAGTTGCTATCCGTGGTTTCAAAGCTAGTTCCGCAACTAACCTTCAACACGTACGACAACGTGATGCCTTTCCATGTGAACTACCTCAGAATTTCCATGTGCTTCAAAGTTAGTTCTCCGGTCATTGCCACCGCCATGTGTCCCTAGCCAACGCCGCTGCCACGAGTACTCGGCGGCCGCGGCCGTGCGCTCGTCGACCCCCGCTCATCCGTGTCTGCTCCTAGCACTTGTATGTAGGTCACAATCCAGCACACAAACTCCTTCTCTTCTTGCTGGTGATCAACACGCATGCTCAATCATGCATGGGAAAAATATGTTTTGATGGGATTTATTTCGTTCCCAGCGCAATCCAATTGATCATGCATGGGAAAATTATGTTCTTGCTAGTCATCTTCCAATCGATCGCAGACAAACACCGGTTTGAATGGATCGTACACTCGGGAATAGACCGGAATCGGAATAAGTTAATGAAAAGTTAAAGGAAGTGGGTCTCAACCCGTAGAGGTGAGATCTTATATACACCGTTGGATCAAATTAGATCAATGGTCAAAAACAGTTGGGGTGTGTGCTAAAATACTCTTTCTATTTTATCCTCGCTTGTTACGCATTACGGAAGTATCGGCCATTACTAGTTTTCTAAACCGGCTACACTAATGGTTTTTGGAACCGATAGTTAATCAGTAGTGATACCTCTGGGTATCACTATCAGGTTGTGGAACTTGACAGTGATATAGTACGACGGTTAGGATTTTGTGTTAGATATGTATATGAGCAAAACTCTGAGTTGCAACAGGCAAGGTAGGTTGCTGTTCGAGTCAGAATTGTAGCCTGGCCCATAAACGATCAAGACAAATGACTTACAAGGCCAACAATTATAGTATAGACTTGCAAATGGGTCTCGATCGGCATGTGGCCAAGACTCTTATGGCTAGTTTGTTGTAAAATTGTTGATAGGAAGGAGTGCCCATAGGCATTCCCTCCAAACAAGTTGATGGGGAGGAGCAACATGCGCAAGTTGTCTTGACCGACCTGTGGTCGAGACTCTGATGGCTAGTATGTTATAAAATTGTTGATGGGGAGAAGCACCCATGGGCATGCCCTCCAAACCTATGTTGTTCAGATCTTCCATTGGAATCAGGTTTTCTAACACTACGAGTCCCAAAAATATGTTGGGAATATATTGATATATAGAATCAAGACTTGAACCCAAGACCTCATAGCTCTGGCCGCAAGCCAATCCACCAACCATCTTATAGTGATATAGTTAGGATATGCATAACTTTTAGTTTCCATGATTCATTAATACCAATTTTTGGATCGTACCGGTAGTGATATTTGGCATCACTATCGGTTCTTGTCTGAAACCTGTGGTTATAGTGCCCTGAGGTATCATACCGTGATAGTGATGTCTCATCACTACTGGTTTGCAAATAACCGATAGAAATGTGTTGATTGTATTGATCATTTTTCCTATAGCGACGAATGCTTTTTCTCGAAATCTACTCAAACAATTGTTATATGTGTATGCACAACCAGGAATGTTGCATATATTGGTTAGTTCGGAAGACCCTCTTGACATGACCTGCGAAGCCACCGAATTGATCTAAACTCTCATAATATGATGTTCCATGATCAACCATATCAGTTTGGCTATGGCAACGAATGGTGATGTATGAAAAATGGAATATATTATTTTTTGTTTAATATTCATTTTATATATTTTAATTGACCACAGTATAGGAAAATGTGTTGGGTATACAACCACGAAATAAAAGTGCATACCGCAACCAATTTTCTCCTTATAAAGATTATCTTAACCTCATAATTTTCTCCTTCGCAATATAATAGAGAAACACCCAAATGTGCCAGGGAAAAAAAAACAAGACTAGTTGGTCTCTAGAAGACATGCTAGAATCTGTGTGCAGGACGAAATGGAGGATACAAGATGGAATGGTTTTACATTTAAAACTATACTAACATTGTGCAACGGAAACACAAAAGATGCAAAGAACAAAAGAGGGTTGCAATGGAACCACATTAGAGGGTGCATGGCACATATACAAATAGACAAAATTTTTAAATTAATTTTTGTTAAATATCGCATTCTACACATATCAAATAAATTGATGAAATCTTTTCACAAGACATTAGAACATGTCCATTCCAAGGCCATAAGGGCTGAAATGAATTTGTGAGCTTATTTCAAATACTCCACATTTCCGTCGTTATGCCACACCTTATAGATCATCACTGTCATAGGTAAGCTGCTTCCACATTAGATAAGGATATCAAGTAAAACATTCAACATGCACGCAAAAAATCACATAATATAGAAGTTCACAACTCACTGGAGACAAATGACACAATGACCAAACCACTATCCATATTTACTTTCATACAAGATATAATGGGTGGCAGACACTTCTATGAGTCGTAAGATCTGAATCACAAGCAAAAATGACACAAAACATAAATAAGGGGAGTGTTGATCTCTTTTGACAAAGCATCAACTCCTCTTTGCGAACGCACTAATTAATTTCCTTGGTTGGTTGCAAGCAAAATAGCAAAAGTCTTCAAGAGGTCTTTGTTAAAAAAAAAATGTCTTCAAGAGGTAATCATATGCCTGGGTACGAGAACAATGTCCATCGCATCAGTTTGGCATTTCAAAAAAAATACAGCCAGGCCAGTTGAGCATGAATAATTGGGCTGGAAAGAATTTTTTTAGTACAAATACAAACTAACCCTATGAGTGTTTGCTCTTTGAAGGCCAGAAGCATTTCATTCAGAATGTGGTCATGCATTCTGGAAGGTTCCTAAATTGCATTATGCTTGATTTGCTAGATATTGAGAGAAGTTAATATTCACTTACTGGGCTCAGTAGAGACACCGCGCCATGTCCAACAAACTTGTGTCTCACTTCACAACATAGTCAAACTGATAGTACGTGAAGTTAAACCTTAATTCAGTATCGAAGAATATCCTCCAATTGTTTCAACTTTGGATCCAGCTCTGCCACGCTGCTATGTTTGTGTCATTAGCAAGAATTCAGTATGCATCAGCAATCACCTTTACTTTAACCAGAACTGCTGATGGCACAGTTTGCAGGAAACTGAAAAAAGGATAATAAAGTAAGGTTTGAGTGACATTTTTTTTATCTGAAAATATTAACAGATTCTCATTCGATAGTACTTGTCTAGAGCTGTAAGCGGAACACTGATTTTGCTCCTCATAACATCAACCGACGCTCCTCCCCAAACCAAAATTTACCGGTTGCCCAGGTCACGACTACATACCGGTCGCTAACCCTCGCAGACCTATGCTACTATTATGCAGTCGTTGTCCTTGGTTACACCAGGGCTGTCTTCCTTTATATAGTGTTGGCCTGGTTAGAGTCCGACTCCAACTCTAAACCAATCTTATCTATTACAACATAAAGTCCATCTAACCTACTACACATATTCAACACAAAACATAACACGTATGTGTGAAGTAGCAGTGAGTCAAGATTTTTCAATGCTCTAGAAGAAAACACAGATTTGCTTCACTTGTCGAACCCTAAAAGATCTCACTATATTTCATAAACAAGTACATTTTGGAAAATTTATTCACCTTAAGCAACCGTACGTCTGTACCGGATGCAGTTTTGCCTTGACCTTGCTGGAAGCATATTGTGCTACCTGCAATAACTATTTAAAGTAATGGGCATTATTTTAAATCCTTAAAAATCAAGGAATTGTATTCTTTAACTTTGGATTTATCACACTATAGCCATGGGCATAATCTGCACAAATAAAGAATTTGGTGCTTGAAGAAGAAAAAATAGCTAGTGAAACACTATCAATACTTGCTAGCAGTTGCAATCCTACTTTTGATCAATATTTAACACAATATAAGTTTGTAATATTTCTAAAAAGAAGATTACTGGAACATGAACACAGTGGTAATGTGAGAATTTGGCATACGTTCACTAGAAAAGTAACTTACCGCTCGAATGTTGACGCACAAAGAATGTTGATCTGCTCACATCACTACCTCGGCAACTTCACTAAAGCTGGAGGGAGCTGAGCGGTTGAGGGGAGATGAAGATTGAATAGGATAAGTAATGCTTCTGCAGATTGCAGGTGGAGGAAAATATTATCTTAGTTCTTGTAGTTGTGTTTTCCTAGTTCTTATTCAATCATCTGGGTGGCTCCATGTTTGATGTACAAGAGAAATGGTTATCAGCTTGCTTGTGGTGCCTGGGGGCCTCATGGTTGTTTTTGCTTTTGTCAGAAATTGGTACATGCCTTCTGTGGCTTGGAACTCTGTTTGTATCCTGGGTATGTTACTTTGTTTCCGTTGTCTTGATGATAATGGAAATCGGGGCTAGCCCCTTATGGAAAACATCACTACCTCGGCTTATCAAAATTATAAGGATTTCTCTGCAAACAAAACATACATACGTGAATCACACGGGTACATGTAGCATCATATGCAACATTTACTAAAACATCTGGCCAATGTAGAAATGTATATATTTTAGTCCGAATAAATGAACTTAATCTAACAGCGAATAAGAACAGTCCCATGTTTCAAAATATGGGTTCCACCAAGAGAAGTATACTAATGGGGGTTTAGACCACGGAACTACGCTGAAAAGGAAGTACATTTCAAGCTAGCCCTACATTACGTCCAAGCTAGAGCACGCATTAACATTGTTAATTAATTGGCTTACTCTTGCGCATGTTAATTAACAATCAGGGTCGTCAAAATTCCAATCAAGAAGCCAAGAAGGCATTTTATGTAGCAATTTTTGTGAATTACCAAGATCCCTGGACAGGTCCCGAGTCGACGGCACTGCAGGGACGTAGGTCTCCAGAGGCTCCGGGTTCTTCCTGACAGCAGCAATCCAAGAACAGCGAGAAGCAACCCAGTGTTCAGTGTGAAACAAAATCAGCTGCCGCAGCGAGACGAGAGCAAGATACGGGTCGGCACCTCATGACGTACTTGTCGGACGGACCGGCTGCGGCCGGCGGTAGCGGCGAGCCAGGAGGCGACCCTCGCCAGGGGGACGGCCCGGCGTCCGAGGTGGTCCGACGGCGGCGGGACTGAGGAGGCTGTGAAGAAGGCCTGGAAGAATTAGTGGTGGCGGCGGCGGCGCGGCACTCGGAAGGGGCAGGGCTGCGCCCCGCTGGGGAGAAGGGAGGTGGGCATTTTTGGAGGAAAATGCCGCGGTGGTGCGAGGCGAGGGAGGCCTGCGAGCTGCGGCCGGATGGGAGGAGGCGGAGTCCGGAGGAGGGGGGCGGAGGCAGCTGCTGCCGCCAATGGCTCGACACTCGACTCGACAGCAGATGGGCGGCTGGATGGGAAGGGCTGTTTGGAGTCGGAGGGGAGTGGTCTGTGGAGTGTAATCTCCAAAGGTATCCGAAAAGTTATTTTTCTGCAAAAATAAAAATAAAAATGGTCACTCGAAATACTCTAACAGAAATTTTCGGTGGTTCTCTTGAGAAGAAATTCTTCGTGCATTCCCTTCGGAAGAATATTTTCTCTCATTTGCTTTACAAATTTCTTCGAAGAGACGTTGTTAGATATGGAAGGAGATAAAAAAGAAAAGAACATGGGGAGAGGATGAGAAAGGGAATTGAATAAAGAAAAAATGGTTGGGGATTGTCTAATAACACCCAAGAATCAAAATTTGGACAAGATTCCCTTCAATTTGGTCAAAATTCTCTTCTCTCCCCATTCCCGCCTCCTCTCTCTCTCCCTCTCATCCGCTCTCCCTCGTGGCGCCCTCCTCGAATGCTCTGCACGTCGTCGTTGTTCGATGGTCTGCCGACGTCGTACCCATCGGTCCACCACCAATTGTTCGCTAGTCCGTTGCTAAAGACGTGGCCCATGCCTTGTTCTGTCAACGCCAACCATGTTGCAGGACGTCGAAGTCAAAAGCCTACGCTCTAGCCCCACCGCCCCGCCATGTCGTGCTGCCCAATGTGCTTGTGTTGTCACGTTGCCACTAAAACCGCTCCACGCTTCATCATGTCCTCATGTGCCCACCCGAGACCCTTAAAAAGCCTAGTCGAGCTCCCTGCCGTCGCTGCCCCTTTCTTTCCCAATTCCGCCGCCGCCTGCGATTTCCCTAACTTGGTGAGTCTCTTTTCGATTCCGATGAGTTCTTGGAACGTTGGAACCTCGCTAACCCCTTCCCGCTACCAATTTTGCAAGCTTCATCGGAGATCCAAGGCATCGTGTCCTCTGTCTCGGCCACTACACTGGTCTCCGTTGCCATCCCACTCCTGCCCACCTCGGGCCTTGCCCACACCTCTAGAAGGTAGGACCCAACGACGCACCCAACGACACAAACTATCATTGTCTATAGCGGCAGCTAGTTGTTGGCCATATCTCGATCAATGTAGCAATGTCCGGAGGTAGTCAATGACCGAGCACCGTTGGATCTACGCCAACGACATAGGATTCACTAACAGGTCCACATGTCAGTTACCGAGTCTTGTAGGATTTCCCTACGCTCAGAGTTGAGTCGCTAACTAGTAAGCCCATGGCCCATCCATCAAATTAAGTGGATGTGCCGATTGAAGCCTCACCTCCCGCGCTATGACACTCGAAGATTACGCCCAGATGTTTAGGCTACCGACATGGGTCTATTTGTTATTGTGCGTGGAGTTTTTCCACCGATTTACCTAATAAAATAATTCCGGTAAATATATTTGAATTATTAAAAATAGCTATGGACCCCTAAAATTATAGAAAACAGTTAGCTAAATACTAGATGACATGTTTTAACCTTATAAAAATGTTGAATAAGTTATAGCTTTAATATAGACTAGGAATAAATGGTAAATGTTTATTTTAGGATATTTTTTCAACTATTAAATGGTTGACATGATTTTATTTTGTTTAAAATTAGTAATTGAGTTAAAAAATATTAGAAATTCATAGCAAATGTAGTTTACCCCTCTGGACCCATGAAAAATTTTAAAGACCCTACAATGATAAATTACAGGTAAGTATGTTATTGCTAGCCTAATCCTAACGATACACATAATATAATAACATTTCCATTCATTCCATAATTAGGATAGTTGCACGCATGCATCATATTTACTTGCATTTGGTTGTTCATTTGGGTCTAGGATGCTTGGTTGGTCGGTATCGCATATAGTTGAGGCTATGGAAGAGTTGGGATGAAGTGATGACAACGAAATATGATGTTACCTTGAGGGGGAAAATGCAGACAAGGATCAACAAGATTTCCTTTGCGGAGCTGGTTGAGTAAGAAATAATGCTCTGCGAAGCTAATTGAGTAAGAAAGATTGCTCAGTGGAGTTGATTAACTAAGAAAGAATGCTTTTGGAGTTGAATATAAGATCTTGGGACATAACGGCCCTTGTGCTAGGTAAAGCATAGGCTTACTCAGGAGGAGTGCGGAGTATCATGCGTAACAGGTGGCTACTATCAAGAGATTGTTCAAACATAACGCATGGCCATCGCGTCGTAATAAAAGTTTGGTGTGACAATGGTGTGCGCTCTGCGGAGGCAATCTAGACCCACTCTTGAGTGATCGGTTTGGGTTGTCACTGCAGCGACTTGACCACACAACATACGGCTATGAGATTACATTGGAATTGGCACCATTTTAGGTCAAGACTAGGCACTTCGGGACTGTGAGGCTAGCTTGGGTCGGATAACCTCCTAGGAGAAGATTCGGATATTGACGTGCCCATACCCGTTCACATATTATCACTCCGATGCAAATAGAGATTCATACAATATCATAATGGATTGAACATTGAATCAAAATTTAATAATTTTGGTTTTGTAGAACCTCGACTTAACATGGCCTGTGAAAGAGGTTTAAGAATTTATTTTCTTTCTATAAGGGCTAAAAATAAATTGTTTTTTTTTGTTTTTTGACCCCATATTGTAGGGTGGATCTGAAAAGATATGAAGGATCTTCCTCCAAGCCGTACATACAGCTTTCTTCTAGTATGGATTTCCACAAAATTTTATAGGGATCTATGAGATCGATTAAGTATGGAATTTTGTTTACTCGCTTTAAATGGTGTACCTGTTTGCCTGCTTTTCCTTCTATGATCGAAAATCCTATATTTTTCATATTTATACGTGTAACATATCTCAAATTTTCTCTTTTTGAGACTAAAATTTTTCGTGCAAAATCATAGTTTAAGTCGCAAAAAACGCCATATATTTTCTGACATTTTCAAAATACTTTTAATTTATTCTTTGAAGGAAATATCTTATTCTAGTTTGTAGGGAATTTACATCTCACAGAGTATCAAATATTATTTCATGTTTGAGTTCTAATCATTTTTCTTGATTTTTAACATTTTATTCCATAATTTCTTCTACTTATTGGGTTGCATGAAGGACTAGAATTGGCGACAAGAGGGGGGTGAATAAGAGCCCGGCCAACTTTTCAATCACTAAACACCCATTAACCCTTTTGGACAATACATCAGACGATTGTGACTTCTCATGAACTTGATGCTCTCTTGAACCCTTTATTGAACACCTGGCATGCATCATGTACACCGATGCTCGGATGCTTTCGACATGGAGTTGGGATCCCGCGCCATCACCTTGATTGCTTGCTGGGGATCTGCCATTCTTGGTTGTGGCCGAGTCACCACCAGCCGACCTTGCCCTGGTATAGTCCACCACACCACTGTCGTTGTCGCTACACAACACGCGGTGCTTGTCGTGGCCGGCCCGGGCATCTCCTCCGGCATGGGCCTTCGCAGCCCTTGGCTAGCACCGGAGCAATCGGACCGCCATGACTATGACAACCAAACCAACCAAACTATGACAAATATTTAACTCAATATGCATCACATCACAACAGTGTCACATGTCTAGGACTTCCTGATATGATAGGGTCCAAAATATAGACCTTTTCTCCCAAATGCCATTTGAGTGAATTGTGTCTTCCTCCTATTCTTCCAATATTTTTTTATTTTTCCCAACATGAAATTAAAATCCTTTAGCATAACATGGATTTCTTCCCCTCTTGGCTCCAACGTCGCATCATTCTACTTTTTTTTGTCAAACTCTTTGTGCATCCGTCGGATGGATGATTTCTGCACAGGAACCTTCGCTGGCACATGTACACAATCTTCTGGGGGTTTCTCAGCCAAACACTTGCGGTTTTATCTAAGCAGTGAGGACAAGATTTGATGCCTTTCATGATCATGCCCGATAGGTTTCCAAGCGCAGGAAAATCATTGATAGTGCAGAAAAACATTCCACATAGCGTGAAGGTTTCTCGCAGGTCCGCGTGCCATACCTTGACCCCTTCATTCCACGGGGTATGGACACATTAATATCATTTCGAGGCATCTTGGGGCCTTGGATTAGTATGCAAATCATAATGTACTATCACATCATTTACAGCCAAAGATGTAAATTATATATGCATAGATTCACATGCCAAATACTATGCTTGCTGCTCTAGTTAGCAAAAAGGTTCATATCCTTCGTGCTTACCCGAAACCTTAAGTTTCTAGGGTCCGCAGCAAAATGAAGGAACTTATGGTCAATAAGTCTCCATTGTGGAGCATCTGCAGGGTGTCTGAGCTTGTCGTCTTTCTTGGGATCCTCCGAGTGCCACTGAATAGTCTAGACTCCTTATTTTCAAACCAATGTTTTAGTTGCGGAGTCAGTGGAAGGAACCACATGATCTTTGTTGGCGGTCCTCATTTTTTCCTGACTTGAGGTGGTCGTCGTTGTGTGTGTTCCAACTTCCTCTTGTAGCGAGATGTCCCACATACTGGGCACGAGTGCAACAGTGCATGCTCGTCACGGTATATTATTCAGTCGTTCGAGCATTCATGGATTTTTTGCAATTTCAATTCTAGAGGATAAACTATTATTATTGCATGATATATTGATTCTGGCAACAGATTTCCCCCGGAATAGATCTCTTGGCAATAGTAAGATCTTAGTAAAACCCTTGTCGAACTAGAGATTCCTTATCTTTATTTGTAAGAGTTCAAGGATGATTGATAACCGAGTGTATTTCATCTTGCATATATCGAATATTGATTTTTTCGACTCTTCTATCCACTTCTTGAATTTAGCAAACTCTTCCAATGTGTCGTAGTACATTTCTACATCTCACGTCATCTCCTTGAAGTTTTACTCATCGTCCGAGTAACTTCCACCAACATCACACTCTCCATTAATATCACATTGCTGTGTATTTTCGTCCTCATGTGGCTCATCCAACATGAATAACTTTTCCTAAATCCCCTTCTCATAAAATTATACGGCTTCAGATTTTTGCGGTCAATGCACAGACAACATATGACATCAACATTTCTTTCCTGCATATCCTCCATGACAGCTCTTATAAATCCTCATATGTCAGGCATGTACTCTTGTGTTGCACAGTTTTCAGTATACATCCATGCTATATTCATTATTTGCAAAATTTAACATATTTTAAATTTCATATATATGTCACTTGATCTCTAGATCTCATATGTATACACATCACAAAACTATATCCATTAATGTCTAAAATACCCCTTCATAAGTTCTATGTTTAAACTTTGAAAAATCACATCTCCTTTTAAACTGTTAATTGAGTGATTCAAATCTCTATAATCTTTAATAATTTCTATTTTCTCTCTATTTTCATATTTAAATTTGAACCTTGCATTCTCAATCAACTAAAAATTATTGTAGATGTTTTGTGAGTAGGGAAGGTAATTTGGTCGCATTTGCTGGACTTATAACAATATAAAAAGATTTACTAAAAGGTTGATATTAAAAATTCAAACCTCACATTCAAATTATCATAGAGGTTTAATGGGAGAACTCATTCGATACCCAACACTATTCAGATAATCTAGATGAATAGTGTTGGACATCGAAATGATAAGAAATGGATAGAAAATAAACTATATGAATAGTGTTGGGCATCAAATGGGTAAGAATTGGGTTTTAAATGAAACATGCCCTAAATTCCTCATAATTCCTAATTACTATGTATTTAAATGTTTTAGTAAAATATTTGTATTTGAAAGATTGATTTAGTAAAAGTTGGAGTGCAAATTGTTGTCAACGATTAAATATGCTAGGAAGCTACTTTGTATAAATTGGTCAACATAGCTACACATGTGGAACCCGAAGCTTTTCAAAATTTGGCATGACACCCAAATAGAAAGATATCATTGGAATTGTCTAGAGTCTAATGGGAATCCAACTAAAATTGGATTTGCATCTAAATTTATATTTTCAATTCAATTATAAGCAGAGGAGTTAGGGTTTATGAATGTTCACCTTTGGAAGGCTATAATGTTTACAATTCATCTTCTAATCAAGTTGATCTTTTTTAAAAAAAATATATAATTCAAATAATTCCATCTATTTAAATTTTAATATTTTTCAATTAGTGGAAATAATTGGTTTTTATTTAAATTCAAACTAAATCAGGATGTTTATTCATATGTAGACTTTCAAAATCTTATCGACATTCTTACCAACCTTATTTATTTAGAAATAATATGAATATTTTCTTATTTTGGCATATGATTTGGTAAATATTGTTATTGCAATCAATTTTTATATTTCGTGTGTATATGTATTGAATATTTCATTTATGTTTGAGATATATTCTGTATTCGTATCCAGATCAAAGATGCTATGTCTCATATTAGTGGCATTTCTACAAAAACATCATACGCTATACCAAAAACCTATATATGTGCTGGTTTATTATGAACCTTCACAAATGACTTCATCACTGTCTATTCATAAAGGGTGGAGCATGACAAGCAACCGGCAAAAAAGAGTGTATTTGTGCCTATTCGTCGCTATAATCGGCACAGATGTAGCTAGGGTTAGAAACGAGCTAAGTGTGAGCGAGCCGAGCCGAGCCGAGCTGAGCTCAGCATTGCTTCCGAGCTAGGAAGTAGGCTCGTGAGTCAAAGCCCTGGATTAGCTCCCCCGCGGCCATGAACCTACCAACAACAATATAATGGTATTAAGAATCACCCAAAAACACAATTCACACAGTAAGATCAACATGACATACTGACATACTCAGTTGATTACACAATTCACATATTGACATCAGTATTCAGTACATCACTAGATGATGTGCATAAAAAAGATTAGTATCACATATATATGACATATAGACATTATCAGTTGATCACATATTCTCAAATTACATAAATCAAATAGCAAGATAGATAGATAATTAGGCATCCATGCCATACTCAGATCCTCTCCAATATGTATAGAACATTAAGTCCATAAGACCGTAACATATCAAATTAACAATAAAAATGCCAATGTCAATGATATCGTCGGCATCAGCAGCGCTTGATGGTGGTGTCAATCGATCACTGATGGCGACGCTCGATGGTGAGACAAATCGACTACCGGCGGCAGAGGTAGGCCTTGATGCCGTAGATCGACCACCGGCGGCTGCAGGGGCAAGCCTTAATCAGAAGGGGTGGATTGACCAGCAGTGCATACAGGGGATGACGAGGTGGTGTCAATGATTGCAGTGTCAGTGGGGGATTCTTTGTGAGGGGGATCGATAGGGGGAATCCGTTGGTTCTAGATTTGGCAGAGGGGGAGGGGGTTCACGCATGTTATGGCGGTGGCTAGGGCACCAAGCCAGTGAGCCACCAAGGAGCAAGGGCTCGACGTCGGGTAGGTTCGCAAGGATTGGTGTGAGCTTGAGTATATTGGGCCACCATGCACAGGATTATGGTGCATGCGTGCAACCCCGCATGCCTGTGGTCTATGCCCTGTGCGGTGATTTCTATGCGAGCCAAGCCCGAGCAAGCCGGCGTTTAATTAGCTCGGCTCAGTAATGCACACAAGCCGGAAACAACGCTCGATTTGTGCTCATTTCTAAACAAGTCAAGCCCGAGTCGAGTTGGAACCAAGCTGAGCTCGAGTACATAGCTCGCAAGCTTAAAGCTCAGGTTACAGTGGTAATTCTAGCCATGAACCACCACAAATGTGCATTTTCAAGAATTTTAGATCTTCAAAATTTTACAACCTTTTCATATGAGCTCCGATGAAAATAAATTTTATATGTAAATTGTAGCTCTTGAGAAGATTTACAACTTTATAGTTGTAATCTTTTTCATCTGAAGCAATATGTATACGTAAATAATCATTAAAATATTTTCCATTTAATGTCATTTGCATGCATAAAAGTTGTTTAAAATTATAAAAACATAAGTCAAAAGGTATGCAAATTCTATTCTAATTAGAACGTGACATGGGGTGGGATGGTTTAGAAGGGTGAGGTTGGAGTGAGGTGGTCTCAAGTTTAATTAGTAGGAAAGACAACATTAACACTGAGTTGAAATCTTTTTACCCTTTTTCACTGATTTTTATGCCTGAAACCGCGTTTCGAAAATTCCTTATATTTGTTGGTTCTAACCATGAACCAACACAAATAACCGGCTTTGTGTCTTTATATTTGCTGGTTTTAACCATAAACCAACACAAACAACCAGCTGTTTGTGTCGGTCCGTGGTTAGAACCAACACAAATATCTTTTTTTGGTCATCTTTGTTGCTTTATTTGTGTCAATTCAAAAACTGATGCAGCTAAACGGTTTTGAAACAACACAAATATATTATTTTGGTGTCAATTCAAAAAGCCATTCTCTCTTTGTCCAATCCTTTTTCACCTTACTAAGGTAAGCTACCTCATTAAATGTTGAGGACATGGTATTACGGCAATGCATTGGGACATGGTAATCACTCAATTAGGGAAACGAATTAAACGGTTGTCTTTGAGGTAATTTAGCATAATGACTGCGCTTGCTATTAAAATCACTCGATTTTAGAGAGAGAGAGAGAGGCAATTAAAGAACTTCTAGGATCGACTGGGGTGTTTCAATATCAGGTTTCACTGTAGAAGCTAGAGCTATGTTCTAGACTTCTAGGGAGAATATGCATGTCGACACCACATAGCACAAAGAAAACAACTAATTCGAAAAATGTTTTAAAAAATTCTCAACATATATGGGCTCATATATATTGTTGACTCTGTTCATTTACATTCGAAAAACCATAAAACATATACTCCTATAACATATGAAACGCAAAGAAAAATAAAAGGAGGATGGCAAAAGGCGCTTGCAATGAAGTTAAGTCAGAATAAAGTGACGCGGATATGCAAAGATGGGGGGAAAACAAAAAGGAAAGCAAAAAATACACATAATTGCAACACCACAGGTAGCTCAGCCAGGACTGAAGCAACCAGTGCATGGGGAAGCCAAGGAAAGGGAGAAAAGCGGAGAGCAATATAAATTCAGAGAAAGCTAAGGATCCATGCATCTTTAATCTTTCCCCTTGAGAGAGATATTCTTGGATCATCCAGCCTTATATTGTTCCAAAGTTTCATATCTAGCATGAACATTCCTCGTGATCCAGGGGACATTCAGTAGATAGAAAGAAAAAGGAGGGCGTCTTGTTTGCAGTACCTTAAAGATCATTCTGTGTGCACTTTGCATGCTTAGCACTTTATATATTCACCACCAAAAGAAGTGATTAGGACTCCTCCCCACAGCCAAAAGGGAATCTTATTCCTAGCCTACGTGATAATTAATCTAATCCCAACTGATTCCATCATGTGCCCTAAGTGCAGCTTTGTTCTGTTAAAGAAAGACTTGACAATTTTCTTTATAGGCAGGGAGAATGTTGTGCAGGGAGAGGACAACACCACTCACTCACCAGTCACTAGGCATGCACACCCAACAACAACAACAATTCATTCAGACAGACAATGAAGGGAAAAAAAAAGTTGCAGGATCCAAAGCTTTGGTTAAGTGGGCCTGAGGACAGTAATATCTTTGCACACCCCAAGGTGATGCAGTAGTAGGTGCTAACTGAAATCATGCAAATGGTCCAATGATAAGAATCTTTGAGATGACATCTTTGTACCTATGTGCATGCATTCACGAATGGTGCAAATTAGACTAATCCTAGGTCTTTCTTAATTAGGCTACGCCATTACTCTAATCAGGGGGCTAGCTCTGACCAAAAGGGAAAGTGGTAGCTTAATGCTGCACCCCTAATCTGGGTTGTTGGCTGCTGGTGCTACCACAGCATGGAATGCTTGAGCCTGCAAAACCCCATGCTGGTGCTGCACATTTCCAGGAAGCACAAGATGATTGGTCATGGGGTGCTGGGCTGGTCATGGGGGTGCATCATCAGGACAGGAGGTATGGTCAACTCTTAGGGCACAATGATGCATCCTGTGTGATACAGACAAACCCACTATGCTATGCGCTACAGTCTGATCACTGATGCTGCTGTAATACTGTTACTTATGCCACTATAATTGGTGCCCAAGTTAGTTATATAAATATTGTTTTGACAGACAACTATTTTTTTACAGGACTGATCACGGAGGAAGGTATATAGAGCTATGAATTTGTAATTGGGATTTCTACTCATGGGGGTAGGGTTCAGATGCATTCATATATATCCTCCATAATTATACGTGTGGCTCAGACCACCAAAAATTGTTTATCTGTAGGCTGGTTTTGTCTGGCTGTGTCATGCTCTCGTCCTGTTAACATCAAAAGCAATGGAAAAGTATGGGCGATTAGGCTTTTTTGTTATCATGTTACTGACCTCAAAAACAAAAAATTATTTCTACAGATAAAAAGCTTCCATTTTTTTTTTCTCTTGAAATGACAAACTTTAGGTGTATTAGCATGCATGCATGCTTTTGCAATGTTGTGTCACCTGATGCTACATCTATGCGTTCTATTATTGTTCATGTTATAGTTCTCTTTTCTTCAGCTTCTTTTACTGTTACAATTAGCTGGAACGTTAAGCCATTTTTAATATGTCAGGATATTAACATGTGCCTGTGCTAGAACATTTTTTATAAAGCGTATTTTGATCGGAAAAACTCAAACTTTATAAACTTTGACCGATAATTGGTCAAATTATATTGCTAGTGCATAAAAATTGTACCAATATATTTATATTTCAAATTACTTTTAACATAATGCCATTTTGTGATAATTGATAATATATAATAAAAAAATTAAGGTTAAAGTTTCCCTTTAAATATTTGTGGATGGAGGGGGTATCAAATAAAGAAATTAGTTTACAGTTCAAAAATTTTTGGAGGAGATACTTGTCACGAGTTTTCGCGATATTTTCCGGGGAAATGAGTAAATTAACCCATACGTAGTGATGGTATTTACATTATTTATCTCGCTCTCACAGCAGCAGTTATGACTTGTGATCAGGGCAAACCGCCCACCATCAATACGCATGAGAAAATAAATACCCAGCACAAGGGTTTTGTGAATACACAGAGCCCATGACGGCATTAATTAAGTGCCTAACTCCATTTTTTTTTCTTTATTCTTTATTAGGGGGGAAAAAACACCATCTCTGTGCTGCAGTATCTTTCTCTCCATTCTCTCTCCTCTGCCAGAAAGAAATGGTGGAGCAAAACTATCATTCTTTTGGGTGCTTAAAAACAAGAGAAATCAGTGGGAGCATAGCATGCTCGTGTTGCTGCTGTTGCTGCTGCTGCCTTCTCTCTCTATCTGTCCATCGACCTCCTTCTGACACACCATGACACCACAGTCTCTCTCTCTCACTCATCCTCTATTATCATCCATGAATATCAGAATATGTGAAGTAAGCTTGGATTCCTGATAGTGCAAGCAAAGCAAGCACAGGCGCTACCCTCTCTCTCTCTTCTCCCATTTCTTTTTCTTTTGGTTATTACACTGCAGGCAAGCACTAGAATTAAGCTCTCTCTCTCATCCCTGCGTTGCCGACCTCAAGCTGAGCTTCTTCTCCCTCGCCTCCGCACATTTCTCTCTCGCTCTCTCTCCTCCAGCTAAGAGCCCCCTTCATACGTCTTCTTTCTTCTCTCTTAGTATTTTTTTTTTCTTGGCACTTTGCAGCGTGCCCTAGCAGCACCTAGTCACCTCAGTACTGCAATGGTGGAAGCTGCAAAGACTGGAGGCCTTGCCCCTTCTTTGTCCTCTTGATTAGCCCTTGACACAACAAGGTTGGTTCGCTTTTGGTCGCTCTGTTTCTCTCTCTCCCTCCCCTCTCCTCCTCTCCCTCTCCACTGTTCAAGCCAGTGCAGGCGCAAGAGTCCCCTAGGTGGTCTCACACTCGCTCTCACTCTCACACAAACACAAAACATCTGTGCATGAGAGCTCCTCCTCCATCCATAGCATCCAGTCTTTGTTCCTCTGTCTCCGAGTGTGCCAGCCTGGGTCAAGGAGAGAAGAGCGAGGTATGTCTCTCTCTCTATATATCTCTCTCTTTCTCTCTCTACAGTTGGGAGGCAAGAGAGAGGAAGTCAAAGGCTGGTCCATCCATCCATACATCCACAAAGAGCTGAGCTAGCAGCAGCCGTGTAGTAGACTAGTAGTAATAACCAGTGAAACTTACCTCTAGTTATAAGTAAGCCCCTTTTGCCAAGAACAACCGCACTGTTCATCCTTGCTTCCACCCCAGTAGGTAGGGGAAGTACCACTACACCAGCTAGCTGAGCTTCTCCTTCCTTCTGCTAATCTTTGCTTGCATGGGGAAGAGCCCAAGAAAGTAGTAGAGAGTAGCTAGATAGGACACAGCAGCAGCAGCAATATTATTATTAATTATATTATATATATGGTGGTATAATTTAGCAGATTGCTTGCTTACCTCCTCCATCTTGGAGTTTGCAAGGAGCAGCAGTATCTTCTTGATAAGGTCCCCAAGATCCCACACCACACCATGCACTCTCTCTCTCTCCCCTCTTTTGTTTTAGTGCCTTGGTGTTGAGAGTCCCAAGAAACACTGAATTTTGTTGCATCCTTGTGTAGGTTGTAGGTGCCATTGGCCTTTTCTTGCTCTCATGGTTTCCATTGTGCCGCTGCAGAGAAGAACAGAAGCAGGAGCAGCAAGAAGCATCTTTCCAGGGAGGTGCCAAGGGGAAGAGGAGGAGGGATCCATGGATCTTTCTGGGACGCAGGGAGAGCTGCCGATCCCAATGCACACCGCCTCGCCGTACGGCGGCGGCGGCGGCGGCTGCGGCGGTGGTCATGTCCTGGACATACACCATGACCATGCCAGCAACAATGGGCAGTCTCCGGCGCTGCCGTCGCGGCCTGCCCCGGCGGAGGAGAGCGCCGGGAAGAAGCGCACCGCAGCGGCGGCCGCGGGAGGGGGAGCGCCGCCGATGAAGTACCGGGAGTGCCTCAAGAACCACGCGGCGGCCATCGGCGGCAACGCCACCGACGGGTGCGGCGAGTTCATGCCGAGCGGGGAGGAGGGCTCGCTGGAGGCGCTCAAATGCTCCGCCTGCGGCTGCCACCGCAACTTCCACCGCAAGGAGCTCGACGACTTCGACGGCGACAGCTACGGCCACCGCCTCGGTCGCCGCCTCCTCGGCCCCGCCATGTCGCACCACCACCACCACAATAACGGCGGCGGCTGCGGCGGCGGCCTCCTAGTCACCTCCGACCCCTACGCCGCCTACGGCGGGACGCCGCGCGCGCTCCCGGCGCCACCCCCACCGCCTCCACACCATCTCATCATGCCTCTGAGCATGATCCACACATCGGAGTCCGACGAGATGGACGGCGGCGGCGGCGGAGGAGGAGGCCTCATGGGTGGCGCCGCCCGCTCCTCCGGTGGCGGCGGCGACTCCTCCTCCTCCAAGAAGCGCTTCCGCACCAAGTTCACCGCCGAGCAGAAGGCGCGCATGCTGGACTTCGCCGAGCGCGTGGGTTGGCGGCTGCAGAAGCTCGACGACGCCATGGTGCAGCACTTCTGCCAGGAGATCGGCGTCAAGCGCCGTGTCCTCAAGGTTTGGATGCACAACAACAAGCACAACCTCGCCAAGAAGCCGCTCTCGCCGCCGCCGCCGCACCACTCATCGCCGATGCCGATGCCGATGCCCATACCGATGCCGCCGTCGCAGGCCGACCCTTCCTGCTGCCGCAGCCCGAGCTCGCCGCCGCTGCCGCTCAAGCTCGAGTGACCCCCGCCGAGAAGACGAAGCTGATCGTCCTGGTTTCTTGATCCCACTAGCTTAGCAAATAGCATTGCCACTTCACTGTTCCATCGAAGCAGAGAAGAAAACCTAAGGAAATTCAAGGTTATGATCATCTTTTCCCCCTTCCTTTTGTGTTTGTTTTGCCATAAGGTAGGGGAGGAAGCATGAGATGAGATGAGAGGAGGCCATGCATCATAGGTGAACTGAACTGAACCCAACTTCCAATTTATTTTTATTTTTTTGTTTTCCTGGAATTTATTTTTTCTGTTTTTCTTTCTTGGTGTCCCTGACTTTCAAGTCTTTAGCAGCGAGTGCTTGATGAGCTGAGCTGCCTGAGCATTGGAGTTGTTATGGATCAGAGGTGTACTAAATTAATTCTGACTTCTCTGAAAGCAAACTCTCTCTCTCTCTTTCTAATATATATATCTATCTGGAGTTTGGACTAATGTGCATGTTGATGGAGGTGAGAAATGTCACATAAAAACATGCATGAGATGCAATCTCCTCATGTGCTGTGCCTTTCAGGCTCACTGTTCATGTTCATGGCATGGTTTGGATGCATCCTTGCTTAATATGCAGCTTCCTGGGGGTGCTGCCACTTTGGCCTGCATGTCTGATCTCATCTGATGATCACCTCACCAAGGCAAAACCAAAAAGAAAAAAAAAAAAAGGAGAAAGAAACAGCCTCTTGTGAAGAAACAAGTAATGTGAGGGTGATGGATGAGGGTGCATCAAAAACGGTGTAATAATATTTTGCCCCAGGTTTCTTGTTTGGAGCAGATGTGTGCACACACACACACACAACTAACACAAGCACATTGGATTGGCCCCAACCAATCAATCATCCTTGGGGCCGTGTAGGGGGGCAGGGGAGCATGTGGCAAACGAATCTAAAACAAGCCCGGGTTGTTGTGGCTGGCAGTGAGGAGGGAGATGGAGAAATCAGCAGCACTGATTCACTGGAGCAATCTGCAATATGCATCCATGATGCATAATTGCATATACAGTTATACACACCCTGTGCTCCTGCAGGGGCTTTCCTTTGGAATTGTTTCTTGAGCCTTGACTTTTCCCAAGCCACTCTTTGTGTGTCTGTGTGTGTGTGATTTGGGGTATTAATTTGGCGGTGTTAAGTACATGTTTGGGGCAGTGGTAACACACAGCAGATGATGGTGTGCTTGGCATTTAGCACCTAATGGAGGGGCTACCCACATCTTGCAGGCTTGCAGCAGCAGAAGCAGCTGCTGCTCCTGCTCATAGTTATTGTGCCAATGCCGGGTTTCTCCCTCGGTGGGGGTCCGTACTTGCTTGCCTGCTGCTGAGAGGCATTTTACCCTGAAAATCGTACCAGCTGCTGGGAGCAAATCGTGGTTTAATGCGAAGGATTTCTCCCAGATATTACAGAGAAGTCAGCACCGGGGATATGAAAATCGGATGCCTTATTTGATTCCTTATTTAGTTTTAGTTTTGGCTGTAGTTGAAAAAATTGGCCACCTTTGAAAATGGTAGAAAAGGGCTAAATAAATTATCAAAAAAATATTTTTAAAATCTTTAAGAATAACATACAAAGTCCTAAATAATATTTTAAAAAATTAATGGTCCGTAAAAAAAAAAATCAAACCCAATAAAAACTAAACTAACAAGACATCAAATTAAGAAACTTAAATTGGTACTCTGATTTTTTTAATCTTTAATTTTTTTTTCAGATTCACAAATTATGAACTTCTCCATGAGTATAAAAGGGCGCGCACATGGTATTTGTGCGTGGTGATGTACCATGCATACTTGAGGAGTTGAGGTCCTCATTGTGCTATAGTTTTTTTCCTTCATTTTTTTGTTTTACATGGAAAATTTTGGCCCAAATTCATCTGATTGTTTCAACCGAGATTTGGCAATCCAAAATTTGGATTAGCCTAAACAAACATATGGAGCTTAAAAATGTCTGGATTAGCCTCCAATTTTTTCGTGTGAATTTTCTTTTTCTTTGGAATTCATTTTCTTTTTGAGAATATGATTCAATGTGAATTCTTAGGTGCTTATCTTATACCTTTCCAATTTTTCTCTCCTGCTAAAAACTTTGGAATCATATTCTATAATTTTAATTATCTAAAATATAATTCTTCATAGAAATTTTGATTTTTTTTACGAACAAGGCCTAAAATCTCTAGAGAAGAATTATAGATCCTTTACAAATAATCGTTTGTAGCAAAGCATTTCTTCAAGAAATCATAGAGAATTAAATAGTTGTACCACAGGGGCTTCCTTTCGAATTTATTTTCTTCCTAAAATAAGGCACCTGTCAAATTCATGCTGCTTTAGAACTTCTCTCGTCCCCCGACCCCCGGCATATGGGTGTAGAAATGTGGCCGGTGTTTAAAGAATTACTTTGTTTAGAACCCCAAATTTATTTCTTAGGAATAATTAGTTATAAATAAGTGGCTGTTTTAATCAAAGAACATAAAATTTGCTGCAACGGTACCTGCTAAGTATAAATCGAACATAAAATTTGCTGCTAAGCTATAGATCATGGCATCATGCAAATGCAGGAACCATTTCCCCGTGTGTGTGTGTGTGTTTCTCGTGCCCATGCATATATGTCACCTGGATTCACCATAATTCCGAGAAAATGGAGCCATGCTAGCCTCTTCTTGACTTGAGTGCTGTTAACATGCCAATGTGCTCGCTATCCCCTCCGAACATGTGGGTAGCTCTGCATTTGCAGCCTATTAGAATTTAGAAATGGGATCATAGTGTTCCAACTTCCAATGCCCTATACAGCATGGTGTGACATACTCTTTTAGTTTTGTGTGTTTGTGGTATTGGTGAAATTGAAGACGGTAAGGAACATTGCTGTTAGAATTCAGCACGATGTGATCTTGGAACGACAAAGGAGGAACCATATTTGGTAATGCAATTTGACTATATAAGTTTGAGGTAGCCCTTGTGTTATTTTGTTAATTTTAAAAAATACATTTAATGGCAATGCTTAATTTAACATTTAATTAATGTCAAACATCTAATATGTTTATGAGACCAATATGTTTTTTTTGTTAAGATTAGTTTATTGCCGTCCTATTTAAAAGAAAATCATATGTATCGAATGAATAGGTTATTCATCAATTGTAAAGGTAAATTTAGGTAAATATTATGATTTGGTTAATCTTATTAAGCCTCACACATGCAAATGAGATGAATAGCCTCACACATGCAAATGAGATGAATATGCAAAGTCGTGGTATGCAATTTCATATTTTACTCATATTATTGTACTCCTCATATGGGCACATACTTAATTGAGTTTATATCATGTTATATCTATTTGAGCAAAAATATATTATGAACATGTTGCTTGCTCTATAAAATTTTTTCTATTATATGCAATATATTAGTGATCCCTAGTTGATTCACTTGATAGACTTCACTAAATGGCTTTGTGCATATGTGCTATCTATGAATACTCTCATTACGAACATCTTTTGTGAAGTAAATTTTATATAATATACTCTCCTATATGTATCCATTTTTCTGTTTATCTCTTTTATTCGATCAATAACCTCAAGTATGCTTTAAAATTTAATATAGATATTATTTTGCCAATCACCTCTCTAGTGCATATGAATCAATTACATATTCATCATGATGCACTTAGTAGAGACCTTTTTCTATGACAAGTGTTTTCATTTATATTGTGCCTCTTTATGTGAAACACTTGTAGCACCTAATCACTCACAAATATTAAACTTATTCATATCTATTGAGTTTTTGGGACTAATATCTTAGAATTAGGTCCTATGAGTGTGTATGATGACCAAGATATGTTGAAAGATGATGGTTAAGTCGTGGTCAAACAAAACGGTGGTGTCACTAAGAGTTGAGAACTAAGTCAAGGTAAATTTGACGGGATGATCGTCGGGAGGATGATTGAGTCAAAGTCGATGGGATGAGAATCTAATAAGGTGAATGGAGTCAAGGTTGACAAGGCGAAGACGCATTAATCATTTGGTGAAGGTTATCATGCACAATGCTTGGAGAGTTAAAGTGGACTTAAAGCCATTGATGGAGGACATAAGGCTTCAAGATGATGCTCAAGACCAATGCTTGAATGATGAACCACAAGGTTGTTCTCGGTATTCATGGAACCCTAGCGAGATGGTTGCGATGACATCAAAAAAGAAGACAACAAGTTGTCCTTCCTATGCTTGTAATCTTTTCAGTTTTAATTTGGGGCTAATAATTATCGTACTATTAGTAGGGATGTGTCAAAAAATGGCTTAAACATGTTTTAGATGCTCAAGTGATAAATCTTTGTGAAAGATCGAGAAAGAGATGTCGATTGGTGTCGGAGAGTGTATGGTTTGGAGGTGGATTTGGTTTCCTTAGGCTTTCTGCTCCTATCCTTTGGGATGTGGGTGTGGTGAGACCTTGTAAGTTGTGTAGCCCTTATATTCTTAGCTTTCTGTAGAGTCCACTATCACCAAAAACGGAATTCGCAGTCAAAAGTTACGTTTGTTATTTGGGAGTTGTGTAGCGAGGTCGGACTATCAGTGTTCTATACCAAATTGTCCGGTAACCCCTCACCAGAGTGTCTAGTTGTTTCAAATTTTGAGTTTGCTGTCTTTTGGATCATTTAATACTAGAGTTTTCGATTCCCCTCACTAGTGTCTTGTTCCCTTTAAGGATCTGAACTTCGAGAACAAACATCACCATGCCTCCATCTTCAATTTGGTTTTCCCCATTTCTAATCTATCATTTTGTTTCCTTGAGATTTGAGCTATTTTGTGCTTTTTAAGCTTTGTGATATACTACTGCTTGTGATCTATCTTTGGTGTAGCTAGTATCCTTCAATCCGTGAGATTTACCTTGAGATTCTATGTACAGATCAGACTATCCGATATTTTGCATCGTATACTTTGGCACTTACCACAATATCCAGTATTCCGGTCCTAACTATTAGACTATACGATACCTTGTGCTTCCGCATTAATCACTGCTTTTAATTTTGGACCGCTTATTCAGCCTCCTAGGTGTGCATCCCAATCCTTCAATCTCTCGCTTACATCTACTGGGCAATGATTATGAACACTCCTCCCCAATACCATATCATATCGGCCACCCAAGATCACGACCAAAGGGCAGATGCGACCACTGTGCAACTATAACGTTGCTTTCGTCGTTACAGTTTACATCATGAGTGTCCCTTTTAATATAGAGACCATGAATAAAAGTTCAACGCTAACTCTAACCCCAATGCCTATTATACAACTCAGAGTCCACGTAACCTACTTATACACATATTCAACACCAACTCTAACAAAACTTCATCTTGAAAAATATGTCATTCGTCATCTTGAAGCCATCATAACGTCTTGTGCTAACCTGTGTACCCAAACTATGCTTGTTTCCTTTACAGCTTACGCAGAGCCAACCAACAAGCACGACGAGTCTAACTTGGCCTCAGACATGCTTTGTTTTGAAACACAAGCTACTAAGCATGAAAATACTAGCTATATAACTCCACCTGCAATGGTATTCCATCTCACATCGTAGAGGTGTGAAGTCGATCTCTCTTTCCAATCATCATAGCCTTGTTACCCTTCATAATCCTGACGGTCTTCATATCTTGGAACACCATCCCATCATATAAGTTCTCGTATTCCTTCTTAGCCTTGACATAAGGTTTGACGCCCCTGACATATTCGGTCAACTCCGCCTTGTATCATGATCTTGATGGCTTCTATTGCAATGGTATGGTATTCTCTGCCACTGCTCATGTAGATGAAACAAAATCCTTTGTTGTGTATGAAGAGAACCACTTTTTTTGGTCTCACATGAAAAGACCAAATGAATCTAACATCCACACTTCAATTGAGTGCATATTTGATATTAAGAGAACACTTCCATCACTTTTTGAGTTGCACATAGTCATTGCCTTATTAGCACTTGCTTGGGACTTCCTTTATGAGTTCAATCCTATCGAGCATGATTTACACTGCCCTTGATTTGTTCGCCATTGGGACAAATCCTTGTTCACATCACCTATCTATTCGTCTCCTTGAATAGATTCCTAACCTGGCTGCTTGATCCAATCTCCTCTTGCAATATATTGTCGCTGACCTCGTCAGCCAGTTTGACATCTCCAACCTTCGAACACAACTCCTTTAGAACATCACATCTCATGCCTTGTTCATAAATCTCCTTCAAAAACAGCATCCCATGCTCTAGCCGGCTGAACTGAGCTGCAAATATGAGTTCTTTGGCCACTTTAAATACTCTCTTCTTCTTGTTTTTTGGTTGATTTTGGCTCCTATGGATCTGATTCATGTCTCCTCTTGTATATCAGATTCAGGACCTACCCAAAACAATTCCTTTTTTCCTTATGTTTCCTTTTCTTTTCAGATTCAACTCATCTACTCGTGTGTGTGCCTGCTACAACCCAGCCGGCTCATCCTTTACCATTGGCCCATGTACACCATGAAAGGATCTACTAGGCCTATAGAGGGGTGAATAAAAATTTCATGTGATGTTTAAGTCAATATTCAAGATTAACCACAACTAAGCTAGAAGCAAGCATAAGTAGACTTAAAAGTAAGTGAAGATAAAATGTAATAAGTAAAGAAGGCAAGAGTAATTTTTTCATGTGGCTCGGAGCCAAACTTCTACTCCACATTAAGGCAAGTTTTGACACACAAGGATCGGCTCCTACCTAAGCCTATCGCCTCGTCTCCATTTGGGTAGTCCTTCGCCGCTTCGACAAGGTAGACTTCGGGATCTCGTACACCGAGTTTAGGGCTACCACAAGTGCCAAGCCTACCTCCTCATTCCACGTGTTCAAACAAGAGTAAAACTCTTAAATGTCTTGATAACGTCGGATCAAGTGCTTCGCATGATGCACACAGAATCGGGGGAGACACTTAGGAGATGAACAACTAAGCTCTATTGCTCTAGTTCTCTCAAGGCTATCAAATGGATATCTATAATTATAGGAAAGCTCAAAGCGTCACTTAGACAGCCTACCTACCTCCTCAAATAGCCCCCACCATGAAAACTAGTCATTGGAAGGAGAAACCTCCAAACACTAGCCATTACAGCCTCACCAGACATTGTCCGGTCACCACCTGACCTAGTCCAGTGACACATTGCAGCGTAGACAGAACCTCACTGGACCCAATCCGGTGACCACGAGACCGTCCAGTTACAACATATGGTAGGAGTGTGGTTCCAGCGGACCTAGCCCCCTGACCCAAATTGCACCACGGAGCACTCCCTGAGCTGGTCCGGTGCACATCAAACCTAGTCCAGTGAGTAGCACAGACCAAGTCTAGTGCCAATGAACCAAGTCTGTTGGTCCTAAAACTGACATGTGTAACACACCACCAAACTTGGTCTGATTCCCACTGGACCCAGTCCAGTGAGTGGTCAACCACACAAGTCCAGCGGACATGATTTGCTAGGACACCCTCACACAAACACTAAGCATCAGAGCCAGTCCGATGCGTGCCAGACAAAGTCAGTGGGACACAAAGATGAGCAAATTTGGACGCCCTAGAACCAACCAGGCACCGAACCCCATCCAGCACCCACCAGACCAAGTTCGGTGGTACACAGAGGCAAACACACCCTATTCTAGATAGGGCCTCCTGGGGGTCCTGTAGTTCAACATTCTCTTACTTTTATTATTGTGATGAAACTATTCAATTTCTATTCTTTGATGGTCAATTCGTTAGATTGGCCTATAGGTTTGTCTAGATGACTTTGGGTTCTAACCCTTCTAGGAGCACCCTTCACCATTTAGATGATTGGAGTCGTGGAATTAATGCTCATCAAAATAAGTTAATATGCATTTGGATTTGTTCATTATTTTGGAGTACTTTCCTTTTTAGAATGACATTGTTTCTAACAAAGGAAAAGTCATATCGTTCGTACACGCTATCTTCAGGGGAATTTATTGGTTACGCTTAGGGATGGCAATGGGTCTGGGTCCTTCGGATCCAGCCTCCATGGACCTAGATCCAAGATCCAAGAGTTGGACCCAAACCTAGACCCAAACATTATAATGCATCCAAAGTCAGACCCTGATCCGAACCTAGACCCAGACCCAAAAATTTATAAAAAAATTAAATACTATTTCGAAATCAGCAGCAAATATACATTACAACTATGTCGCATGTATAGCAATTAGTAGCATTTCAAGAGCATATAAGCACAAAAATAACTAGTCATCCAACTGGAAATAATACAAATAGTCAATACAAGCTAACACAAATATAATCTGCTCCAATAGTCACAACTAAAAGGTTTAAACACAAGTTAACAAGCAGCCTTCAATCCAGCAGCACACACATTTAATTAGGCACATATGTCAGTGATACAGTTTGGGCTTGGGTCTGGTATCCATGGGTCTAAAGTCGGACCCGGACCTAGACCCAAACTAGAACTTTCATACCGATGGACCCATTCTCAGACCGGACACAGACCAATCGGGTCGGGTACACAAGGATACTCGGACCCATGGGTATTTCTGACATTCCTAGTTACGCTAATAAACCTCACTGCATGAGGATGATAGGATAACATTTCCACGTCTTGTCAATTATTGGAAATAGCTACATCTTTCTTTCCTAATCACGGGTGAAAAGTTGAATTGGTGTTGAGTTTTTTAGTTGTAATTGCAGACCGTTCTAGTAGTTCGGTGTTTGCTATTTGTGTTAAGTCATTTACATCTACTGTTACAGAGGACGAAAAAATAGTATCTAAAGATGGGGGAGCTTGTGTGTGTAACTAACCCGCGGCAATTTCATCTATAAATAGTACAAAGCCGAGAGGCTCATGACCACGCCGCTGCCTTGTGCGGGCCGTGGCTGGCTGGCTCGGCCGGCGGCGCCCGCCGCAACCGTCGGATCGCTGGTGAGCAGATCCAGCCCGTTGGTTTCGTTTTAACATATAAAATGATTTCTCCCGCACGGCTCGCAGGCACGCGGCGGCTTCGGCCGGTTGGCTAGCGCGGACGAATTTCGCGTGGGAGACGCGGGTTCGATCCCCCGCATGCGCTCGCGTTTTTTCCTTTTTTTTTCCCGCCACGCGCGCACCCACGCGCTCTCCCAGGCTCGCGCCGTTTTCCGCGCACGTGCGCCTCCGCCTGCCAGCTGTTTCCCGCGCTCGGCGCGCCACAGGCGCGCGGGCGCGGCTAGTATGACATACATTTACGAAGACGTGAAACACAATAGGGAAGTCCTGAGCTCTCTTCAGTCGTGACAGTGCTGTACACTGATGCCACAAGTGAAAAAATTGCAGGAATGGTGAAGTGGCCAATTTTTAAAAAAGATAAATGTCACAGTCATGTCACCCCTTACTGGAAACTGCACCCCAGGGTGCTACTGCACCATGACAAAATTTTTTGAAGTCATGTCAACAGGCTGAAAAACTTTGTAAAGCCCACTCCTTCGGAGTGTGATCCACCAGAAAGATATTCAGTACTAAAAAAAAAAAAACAGGCATCACGAGCTGTGCACAGCATTTAAACAAACAGGAGGAGGCTAAAATAGAATCCAAGAAAGCAAAAGCTGAAGCAAACAACTGTGCCTGCAAGGGTGCAAAGAAAAGGAAGAGCTGAGTTGGGCTGAGCATGGTTCATGGCCAGGAAATGATCACCAAAGGGGGGCTTGGTCAGGCAGGCCAATACCATTATGGCCGTTTGTCTTTGCGAGCGATGCAAACTGCAAAGCTTGCCATCTTGTGCATCTTCACTCCGTATCATGGTTTGCGAAGGCAGCTCCATGTCTTGCTGCTGCAGTGCATGCAGGTGAGGGGAGGGGAGGGGGGAACCCTTGCCTGCCCAGCACACCCCAGCTAGCCACCCCATGTGTGTCAGTGCTGTGATGGTGGTTGCTGCCAAGGCAAGCCATCAGATCACTCCCATGTTCTTGGCATCAGAACACCATCAGTAAGTGTGTAGTAATTTCCTCTACCCCATTGTCTGAAATTTTCTCCCTTTGGGGCTGGATGGTGAGGAGGAAAACCAGGCAGCCAACAGGCAGCCAACAAGAAACCGTTTTATCACCTCAGGAAAAAAAATCATTTGAATGGCTATGATATGGATGTGGTGTGTGTTCTCTAACAAAACTAACTTTGCTTGATGCAGATAGCAGTATGCTGTGTGCATGAATCTTTGCATACTGGCCTGGCCGCCTGGGGCTGTGGCTTCAGCTGCCAAAGAGAAGGGTGCTGAAAGATAGCTTTTGGTGAGACATAACATTAATGACAGTGTACATGCAGTAAGCAGAGAGCAGAGAACTAATTTCACCTCAGATGTGCACTGAACTGCAACAGTGCCTATCCAGCAGTAAGTTTCTGGAAGTGTTGTAATTTTCAGGCGCTCAAGGGCAGTAAAAATGTTTCAAGTGACAAGCCTTGTATGCCCAATGTTCGGATTGTTGTTTAAGAAAACAGAACCTTTTTTTTCAAATGGAAATAGGTTTATTCATGGTTGTTAAAGCATGACTACAATTGTGTGTGAGATGAGCTGAATGAATAAACTGACCGAGTCTAATATGTTACGGTAATTACGGGGCTTTCATCTAAGCTGCAATTGCAGGAATGTCTTTGCATTTTGCATTTTCCATTTAGGGATTGTTTGTTGCAGGAAATCATGATATTACCATTTCTAATTAAAAAATTAAACCTAGTTCAACACATCATCACTATCCCACGGTCCAATCTGCTTGTACACATGCCGGAAGAATATACGGTTTCGACAACCTTGTAGCTAGGTCCAAGCCGATACAGGCTCGTAGAACAGCAGAAACCAAAGAACAAAGAATGATCCGTGATACGCAGTACGCATTCGGAAGCTCATTTAAAGAAGGGAGAGCAATGTGCATGCATTGCGTATGTATGCATGCATGTATCGCATATCGGTATCAAGCCAAGTGCGCTTGTTTTGCAGGAAGCACCCTGATGATATCTGTACTTGCTCAATAGCCCTTCGGCCAATGGGGTTCCTCCCTATGTGGGCCTCGACCCCAGCGCCTGGGAGAAGAGTAGCAGAGTACTCCTACAACACAAGGCAGTGCATACTTGTATCTCACAGACCAGAGAGAGAAAGAGAGTGAGGTTTTGATTTTTTTTTTTAATATAGAAGTGAGGCATTGAATTGCATTTATGAGAAGAGGTTACAAGTAGATGGATAGGTAGGGAGAGAGAGAGAGAGAGAGAGAGAGAGAGCTGAGAAGAGGTTAGAGGGTACGTAGTGTGCTCAGCTCAGCTCAGCTGCCTGCAAGCAGTGGTCTACCTCAAAACTGAAGGGCTCATGCTGTAAAACAGTACATGATACAGAGAAACTTCAGAATTTCATCCAGCTCAGCTGGACGTGCACTGTCAGGGGCTGATGAAAATGTGTGCACACTGGAAATATGAAGAATACGGAAACAACAGCCGGTGGGAATTAATTACTAATCCACTATAGCAATGCTCACACAGTGAATGATCACATGGAAATCGAGAGCTTGTTTTTTTTTTTTTGTCAAACGTTGATTCAAAAAAGTCTCGATACGGAAAATCACGAAAAACAAATCTGTCGAATTATTCCAAATTTTTTTAATCAAATGGCAAGAAGCCTGCCTAATCATTTAAGATATAAAATAAACAGATAGTTTACATAGGGTTCATATTACTTAACAAAAAAAAATATAACAAACCATTTCACAGCCTGTCACATTATTTTTTTTACCAATTAAACCCGCATCACACCTGGGCAATTCCGTTTACACCTTCTGGACATGCTGCTTCCCCGCTCGTGCTCACCATTTTCGTTTGTCATCAAGCAATTTCCGAGCGAACCCAGTAATCTTAGTATTTCTTAAGGATTAATGTGGGATTCGACGATTCGATCCTATAGTTACAAATCACCCTTTAAATGAGGCTCTAATTTTTGTTACCCCTGCGGAGACTCAATCGAAGCTGGACGGTGAGGTCCACAATTAAAACAATTTACCACTAAGCTACTAACTTTCTCAGCTTAGTGTTGATACGAGTAATTTTGGAGCAAAACTCTAGTAATTTTTAGCATCTATGAATTTCAAGCAATAATTACTATCAAATATATACACGATTGAAGGAAAACAAGTTTTTCTTTTTTGGTCATAAGGAAAAGCATCTGATTCTGAATCGGAGGAAGAATTTAATTAGGCAGGTACCGGCTGCGATCCGGGTCCTCTGCCTTTGGGCGATCAACGGCGGTTGCGTTTGAGCGCAGCTCCAGCCTTGATCAAGCGAGCGCGTCGCAGCTCGCATGCCAAGGCACAAGTGAATGGGCCGTGGCGCTGGTGGCGAGAGAATGGGCCGTGCGTCGCCTCTCTGGCGAAGCACAGCGTCTTGCCGTGGATGCAAATGGGCCGCTGCGTGCAATGCGGGCCGAGCGCGTACAAGAAAGCTGGGCGCGATGCAGGCCGAGCCCACGACTGGTTTACACAACAAGGTCGCAATTTCAGCTGTTGGATCTGCATCCAACGCTCCACGAAGAGCTATACCTGAAGCGTTATATTTAGACTGAAACTGAAGCATACAGGCTACAGAAAAACTGATACTGAATACTTCAAATTAGATCTACAAAATGATCATTTAGGATGCAAAAGACCATGAAATGTAGCCAAAATGGGTTCTTAATAATATTATGGATCTTTTTACCCAAACAAACAGTTTGAAAATGTAGAAATTTGGACACAATTTTGTTTTTAACTTAGTAGTGGTATTGCCTCCACCAATGAACTGATAGTGAATATGCGAAAAGCCTAAAACCCAAAAGACTCCATCTAGTACTTCGCTGTGACATGGTGCCTTGAACCCATCTAGCACATCACAACTGATCACCGTCATTGGATCCCCCCTACATGAAAATGTATTATTGTGATTAGTATTGCCATGAAAATAAGAAAACAACAATATACTAAGATATTAGTTTTACCATCAATAGTTGCATGTAGCTTCCGGTGAAATTATTCTCTTCTAACCAATCTTGACTATTTTCCATCGATTGATGATGATGGATGTTTTCTTTATTTGCATCTCCCTAAAAGTGACAATCAAAATTTTTTTAATATTCTATTACAACATCAAATTGGATAAAAGAGTACAATATAGATTATAGAACACAAACCTTTGTAGTGGATTGTTTCTTTTTAGTTAGTTGATTTTTTCTAACCCAATCTCTCTTTCTCTTCGAGGTCCTCTTTTTAACCTCTTTCTTCTTAAGACCAATGGTGCACGGTATAGTATGGGATACTTGAGAGATCTCTTTAGCTCCATCTCCTTTATCATTGCCACCTGTAAGTTCTTTGATTTTTTTCCTCCACTACACTCGACAACTTGTCATATGCATTATCTAGCAGCATGACACACTCAGGATAATTAGAAGCACGAGAGAACAATGCATTGAACTTGTGAGAAAGAAGCTGGTAAGAACGTGAAGCTTCTAGCTTCGGATTTTCCAATACATTTTTGCCATTAGCATCTTGAACAACAGAGCTACGCACTCCTCTTGTCCATCGTTTGAGAACATAATTATCAGGCAATTGTTTTATGTTCATCAAATCAAGGACTTTTAATGCATGGGCACATAATATCCTAACTCTCTCAAATAGACAGCAGCTACATGAAACCGTTGGCCCCTCCATAGAACATACAACTGTTTTTTCTTCTTCCACATAAGATTCATCACCAAAAGTTTCCATTACAACAATGTACTCATTGTTATTAGCCGATGGCTTTGCATAGGCTGCAAGAGATCTTTCATATTCATTTTGAAAAGATTGAAATATTGGAGGGGTGTACATATTACTTGCTTGCACCAACATTGGTGTCCTCATATGTAATTGTGGTATTTTGTTCCTCGACTCATACTCCGACGGTAGCTCTTTATCTCGCTTTTCTTGCACAACTCTGTCAAAGTGGTGAAAAAACCGAGGAATGTCTAACTTCACATTCAAATAGCATTTGAGATTGCTATTGAAACTCTCACTTAACTGTGTGCTTCGCATTCCCAATGTGAATACACCCTTCATATAGCATAATGCCTACTTTTCCTTTAACTTGTATATGATGTCTAGCCAAGTTTCCTTCATAACCTTCCTTCTCATGCCATTGAAGATTTCTTCAAATTTTGCAATGTCCTCATGCTCATACATGCAAGCTCTAAAATCACCAAGAATATTTGACTCTTCAACCATATGACGGTTCAAATTCTTGATTGCATTTTGACCAATATGCCAAGTGCATAACCCATGCCATGAATTAGAAAGTACCTCACCAATGGCCTTTCCCATTGCAGCATCTTGATCGGTAAAGATGGTCTTTGGCGCCTTCTCACCATGGCTAGTTAAGAAAGCCTTGAATAGCCATTTAAAAGAATCATAGCTTTCATCGTACATAAGGGCAGCACCAAAGATAGTAGTCTCTTTAAATTGATTGAAACCAACAAAAGTACCAAATGGTCGACAATCTTTGTTGGTTCCAAAAGTGGTATCAAAAGTAACCACATCACCGAAGTGTGCATAATCAATGATCATCCTAGCATCTGTCCAATATATATTTGTTATTTGTCCTTCCTCGTCGGATTGCAAAGCATATTAGAATGAAGGGTTTGTAGCAATTTTATTTTGGAAGTAGGCCAACAAACTCCCATATTCCCCACCCTTCAACTCTTTTTGACGTTTGGTCCGTACATAATTCTTATGATCAAGACATGTGTAGGTAAGATTGGAGGATCCTTCAACTTGACGGCTCGCCAACTCATGAGCAACTTTAGGCCTAATTCCAGAATCTTCAACCATTTCAATTTGAATAGCTTGTGCTTCGGTGATTTTTCTTTGTGAAGGGATTAGGTGAGTTGTCTCGGGCAAATGGAGAACATGGTTGTGCTCAAGATTAAGATCAAGCAACTTGTACAACCTTGAAATACGATCCAAGATAATTCCCATACGAACATCACAACCTGTTCTTGTCTCATCACAAGGAAGCTTTGTCAAATGATCTCTTTTGTCCTCTTTTCGAAAACCTTGCTTCGAGCAAACATATCTACATGATGTGATTTTCTTGTCCGTTCCACTTTTATTCTCATACTTCTTTCTGCAGCCAAAGCCTACTTGACCACCATAGAATACCCAAAAACTCCAAGCTTCATCTACACTTGCAAAATCCATGCCGATTTGAGGCGTCCAAGAAGGTATATCTTTTATGCTGAAAAAATATGGCATTGAAAATCTTACATATGCTTAATATGACAAAGTGATGATATAAAGTGGATCGATATACAAAGATCAACCTATCACTAAAAAATAAAAACTAGTTTATACAAACACTACAAAACCAAAAAAGGGATGTAAAATGGATATGAACTATAAAGAAACATACATACAAGAGGAATACAAAAAGATCAACCTACCACTAGAAAATAAATACTAGTGTATATACATAGACTAAAAACTAAAAAGGGATATCGAAATTTGTTTGAGCCAAAGTAGTACATTTCTCAACATCTCTACAATTATTTTGCATAGGAGCTATAAAGAAACATACCAATGTTGTTGATCTTCATTTATTTTACTATCAATCTCATCCACAATTTCTTCAATCGTGGATTGACCAGCCATCTTGGTCGTCCCCAATCGCCAAATGCTTCAGTTCTCTCGTGTTTTGTGGCTAAAACGCGCGAGAGCGCTTTTTTCCCTTTGTTAATTGCAGCAGGTCGAGCAACGTGGGCGAGACGCGCCCACTCTTTGAGCCGACGCCGCAGACACAGCGCTCGCCCAGGAGTAGTGCATGCCCATTTCTCGCCCGCCTTGGCGCATGCTGCCCATTCGCTCGTGATTTCGGCTGCGAGCTGCGACCCGGCTTTCGTTGATTGGCGCTCGGGAGCGATTCAAGCAAGATCGCCGTTGATCGCCTTAAAGCGAGGACCCGGATCGGTACCGGTTGACCACCCATGCTGCGCAGGGTTTTGATTTTTGGTAAAATAGGCTTCCCCGTATGTACTCTCCGATTTTTTCACAACAAACAAACAGGGTTAAATCTTTATATACCACTGCAAAGTATCTAATCTCATTCGTATCATCACATTCACATTCTAGCCATATAAGCCATCACGTTCACATTTCAGTGCCTTATATACCATCGCGTTAGCTTCGTTAGAGCATCCCTAGCAGGGCCTTCAAATTTCCCTCTATCGCTACAAATAATTCTACAAGAATGGCTTCTATAAGTCAAACTCACCCTCACATGGACCAAGTTCCCTCCTATTGCATTTGAAAAATTTTGAAATAGAGGCCATTTTAGGGGGTGTGATGGGGATGCTCTTAGAGCCTGCTTGGGAGTCTAGAGTATTTTTACACTTGTAAACAATTACAAGTGTAATCTGTTGGGCACAAGAAACATCTGAATTTCTTTTTGCTTGCTTGGGAGATGCATTTGTATACACTTGTAAAAACTTACGTGCATACTGCTTGCGAACACGGAACTATACTGCATTCTACTATTACTCAAAAGACCCAAAATGCAGTGACACTGCATATCTTGATGCAGCTGCTCTTTTGCTCAGAAATCAGGACTTAGCACACCAAAATACAGTGACATTGAAGACAACGAAGAAATGGCGTCAGAACATGGAATTCTTACAGCACAGACTTCAGTCCAAAAGGCCAACAAATTAGGGCGTGAGGATAGAGTTCACTTTCCTACAAAGATTGGGCAAGATTCCCCAAAATTGGCAAACAATCCATCGGTGGAATCCTTGACATCCATCAGATCCAAGCATGAACAAAAATCCCAATCAAGAACCAATCACACACTCAACCTCACGACGAACACAACAATGAAATCCGGACCGGCCTCCACGCTGAAGCCGAAGTCGGCAACGTCGCTCCCCTGCCTAGCCTCCGCGCTGAAGACGAGGACTCTCCCCTGCAGGCCCTCCGCCCCCAAGCCGCCGCCGCTTCCCTCCACGGCTTCGGCGCCCAAGCTGAAGCCGGCAACACCGCTCTACTCCGAAGCCGACGCCGGCGACGCTGCTCGCTTGCTCGGCCTCCGCGTTGAAGCCGCAGCCGTCGCCGCCTCCGCGCTCCCTCCCACACGTGGCGCCGCTAGGGTTTGGATGTCGGGGTCGAGTCATCGAGAAGTGGAGAGCAGCGACCGATCGAGGAGAACCCGACTTCTGTCGTTTCAGAAGTCGAGGGTCTGGGTGGATTTTTTTTCTGGGTGTATTGGCCCAATCCGGACGTAATTGGGATTCTATACAGGCTTATCCAAGTGACTGTTTTTCTGATCCGACGGGAAAACAATCGGGCCTGAATTCAGACCGGTTTCGAGCCAAAAACAGGCCATCCAAGCAGGCCCTTAAGGTAAATCGTTAGAAAGCTGTTCACAAAATCAAAATATCCTTGCATTTTAAAACTTTTTAAAAATGTATCTCCTGCATTTTAACTCAAAATTCACTGGTTCAAATTTTCTAAATTTATGTACAATCATGTTTTACATATTGTTAAACTTTTATATTTTTTAATACAAATTATAATATAATAACTATTTTTATGACAATGGTAAAATTAATTTTAATGTAAAATAACACATCTCAAAAATTTAAATTGCATCAATACATTTGAGTACTCATATTTTTTTGAACTCATATAAACTTTTCTCATAATTTTATAATTTCTTTAAAATGGTTTAACAATTTATCTTATTTTCCAATGCACTAAAAGGATAGGGGCATAAACGTCTTTACGCAACCTTGTAACACAGTGTTGTATGTGTGTCAGGATGAGTTTGTGTGCACATTTCTTATTGCTCTCTAAGAAAAGTTATAAATTTGCTGGTGCATAAGTGTAAAGTGCAAATGTAATATGGCATGGATAGAATTACAAGACCCAAAAATGAAAATCTCAATGCTAGGTTGATTGTCAAGCATCAGATCCATTTCGTTTGACTTACATTCATAAACCCTTAGGATCCGTCTTCAAAACAATAAAAAACAGAGTTAAAAAACACAAAAACATATCTTTTCAAAACATAGATATATAAACCGTTAAACTGCTAAGGAAAAAAAACATTGCCTTAATTACAGCAAAGCTAGGCTGCACCGCGCTGCATCCAATCTCGTCGTTCCGGAGCGGAAAGCCAAAGCGGGGGCAGGATGAGGTATAGATCGCTAGGCGCGTAGCGAGGAATCACAAGGAATCCCCGGGGGCGGCCGTGTGATCAAATCAGCGCGGCACGTTTGCGTGATCGTGATATCGCAGGATATCTCACGCCGCGACGTCGTATCGACACATGCATGCATGGGCATTGGCCACGTACGGGGTACGGCCATATTGCGTCTTCGCATGCAGCATGCAGCATGCAGCAGCGTCGCGTCATTTCCCAGCCAGGCCTAGTGCACGTGAAGTACTATGTTTCAAGAATGCCAAACCCTCTCTCTCTCTCCTTTCTCTCTCTGTGACTGTGTGTGTAGATGGAACTGGCTAGCTAGCACCAGCTGCTGCTGAACGCTGATCACTTTGCTCGATGCTTAATTGCTGACAAGCTGTGAGTGAATGAGAGAGAGAGAGAGAGAGAGAGAGAGAGAGAGAGAGGTAGCTAGCTCTGGGTCACTGTAGTGGCCTAGCTAGGAGGCAAAGCTCACACTCTTCTGGAGGCAAGGCATATAGGCATATGGCAGCTTCCTGCCTTCGTTCGAGCTCTGGGAGGAGGAGCCCCGGCTGGCCCTCCTCTTTTTTTTTCACTTTTCATTGCTACAGTGACGCGTTTTGGCTCGTCATGTATATGCAGTGCGATAGCGGCATGCACACGAGTACGCGGCAACAGTGTGCACAGCTAGGCTGATCCAGGGGTAATTGGCTAATGGCTATGGCATTGGCAATGGCAGCCTCATCTCCCTTTGCCACATGCACTGATGCACACACACACCGATTGATTGATTGGGCTTTGCTTGCAGGAAAGAATTAGGGCATCGGTTGATTGGCCATCTCAGGAGGAAAGGGGATGATAGGGTTGGTTGTTGCTGCCTTGTTCCCATCTCCTTGGCTGGTTCTGCACTCCTACATGCAGGACATGAGACATGAGCCTATGGTTTCCCAGTCAGGAGACAGGACAAGTCTTTGAGAGAACCATGAGAGATAGCTTGGGAAAAACAAGAGAAGAGGAGTCATCAAAGACTGGTGATAATTGACATACCAGTACATGCATATACCTAGTTGAGTTGACCCAAGGTTAGGCTAGGAGAGGGCATGAAGGACACGCACACAATAAAGCACCTATCTTTGTGTGCAAGGGCTCATGTGAGCTCTGCCACAGCAAGGACAGGGGCAGTTTGGCAAGGAAGAAAGGAAAAGAACCCTAGGCCTGCCTGTGCCTGGCCACTGGCTAGCCATAGAGGAAAGGCCTTCTGCCTTATTTTTCTTCAGGATTGGATGCAGCTGCACTTGTATATATAATATACTTGCATGCCCCTGGTGTCAATCAGCCAAAGCAGACTCGGATCAGAGCTGTAAACACCGGTGCAAACTGATTAAATTCACGGCTGAAAAACAAGACCAAAATCAGGAAGATCTTGTGATCCTGTGGTCCATCCGCCCGCTGCATTTGCTGCAGCTAGCTGAGCCCCAGAGCAACCAACAGGGCAGCGATTTTCAGAATCACACACCACTGGCTGGGTGAAGTGAAGTGAGGAACGAGTGGAGTGAAGCAACAAGTGCCTGCCTTCCCTGCCCTGCCTGAGCCTGCGATTTGGGGCTGTGCACACGCCAGAATGCAGGGTTTTAACAACGATGCAGACAAACCACGGCAGATGAGGACCACACCAAGCACAGAGAGAGAGAGAGAGAGAGAGAGAGAGAGATTTGCAGATTTGCAGTTGCAGGGGGGGCTTGTTGCTGAATTGATGATGCTCCAGGTTGAGATTTCGAGTAATTGCAGGAGATGAGAATGGGATTGGCAGGGGGGCCAGGTGTCGCCAACATGTCGCAGGGCTCGGTGCAGGCGGCGGGTACGTGGGGCGGTACTGCTGCTGCTGCTGCTTGCCCTGCTGGCTCGCTGATCCACGATTGCAAGGAGCTCAGAGCAGCCGGAATGTGTTTTTAGATCTCTGTCCCCGACTTGTCGTATCCAGTTTTTGTACGAGATTGGGTGATTTTACTGATTTGGCGTGAACCGTAGAGTAAGGTTTGCGTGAAAAACATAGCTACAGTGCTACAAATTACGGGACTCGATGGTTAGTATGTAAATACAATTTTTTTATTATCTGGCTCTTGAATGTGTGGGATCGTAAAAAGCCCGTGGGCCAAAATATTTCCCGCCCATTTGGCATTTGGCCTAGGCGAGAATGAAGCGATATACCAAACTTATCCATTCAGTGACCAAATGTTAGTGGTGGAAGAGCCGAACTTGAGCGAGTTAGGTTTGGTCCGGCTCGAGCTAAATTTGAAGTAACTAGTTGGCTCGGCTCGGTTGACTCAGCCAGACGGTTAAAAAACAGGCTCGAGTTGATCAAAGCCCAGACTTGCTCATGAGGCTCGTTGGCTCATTGCCCTCCAAGTTTCAACCACTCCAATGTCCACTGCTTTAGGCTTTGAATGCTTGCTCGCTGCTACTCCGGTCACCTCCACTTAGAGGAAGGTGAAGGTGAAAGAGGCAGGCCGAGGAGGCCGGTTGGACATGGAGGTCACCACTTTGTCTCGTTTGGACCCAAGTTAGATCCAGAGCCTAGAGGATGTCGGCCTACCATGCTCAAACCAAAGATCGACAAAGACCCAAGCTCTTTCGAGAAGGCCAGTCCACACCAAAGGGTATGGGGAGACGGGAGATAGACTTAGACGAAGGTAACTATCGTGAAAGGGCAATGAGAAAGGGCAAGACTAAGATGCCGATCAAAGGTCATCGATGTAGTTGTGCTCAAGGCCACTGTCGATGCTCAGTGGTCATTGATACATAAGGGAAAGGAGAGTGAAAGGGATGTGACTAGAATTTGAGGAGAGGAGGGCGAGTTGGATAAATGGAGCCAAAGAGGAGAGGAGTGGATTGGGGGTATTGTGGCAGCAGTGACTCGGTGAGGGAACGAGAGGGTGTTACACTTAAGGTGCTACAGGGTTATGGTGGGCCAGCATGGAAGTAGCGGTCCGAGCTATGAGCGAGGTACCCCTAGATTGATTCCTATTTTTTCATATGAGATAGGATGATTTAGTGTGAACCATAGTCTAGAGTACAATTTAGGCCTTGTTTGTTTCAGATTAAAGTTGAGTTGAGTTTTACTGTAGTAAATTTGTTACCCCCCTCGAAAGACATTTTAAAAAATTTACAAATTATTAAAAAATTATTTTACGAACTATAAGAAGAAATATTTGAAACCCCACAAAAATGACTATAAAATATTACACCATTTGGCTTATACAAAAATAATAATTTTTCATTTAATTCAATTTAATTTAATTTAATTTGAAACAAACAAGGCCTTATTGAAAATGTGGGAATAAGTGACTTTCCCACCCTTCTTAGTTAGCTTAGACTTTTGGGTAAACCGATCAGTATATGGTATCAGAACCGGAGGTCACAAGTTCGAGTCTTGTTCGGCGCAATTAAATGAGTCGTTCAATCCTATTCAACTTATGAGGACTGAGGGAGTCTCCACGTGAGATGGTGTTGGAACCAGTGAATTATACTTTTGAGTGAACTGTTTGGTGCATGCAACTTAATGAGAACACTACAACCTCACTGCTGAAAGGCATATTTCGAGTTATGTAACTCAATGGCATATTTACGGTGTTTTATCATGCTCTTGAATGCATTTCTAGAAGATAGGATCATAAAAGCCCATGGGCCAAAACATTTATGCCCATTTGAATTTGGCCCTGGTGTGAACAAAGCACTCTACCCACCTTATCCATTCGGTAACCCACCACCCCTCACTATGCACTCCACTCGCAATTATTTTAATATTTAATATTTATTTTATTTAAAAAATAAAAATAATTTCCATTTATCAAAATTTAAAACTAGCCATCGACCACCTGTCTATATGGTAGAAAATTTTGCCGCAAAAATCTTCGTATGAAAGGGAAGAAAATTGGCGAGGCAAAACCTGCTGTATGAAAGGCAGCTATTTCCCACCTAGTGGTGTGGTGGAAAATAGATTCGTAGCAAATCCTGCCATATGAAATTGATAGCAGTATAACCCGTCGTACGAAACAACGGGTTTTGCTTGTTTTGTTTACCCGCCTATTGGATAGGCGGGAAGAGACTATTAGAAATGAATAAAGGAGGAAAACATTTTTTAAATATAACAATAAAAAAGTTAAAACTATGAATTTAATTTATTATTTATTTATAGCTCCCAATTAGGAATCGCCTAAAATTGACGGCTATTTGGTTTTTTTTGTCGCCTGGGTACGATACGGCGGTTGCTCATAACATTGGTGGATAGTTATCATTGCTGCATTAAATTGCAATGTAGAATTGTAGTGTGAAGCGACAAGTGTCGTACTTTTAATGTAGGCAGTTAGCATTTTTTGTGTACGTGCAAAAAAAAAGCTACGATACGTGAACATGTGTAAAAATTCGACAACAGGTGCTACGTGGATTCCTCGTAGGATGTCATTGCTGCATGAGTTCATTCAATCGCTGTCCTCATTTATGAAAAATGCAAAATATGTAAAAGGTCACAATGTTCCAAATTTATTATTGTTAGTTCGCAAGTATGACCTACGTGCGAAAATTACGCAACTTCACCGGAAAATTGTTGAAAACATTCGACAAGGTGCGTCACAGTCATTTGTTCGTAGGATGTCATAATTGCGTTAGTTAGTTCAGTCCGCATCTGGTAACATTAGTAAATGTATATCCTGTGGAGACTTAATACACGTCCTGCAATGATTTCTCACCTCTCTATCCAGCGGGGGTCGAGTGTGCGTAGCTAACTGGCTGTCCAAATCTGAAACTAATCCATCTGCAACAGTGGCTTGTACCTGCAGTGAATGATCATTAGTGACATGTGCGAATCATTAAATTCAAAAATTTGTGCACACTTGTAGCACCGAGGTGGTTGAAGAATAAATAACGCAAACACGTTACCAAAAAACTATAGCCAAACTACTTTAATATTAATACAAGCAATCTTGTTTAACATTATTACAAACCGTTTCATTACAATACATAAATGTACGCATCCATTTGATACAAACCAAATACAATGAAAAATAGAACAATACAACATAGCATATAGCGTCACTGAACTAATATGGAATTCATTATAGGATTTAAACCTAGGGCTTTCAGCAATCATTAGGGCGACATCCATCTGCTCCTGAATCGGAAGGACCAACATCTAAGTCGAAATACGTACCCTACTGGTGAATGATTGTGGCAATTAACGTATGTGTGCCCTTCCTCGTTGCACCGGCTACATCTCTTCGGTTGCCGACTGACCTTAGACTGATCCATATCACTACGAATTTGATGGTGTTGTCGTCGACCTCAAGAACACATCAGCATGTGTATATCAGGAACTTGACGATTGTGTGGCCCCGATGGATCGGTGATTGCCCAAAAAAATGGCATACCCGTATACCTACGTATGCCAACAACTAGCAATTGATTCCTTCATGTAATATTGAGAAACATACTGCATAGTGGAATGATTTGTCAACAATGCAACAGCAAGTTGAGAGCATGGTTTGTGTAGAAGCTTTGGCTTTTGGCACAAACAAATACATCTTTCTTCATGGAGCAGGCACTCCTACTCTACCCTCTCTGTCTTGCCCTCGGGCCCTGTCCCTTCATATTACCTTGTACATCAGCACGTCGGTGCCTTGTGTAGTTGAAACATGCCTCCTTGCCTTCAACACATTCTCCTCCATGTACCTTGTCATGGCACGTGCATATATCAAATGGGTGTCGCACATCGCAATAGATGCTGCACGATACCTTTTCATGAAATATTGGCATGTATTTTTAAGAAACCCTCAACAAAATCAACAAGGGGCAATGTTCTGGACCTCACATCACCCAATTGTGTACTTCTGTCAGGTTTGTGGTCATTATTCCATATCATGCCCCATATTTATCATACAATAGAGCCCACTTCTCATTAGGATCATCTTTGATCCAATCCAAAAATGTGCATGTGCCTTTGCTGTGTGCTTTTGCCGAATGGGTCATTCCAGCTTGCTCTTTGGTCTACCATGGGGTTAGCTCGTCGAGTGTTTACAGCTTATTGAACATTATTTGTTGATTCTGCTGGCAAAGCCTCTTAAAAAAAGATTCATGAAATGTTTATTCTTGAATTGACGGTAGAAATTGGTACCCCTGTGTCTCATGCACCTCCTAATCTGTATGTCTGTCCACTGCACATTCCAACGGTTTTGAGAGCCATCCTTTATTTCTTCAATTGCCCATAGCATCACTACATGTCTGTCATGTATAACACAAACATTCAATTTGTTGACAACGACTGCATGCTTCCATGCTCCAAAAACTAATACTAACTATAAGTTTTCTCAACCTCAGCAAAGGCAAATGCCACAAGTAATATCTGGTTATTGCCATCGACCACAATGGCTATCAATATCTGTTCCTTTTACTTGCCGGTTAGGAAAGTACCATCAACACACATGACTGGTGTGAAGTATGTGAACGTTCTGATGCAAGGGCCAGAGAAAAAAAAACCTGCTGCAAAAAACATCCTTTTGGTGTTTTCTCCTGATGCAAGGTACTCCTTGATATGAAGTTCCAAGATTTCTTGCGCTTATGACCTCCAAAAGAGACTGTAGGTTGGCATACGATGCTTTGTAGGTTCCGAATCTTATCTCCAAAGCCTTCTATTTAGCCCTTCAAGCACATGGATAACGAATCTTATACTGAGTTTTTTTCTTGATAGCTTGATAGATCCAGGCTCAAAGCTGAGGTTATCCACTATCTGTGCATACAAAACCCCACTACAAACGTTGAACTTATGTTCCTATGCCTTTGTTGCACACAAGCCATCTAACAGTGGTGCTGCTTCACAATCGAACAAACCCAATAATCAACCCACTTTTCTTTGAAAGCATGATCCTTCCATGGACAATCAGGCACCATACACTTCACATCGTACACACTTTTACTGGACTTCTCCACTCTGAATTCTCTCCTAAGAGACATTGACCAATGATTCACTATAGACAACACCAATGCCTTATCTGGATACATTGCGCCCTAAGTCACCTCATTCACATGATAGATCCATCTAGTGTGAGTACATTCATAGTTCTTCAAAATTGTAGGAATTCCATTCAGTCGGCATTGAACGATCTCCGAAACCTCTCTCATCATCTGAAATGTATTCCTCGTGAAATTGCTTGTGCTCCGCACCCTACACCTCCATCAGTTGTACAATAGCTTCAATTTCTTCACCTTCATCCGCCACACCCATCGCTCCTATGCTGCTCGGCGGTTGTCTCCTCCCCCTTCTAACAGAGCATGATCGACTTCCTCTATGATGTTTGCGTGCTCCGCCATCTTTCCATGGGCTACCACTCCTTCAACTGCGGAGTCCATTTTTCGGGGGAAAAAATTACGGCCCATTGCCATGGCCCACTCCCTGACGGCCCAATCGAAGCGACCTACAGGCCCGGCTCACTGGAAGGTTCTATCAGGCCCATATGCATCCTGCCGAACAGCCTCTTGGCAGGCGTGATGCGTAACGGCCAAGGAATCATGTTTGAGTCCGTCTCGAACAGGAGTTCTGCACGACTGCGTGAAGACCCGGACGTTGGTTTCCCGGATTGGATTAGGAGTCGTGATCCCCAAGACTAGGAGTATGCCTTATCTGCCTCGGGATATATTTGGCACGTTGAGTTCGTTACGATCTCGTAGTTAGCCCGGCCCGATATTCCCTCGGTAGGTCGGTTTGCTCTGCACTATATAAACAAGGCCCCTACGGCGTGTAGAGGGACGAGTTTTACGACTTGATCTAGCTTTTAGCACCTGATATACACCATAATCTCGCCGAGACTTGTTCGTCTCGTCGAGCCACCTCTTCTAATCATCTCTAATATATAAGAAAGGCTGGACGTAGGGCTATTATCTCTCCCGAGAGGCCTGAACCAGGATAAAAACCCTGTCTCCTGCTCGTGGTTGTTCGTGGCCGTTCGGCGTGCCTCCTATCTCAATCTTCAAGAACCTTAGCGACTTGAGATCGTTATCTCAACCGTCGACACCATTGTTTTATTCCCTCCTCCACTTCTTGACCCACCATGATGATTTATCTCAGCATGAGCCAAAAGCACTAAAGAAAATTCGCGTTCAATCTCAATCACCAAATAGCGCCTCCAATTTTGCATACACCTTATCAACTTCCAATAACATCCTTGCGTAGCACAACTGACCACAACACTAACCCTCATCACATGTCCTTTCGGGTTTAGGCCAAATGTCCACAATAGCCACTTTTGCAACCCACCCAAAGTCCTCTCTTGTGGCCTACACATGCCTAATGTGACCGATTGAAAATTAGACAGACCTACTCCGGTATCACCATACAAAATCTCTCCTTCACCATATATTACTTGATATGTTCATGGATGCCGCTCATTATGACCAAGATAAATATTATGACAAACAATAGGGATCACACATGTATCCATCTTTTTGTAGGTAAATACCATTTCCTTTCTTCCAGTTAGGGATGGCAATGGGTCTGGGGTCTTTCGGGTCTAGCCTCCATGGATCCAAACCCAAGACCGAAGGATGGGGTCCAAACCAAAAAATTATCATGGGTCCAAAGTCAAATCCATACCCCAAATCACCATTCCAAAATCAACAATAAATATACATTGTCACTATGTCACATATATAGCAATTTAGTGACATTTCAAGAGCATAAATATAAGCATAAAATCCATCTAACCATCCAACAGGAAACAATACAAATAATCAAATATAAGCTAACGCAAATAACCTAACATCTGAATCAGTGAAACGAATAGGAAGGGGAGGCGACAACGACGAACCAGCGATGTGGAGGCGCTATGGAGGATGGATCCCGAGCAAAGAGGTGATGTGGTAGAGGCGGGATCCTGGGCGGCACAGCGTCGTTGTGGCGGTACCTTGGCGAGGCGGCGCGGTGACAAGATCCTAGTGGTATTGGAGTGGAGGAAGGGATGAGGTCACGAGAGTCTAGAGGGAGTTGGAGTCGGCAAAGCGGCTTTAGAGATTGGAGAATTCGTGAGGGATTTGGGAATCAGAAGGTGTGGTATGTCACTATATGTGAATGACAATGAGGCCCCATATGTCGGTGCTACAGTTTTGGTACGAGTCTGGGTACCCATTGATCTAAAATTAGATCCAGATCTGAACTTTCATATCTATGGGTCCATTCTTGGATCAAGACACAGACCCATTGGGTTGGGTACCCATTGGGTCAGATACCCATGGATATTTCTGCCACCCTTACTCCCAGTACATGGTATGTTATTAGTGGACATTTAATAACGCTAGTGTGAAGTACGACCGTCCTAAATCATTTGTGATTTTTTAGAAATTTTTCATCAAAGAATAACATTTTTTAAATAATTTTACAAAGGTAAAAACAGATTTAAATAGAAATTGAAGCCGACGACACTAACCGGCACTGACCCCTCGTGTTAGCCAATAGCTGCCTCGTGGGACTAGCCGCACATGGCCACATAGAAGGCTCTGTGTCGGCGATAAACTATAGGCCACCGATGAAGAGTGCATTCGGGTCCACCTGCTAGGTATGGGCCATCATGTAGCCTTCAAGCATAGATTGCACCTGGGCCCAATGCCAGGAGGCCGCTAAGCCTGTGTCAGCGGTCTTGACTGGAACCACCGATAATCTTATTTTTCTAAAAAAGGAAGACCCGTGGGATTGAACCCTAGTCACCTAGGGGAGCGCACACGGGCTCGACTCACTGGAGTGAGTAGGTAAAGTGTTTTTATTGAGCATAGAGCCATATTAAACCTTCTTGCTGTGTTAGCCAAGGCAATGCGGTGCAGCTCTGCTTGCTGCTTTGATGATTTATGTGGCTAGGAACACATAACAAAAAGGAAATGGGAGGGTGTCTTGGGCTCGAACGTTCAATCCGAAGCAATTTCGTAGTGTTATGTAAAATCCAATGAAATTTCTGTAAAACGCATTCTAATGTTTTGGAATAAATATTTTTTCAAAGAAAAACGTACCTTCTAGGGAGGAAGTAAATAGTCTATATACTCTATACTCTATCCCTCAATTATCACCTAAAAAAGGAAATTAACCTATTTCAGGATCTCAATTTGGCATCTTAAACGAATATTGAGAAAAATATGTGGTAGCACTGTAGTAGCAGCAGCAGCAGCAGCACTCGGGCACAAATTTAAGCAGCAGTCCTATTAGAAATCAGAACGAACAGGTTTCTTCCCCGCTATGATAATTTACACGTACGGCACGGCACGTTCAAACTCTCATTACATTTTTCCCGGTAAAATCAACCACGGTACAGCAAGCTGCATCGCCACGCAGCTGCATCGCCGGCGAGCTCACAGGCTGGGCGCCCTCTCGGCGCCGGCGGAGATGACGGTGAGCAGGTTGTTGCCGAAGGGGTCGCTGAGGTGGGCGCAGAGGTTCTCGAAGGGGCCCTCGCCGGTGACGTAGGCCTGGATGAAGAAGCCGAGCATGGCGAACATGGCGAGCCGGCCGTTCTTGATCTCCTTCACCTTGAGCAGCGCCGCCTGGTCGGGGTCGCTGGCCAGCCCGAGCGGGTCGAACGGGCCGCCGGGGTGGAGCTTGTCCTCCAGATCCTGCTCGCCGCCGGCGACGTCAGTCAGTGCATGGCTCAGTTCATCAGAGAGGATGCTACTGTTTCACAATTCATACCAGTCCATTGGTGATCCTGTAGTACTCGGCGCCGCCGACTAGGACGACCTCGGCGATGACGGCGAGGACCAGGTTGATGGGGATGCTGTTGCCGAAGTAGTTGAGGGTGTTGCCGTCCAGGAGAAGCGCGCCGGTCTGCAACACAAACAACGTCCCATCCATGAGCCATGACACCATGAGTTTCAGACTTTCAGCCATGACAAACTACCGAGGCTTTCAGGGCATGATCATCAGAGATTCAGAGCAAGTTACTTTGAACCAGACGGCCTCAGGGCCGCAGTTGGCGCCGAACTTGTTGCACGCCTCGGGGATGATGAAGCCGGCGGCGCCAAGCATGGCCCACCTGGCGTGGATGAGCTCATAGGCCTGGTACCTGCAGATCAAGGTGCAGGATAGGGTTGCTTAATTAGGTTGACACAAGATTCTGGAATTTGTTATAGGGATGTTTGCAATGGTGATTGAGTACTAGTGCTTACTTGGCAAAGTCATCTGGCTTCTTGCTCAGACCAAAAGGATCATAGCCATAGCTGCAAATCCAAAGGGAAAGCAGGATTGTTCAGTATAGACGAATATATGCTCTTCGATTTTTCTTGAGCATGTATTTCATTCATGTGAGTCGCAATATTTATAAGTAGAACTAACAACTGTGGTAAAGTCTCAATTTCATTCACATCTTTCATAAGCTACACAGTTTGAAACAAGCCTGTACTATTTCGTCATATTGCAGAGAAAACTACAAACCTAAAAACTGGCTTCTTCTTGAGAGCAACATGGAGATGAAGCAAAAAAAAATAAAAAAATAAAAAATGGAAGCTTAAAACTTACTCTCCAGGGACCTCTCCAGTGAGGTACTCCGGCACCTCCGAGCGGTCCAGGAGACCCTCCGGCAAGTAGATCCTCCTGTCAGGACCTGATCAAAGAGAGAGGAATGATTTACTACACACGAAGATTCTCAGAATTTTCATGGCGAAGTTCCCTGAGACATCCAAAGATCGGGGGCCCCTGAAGTTTATCAGGTTCGGTGGTCTACTCACCGTACCACTTGGCGAGCTCATCGCCGATGTCCGAGCCTGAGGACGACGCGGCGGCAGGCTTCGCCTTGGGCTTCTTGCTGAACAGGGAGACGATCTTCTGAGCCCCGGCGGTCGGCGTGGCGGTGGCGTAGCGTGAGGAGCCGGCGAAGTTGATCTGGGTGCCGAGCATCTTCGTCGGGGCAAGCGCCGCCATCGCCACGGGCCCACAATTCAGGGAGGGAGGTGTGGCAGTGGGTGTGCTCAGCTCAGGGGAAGGGGGAATGTGATGGGCGTTTGTGGAGGGAAAGGGGTGGTAGTTTAAATGGATGGAAATGAGGGTTGGAGGATGTTGTGGGCCCAGGCAAGATTTGGCCATGGGGGCTGCCATTGGCTGGGTGCCTGGGAGGGCTATCTGTTGCTTGGACCTGATTGGGCAGGCTCTGCTGACTTGGCAGATGAGGGTGCTGATGTGGCACCATTAGGGCCTCTTGTGATCTTATTTGTCAGGAGGGATCAAGTGGTCCAAACATGATAGATAGGGACGGAGGGAGAACCAACCAGAGAGAACAAAGGCCACAGTTATAGACCACAATGCCACACCAACACTTCACATGTTATTTACAAATTTACCTAACACAATCTATTATATATATTATATATATAAAAGAGAGGAAAAAGAAGTCACCACGTTCGTCCACATCATCCAAATTATTTCAGTCGTTCGATCAATGGTGGGACCAAATTATAACGGCCAAGATCAATCAAAGAAATTCTCACATAAATCTAAAAGATCTATGCCGTTGATTTTGTGGGACCGGATTATAACGGCTTATATTAAAAGAAGAATATTAGAAATTCGAATTGAATACTAAAGATGATATAATATGGTTATTTTATCTGTTCAATCAACTGTGGGACCAAATTATAACGGGATAGATTAATCAAAGAAAAAAATAAAAGATCTATGCGGCTTAGATTAAAAGAAAATATTAGAAATTCATATTAAATACTAAAGTTGATATAACATATTAGAGATAAACTCTAAATCCGATCTGATATGTTAGAGATAGATTATGAGTTAGAGATAAACACTATATATCAAAACAAATCTAACCGCGCAAACGCGCGGGCCACCTCGCTCGTTCGAAAGTATATCACTTCTGGCTCACAGCATCATCTGAAGCCCAAATAACAAGCTGAGATGGAAGAACTGGGAACACATTCACGGGTCTCGTTTAGCTCAGAATTACCTCTTGAGAACATCAATTGGGGATTTGCAACATTCAAATTGCACTAGAAGTTTCACAGCCCTACCCAAATACATACATGCTTACTAACGAACACAAAAAATATAAAGAAAAACAATCTTCGGCTAAACGCAATCCCATCTATGATAGCATTCTGCTTGTAATCTCTCATTGATACCCAGCCAAAGACAGCTCTCAGCGACAATACTACAGTGGTGGTGGTGCAGCTCAACGCCGTTTTGCAATCTCATTTGATGTTGCTCTCACAAGCTTTTTAGTGTTTACAACCAGCTCATCAAACAAAGCCACAATAGTGTCCCTGAACAGAGAAGGCAGTGGATGACTAGATGAGCAACATTGCGCAACAACCAGAATAACTCTTTTTATTTCTTACATATTAAGTGAGCAATAAGTTTCAGGTCGGCTAAGCAGAAAAGGGGCTGCAGAAACAAATAGCTTACACTAGCAGGACTGGTTTATCTCGAAATTAACAGTAGTAGAGCTCTGATCGAACTCAGATGTCCAACATTATAGATAACATCAAAATATCTAGTGTTCTGTACTATTAGCTCTGCTTTCAGGAATATAGAATAACAGCATAACACTATACTGTAGAACAACAAATACATATTTAACTAACTCAAGAACAGGAATGAGTAATACGGAAGGATAAGCTAGTGACTGAACAAATCAAACTGTTAACCATAACAAAGATCTGATTAAAGAAATGTCTTATACAAGAAGAACTGCAGTTCATCTTCTCATCAAAAAACAACATTGAATTTAAGCATATTATTTTACAGTTCACATTCTAAGAGAATAATAACAAACAACGTTCTATACTCTGCTTTCAAAAATGAGAAATAGAACAATAACATGACACTATACGGTGATTTAGCTCTCGAGTGACAAACTATTAATGTTATTTTCATGGAGGAGCTATTACTATATATACTAAATATACAGACACACTATGAGCACAAAAAAAAACCCTTGGATGTTACTTCAAATATCTTGATATTTTGCTATTAACATCTGATAGGAACAGGGTTGCAAAGAATCTGCCCTTGTCTTCAGAAAACCAGTCGGTTCCAAGGACTTAGTCAATTTACATTAAGGCAGGCCTTTCATGGTTCATTTTCCATATGATTGGCTTATTTCACCAATTTTGCATAACTGTGCAATGCACACAAATATACTATCTCATGAAGTTTTCTTAGAAACATTATTTCAGTGATGTTATATGTGATTGTGCTTTGCGCTAGGTACTTCCCCTTGATTTTATGTGTTCAAGGCTTCATGCATTCCATGTAGTATGTGCATAGTCTGAATAAATAAAATGGTGCTAAATAGATTAACAACGCAGCTTTATGTAGTTTCCGCATTGGCTACTAGGATTATTCAATCTATATCAGTTTAATTATATGTCCACCTTGCCGTCGAGAGAAATGGTATAATAGAGTAACATAAAAAAAAAAGTATAGAAAACACAGTTGATGCTATCATTGAAACATGGTATGATAAATTGAAACCCCACAGAATATAGGCCTTGTTTGTTTCAGATTAAATTAAATTAAATTAAATAAAAATTTTTCATTTTTGTATAAGCCAAATGATGTAATATTTTGTAGTCATTTTTGTGGGATTTCAAATATTTCTTCTTAGAGTTCGTAAAATAATTTTTCATATTTTTTTGAATTTTTTAAAATGTCTTTCGAGTGGGTCATAAATTTACTACAGTAAAACTCAACTCAACTTTAATCTGAAACAAACAAGGCCATAGTGTCCAATTATTCCCTATTTATTTTAAACATAATTGGAAACGGAAACAATATAGAACCAATCATAATTATTGTGGCATATGATTACAGAATCATAACTTTACAAGGATATTCTTTCAGACTTAGTCGTATTGATACTCTTTGAGAGTGGGGAAAATAGGTACAGACTACAGCAATAGCATTATCAGGCAAAAAAGCTTCTCTTGCAGATTTCAGATACATGGTGTTAAGGATACTAGCTACAGTATACAGCGGTGCCAGGCAATACCATATTCCCATGTATAAAAAATCAAGCACCTTATATCCCTCCATATATATTTATGTCGAGACAATACTTACGTGGGCAGATTCGGAGATTCTTGGAACATTTTACCAATATTTGAGTATCTTCTGTTTTCGTCAAAAGCAACTCCTTTGCCCAAGCCGTAACCAAAACCAAATCCTACACCACATCCAGCTCCAACTCCAAAGCCTAACGTGAGTCCAGGGAATCCATAACCTAATCCTGCACCTAAAAATACATGGAAAAATTGAAATTATTTACCATTCATGAAAAAAAAATACAATTGCTAAAACATCTAAAAGGAGGGAGAATGAAATGCTAGTTAAAAGTTCAACATATTTAGCATCTTCTATCATTATAGAACGTGTCCCCTTTTCTTCATTTACACTTAGTCGATCTTAAAAAGTGAAGCATTCAACAATTCCTCTACCCTGTATTTCAGATTGCAAAGACGGGAAAAAAGAGTACCTAGACTACACCATGTGCTATGAATATGATTTATAAATGCTCTAAAACATATTCACATTGATTTTCCATTATTGTTTAACAATTTGATCCCACAGTCAGTGATCAAGCACTTAACAACTATATTAGAATCTTTGAGTCTGTAGATATTGTACTAGCAACTATACATTAACAGAGCTTGACATATTAAAAAAAAGGGAAGACTGGGTGGAATGATTGCTGTGTATGTGTGTATTCTATAGAATAATACAAATTCCTAATGGAGTAGCAACTACGGCCTTGTTTGTTTCAGCTTAAAGTTGAGTTGAGTTTTACTGTAGCAATTTTTTGATCCCTAAAAAGACAATTTAAAGAATTAAAAAAAATTTAAAAAATATTCTACAAAATCTAACTATTTAAAACCCCACAAAAATGACTACAAAATATTACATCATTTGACTTATACAAAAATAACAAATTTTCATTTAATTTAATCTGAAGCATACAAGACCTATAATACACATAGACAAAATGTTACCATAATTTATTAAAGAACATGGCAGAAAATCAGTACAATTAAGCAATAGCTCTCTAGTCAGTAATTACTATGCAAAAATCATATAGTATCGTTTTGCTTCTTGCAATTCCAATTTGCCATGTTTTCCGAATTTACACTTTTACTGATATAAGCAGCCTAAAGTAACAGTGACTTTATGAAATGTGAAAAGTTATTATAGCTGGAAGAATCAAAGTCATCCAAGATATCTTAAACAAACATAGAGAAGTATGTTTGCAGATAGAAATCCTGAGCCATGAGCAGGGACAGTATTACAAGGACTAAAGCATTTTCAAAAAAAAAAAAATCTAATCTCTGTTTAGAAACTAATGGGGCATGAATAAGACTGCAACACCAGAAATCTTAACCTAACTTTGATGAGTTCATGACCCAATTGTCTTTACTTTTCAGAGACATCCTAAAAAATCAAATAAAAGACTAAAATGTATTACTTCACCGCTTAGTTTATGTAACAGAAAAATTTTTGCTGACCTGAAGGCATACATAACTTAAGGATTTGGACTACTCTGGACAAAATACTTTCTCAATGATGCATGCATAGAAAATAGTTTGGATTTCTTGAGTTCACTGATTACCACAAGATCCATTTGGTGAGTGCAAAATATAGCTTCATGTTGGTATGAGGTTCTGAACATCATGATCATAAAGACTATTTATTACTATCTTTTACTTCATACATTTAGGCCCTGTTTGTTTGAGCTGCAGCTTCTCTAAAAGCTGCTTCTGGGAAAAGCCACAAAAAATTAGCTTCTGGGAAAAGCCACAAAAAATTAGCTTCTAGGAAAAGCTCAGATCACAGTATAAATTGGGCTTTTGGTGGCTTCTGGCTTTTTTGAAGGGGGTTCCAAAAGCTGGCTATTTGTTTGAGCTTCTGGCTTCTGAGACTAAAAGCTGGCTAGAAGCTCAAACAAACAGGGCTTTAGTCATTAAGTCAAGTAGGCTCTTCAATCCCTCCAAATGACAATTCAAATGGTTCTCGTAACAAATCTATAAACGTTAGGAGTTAAAAGGGAAGAAACTAAAATTGCACCATTTATTCTGTCTATCAGATTTTTTAGCCATACATCCCACGTATCTCTTGTGAATATCTTTGATCATAGAACTTAAATAGTCAACTGGAAACTATGCAACTCATTCCACAATTCAGATCTAACACACACAATCTTTAGTTAGTTGATTTACCAACATATTTTGCAACACAATGCGAGTTTCAAATATTAAATGGTTCTGAGGTAACAAACTTGAAAAACTAAGACCAATACATGCTTAAATAATTTAAAATATTTGATGAAACAAAAAATTAGACGAGTATTTCATGAACTAAAAACATTCACACCAAGAGTTAGCGATTTCCTACTCCTGTTAAGTTTTGAAGGTTCAAGAAAATATTTTATATATCTAGCAGTACCAGGTACAGAAAAAAATAATATTTTATAGTGAGTGTTGTCCACAATATTTTTAATTCACATACAAAGTAATAATTCAAAGAATTTGATGCCAATACATCCTGCAGGTATAATAATAAATATGTTGCCAAGATATTAGCCAAATCCTTAAGTATGTATTAATAGTTAAATAACCCTTTCCTAATCTGTGAAATACTCCCTCAAAAAACTTGAAGAATGTAAATCAATCAGCTATCATTTTGCCAGTTGGAGGAAAGATATCCTTATCCTAATTTGTAAAACATCCCCTTCAAAAACTTTACATCATGTGCAAATCAATCAGTTGGAATTTTGGCAGCTGCTGCTACTGACGAATAAATCATTAAGCAATACACATCAGCACATCCCACCATCCAATACAGCAGAATCCATCACTGATTTGGCAGCTTCGAGCAAACCCAACCCTCCACTAAACCAAAGCCCCAACATGAGTAATCAAAACACCGCATGACCTTTTACCAAGAAAACCAGTAGCAAGCAGCATGCCACCAAGAACGGAAACATGTCTCAGCACTGGAATCACCAACCCAAAACACCAACGACTAGGATCGAGACACAGCACAACGCGGGACACACCGAAGCGATATCGTGAATCGAGCGTCATCCACCGAACCAAGCATGCCGTCAGGGGCGCAGAACAATGCAGATGGGTTCTTGGAAGCATCTAAGGAGCAACGGAGAAGCAAAGAAGGAAAGCTGCAATCTTTTTATCAAGAAAAAAATAGGAGTGTGTGCTGTGCAGGAGCCCTCTCTACTTACCGCCGAAGAAGCCGACGCCGGCGCCGGCGCCGCAGCCGATGCCGAGGCCGAAAGCGGGGCCGATCTTCCCGAGCTCGCCGGAGGTGACCTCCGGCAGCCTCCAGAGGAGCGCCTTGTGATCCCAGCCTCGCTTCCCCATCCCCTCTGGCCTGGCTCCGATTATCGCTGCAACCCCCTCGAAGAAGAAATGCTTCCTTCGCGTGTTCGGCCCGTGGCCGTTTGCTGCTGTGCAACTCGGGCCGGGTTTTGGCCCTCCAATCATTTGCCCTCGATGCATAGTGCGCTGCCAATCGGAAACGCAGCTCGGCCCGGCCCCGAAGCGGTAGAAAGCACGCTGAATTCCAGAAAAATTGCTAGAATGACACTCAGTTCGTTGCCCACTTCTTAAAATGACACCCAATTCGTCTATAATTCTCATATGACACTGAGGCAACAAATTGAATTCCCAAATGACATTTTCGCAATTTTTATCCTTCCACCCCTCTTTGTCCACCATTTTCACCCATTTTTCCTCCTTTTCTCTGATTCGCCGCCTTCTTCCACATCTCTGCCGGCGGCGTCGGCGATGGCGGGCCAGCAATGGGAATGGCGGCGGCGGCGACGACCACGGCGGTTGCGGTAGCTCAACAAGAACGGCGACGGGGCGTGGCGGCGGATAGGGGATCATGACAAGACGGCGCCGCCATACGTAAGCCCAACTCGACGGCGGCGGCATGGCGGCGGCGGCGGCGGCGATGGGTGTACATCATTGCCGCGGACGGCGGTGGGTGCACGGCGGCGGCGGCACGGCGACGATAGGTGGCGACGGGAACGATGGAAAAGGGTGGAAAAAAAGAGAAAAGAGGTAAAAATTACGAAAATGTTATTTGGGAATTCAATTCATTACTTCGGTGTCATATGGGAATTAGAAACGAATTGGGTGTCATTTTAAGATGTGGCAATGAATTGGGTGTCATTCCAGCAATTTTCCCCTGAATTCCAGGTGCCGTTTGTTTGATGCCATGCTAGGTGGGGTTGTGCGAATAAGGTTTTTTTAGGGCTTCTAGCAGAGGTATTGTTGTACGGTGTTTAATCTCAAATAAGGCGGGAAATAACTCAAATTCCATCGGTTTTATCGGAAAGATGCAATCTTCAAGTAGAGTTGTTTCGAAGTAAGTCGATTATTTACTTGTGCTTGTCTGGCAAATTATACTGTCTTGATTTGGTCAATTATTTATATTTACCCTCTTTGCAAGTGCCACTGTATCAATTTAGTTCGATCTGTTACTTGTGGTATCTGTATATAGCAATAGGATTTATCTAGTTGTTTTTTGCACTTATCGATCTAAGCTTATTGAATAGGTTTTACTGTTTAGTATCCTACTCTATCGGTTCATCGAATAGCGGTAAAGGACTAAAAATCAACCAATTCAAGCCTACGTTTTCAATACCATATACTTTTCTTATAGTAGGACAAGTCTAGAGTAGTTTTGCTGTATTCTAGATCTCCAATCAACTTCTTGTGCATCACCTGTCGATTGATTTCCAAGTACACCCCTCGTAAGAATTGTCTTGGTTTAGCTCAATCTTGTTTGGTCTACACTTTTTAGTGGCTAGTCGCGTTAGGACCGGTCGTTAGATCATTTACACTTTGTTCTACTCGCTATTTGATCATAGTATGACTTTATAGCAGATTTCTTATCCCTTATTTTATTATTTTGTTGACCTCGTTAACTTAATAATATATTTATCTTACCTGAAATTTATTGGTTTATATCATATCTGAGTCGGTAGTTTCATTATCTATTACTCTTGTTATGTGGCTTTGTGTTGCAGGTTTAATAATTCATAGATCTGAGCGATTCTTTATAGTTGATTGCATCTTTTTTAGCCGATTGCAGGATCAAACCGAAACTCTGAACCCTAAACTTCAAGTGTGTTTTAACTAAAATACTTTCTATCACCGACACATTTTTAAGATGTCACGGCGCCGAGATTGTCATGGCACTATAAGCAAGCATGCTCACAGGGAAACTCAAAGAGCTTGCCACTCTGTGCAACACGCTGCTCGTTGGAACTCCCTATTATAGCGCATTTAAGCGGCCCAAAAAAATGCTCCAACGATAAGAATTTCAACTGCATTTTTATTCTTCATCTCTTGCGTTAAGGTTCTCGGTCGAGCTGATATGTGTAGTCTTAAATTTTCGGTCCCCACCTTATAGTGGGTGCACGAGAAGGGGATGCGAATTCTAGCGACGCGAAACATTCTGGAGCACTTCGACGGGGCAAAGAGACCAAAACTTCAAATCTTGAGTTGGCTAGTAATCCATGGAACACTTGCAGACTCACAAATTGCTTTGCCTTTTCACTCTTCAAGTGAGTTGGCTGGTAATCCATGGAACACTTGCAGACTCACAAATTGCTTTGCCTTTTCACTCTTCAAGGGAGGAAAGCTCTCGATGATTGACTTGCCTCCTGTTCATATGTTGGAATCATGAATGTAGACGTTACGCCTTCATGTTGTTGGTGTTGAGAAAATAGTCATAGATGGGTGATAGGAACCCATGGTGTACTTCTATGCTCTGTTCAATCTAGTTTCTATCTATCTATCTATCTATCTATCTATCTATCTATCTATCTATCTATGTGTGTGTGTGGGCGCGTGTGTCGTTGTTTCAAGGATGGTGTACCCACCCCTACGATATAATAGTTGCAACGCTTCTCCGAGTGGACTAGACTCTTATGGAACCTTGCAAAACCTACGCCGACATCATGGGAAGCTTGGCCTAGTGTGGAGGACAACAAAAGATAGAAAAAGGACTTCATCATATGGAGGGCTCAACGCTGGTCCCCATTAAGAGAGAGAACGAGAAATGGAAATAGAATAATTGATTTTGCCCCTAGAGTGCTGCTTGACAGTGTTGTGTTTTGTTTTCTCCAAGGAAAACATCTTAAATGATATGCCCGACAAAACCGGCACACACATGGACCACTTGATTGTGGTGAGTCAATCTCAACTATTCATTTTGTTTGACCAATTGAAATATTGATTTTTCCTAATAAAACATGGAGAAGCACCGATAAAATATGTGAAGTATAGATGAAATATGGATTAAGTTCTCATGACACATGGTAAAGAAATGGCAAATTCCACAAGAGCAAAAACTATGTTTTATATAAAAGCATGTTTTATAAAGAGCAAATAGTTTTGTTTTATATTTTTTTACACATGTTTCACCATGGCAAAAACATGTATAGGTAATGTTTTAAACCAATTTGCATTGTATATCTTTTTCCATCTAGATCCTTGCAACTTTCAATATAGTACCAAACCCTCTCATGAGGCGAGATCTTGGAAGAACCAGCTAGGGAGATTCAATAAAAGCCTGTTATGGTGAGCTCTAAGAGGACTAGGCCATGACGAGCTCGAGTAGTGCACGCCATGGCCATTTATTTGGAGGAGTGGGGAGGAGCAGGAGGAAGACGAGGAGTGGTCGATGAGGATGACGAGGGAGGAGCAGGAGAGAGGGAAAGGAGGGTGGGAGGGGGAGGATGAGGATGAGGAGTCAGTTGAGAGAGAACCTGATGAGGGAGGACATGGGTGGAGAGGGAATATCAATTGGAAGGCATCACTACTGCCAAATTTATCCATCCCAATGATCCAACCAAATCAGAACATTGAAATCCAAATATGGGGTCTTTTCCCAAATTGTTTCCACATAGTGAATGACCCTCTTGGATAGTTCAAAATAGCAATGCTCTATTCTGTTAGTTGGAGTTCCACACCTCGGGCCATCCATCCACAAATACATAAGGCACATATGTGCCGATTCTATACATATGATTAGTGCCAGTTTTTAGACTAATTAACTTATAATAACAAGTACTGATGTTCCTAGTCATATATGCATGCTGGTGTAGGTATCATCATAAATATTTCTCAAAATATTTTTTAATTTAATTTGCTTGGTTAGTAGTGACGGCGTGCTCTCCGCTCAACCACCGCGAATCACACCCTGGTCAGATTTTTGTGTAGCTAGCCGATCAGCCGAGCTTGGTTCGATTTGAGCGTGGGACGCAGCAAAGAGCAACACACGGGGTTTACCCAGGTTCGGACCCCCTCGCGGGTAATAGTCCTACTCCTGCTGAGCCTTAGCTCTTTTCTGTATTGGTTGTGTGGAATATGGTTACAGAATGTTGTGAAAGCTCCTCCCCCTCCTCGATCTCTCTCCTCCTCTTTTATACAAGCCTCGAACTGGCGGAGAGAGCCGAGGGGGTAGGCAGAACAGTACTCTCAGTACACTCGATAAGACAAAAAGGATGGGACAGGAGAGACGAAAACGTGCTGCTACTGTACAGCATGGCGCCGCCCTCGCGTGCTTCGCAAGTTGACTCTGATCTGCGCAGACACACCGGTGAGACTGCGGGTGGGACCTAGCTTACCCCTCCTGACGCGGGCGGTCAGCCTGATGATGGCACTCTCTCTCTCTCTGCCGGTCAATTCCGCGGCGCCACAGTGACAGTTGAACAGAGCCGCAGGGGTCACTATAGCGGCAATCATCTCTTCTGTCTATCCGTGCGTAACGTCGCATTGAATGCGCCTGTCCTTCGCAGCAGGGGAAGCCTTCGGCCAGAAGACTCCTTCCGGGTCGCTCCCTGCCACACGGGCCCCGCCTGACAGTGGGAGGCCTTACGCGCGCTGACAGGCTCGCCCACACGCTGGGGTCTGGTCGCCCGCTTGACGTGTGGAGCCCTCGCCTTATCTTCTGAGGGGCTCGCCCACACGCTGGGGTCTGGTCGCCCGCCTGACGTGTGGGGCCCTCGCCTTGTCTTCTGAGGGGCTCGCCCACACGCTGGGGTCTGGTCGCCCGCCTGACGTGTGGGGCCCTCGAGGTTTCCCCCAAGGCTCTCTATACCCTTGTATTTATTACACCGACAAGTAGTGCTACACTAACATAGCAGCTATGGTACCTATACAAATGAGTCATTATCCTTGTTGTTGTTCGGAGAGTCATGCTAGAATCTACAAAGTCATCACTTTGACAAACTCAGGGGAGGATTCTCCTCCTTGTTGGAGTGGTTAGAGGAGCACTTTATGCATATTGGCTAATTTGCCAAGTCATTATCGTCCTCTGAGTTGGTGGTGTCCTTATTCTCGTTGTTGGAAGTTGCGTCCTCCGGTTTGTTGACAATATTTTGACGGTGATGAGCCACACATTGAAGTGTAGCTTGCTGGAGATAGTGCATCAATGTTGCTTACGTGACGGGAGGAGAGCGATATATCGGCTTTAAACTCTATGGTGAGATGATGTTAGAGGGTTCAACAACGGTGGTGGATGTTCCAGTTCTATGGCAAGGAGAGTGAATGGTGAAGACTTTATGGAGAGATACATTTGTTCCAGATCTATTTAATAATATGCATAAATTATTTGAACATATGCCATGTTGATGCTACTTATTAGAAGGCACAAATGAGCTTCTCGCACGCACTTGAGAACATACAGAGTATATGAATTGTTTTTGTGTAGCCGAATTGTACAGGTATTCAAAAACAACTCTGACCAAATTGATCTAACTAGATGATTTGACAACTAAATCTGAGTCCAACAGAATTTGAGAACATATCACTTTGCCAAACTTATATGAGATGATGTCTAACCTACCTAGTCCATCTGACTTGTTGAAACGCCTAATATAAAGATCATTCAATTCAAAGTGATCACGACAATATATTTGACACTCCACAAAATTGATTAAAATTTTGGAACCAAAATGGAAGTTTTGGATTAAAATCACTTTGGCTCAAATCCATATTGCTTACATTCATGATGTGCAAAGACTTCCTAGGAATATTTGGGAATTAGACATAACTAAAATGCTTTGTATCTAGCTTTTTGACCAAACTTAAGGTAAGTTTAGAAGGGAACTTAATAGTACTACCAAAAATGAAACAAGTTCTACAACCAAAACCAATGCCAAACTTATTCGAGACAATAATCTGACCTACCTAGTTCATCTAACTTCTTGAAACTACAAAAGATCATCCAACTCAGTATATTTGACCTCTGCAATAAATTGTTAGAATTTTGGAATCGAAATTGAAGTTTTGGGTTAGATTTAATTACTTTGGGTCAAATCCAAATTTAACATTCAGTATGTGCAAAGGCTCGTTAAAATATATAGGAGTTAGATATAACTTAAATGCTTTAAATGTAGCTTCTGGACCAAACTTAAGGTACTAATTTAGAAGCCCTTTTAATTGTTCTACTAAAAATAAAATAAGATCCAAGACAAAATCAATGAACCCAAATCCTTGATACATTTTTTAGTTGCAAATCCTTAATCTTTTGATTCCTTTGTAATTTGGCATCGTTATTATCATGAGGGGTCCATGAAAGGAAATATCTCCAAAATCAACATGTCCTTTTAAGGTATGGTTTGATTGATAAGCCATTTCTGATTTTTGAATGGATACACCTTAGTATTTTATTTAATATTTTCTTTCAAATAATCACCCGATGGATAGGTGCATCTTGATTTTCTATGAAAGAAGCTTACTATAAAACACCTATGTTCCAAATGAAAACTTACAAACATATAGAAAAAGGTGAATGTTAGTTGTCGCTTGCGGCGCTACCAATCTAAGTGGACCAGGTAGTTACGTCACTGCACCCTTTAACCATTTGTCCAACTCGATTTCCTTTGATATTTTTTAAAAATGGTAGCTCTCATGGCTTGTTGCACCACATATGTGGTTCGTAATATATACAATTATTTAATTTTTTGGCCTCACTCGCAAATGGTCGTCCAATATCATCTTATTGTCGTCACGCTCTAGTTCAACTCTCCTATAGTTATGAATAAAGAAAAAGCTAAGTAAGATTCATCAGGAAAAGATGCTCTCTCTCAACATTCTACTTTGTGTTCAAAAGCTCTTTTACAAGATTACAAATAACGATATCTCTTTGACCAATAAGCACACAATATTTTTATTCATCATGGATGGACGCAAACACAATACAAAATTCATAATTGCATTACACGCGCACTCTAACTTATTCCTTGTTTCATCATAATCATAACACCTTCTGCATATGTAAAAGATTAGAGCATACTAAGTATCTAGATAAACAATATTGCATTAACCATGAATATATGCTTTCCTCTTTTGGAAAAATCATGCTTCGTCTACTTCATTTAGTTGTTGGTGTTGGTACTTGTGCTGAAGATATACCATCAAGAACATGTGGCTCATCAATGGAATATTCCTCCACATTCAGTATAGTACTAACAAGTGGAAGAATATCGTCTGAAGTAGTGTCCTGGGACAATAATTCTTCATCAGTCTGAATCTCCTCGAAAAACCTATCCAACAAAGACTCATCAGTTATCTCCTCTTCATCCTTGTCAATGTTAATTTTATTTCCCCCTGCAGGAGCAGCATCAGCAACAATCGTCTCTACATCAATACTTTCATTCAATATAGTTTGATGATGATTGACAATAGTTCCTTTCTCATGTTGTTGTAGCTGACCAGCATCAATATAAACATAACCATTGCCATTGGCAGTACCACTATCATGTATAGTGCTATTTGTCTTTGGACCCTCTGGTGGAATAAGGCTCAACTCAATGGTAGTAGAAACATCAGGGTTGCTATTATCGGCCACAGGTACAAGGCATGATAACTGCAAAGGGACTAGAGGATTAAATGCTAGAATTCCATGTTCATTAGCATTGCCCATGCTGATGCAGAAGCAAGTGCCAGATATGTTGGGCACCTCTGGAAGAGGAGTTGTGGAACCTATGGAAGTATTGTCACTAGCAACAATATTGGAAGGCACAATGTTGTAACCACTATTGTTGACAGTGTTCCCAAAGAAGTTTGAACCCCTAGTTATGTAGTTGGTGCATGACATCTCCCCATTTAATGCAGGTGTGCATGTAAATGTGGGAGCCAACAAGGAAGACGTTTGACGTGCTAGAAATGGAAATGGTAATGGCATACAGGGGTCGACCGCCGGCACCGGAGAAGAAAGGATAGGAATATGTGGAGATGTGGATGATTGACCAGGACCCGGCCTACGGCGCTTCCCGGTTTGCCTAGGATGAGGAGAAGCAGAGCTATGTTCTGCCCAATGATCATGGAGTGTGTCGACGAGAAAGTTGTAGCATTCAGTTGTGGCAATGGCCTCCGCGATGTCTGAGTCTAGTATGACGCAACGATGGTGGGACTCGGCGCAGATCCAAGAGCGGATGGCGAGCTCCTGCACAAAGAGCTCGCATGCCTTCGACATGAAGCCCGGCGTGTCGAAGGTCATCATCATGCTACCTTTGAGGGAGCATATCATCTTCTTGAGGCGAGCTAGGGGGATTTCGCGCTCGCTGAAGTTCACCATGGCTTCGATCGCCTCCAGCCGCCTCCTCCAAAACACCTTCACCATTTGTTCTTGCATCGTCGGAGTTGCTGCCCTTGGCAATGCACAAACATCCATCCAAAGAATTCACCAATTAATTACTTCTCTAGCTTCAATCCATTTTCCCTGATGCCATGCAGGCACACACTAAATTATTCATTTTTTTTAGTTTATAGTGTTACAATTGAATTCTTGCAATAGAACAACACTATAGAAAGAAATTAACCATGCTCTATGTCATAGCCTTTCGTAATCATAAAACAACTTATGAGAATGATAAGATATATCATAAGATAGACACATTACATACCTCCCTTCTCCTTCAACTCTCAAGATATTACTCTCGTCAGTGATCGACCAGCTGGACAATGTGAGGATGAATGACGGGTTGCAAGCAGGGTGGTTTATATAGGAAAGAACCCTTGGGGGGAGGAGGCCAGAGGGGGTGGTGTTGAGGGTGAAGGGGCGCCGTTGCTAGAGCTTGTATTGGGGCCCCGTTGGTAGAGCTTCTACTGGGGGTGAATTTAATGCTTATAAGGATAGAAAGAAATTCTTTAGAGATAATAAAGTTTGATAAAGCTTGTTGATATCCCGTCGGTTGGTTGTTTTTTTAGCTTCACATGTGTCTTTCATTGTTTTATTAGAACGGCTTTATACCTAACATGGTTTAACCATCCTTTCCTGGTGCTAAGAACAATACAACAACCTGATGCCGTAGCTCTTCCACGCATAACTGCATGCCTAAAGATGCCATCTATCTCTACCTTTGATTTGTTTGAATCCTCCACAGTTGTTGCCCATTGTTTGTCCTGTACCATCTCTCTCTCACTTGTTTGCTCAGATATGTATGACAACCAAGGTAATAATTATGTGTTTGCTGGTGAATTACCTGTTACCAGTTGGCTGTGTACATGCAATTAAAAAAAAAATGCATGATTCTATCCTTAGTGATCGAGGACAGCTTTGAAAGAGCCAAAGAGACTTTAGAACGTGACATACTTTCCTAATCTGTTATTTGTCATTTTTATCAGCATTAACCGATGTCCGTTTGTTCTAAAGCTGTGCTGTGCCGTCCCGTTACTGCTTAACTAGGACAGGTTTATCTTTACGCTTTTGCTAATCATCAGACGGCATATTTTTAAACAAGTCTTAGTTAATTTTTCGCACATACCTAGATATTTTTTGTTGGATCTTTTATATGTTCTATAGAGGTATCCGATCTATGATCCAAAAAATCGATTAAGAGTTAAATAACTCATAGTCGTGAGTTGTCTGATGTCAAATCGGTCCGTTATCTTTATCTCTTCTCGCTGGACGACGAAAACACCCTGCTCATGCATGCACTTTCTATCCTGTACCCTTCCTGGCCCCTGATGGTTGCTGGCAACGGGTCATAGCTTCACTAGGAAGCTCTCTTGTTTCTGTGGTCACTGGTTTGCAGTCCATGGTTTGCCATGCATGGCAAGGGGGGTCTATCATACCGTGTGATTTCTATAATCTTCTCATCTGATTGTGTGTCTTGTGCTGCTAGCTGTAGAGCCCGGTGGTGCCAAACCTGCACGCATTGCTCTCGTGACCACACCCATCTGTACACTCCCTGTGTGTTAATCTGACTACGTGTGTGGAGATAAAATCTACTTTTGTTCTTTGTTGAAAGCTGTGAGCCGAAAGCATAAATTTGTTTCCGTTTGAGGGGTTCGTCATCGGATTGACGTCACCTTGCGTGCCGTTCCTATCCTTCTTCGGGTTAATTCGATCAAAAATCACTAGTAGAGTGAGAGAAAGAAAATTACAAGTGTGAGGGAATAGATATATGTTTTGTTTTTCGAGCAGAGAAATTTCCATCCATGGTGTTTTATATGATGGAATAAACTTGCAACATCCGCATGAGATGCATGCATGTAGCCCCAAAACCAAAGGTATCTTGGAATGTGCAATAGAAACTATTGAGCAATAAAAATAAAAGAGTAAACTTAAACATGACTAATCCCTTTATAAATTTTCGTCCATGATTAGTAGAAATAGTGATGGCAACAATCTTCAATGCTCCACACACCATGAATTATTTACTTTACATTTATTTTGCAATAATGCCTAATGTCGTAACCAATAAACTCTTTGAAAACAACATATAAAAAGATGTTATGTTTGCATTTGTTAAAAACAATATTATTTTAGACAGCCAAATGGCCCAAAATATAGCTGCAGAACCAATTAACTTTTTTTTTTATTTTGTTTTGAATTCCCATGAAGCCAAGCCTATATCTCATATGTATCTCAATCTTCTAGGTGGATTCAAGCCTAGCCCCATGCTCACCAATCACAAACCGATCTAGTAAAATGTCAGCTAAAGAATAAATGTTTTCATTTTCTTTAAGAAACAAAATATTTGTCTACCATACAAATTACATTTGGCTGTCATCTTTAGTGATAATAATTCCTTGGTCCAAATACCAAAGGAAGTTTTTTATTTTAGAGGTAGTTTTAATCTCCACAAAAATGTATACAAATAAGGAGTGTCTTGGTTAATCAAGTCAACGTGACAACGAGCACCTGGTGTTGGTACATGATTACGGCCAAACGCGTGACAGGGAAACAACAAGAGATTGAGTAGGGGCTACCTTAGGAAAGAGGGAGCGGGAGAGGGAGAGGGAGAGAGATTTTTGTCAAATTTTGAATTTGAACTTGAATTTCATTAAATTTGGATTTTTTGGGTTTACATCTCCTCTGCCTCCGAAAGATCCCCAGACTGGCCACTTTGTCGATCTCCAGTGTGTCTGTTGTTGGGAAGAAGCGCACATAGTCAAAACCACGAAGATGTAGGCAATCATGCCAGCCGTGTAATCAAACATTGTCTCTCTTGTACCATCTAGTCTCTTGCATGATTAAAATTCTATCAAGTGATATGAGAGTGAGGATGGCTATGCAGAGGTTTCGATTGAGTCGCGAGGTTCATATCTCTACAAAGCGTCTGAAGCTCAAGCGCAAAAAATGGAGAATGACGGTGACTGATGATTTGATATGTGGTGTCAAGTAATCCGACTAGATAGCTCATAACGTTCAATGGGCTACGGTTGTCAAATACTCTAGCCAGGCAGCTCAGAACGTTCGATAGACTATGGTTGGTAAGGATCGGCTGGACATGGCGGTCAAACCGACATCGTGGCTAAGGAGTAGATGTGGCGTGACGAACGACTCAAGATTGGGATTAGATCGGTGTGGGCTGGGCATGGTGGGCAACTGTATTGGAGTAATGGTAGCAATGTGGTATGGCAATTTAACAACACGCGACAGGGACGTCATCCAGACGTTGTGAGCTATTTTGAGGTCGTTTGAGATGCGAATCGAAACCGGTGACATGTTTATGTATGCAGACGAGCTCAAGGTTGGATCTATAGGTGGACTTTCTTCCACATAAAGGTGATTGGTGGAAGTCCTATGGTGCCCCATGGTGGGCACTAGCATGCACGCAACTAAGTCGACAAAATAACTTGAGGGCATAGCTGGGCCGCAGCTACAACATGCATAGGCGTTGGGCCACCAGTGGGGCGTTGGCGCAGTGAGCCGCGATGTGTAGCAGCAGCAACGAGGTCGAGCTGGGCCGCTGCCGCTGCCCTACACCTAGCTAGGCTGCGAAGGTAGATAATTTGTTAACATTTTATTTTTTTAATTTTTCAAAATAAATAAATAAATAATGTCCTTTTATTAAAATTAAATAAATATACGCTCATTGCCATTCCACTAGCAGGATTGATAAATCCCACAATTTGGTTCCGCGTGATTTTAAATCAACCTAACCAACAAGCATTTTTTTTCAGCTAGCTATTGAGACTAAATTTTGTCGATCTGGTTGATGGCTTATATAAAATTCATCCGTTGAATAGACGAAATTTGTATCATGGTTTGTTGAATAGCGATGGTCAACGAAATTTGTATCATGGTTTGTTGAATAGCGATGGGCGTCTATTTATTTAATTTTAATAAAAACATGTTTTTATTTATTTCAGAAAATAAAATTAAAAAATCGCGAAGGTGAGCTAGGGTGGCTGACGATGGCTGGGCCACGGAGGGGTGTGCTAGTGTGCTGAGTCGGACTGTCGGAGGGCGCAAGGCGGAAGCACGCACTCGAGCAGGTCCGGTTGCTAGATGGGCCAAGCGTTGTGCAATCCAATTTTTTTCTTTTTTCTTTTTTAAAAAAAGAGGACACGAAGAAGAGTTCTATTTAAACTAGAATTTCGAGATAACAAAATTTGGGTCTTCTAAATTAGACCCTCGGAGCCTATGGGCATAAGCAACAGAGAATTTTTGGAGCAAAAATAATTAGATCTATAGCCACGAGAGTCATTTTGAATACAGTTCTTGGGCAAGGTTGTCGTGTCGATTCTAAGAGGAGGTGTATGGACAGGATGTGAGATGGGTCTTATAGAAGGTTAGGCTAGCTAACAATGCGGTGAACATCGATCTATTCAAGATGAAGGATGGACCGGGTTGTGTAATCCACGAGGAGAAGAGTGGTGATTCATGTTGAGAGGATTAGGCAAATCAATCATTGTTGGTAAAATCATGCATGGTCAAAATCAATTTGGTGAAGTTCGATGATATTTATAAATTTAATTTATGTAAGACTGTCGTGACCCTAGTACTTGTAAAGGGAATCCAACACCACGAGACGATACTAATCCCAGTTTAGTATCTCATCCCTCCAGTTGAAGATGGTTTCATACTCCTTCTCCAACTGTCTATCCTTGTCCCCGTACTGCTTGACTTTCTCCTCAAGCATTTTCCTCAAAGTGGCCACCCTCTCCTTCTCATGGTCTATTTCCTCATCCTTCTCACCCATCTAGATGGCGGTCAACTCTAGGTCCGCCTCCCTTCGGCTCAACCGTCACTCCGTCTTACGGAGGACAATAGTGCGATGCTTGTACTCATCTTTCTTGCTCTTCTCTTCTTCGATCAAGTCCCCCACAGTGTCCTTGTGGCTCTCAGTGTCGACCGCCTTGCAGATGTAAAGGCGGTCTAGGGCCTTCAGATAGAGGAGTGCGTTGGTCAGCACAGGCGACTCCTCGCCATGAGTGGTGGCCACGTCGCTAGGCTCGTCAGCAGGTGCATTGACGTGCCGAGTGGGGAGGTAGCGATACGGAGTGTCCATCAGTTGAGCCCGGTTGGTCTCTGCTATGTGCAGGATAGCGGTCCTAGCGGCCTCCTACCAACCGACCACCTCATCTTCGTTGCAACTCGTGAACACCAGGGATGCCCCTCCTCCTCGGGGCGCTTGCGCTGTATATCCAGTTTTATCATCCACTGAGGGCATTGACTCAGTGTCACAAACTCACACTCGTAGGCGGGTACGGGTGTGGGATACTCTAGGAAACCCAGTCGATCACTCAGGGTATCAACCATCCCTTATCGGTAGCAGTGGTAGTCTTCTTCGAGGCCATCTAGAACAAGGAAGTGAAAATGCCGGTTAGAACAATGATGAGAGAATCTTACAGTAACCAATGCATAAAATAGATAAAGAGGGTTTTTAAATTAATTTTGAAATGGCTTGAGTTCTATGGTTTCATTAGCTAAGATGTTCTAAGATCAACACCGCTCTGATACCAACTTTGTCGTGACCCCAATACTTGTAAAGGGAATCCAACACCACGAGACGATGCTAATCCCAGTTTGGTATCTTGTGATGGACAATACGGTGGAATCATTGCGGTACATTTAATTAAAGTGAAATACAGGTAAAACAGTAGCCTTTTTATTACAAGAGAAACTGGCATACCAGTTTAAATAGTCCAAGAGGAATTAAATTACGAGCACTAGAGAACATCAAAGTAGCAAAATAAAATAGCTGCGATAAATTTCAAGGCATCGACCCGGACACGTTCTCTAGTTTTACGCACCCCCGTCAGGGCCCTGGTAGTCCTGGCCGAAATCTGAATAACTATGTCGGATGAAAATTTAATGAGTACGTGGCTACCCAACAAGCAATATTTAAATATGAGTGCAGGAGCAAAGGTGGGGAATATGTTATTTTACTCAAAACCTATTTCTAGTCGAATTTTAGTTGACCAAATTTTAGTTAAGTGAATGCATGGTCATAGATAGTATCTTACAACTTTCAACAGAAGGTGCGTCTCGCACTAGGCCAATCCCAGCCTAATCTAATCAAGTTCATTGTTGAAAAGGGGTGAATCTACGAGTGCAAATCTCCCGCCCCGTCCATGACCGTGGACACGGCTATCATGATAGTTTTAACTCTGTAGAGTGTGTTCAAGTTTGCCCACAAGCCCCGTCTCATCCACTAGGAGAAACGGTACAAGACTTTTCCCAGCTTACTACGCCCACCACTTCGCCTGCCCTTTCTTTTGGTTTCCCCGGCCCCGCCAGTGCCCGCCGCGATAGGGCGCCTACTACTTCTGGACACCACCTAGGGGCGTTCCCCAATTAAGCCATTCGGTCTCACTGACGCACCTACCCCTCAGGGGAGATTGCAAGCCTTCCCCTAGGGCAAAAGTGACGAAACGTAACTGGACAACCTACGAGCAAGTGGTTAGTGGGTTTCGTAGTGTACTAAGCCAGGGCCAAAGGCACAAGTGGCTGTATGGTAAGGTTTGGTCTTGTAGTACACATTTGGTCCTTGTTAGAGGTGATCCTCGAATCTCCGCCACATTTCCGGAACCATCCCTTCCAGGTCTCTCCTAAATTATCTACACTAGTTTTTAGTTGTTTAGATTTCATCCAAAAACACCACTATGAAACATACGCCTCACAATGCACATTTATAATGAATCCCAATGTAGTCCTACACTTCAAGCCAAGGATAGGCTAAGGAATTAACAAATGTTTGCAAAGGCAGTTAAGGCACATTAACCGAACATTAATATTTCTTGGTACTCATGCCTAATTTATATGCACGCAACAGTTCAATCATAAAGCAATAATTAATTCAATTTTAAAAACTTGGAGAGGAACATGTATCTATGCTTGCCTTCGAAGAAATCCGCGCTCTGCGGGTCCCACACCTTCTCCGGGCAGCGGTCGGCACAACAGTCGCAACCACTGTCTACGCAGAAAACGAAAAGGTCATACAACAACAAAATCAGTACAAAGAAAATAATTGATAAATATATAGAAAAATACTAGGATAAAAATGTATTTTTATGCTCCAAAATCATCTAATTTGGAGTTACGGAGCTCTCTAAACAATTCGGAGAAGTTTTGGGTTAAATAGGAAATTCTCCAAAAAGAAAAACCTAATGTAACCCTATTTGGGCCAAACAGGAGAATCCAGCCCACTTCTCTCCCCTTTCTCTCTCGCGCGTACACGGCCCAGCTTGGCCCACTTGGCCCGGTCCGGCGCGGCGCAACTTTGGTTGACAGGTGGGACCCATGGGTCAGTGTCGCATAGCGACAGACAAGCAAGGCCCACGGGACAGAAGCGACTGTGCAAGTGCTGGCGTGGTGGGACGTTGCTGGACACGTGGCGACAGGTGGCAGTGACGTGGCAACACGTGGCACGACACGTGGCAGTGGGTGGGTCATGGATGGTGACGTGGCATGACATGTGGTAGCTAACGTGGCATGCCACATGACAGTGGGGCTCGGTTCAAGGGCTCACGTGGCATGACACGTGTCACGCCACGTGGCTGTCGGGCCGATGTGGCCAATGGACCCCACTGGTCAGTGGTTGCGGCGCAATCACCGCGCGTGCGCGTGGCACGTGTCGCCACGCGTCTTGCGCGGGGTGGCGTTCGAAGCTGCTGCGGCTGACGTGCAGGGCCCACGGCTTGGCCGGGCCAGCACAGCAGGGTGAACGTGGCGGTGCCAGCGCCAACGGCGGGTCCCACGGGACAAGCGTCACTACGTAATTGGGCGACGGCGCTGTTAGGAGTGGACGCGGTAAGAGGGCCACACGCGGATACTTGTCGAGGCGTGATTGGCCGCATCGCCGACGCGGTCCGGGCAGACACGCAAAGCGGGCCCGCCAGGACACGCTTCGCATGGCAATTGGTGCGGCGCATGTACCGCGTGTGCGGTGCGGTGCGTGACGGCACTGGGGAGACGTGGCTGACACGGGTTGGGCCGGGATTTGAGCCAGCGGCGCGAACGGCGAGGTTCGCCGGCGGCCGTGGGAGATCCTAACTTCGGCGAGCTCTACAGGGCACGTTTCTTCACCAAATTGCATGATCGGGCTATGCATTTGGACCGACTTGACGAGATCTACCTACTGGTGCCATCTACACAGTGAATTGACCGTGGGGAAAAGGGGTTTACCTCAGATTTGTGCTTGGGACGGAGGATCTTGAGCGGTAGGTTTAGGGTTTGGGGAAGGAGGGGAGTGGGCGGCGGTGCACTGTGGAGAGGATGTTTATAGGGGTGTGGGCGCAGAGGGGGGCTGTTGGTCTCCCTTAAATGGTGCACAAGTGTCAAACGGGCTGCGATGGGCTCTGATTAAGTGTTAAAACGGCCCATGGGGCATCTGAAGGCTAAAATAGATTAATCTTCTGTAGAATTACCTTGGCTTGTCTAGAAAAACTTGGGACACCTAATAAATTTTTATTAGGATGTCACACAGACGGTAATTAACGATCTCTTGATGCAATAGGACATCTAGAAGACTTTTAGCCAAGAAGATAGAAAAGGTGGAGGATGAAGATTGGGCGGAGATATGGTTGCAAGTAGCCATGATTACCAGGTTGTGTCTGTCCAATCGAGTCATGTACCATGTGATGGATCTAGTAATAACAAAGAAAATCTAGGACAAATGTCCAAACAATTATTATCCAAAACTGTGAACAATAAGTTGTATGAGAAGCAAAAGATATATGGGCAAAATATGCAGATGGGGTTGATCTCGTGGAGCACGTCAACGCCTTCCATTAGTTGGTTGTGGATCTAGCAAAGCTAGCTGTGACTAGTAAAGAGGAAGACAACACCATAGTTCTTCTTTACTCGTTACCACTTTCCTATGAGCATTTGATCACGACTTTGATGTACGATAAGGATAGTATTAGCAAAGAGGTTATTACTGTGACGATACTAACTCAAGAACAAAGGAGGAAGAACAATACAATGAAGGTTCCTCTTGGTAATGCTTTGTAGATCAAATGTGAACCTAATGGGAAAGGAAACGATAAGATGGGGAGAACAAAAAGGGTCCAGTTCTTTGAGTATAAGGTGTGGCTAAGTGGACACATATGAGAAAAGACTGTTTCAAGAAGGGAACAAGTGCTAACGTGGCATTGACTAAAGTTGACTTTGATAGCGGTGCTGAGATGCTCTTGTTATCAAATATGTAGTAAAGTGAAACGTTGGCGTTGGATTTAGATAGCTTTTTATCATGTAAAACATAAAATAGAGTGGCTCTCTTCATACAATTCTAGGCATTTTCATTTGGTATACTTGGGACACAGTCTATGGTGTTATTGGAGTGGGTGATATCAATATCAAGATTGGTGATGGAGCTAAGTGCATAATTCTAATTTCGCTCGGGACCTCACATGAAGATGGGATGTTATTTAAGGCTCATGCGGATGGAAGGATCATGAGAATCAATAAAGGTGGTGAGACAACTATGATCAGGGAGAGGGCGGTCTCATATCTATACAGCCTACGACGAAGGTCAATTCCAATTGCACGGAGTACTATTTGCAGGCGGAGTCACTAAGGAAGGGGTTATAGGGTTAGCAGTGTTTGTTCCAAAAGATAATGGGTAGGCCGAGCCAAACTCATCGGACAACTCTCGGTAAACCACAAAGTATCACATCGAGTCCAATTACACGGATATTTACACGAGATAATTTTAAGCTTCAAGGGGTACGTGAAGCCATATTCGCCAAAGTTGAGTTGGTTGAGTTAGTGCCGGATATGTGCATATTGGGTTAGTGAACTCTGAGTTGTAATAGGTAGGGGGATAGAGTTGTAGTTGTCCTTTTTACCTGGCCACCTGTATGAAGACAGGCACGTCCATGTAACATGCCATGACGACATAATTATAGTGCAGGACGCATAGGTTCAACGGCCGAACTATGGTTGCGTCTAGGTGGTCTGGTGTGCTTATGCAGTTGAGAACGATTACAGGCAGACGTCAAGTAAATTAAGTTAACATTTTATGATAGGACATAAAAAAGGGAGGAGCTAGTGCGTAGGAGCCTGCGCTCGGATTATCGCGCAGGCGCCCGCTCCGTGCCTCCTCCTCCGCCGCCACCGCCTCCAACCACCGCCCGACAGCGACGCTCGCCATCGCTCCACTCCGCCTCGCTCCACTCCACCGCCGCTGTCGCCCGACCACCATTTCTCCCATCTCACTTTCAGTGGCGCCGCCATCGCTCACCTCGATTTGCCTCACAACCCCGACCAAGCACCGGGCGTCCACCTCCCCCCACCTTTAATCTATAGCCGGGGAGCACAAAAACCGCCCACCACCAACCCTAACCCGGGCGACGCCAACGGCCGAAGACTACTGGAGCTGGAGAAGGTGGCGGCTGCGTAATTTTGTCCCGCGCATGCGCCTACGAAATAGCATCACGAAAAAAAAATTAGAAAGTTACAGTAGTCGGGTTTCGGGCTGTCCACTTTTTTTTTTTATTTACTTTTCTGGTTTCAGCTGCGTCTTTTTGTTTGTACCGTTCAAAATTGTACACGCAATTCACGTGAAGCTTAGACGAAAAGCAATGCAAAACCAATAAGCCACACCAATCGAGTCCTCCTACATGGCCGCTTTTCCCACGCGGGAAAGAGAGGTCGACGCGCCGCCATGGGCCGGGTCCACGGCGTCGGGCTCCCCTGTTCATACTGGCAGTGGCATTAATCATCTCTGTAGCCTCCGTGGGGCACGTACTCGTACGCGTAGCCCAAAGCGGGCACAGGGCACGTCCCTGGCGCTCGCTGCGGCTGGACCCGGCGCACCAACACCGCGAGGAGCCACCCCCGAGCTCCATGGCACGGGTCCACGTAGGCCAGCGCCGTGCGCGCGTCCACTGGTGCACGGCGCTGAGAGCGCGAGGCCCTTTTCGGCAAGGGCCCACTGTCATTGATGGCTGTCTGCTAGTGCACCTCGATTGGTGCCTGGCTGCCTGTGCAAATTAGGGAGTTGTAGTGGCCGATCTTTTTTTGGAATTTTAATTATGCTAGAGCAACGCAGACGTAGTCAATCATACCGAACCGAGTAACTAAATATTGTATTCCTTGCGTCATCTAGATATTGCATAACGATTAAAATCCCAACATTAACGTTAACGACGGGAGAAATATTGCACCAATTAATACTACTATGAATCAAATCTTCCTTGAAATTTTTTTCTTGTATGTGCATGCTAACCAAACTTTAGTTCTCCGAAATCCCAAACAACCTGTTACGGTGAATGCCCAAGATACGAAGGCCACGAAGCCTCTAAGTTTGACCCCTGCATATGAACTGCACCTATGTTGTGAGAGTTCATGTGTAAGTGTAACTGAAATGTCATGTCAGTCACGTAATGTGTGGCAAGTCCTAGTATTGCGGCGGACAACTTAAGTAATAGGTTGATACAAAAATGCAAATTAACGGCTAGTGATGCAGCTCAAAGTGTAGCGCACTACCATTATTGCACGCAGCCGTAGGGTTTACAAAACTGGCTAGGAGCTCCGAGCCGTCAACTGCGCGGAGACGGGTAACCGCAGTTAACCTTGGTTAGCATCGGTTTTGAGTTGGTTTTTTCCCCAAATGCAAAACCACGGTTTATCAGTTTTGTTCACGGTTAGCCACGGTTTTTAGCGGGTGGTTTGTGAGAAAAAATAACAAAATCGGTGAAAATTGCTAAAATCTTTTAAAATATACATTAGAAATTTGAATTTTTAAAATCTTTTAAGCCAAAATGTTTACAATGATTAATAGTATTTTTAGGAATTTTATGAATATTTACATTCAAAATTTATTTGAACAAATTTTGACTGATTTATCAAACCGGGCACGCAAAGACGTGGTTAGCCGCGGTTAACCGTAGTTAACCGACGGTTTTGGAATCCTTGATTGCACGTAACACTTCAGTGAGAAATACACATTTTCAGCTAAACAGTACAAAAACCTTGCCGAAAAACAATGGCTGCCACTAGACACCTTCACGGAAACCGGCCAGAATCCGGCTGAAGCGCCTACTACCGATCGGCAGATCGGTAGCTCGGCCGGTTTCAAGCTGGGCCGGCCGGCCGGCCCGGATTTCGACGATTATTGCTTGGCCGGGCAGACCAAGCCGGCCGGGCTCGGGCGGTTTCGGGCTTGAACCGGCCGGTAGGACTCGCCCTGTTTTTCGGGATCGGGCTTTTCAGGCCGCCCAAGCCCGCCCGCCCGGCGTTTGAACAGGTATAGCTGCCACCAAGTTCTGTTTGCCTTTTGAGCAAAACATCGTAAATGTAGCAAAACATTGTAAATGGAAGTAGTTCGACCATGGAGTTCAAGCTCAAAGCAGTCTCTATATCTCTTTTTGCAGACTGATCAACAGATAGATGCGTGCAACCTAAACCACTGCCACCAGTTTGGCAACATATATATCTTATGCAACCTGACTTTCGATGTAATCACTATACAACCAAAATAGCAACAGTGATGAAATATTTCAAAAAAAAAATGTAAATATAGTTTATTGTTTACTCTACCTAAGTATGAATTTTTAAGACCGAATTCATTCTATATTAAGGTTTCTAATTTGATATAGTTTTTTCTTTTTGTAACTTTTAATATATGATGAATTTAAACCTGCAATTTTATTCAGAGGTATAGTAAGTTCGTGAATACATCTACAAATTTTTTCAAAAAATTAATAACATTTGTTGTACAGTGATGGCACCGAAAAACTGATCCTACATGATATGTTGCCAACCAGTTTTTTTTCCTTGGAATATTTTAGCTGCTTAACCGTGCTCCACAAAACGGTATGCATTGCCCGTGATTGGAGGTAAAGGGAAGTTGAAAGCAGCTCAGGCTGACTTTTCAACTATATAAACTCCCTTTTCCAATCTTGAAATATTCCAAAAAAATAAATAAATAAACTTCATTGTTTACTCTAACTGTGTATGAATTTGCAAGACCGAATTCATTCTATATTGAGGGTGCAAATTTGATAGATTTTTTCTTTTTTATAATTTTTAGTATAGGATTAATTTGAACTTGCAATTATATTCAAAGGTAAAGTGGTTCATGATTCATGAGTATATGTACAAATATATTTAGAATTTTTACAACATTTGTTAGTTTCGTTGCATAGTGATCACACCAAAAAATTGATCCTACATAATACGTTGCCAACCAGTTTTTATCCTTTTTTTTCAGAATATTTCAGCGGCTTAACCACTATAAATATAAACGGTATTTATTGCTTGTGGACGGAGGTAGAGGGTCGTCGAGAAAGCAGCTCAGGCTGACTTTTCAACCATATGAAGCCTCCTAAACACCCTACATAAAACCAGAGAACAATATGTTTTTTCTTTCGAAAACGATGGGACACAATTATTATATGAAAAGAAAGACACACTGCGGTCGTTGCTTTTGAAGAGTTTAGCGTGTACCTTGACCGCCTGAAGTCTCAAGTCTGTGCACATTCTTTTATAAGCAGTGCAAACAGAATTTCTCCAAGATATGGCTTCTCCAAATTCTTGGCCTGCACTACTACTGATGCTAATGCAGTTGATCACCTCCAGTAGTACCAGTCATGGTGCCATTGCCGCTGCAGCCTCTGTCCAGTGCCTTCCAGGCCAAGCTGCGGCTCTCCTCCAGCTGAAGCGATCCTTCTCCTTCGATGACTCCACCACCACCCTCCAGTCATGGCAAGCAGGCACCGACTGCTGCCACTGGGAGGGCATCGGCTGCGACGCCTCCTCCGGCGAGGTCACTGCCCTCAACCTCTGTAGCCGAGGCCTGTACAGCAACGGCATCGACGGTGCTCTCTTTAACCTCACCTCCCTGCAGCGCCTCGACCTCAGCGGCAATGATTTCGGCCGGCTGGTCACCCCTTCCAGCCACAGGGTTTGAGAAGCTCACTTCACTCACCCACCTCAACCTCTCTCGGTCAGGTTCTTATGGTCAGGTCCCAACCAGCATGGCCTACCTCACAAATCTCATCTCTCTAGACCTGTCTAACCAGGAATCTAGCGAAGGTACAGGGTCTTGGAATAGGTTGATGTTGTGGGAACCGAGTTTTACAGCCTTTCTGGCAAATCTTACCAATCTGAGGGAGCTCTACCTCGATGGAGTGGATGTATCTGCTAGTGGAGAAGAGTGGTGCAATGCTCTAGCTACACATGTTCCTCAACTTGAGATTCTTAGCCTGGAGCGTTGTAGACTCTATGGCCCCATTCATCCGGCCCTGTCCGGACTTCGTTCCCTTACTGTGATCAACTTAGATTATAATTTCGATATGTCCGGTGCGGTTCCGGATTTCTTTGTGGATTTCGTCAATCTGAGTGTTCTTCGACTTGTCGATTGTGATTTTCACGGGTTGTTTCCTCCAAGGATATTTCAACTAAAACATATGAGGGTCCTTGATGTATCTTTTAATAAATACCTCGTGGGCAATCTGCCAGATTTTCGGAATGGAAGTTCTTTACAGATACTGAACATGTTAGGAACAAGTTTCCATATTGCAAGCCCAAACATCTTCAGCAATATGAAGTCTTTGAAAGAGCTAGGTATCGATATGTCTCTTAATAACTTCACTGGATTTCTTCCATCCTCATTTCAGTCTATGCGGAAGTTGCAATTATCTCAGATAGAATCATCTGATCAGTCATCATTTTCGTGGGTTGGGGACCTCACGAACATAACAGAGTTGTCATTTGATGACTGCAACTTCTCCATGACAACGCCATCTTGGATCGGCAATCTCAGAAACTTGAGGTACATGGAAATCTTTGGTGGTATTTTCTCTGGACCAATACCATCAGAAATTGGGAATCTGAAGAATTTGACAATTCTAGTGCTTACGGATTGTAGTTTTTCAGGAGAAATACCAACCTGGGTTGCCAATTTAACTCGACTGACTTATTTAGACCTTTCCTGGAATCATCTTAATGGTAAGTCTGCATGCACAAAATATGAATACATGATCTTCCTTTGTAGAATTTTTGTAATAAAAAATACAAACATTAAGCCATAGTTGTGTTGGCATGTTTGCGAAAATCAAGATATTGAAATGGCTGATCTGAAACGTCCATTTTGTTCCCATCATTGAAATATTAGTATGGGCTAAAGTTTCCATTTTCTTTACTATTTGTTTCGTATTTTCGAAAACCAGCATTTTTGGAGCCTCATTGCCTCAACAACTAATTAGATCGTGGATTTTTAAAATATGAAACAAATAGTAAACAGTTTTGGAAAAAAATGCAAACATACCGAGGCATCTGTTCTTCACAAAGCACAATAGCAGCAATGATTAACAATGGTGTTGGAGACTTGTTTCACCAGCAGAATGGACAATGCATGTGAGTGGCGGCCTTTCAAATTCGAATGAACGGCAAAGGCTTTGCAATTCACTAGGAAAATATTACATTCATGAGGGTTACAAGCATAATAGATCAAACTGAGCTCAGCGTCTACAATTTTATCATATAATGTCTTGCTTTTGGTGATACGGAAAATGCAATGCTTTTATATTATGCTATAGTGTTTAATTTCAAAACAAATGAACACCATGGTTGGAATAAATTTTAATTCATGTGCATCTTATTTTGCTTCTTATCAGGGGAAATACCATATTTTGTATATACTCTTCCAGAATTGCAGGCATTGGATCTTTCAAACAATCAACTTTCTGGACAGTTAAGGGACTTGCCTATTTCGTCTTCTTTGACATTTATTGAAATTAGTGGCAATCAATTGAGTGGATCAATACCAAAGTCATTCTTTGAACTAAAAAGTCTCGAGTGGCTCTCTCTTGATTCCAACAATCTTGAAGGTCAGGTAGAGCTCAATCCTTTTGTCAAATAATAAGTTGTCAGTGATAGATGGACAAGAAGTTTCACTCACCTTTATACCTCGGCTACAGAGTCTAAGCCTTGCATCTTGCAACTTAGTAACAATTCCGGATTTCCTTCAGCGTCTTCCCTATGTCAATTCCTTGGATATTTCAAATAACCGTATTTCTGGAAGAATACCCAAATGGATGTGGTCTAATTGGAGCAATTCACTTAACAATCTAAACTTGTCACATAACATGTTCTCTAGTTTGGAGCTTTCTTCATCTTTTCTTCCTACAAAAGCCCTGAGAAGTCTTGATCTTAGCTCCAACAGACTACAGGGAGGGATCCCTATGCCACTGCCACATAAGGCCCCAAACCAACAAATTTTGGATTATTCAAATAACAGATTCTCTTCAGTTATGCAAAAATGCACATCATGCCTTAGCCAAACTACCTACCTTAAGATATCAAACAATAGGATGAATGGAGAGATCCCACACTTGATTTGCAATGCAAGAAAGCTCAAGTTTCTCGACTTATCAAATAACAACTTCAGTGGAATGGTTCCCTCTTGCCTAATGCAAAATGGTTATCTCACTGTATTGAACTTGAGGGATAATCACCTAGAAGGAAGACTAGTTTCTAATATCGGGAAGGATTGTGCTCTCCAGACAGTAAATTTAAATGGAAATAGGATTAAAGGTCAGCTTCCACGTTCACTAATGAACTGCAAGGATTTGGAGTTTCTTGATGTGGGTAACAATCAATTCGTCGATTCTTTTCCATATTGGTTAGGAAAGCTTTCCAAGCTTCGCATTCTTGTGTTGAGATCCAACCAGTTCCATGGCTCAATAGGAAATCCTCTGGGAGAGGATGACTATGGAGAACATTTTTCAACTTTGCAAATCATTGATATCGCATCAAACAATTTCTCACACAACCTTACCTCACAATGGTTTGGAAAGTTACATGCGATGATCAAAAGCTCTGATTTCAAGGGAGGCATTATACGTGAAAACATGTCAGGATCCTATCAAATTATCGTCACTGTAATGTACAAAGGGTTGTACATGACATATGAGAAGATATGGACTACTCTTACAATGATTGATTTATCAGATAATACATTCACAGGTGTCATTCCAATATCAATTGGGAGACTTGAACAGCTTCATGGACTCAACTTATCACGCAATATGTTGACAGGAAAGATTCCGCCCCAACTTGGTGGAATGACTGCTCTGGAATCTCTTGACCTTTCTTCGAACCAACTTTCTGGGGAGATACCAGAGGAGCTGACAAACCTCACCTTCCTTGAAATCTTGAACTTGTCCAAAAACCAATTGGTGGGAAAAATTCCAGAATCACGCCAATTTGATAGTTTCCAAAACATTTCATACGAAGGGAACCAAGGATTATGTGGAGCACCCTTGTCCAAACATTGTGGCGGCCCAAGCTCTCCTGGTCCAGGTGAACCACAGGGAAGCAACTCCTCAGGTCATGTCGATATCATCTTGTTTCTCTTCGTTGGCTTAGGATTTGGAGCTGGATTCACAGCAGCTGTCCTAATCAAAGTACGCCGCATTAGCGAAGGGTACAAGACAATAGCTTTTTGGCTTCATAAAAAAAATTTCACTTTTTGATACGCATGCAAGCACAAGTTATGGCTGCTTAGTGCGATGAATAAAGCAGCCTATAAAGTCTAAACCATTATGCACTTCTTGAGTTTTTGTTACAGTACTCCCTCCGTTTCAAAATATAAGACGTGCATGTATTTCAAAATGTCAACATTTATAAATTTTGACTAGTAATTAAGTTGAAAGCATATATGTTTAGTCTTATGCATGTGATATAGTTGGATTCGTATTTAAAAATACTTTCATATTATGCTAATTTTATATTTGTTGATTATATCTTGTGAAATAAATTAATGGTCAAAGTTCTATATTGAAGACCAAGCCAAAAAATTTTACGCCCTATATTTTGAAATGGAGGGAGTAACAAATATGAAGTAAAGTGAAGCACTAGCGTTGGATTCTTATAGTTCTTACCATGTGAAACACAGAAGGGAGTGATTCTCTTCATACGAATCTAGGCATTTTGGTTTAATATACCTAGGAGATGACACAATGTATGGTATCATTGGAGTAGGTGATACCAAGATCAAGATTAGTGATAGAGCTAAGCGGATACTTCAAGGTGTGAAGCATGTGTTAGAAATAAATTGAACTGGTAATGGCCTATCCTAACTTCCTCCAATTAGCAGGTATTATCTAGTTCTTATGGTAGGAGAACAACCCGATGAAGTGTCGTCATCGTATGTCGCCCGTATAACCGTAAGGACACCAAAACCATAGGGGGTTTCTACCTAGGAGAAGCATCTCGACAAATAGTATTTTTGAAAATTTTGGGATATTAAAATCATATTAAGCCCAATGACAACTTTGTCTTATTTCACAATAGGGTTTCATAATCGATTAAGAATCTTTTGACACCTGAATTCCTAGAAAATTTATGATTATTACTAAGGGATGTTAGAGACATTATAAGACTACTAACCTAAGCACCATTCGTAGGTTTCCTTTGGTAAGTAATTAGTGAACTTACGCAATATTTGGCTATATAGAAGGCAAACCAGAATGATTCGCTTGTCAACAGAAATTAGAATTACGTAGGGAAGGGTGAAGGAGAATTGCATACATATTATCATACACCTAGAATTCATTAGTAGCTAGTAACGATTCTCCATCGATAAAGATCGTGGCTAAGTTATGATACACACTCTTCTGTAAGAGTCCATGACAACTATTAAGAAGGTGGATAACGAGCGTATGTAATATAATCCAAAATAAAACGCGTACACCTAATTTCAAACTTAAGATTAAATCTCGGCAAGGGAACTCAATCGGAATACCGCATCTGTGAGCCCTCTATAAAGTTTATCTCTTTATAGAAACTCATGGAAGTCTCTTAGTAGGAATAACGTAGAGATGCTAGGGTAGCCTACGTAGACTCGCTACTATGTTCGTAGAAGCGATTGCATATCGTGCATCATGTTTTCCCCGCAGCATGGTGTTTTTCAGTGTCATTTGGTTCCTATAGGTAGACCCCAAGGGATTAAGGAGCATCTCGAGGCGAATCAAGATCCACGGTTGGGATACAAGTGGTCCAGGCGAGTTAACACTCACTCTTTAGATGTAGCCCGTATTAGGGAGAGATTGCGACTTTCCCTAGTGTAGATTAACATCACTAAATATCTTGTTCATTACCTAGTTTTCTGTCAATTATTTTGTTTGTTAATTAAATGCATACTTAGTAAACTACCTAATTGTTAATCATGTAATATTTATACATGCCTGCCTTTGAACTGCTTGGCCTTAATGACTGCCTTGATTGTGAATACTCTTGATAGCCTATGATTAGTATGGTAACCACTTTAACCCTACCTAATGGGTAAAACTTGCTTAGACGGGCTTAGGTTTAACAAATCTTCTGGCTAATCGCCACGGAACGGTGAACCAACATTCACCGATCATTCATTCTTCTCATTCAATATGATATGACACATGACAGTTAGGGCTGTTAGTTGCATGTTGGGCTGATTGTGTTTGGGGTGAGATTATGCGGGAAGTCGGTCTGATTTTGGTCGGATTGGTTGGGATAGTCCAAGTGTGGTATGGTCGATGACCGTGGAAGTAGAGATTTACCGGTGGGTTGCCCCAGATGACATCCTGATGGATGATTAAGGCACAAGATGCCTTGTGCTAGGTTTAGCCAGGGCTTACCCAGGAGGAGCACGGAGTAACACAGATAGCGGGGAGATTGGTGCCATCTGAGGTGTGAGCATCGTTGAGCCCTAATTTTTATTAGTGGCATTGATGACAAAATTAATTAATATAAAGGGCTAGAGGGTTTTGGACTTCTGAACCCTAGCGGAGACTCGGCGATTTTATATACCCTAATTCAAGCGTCGACAATTTCCGAGCTGCTCTATAGTTTTAAGCACGTGACCCAGAGAGAAGAGGTCACGTATATATTAGGAGTAGTTAGGTTTATTTTCATTTTTCGTCGGATTTCAAAAGGGTTGAATATCTCGGACTATCGGATCTTTATGAATTCTCGGCTTCGGTTTCGTAGTCCACCACTTCTAAAATACCCAAATATCCCTTTGTGAGATTTCTAGAGAGAAACCCACCTAAATTCCCCCACAAATTTCAGCTCGAAAATTCCCTTCTGTCGGACGGCGTCTGGAAAAGCCAGACGGCGTCCGATCAGCCAAATACCAAAGCAATCTCTCTGTCGGACGGCGTCCGGTAGTCACCGGACGGCGTCCGATAAGGTTCAATTTTGGGTGGTTCTCATTGTCGGACGGCGTCGGCGAAGCGTCCGGTCCTTTGTATCACATCGCTTCGGACGGCGTCCGTCAAGTTAAAACCGAGGCTTCCTTTGGTGGACGGCGTCGGGGGCGTCCGGTTAGCTAACCTCGGCTCACTCCATTGCCGGACGGCGTCGATCCTTACGGACGGCGTCCGATCATCCGTTTTTCAGTGTGCAGTTGCCGCTGTCGGACGGCGTCCGGTGCCCGTCGGACGGCGTCCGGTAGAGGCTAACGGCTAGTCTTTTTGTCCTCTTCCGAGGGGCAACGGCTAGTTTTGCTCTAGGGGCTATAAATACCTACCTAGTGGCTGGCTACTTTGAGGTTTGTTGCTCCATTTCACCTACCACATTCATAGCTAATCAATTAGGTGTTCTAGAGCCATTCCTCCACCCACAAAGCATCCAAAGTCACAAATCATTAAACCCCAACACCGAGCTTCATGAAAGTCCTTCGATCCGGCATGATCGGGGCGTTTCGGGCTTGTTACTTTTGAAGACATCCTTCGTGGAGGCGAGGGCTTGAGAGTAGGCCTTGGCGTGTGGCTACTCTCGAGTCGGTGTACGGGTGACGGAGTCCACCTCGCCGGAGTGGCGGAACGACTACCGGGAGTAAGTGAGGCGTGAGGCTCGAGAGTGAGCCGGTCCTTGTGCGGAAGGGGTAGCCTCAACGGAGAGTAGGAGTTGCGGCTCCGAACTTCGGTCAAACAAACACCGTGTCACTCTCTCATTTAATTCCCGCACTTACTCTTATCGCATTGCTTGTGTTAATTTGTATGCCATGTCTTAGTTGCCTCGTAATTGCTTGTCGCTTCCGCTTACTTGTCATTGCAACTAGGATTGGGTCACTATTAATTTGATGCTTAATACACAATTAATCAAAGAAAAATTAAAATTGCCTATTCACCCCCCTTCTAGGCCTGAGATCCTCTTTCAAGTGGTATCAGAGCTTCTAGGTTCTCCGGTATTAGCTTCACCGCTAGGAGATGGCTCAAGAGGGGCCTAGGATAGAAATTGGAAAAGCTCCTATCTTTGATGGAACAAATTATAACTATTGGAGAATTAGGATGCAATGTTACTTAGAGGCACTTAGCTATGATGTGTGGGTCGCTTGTGAGACCGGCTATCCGGACTCTCCGGCCGGAGCAATTGCTCTTGATGAAGTTCATGCTAAGTAGAAGCGCTTTAATGCCATCGCTAGAAATGCTTTACTTTCTAGTGTATCTTCCGAAGTTTTTGATAGCATTGGCAATCTTACTAAAGCTTATGACATTTGGAAGCATCTTAGAGAAATTCTTGTTGGTAGTGCCGAGATGCTTGAGGAGAAGCTATCTCGAGCTAGAAAGAGATTTGATCAATTCAAGATGCTCCCTAATGAAAGTGTTAATGAAATGTTTCTTAGGTTGAACCCCATTGTCAATGAGATTGCCGGATGTTCGGAGAAGAAGGTCTTGGAAGACATTGACGTTTGTCGAAAGATGCTCGATGTGGTGCCTTTTAGCTTCAATCCACTTGTGACATTAATTCGAGCATCCAAGTCGAAACTCAAGAAAATGACACCGACAAAGCTCCTCGGGCAACTCAACTCATACGAGATGCGGCTTCTTGAAAGTGAAGAGTCCCCGTTCAACAAGAAGTCAATTGCTCTCCCCGCCAAAGCCAAAAGTGGGAAGAAGAAGATTGAAATTGAAGAAGATGATGATGACTCCGATGATGCAATTCCGGAGATAGAAGAATTGGCCCTCCTCGTCAAGCGGTCAAGAAAGTTGATCAAGAAGATGAGCTTCCGCGGCGGATCATCCTCTTCAAGGCGAAAACCCATCTCCGAGATGCGTTGCTATGAATGTGGACAGAAGGGTCACTTGGCGGTGGATTGCCCAAGAAGCAAAAGGAACAAGCACAAGGCAAGAAATCAAGAGGAAGATGAGGAAGACGACAAGAAGAAGTACCGTCACTACCGCAAGAGCGATCACAAATCAAAGGATAAGAAGAAAGCTCTTGCCGGTCAAAAGACTAAGAAGGAAGATAGCTCAAATTCATCGTCCTCTCAATCATCCTCCGAAGAAGAAGATACTAGAGCTCATAGGCTAGCCGGACTTGCGATCAAGGAAAATGCTCCTCCGGCTCTTTCCAAGCAAAAGCTTTGTCTCACCGCAAATGTACAAGAAAAGGTGATTGGGGAATGGATCACCGATGACGAGGGCTCTTGGGCGGACTCCTCCGACAATGAAAACACTAAGGTGTCCGGAGTCGCCATCGACAACCCTACACCTCCCATGTGCCTCATGGCACTAGAGGAGAAGGTAACAAATGAGCACCTCTCTAAAAGTGAGTTTAAGCTTTTGATTGATGATTTAAATAATGCTCTAGAGAAGGAAAGGTCTAAAAGAAAAAAGCTAGTAAAAGTGCATAAAGAACTTGCGAATGAATTTGAAAATTTGCTTGAAAAACATGAAACTCTAGAAGATGATTATGAAGCTCTAAACTTGCAAGTTGAGATTCTAGAGAACAAACTAGCTAGCTCTAATGTTGAAGAAACTTCTCTTGATTGCTCAATTGAAAAATGCAATGTTGGTGTGACTTGTGATTTAATTGATACTATTGATGGTTCACTTAGCTTATCTCATGACACATCTTTGAACTTGTCACCCACCATCACACCTAATGGTAGCTCATCTACATCCACTAGTGCTACCTCTTTAAATAAAAATGCTTGTTCTATTGGTACTTGTGGTGTTGCTAATTGTCCTAATGAGCTAGTTAAGGAAAATTTGCTTCTAAAGGATAGAATTGAGCAACTAGACTCTAGCCTAGCCAAATTACTTGTTGGGAACAACTCTCTTAACAAAGTGCTTCGGGAGCAAAAGTACACCTTGGGTAAGCATGGTTTGGGATTTCATCCCGGGGATTTGCCCAAGGGCGGTTGGGGTAAGCCCAAGGTAACTTTTGTTAAGGGAGGGACCCGTTGCCACATTTGTAAAAATGAAAAACATAAAGCTATTGCTTGTCCTCTTGTTAAAACATCTCAATTTATGTCTAAAACTCAAGTGCTTGATGCTAGCTACATGCTTATGAGGAAAAATGGCTCTATTTATGCTAAGTACGTTGGCGCACCAAATGATAAGAAGAATGTAAAGGCTATTTGGGTGCCCAAATGCTTGATGACTAACTCAAAAGGACCCAAGAAGAAGTCTTGGGTACCTAAAACCCAAGCTTGAATTTGTGTGTGTAGGTGAACTACAAGAGCGGTGGCCGGCATTGGATATTTGATAGCGGTTGCACCCAACACATGACCGGTAGCTCAAGTATGTTCACCTCACTAGAAGAGGAGAATGACCCCGAACAGAAGATCACATTTGGGGATAACTCCAAGCGAAAGGTAAAAGGTATAGGTAAAATTGCAATATCCAATGACCTATCCATCTCTAATGTGCTCTTGGTGGAAGCTTGCAACTTTAATCTCCTCTCCGTTGCTCAAGTGTGCGATTTGGGTTTTGAATGCTTCTTTTCGGTTAACGGAGTTCGTGTTGTTTCCACTAAGGATCAAAGTGTTGCATTTGAAGGCACCCGATTTCAAAACTTATATTTGGTTGATTTTTCAAACCGTGAATCTTCTCAAATCAAGACTTGTCTTATTGCTCAAACCACTCTTGGTTGGTTGTGGCATAGACGTCTTGGACATGTTGAAAAAGGTTTTTAAAGATAACTTGGTTGTTGGAGTGAAGCATGTCAAATTCGAGAAAAATCATTTATGTAGCTCTTGCCAAGCCGGCAAGCAAGTGGCTAATTCTCATCCGACTAAGACTTTTATGTCTACATCCCGACCACTTGAACTTTTGCATATGGATTTATTTGGCCCAAACACATATGCGAGCATAGGCGGTAGTTCTTATTGTCATGTGATTGTCGATGATTTTTCTCGCTTCACTTGGGTATTTTTCCTTACAAATAAATCTCTTGCCGGTGATGTGTTTAAAAGATTTGCTTTGAAAGCTCAAAAGGAATTTGACTCTTTTATTAAAAAGGTAAGGAGTGATAATGGCACCGAGTTTACTAATACAAATGTTGAAGAATTTTGTGATGAGTTAGCTGTGAAGCACGAATTCTCGGCGGCATACACTCCCCAACAAAATGGTGTGGTGGAGAGGAAGAACCGTACTTTGATAGAGATGGCAAGATCGATGCTTGACGAGTACAACACGCCGCATGTCTTTTGGGCGGAAGCCATCAGCAAGGCGTGCCATGCCATCAACCGCCTCTACCTCCACCGACTCCTTCACAAGACCTCATATGAACTACTAGTGGGACGAAAGCCCAACATCTCTTACTTTCGAGTCTTTGGTTGCAAGGTATACATCTATAAGAAAAGGACTCATTTGGGTAAGTTCCAAAAGAGGTGTGACGTTGGTATAATGTTAGGCTACTCTTCTCGCTCAAAAGCTTTTCGAGTTTTTAATAATTCTACCGGGCTAGTTGAGGAAGCCTATGATGTCAAGTTTGATGAAACTAACGGCTCACAAAATGAGCAAGATTTAACAAGAAATGTAGGTGATGAGCTACCACATGAAGCCATGGAGTTGGGGGAAATTCGACCCTCACCGGAAGCACCAAAAGATGAAGTAATGACCCCCACCACCTCCATCGATAATCAAGCTCAAGACACCTCTCCAACAACTCAAGATCAAGCGGTGGACGGAGATGCAAACTTTGAAGTTGATCAAGCTCAAGGGGGAGGCGTTGATCTATAAGTACCCGTTCAACAACACCGCACTCTCTCCAAGGATCATCCCATAGATCAAGTCATTGGCAATCTCAATCAAGGCGTAGGAACCCGTTCTCATACCGCTAATTATTGTGAGCATCACGCCTTTGTGTCTATTGTTGAGCCTAGGACCATTGATGAGGCATTGGCGGATGCGGATTGGGTGAACGCCATGTATGAAGAACTAAACAACTTCACCCGCAACGAAGTTTGGGAGCTTGTGGAAAGACCGAAGGACCACAATGTCATTGGAACCAAATGGGTCTTCCGCAACAAACAAGATGAGAACGGTGAAGTGGTGCGAAACAAAGCAAGATTGGTGGCGCAAGGTTTCACACAAATCGAAGGACTTGACTATGGAGAAACCCTCGCCCCGTTGTTCGACTTGAAGCTATACGGTTACTCTTGGCATTCGCTTCTCTCTATAACATAACTCTCTTTCAAATGGATGTTAAGAGTGCTTTTCTAAATGGTTTTATTGATGAACTTGTCTATGTCGAGCAACTGTCCGGTTTTGAAAACCTCAAACACCCAAACCATGTCTATAAGCTCACTAAGGCGCTATACGGTCTCAAGCAAGCTCCTAGAGCATGGTATGAGCTTCTTAGGGATTTCCTCTTAGAAAAGGGATTTAAAACCGGTGCGATTGATTCCACATTGTTTCTAAAACCAATTGAAAATGACTTATTTATTTGTCAAATATATGTGGATGATATTATTTTTGGATGCACTAACAAATCTAAATGCAAGGACTTTGGAGAAATGATGTCCAAGGAATTCGAAATGTCGATGATTGGAGAACTCACTTTCTTCCTTGGATTTCAAATCAAGCAACTTCGGGAAGGGACCTTCATTTGTCAAGAGAAATACACAAAGGACCTTCTCAAGCGGTTTTCTATGGACGATTGCAAATCGATCAAAACACCAATGGCCACTAATGGGCATCTTGATTTGAATGAAGATGGAAAGCCCGTGGACCAAAAGCTTTATCGCTCCATGATCGGTTCGATTCTCTATCTTACCGCTTCTCGACCCGATATTATGTTTAGTGTGTGCATGTGTGCTCGTTTTCAAGCATCCCCTAAGGAAGTGCATCTTGTTGCCGTAAACGCATTTTGAGATATCTAAAAATCACTACTAGCCTAGGTCTTTGGTACTCCAAGGGAGCGCGTGTTGAGCTTCTTGGCTATTCCGACTCGGATTATGCCGGTTGCAAAATTGATCGCAAAAACATCTCGGGGGGTTGTCACTTGCTAGGCGCCACTCGTGTCATGGACTTCGAGGAAGCAAAACTCCGTGGCGCTATCTACATGAAGCGGAATATGTAGCGGGGAGTTGTTGTGCTCAACTCTTGTACATGACTTCGGATGCTTAGTGACTTTGGGCTAAAATTTGAAAAAGTGCCACTTCTATGTGATAATGAAAGTGCGGTGAAAATAGCCAACAATCCGGTCCAACATTCCCGTACAAAGCACATCGACATTCGACATCACTTTATTCGTGACCATGTTGCAAAGGGTGACGTTGTGCTTGCCTACGTGCGAACGGAAGACCAATTGGCGGATATTTTCACCAAACCCTTGGATGAGGCACGGTTTTGCAAATTAAGGAATGAACTCAACATACTAGATAGATCAAATGCGTGTTGATTGGTTTTTGTCATTTTTGGGTCTTATTTGAATTTTTCCATTTGATTTTGACCTTTGTCACATTTAGGGGGAGTTTAGTTTCAACTCATGATCTCAAAAATCCCTCTAGTGGTGAAAAGATAAATTTGATTTTGGGTTAGCACATTCTTGTCCTATATTTCAAGCCAAAACAAATTCGAACTTAATAGGCTACCCTTATTATCTTATCACTTCAAACCTCTAACTTTTGAAAATCTTATCCCTTTGAAAAATTTGCTCCATATGCATATTTCTTTTCTTGAAAATCATATGGCATAAAAATTATTGAAAATATTTAAAAAGGAGCCAAAATTCAAAAACATGTGCTTAAACTCTAAAGTGAACCCCTATGCTCGATTTTCATGCCTATATGAGAAATCAAGGCAAAATTTGGGTTCACACATTTTCGTGATCTCTAAGATCAAAATTTGGATTTTTGAGTTTAAATTGGTTTCATTTGTCATATTATTATCTTGTCTCTTCAAAATTAAAATTTTTAAAATCGCTTCAAATTGCTCACATCTGAATCTTCCTTTGAATTTTGAGCAAAAATGGAGATCATCACTTCAAGACATTATTTTTATAATAATAATTCTCGCGTTGGTGGGGCCCACTGGTCAGAAGAACAAACAGCTGCGATTCTTGCCTTCATCGGACGCCGTCTGGGGAGTCTCGGATGCCCTCCGACAGGGTGTGCGTCGGCTGAATTCGTACTGTCGGACGCCGTCCGGTAACCGGCCAAGGTCGATTCGGGCCATAATACCCTCGCTTGACGCTTGATCGGCTTCCTCGCGACTCCGTCCGAGCGAAGTCGATCAGGCACTACAACCATCTTGTTGACGCCGTCCGATCACCGTCGGACGCCGTCCGACAGGGCCGAACCGCGCGGAACTGCTTTTAACTTACCTCTCCGCCTCCCTCTCTCCTCACTTGATCTCCTATTCCTCTCCAAACCGGCGCGGCCCCTGCTCTTTCTCCTCACCGGGGAAGATCTTCCGGCGACCTCCGGCGACCTTCATCACCACCGGCGACCTCCCCTCGTCGTCCTCTTCGATTCCCTCCGCGTGGATTGGAAGTGGACGGGTTTGTTCGTGCGCCTCGTCTCCGTCGAGTTCCCCTCCTTTCCCCTACCGGGAAGGGCCTTGGGGGCGATCTCCTCGCGCACGGCGTCGTCCTCCTTCGCTTCTAGGGCTCGGTAACGGCTTCCCGCCTTTATTCCCGTCAAATTTCGTTGTTTACCGAGTTCTAGGTTTTGAATAGGTTTTTCCCGCGTTCGTGTTCAGGGTTGGACCGTGGTGGGTTGGCACCGTGTTAGTGGATCGTTGGTCAGTGGCAGTTGGCAGTGAGGTTGTTCTGGTCAGTGGTTACAGTGTCGGAGGAAGTAATTCGAGATGTCGAAATCTTTGAAGAAGTTTGGGAAGGCTCTGAGCAGGACCCTCAGTGGTCGTCGCGACAGTGGCAGTAAGGGTGATCCAGATTATGTAGATGAGACGGCTAGCAGTGCCGCTCCCCCTCACCCAAGTAGAGTGACTAGAGAGGACTTTCAGCAGCAGCCTGATCAGGGACTTCATTGGACTCGGGTTGCGGGATCTTCTTTTGCCACCGCCGAGGATGCCGACGATGATACCTATGCTGAGGACCCCATAGATGAGGATGTCACTGAGACAGTGGTCGCCGAGGACGACCCTGTGGATGATCAAGTTCTGAAATTGTCTATGGAGACATTGAGGAAGAAAAGGTCTGTATCATATGCCGATGGTTCCCACAGCGGCGAGAGGATACCAGGGATTTCAGGTTTCACACCAAGTTCCAGGAGCAGCTCTATATGTGCTTTTCTGCTCCCAAGGGTAGTCTGAGGAATCCTCTTTGTGTTGGTGGAGTGAGATCACAAAGATGAGAGGGCAGAGGTGCATGCCATTTTCAGCTCCACACCAGGCCTGACAGAATTGATCTCCAACAAGAAATTGACTTGGAGCGTAGAGAGAAACTGTGAATTCTTTGCTACTTTACTGGTTGCCGAGGACGAGTCAGAATCGAATTATTATCACTCAGTTGATGGACAGGTTCAGGGGATATCAGTGGTCGAGATGAATCACGCCTTGGGTACTCCAGACTCTAGCACTGATTTAAATGAGGTGTGTTATGAAGATGCCCTCTGGAGGGGCAAATACCCTCCTCTTGAATAAGTACGGTTCATGTACATTGATGTTGATGAGGAAGAATTGAATATAGAGAAGGCTAATCAGTTACGACAGGAGCCAGCTCTGATAAACCTTATTCTTCGAAGCACTTTATTTGTTCGAGGTGGCAACCGTGACAGGATTTTACCGATCTGCAGTTGGTTCATGCTCTATCTCCTGACAGGCAGAGTTGTAAATATTGGCGCCACCCTCATGGGAGAGCTAGATGACACTATATTCAGAGAGGTCAATAGGGCACTTCCTCTAGCGCCCTATGTTGGCCTATTGCTTTCTAGGACACAGCGGGTTTCTGCAGATGAAGTAAGAAGCTGGACAAACAGAATCAAAAAGCATCAGATGAAGAACTTCTTGAACTCACTTGGGAGCAAGCCCAAGTTGGGTAGACCTGGTGATGATGCTCCTCCATCAGATCCTGCTTTTGCTCCTGCGTTGCTCCAATGCACCCGTTTGTGCCGGCCTTTGGTGCGGGTTCCTCTTCATGATCCCTCCTTCGTGGTATGATACTTTGATCGGTGAGATGAAATTGCAAGACCAAATGAGAACTTTTCACACCGAGGTGAAAGAAGAGCTCATGACCACCCTTGAGGAGATGATGAAGCTGGCGAGCGCGAGACTTATCTAAATGATGAATTTGCAGAATTCAAGTCAGCGGTCCAGTACATGTGTGCTATGTTTATGCCCGTTCCAGAAGGGGCAAATCCTTACTCTTGGTACTCACATGCTCATGACAGCTACCAGGCCTACCAGCAGAATCAGAGTTTTCCTCGCCCACCTGCCTACCCACCTTCGGTTCATCCTTGGGTTTACCCTCCTTCTGGGCCTGCTCCTTCTTTTGTGCCTCCACCTCAGTCATATCCTCCTCCTGGTAAGATTCATTTCACTGGTGGAGAAATCGCTCGTCATCTCAACTTTTCTTTGCCAAATCCTCAACCGACCCAAATGTTTGATGATCCTTCCTCACCTCGGTCGGTACCCTCTGCAGCTCATATGCCCTTGTTCAAGCGTCCGAGAGGTTAGGGCTCCCCTTCCGGCGGCCAAGGAAATGATGGAGGCGACGACATGGATGAAGATCGAGAAGAATAGTCTAGTTAGGAGCTTTTCCCTTTTGTGTCACTTGGTGACAAAGGGGGAGAAGGTAGAGAGCAATAGTATGAGTTAGTGAGTTGGGTAGTAAGATCGAGGCTTTTCCCGTAACTGTAATATTATTTGTTGTCTCGATACTCGTTGAAATTTGTGGTTGTTACCTTGGTTGGTTTTATGACATTTGAACCTTGTTGACTTCTGAACTTAATTTATGCATGAATTTAGGGGGAGCTTCCTTCATTTGCACATCCTTGTGGTCGAGTTGTGGTTTTCTTAATTATTGAAATTGCTCGCATATTTGTATTGCACTTACCCCTTTTGCAGCTCAAAAATTTTATTCTCTCTTGGGTTGCCATCAAGTGCCACAAAGGGGGAGATTGTGAGCATCGTTGAGCCCTAATTTTTATTAGTGGCATTGATGACAAAATTAATTAATATAAAGGGCTAGAGGGTTTTTGGACTTCTCGGAACCCTAGCGGAGACTCGGCGATTTTTATATACCCTAATTCGAAGCGTCGACAATTTCCTGAGCTGCTCTAAGGTTTTAAGTACGTGACCGGGCGAGAGAAGTGGTCACGTATAGATTAGGAGTAGTTAGGTTTATTTCCTGTTTTTCGTCGGATTTCAAAAGGGGTTCGAATATCTCGGACTATGCCGGATCTTTGCGAATTCTCGAAAACTCGGTTTCCGTAGTCCATCACTTCTAAAAATACCCAAATATCCCTTTGTGAGATTTCTAGAGAGAGAGAAACCCACCTAAATTCCCCCACAAATTTCAGCTCGAAAATTCCCTTCTGTCGGACGGCGTCTGGAAAAGCCAGACGGCGTCCGATCAGCCAAATACCAAAGCAGTCTCTCTGTCGGACGGCGTCCGGTAGTCACCGGACGGCGTCCGATAAGGTTCAATTTTGGGTGGTTCTCGCTGTCGGACGGCGTCTGGGGGGCGTCCGGTCCTTTGTATCGTCACTGTCGGACGGCGTCCGGTCGTTGTCGGACGGCGTCCGGTCAAGTTAAAAACCGAGGCTTCCTTTGGTCGGACGGCGTCTGGGGGGCCGTCCGGTTAGCCAACCTCCAGCTCACTCCCACTGTCTGACGGCGTCCGGTCCTTACCGGACGGCGTCCGATCATCCGTTTTTCAGTGTGCAGTTGCCGCTGTCGGACGGCGTCCGGTGCCTGTCGGACGGCGTCCGATAGAAGCTAACGGCTAGTCTTTTTGTCCTCTTCCGAGGGGCAACGACTAGTTTTGCTCTAGGGGCTATAAATACCTACCTAGTGGCTGGCTACTTTGAGGTTTGCTGCTCCACTTCACCTACCACATTCATAGCTAATCAATTAGGTGTTCTAGAGCCATTCCTCCACCCACAAAGCATCCAAAGCCACAAATCATTAAACCCCAACACCGAGCTTCATGGAAGTCCTTCGATCCGGCATGATCGGGGCATTTCGGGCTTGTTACTTTTGAAGACATCCTTCGTGGAGGCGTAGGCCTTGGCGTGTGGCTACTCTCGAGTCGGTGTACGGGTGACGGAGTCCACCTCGCCGGAGTGGCGGAACGACTACCGGGAGTAAGTGAGGCGTGAGGCTCGAGAGCGAGCCGGTCCTTGTACGCAAGGGGTAGCCTCAACGGAGAGTAGGAGTTGCGGCTCCGAACTTCGGTCAAACAAATACCGTGTCACTCTCTCATTTAATTCCCGCACTTACTCTTATCGCATTGCTTGTGTTAGTTTGTATGCCATGTCTTAGTTGCCTGGTAATTGCTTGTCGCTTCCGCTTACTTGTCATTGCAACTAGGATTGGGTCACTATTAATTTGATGCTTAATCCACAATTAATCAAAGAAAAATTAAAATTGCCTATTCACCCCCCCTCTAGGCCTTAGATCCTCTTTCATGAGGGATGGTTCCAACACAACACGTGGCCGTCGTGCGGAGTATGGGTCTTGGATCGTCAATTGTGAGCGCTCTGCGGAGGCCCTCTAGGACCATTCTCAATAGGGACCGGCATTGGTCATCACCGAGGGTTATAATGGCCACACATCCCAGGGTGACGGTCGGCTAGTGAAGGCTGGCAACCCCCTAGGCCGAGGCGGGCATGCCATGGCATGTGTGGTCCACAACAGGATTGCCAAATCCTGGAATGCTGGCGGAACTAGGAAAAGTTGGAGGTAACCGGAAGAAAGACGAGATGATTGGTTAAGCTGGATATGGGTATTGGATCGGTTGAGTTGGTTGTGCACTTGGGCAAGAGTTGGTCGAGTTTCAGTTGGTTACTTTAAGGTTGGTCGTCAAGGTCTATCGGTTAGGCTTGGGTTGTGTGCCTTGGTTATGTTTTTTCTTATGCTGAACCCCCTGATGATTAAAAGAAACATTAATATCTGATACTAGATAGGGTAATCTGAACTCATCTTAAAACTGGTTTTACGCAAATAAAATAACCTCTTCCCCTAATCAAAGCCTCCTAACATTATGTGCATTAAGGGGAGTGTTAATTAGCCATCGTTTGGATGATGCTGACCTCGCATAACTCCACTCTTTTAGATAAAAGTTAAGGAGAAGGATTTGCTCGAGTGTCGCAAATGAGATAACCTGGCTACGATGGCCATGATGCGGTTTAGGGTTTGCTCCAGTCGCCTGCATGAATGCATAGTCGTTGGAGGATAATTAGGTTAATCTTATATGCTCTGCCGACTCTGATGGTTTACCTATAACAGTTGTTCGGCCTCTCGGCTTATTTAATATTAAGCCTACGTCATGCAACCAGGTATGTAATACTCCGAATAATGAAACGTATGTTTGTATGGTACTCGGCTATGTATTGCACACATTAGAGTACTGATCTAGGGTCTGGTGTTTGTGAACAACGGCTCTCTGGTAAGTATAAAATTGAGGGCTGACAAAGTTGGTATCAGAGCCAGGCTACTACAGGAACCCATAAACTTAGTGGCCATTGCTAGCGGAATACTTTGTACCTTAATTTGAAAAATATAAAAACTCAAAAATTGCTACTTTTACCTACAAAGGCTCAACCCTCACCTTTGATTTTATTATTGTACTTACCTAGTTTTAAAAAAACCATTGACTATGTAGAATGGAACGCGAGTTAAATCAGCTAAAGGAGTTGTTGCTCAGTGCCTTGTACCAAGTGGAGGCCATGATGATAACCGCTACCCAAGCAGGGTTGGTTGCGCACCGAACGACTCCCCAGTAGGAAAAGGGAAAAGGGGGATTACAACTTAAGCAATCATTCACAGATAGACAGAACGGTACCTGCTTCCGCTGCCATCAAGCTGGCCACTACGTCGGCCGTTGTCCTACGAGAGCCCCGAAAAAGGCCAAGATAAACATCTCGCATTGTCCTACTCACACCAACAGGCCCCCTATCTCGGCACTCCCGCCAGAAAAAGTGGAGGTGGACTCAAAGCCGGCTTCTGACCAAGACAACAATTCTGACACTCTTGTGGTGACACCACCTCCAACGACCATATGGGAATGCGTTAGGTCTCCTGGTGGGCACTTAGAGGCGGGAGCCCTGCGCTTCCGTATTCGTCGGCAACGTCAATAAGACTTGGAAGAGCTCCCAAAAATAAGTCGTCGATGTGCCCTAGGGAACCGTAGACTATACTAGCCCCTCACCATTAGCACCTGTATGTTGTTATGTGACCTAGCATGATACTACGGTAGCCAGCATGGTATGGTAAGGTGGTTCGCCATAGTAGAAGATTGACGAGTGTATTTAAAACTCTATCTATGTAATAGCTATATTTGTTTTTGTATTGATATTTTCTGGTGTTAATTCTTGAACTTTTTAAGTATGCATGCATAAGATGTATGGGGTATTTAGCATAGGGAATTAGCACCTTAGTGGTGGTATGGGGCAAAAAGGCCGATCTTAGCCACGGTACTGGCACTGTTGCCGACAGAGGGCGTGGCTATGGTCATGGCCATGGTTGCATGGACTCGCTTCCATCGCCAACCGATGTACTACCATATGACAATGAAGCCGAATGGTGCTAGGAGCCACGAGGGTTCTCCTGGTCATCATCATCTTGGAGAACTATCTTAGACAAGGTGCGATTACGACCCGTGCCATGAGTAAGAATGGATGGCTTTAACTAATTAGTCATTACAGTCCGAAAATCCAATACCATTCTAAAAAAGGACTATGTCATCTTCAACTCGTTAGTTGAAAACCTTGGACGATCTCCGGATTCAGTCACCCCTCCACACACAATAGGGCAACGACTTGATGCAAATCTAGACGGAACTATATAACTATTGGTACCCTAGCAACCATGGGGCTGCAACCGAGCTCGTAATAATATTATAATACTAAATATTATTGGGCACTTAGATGTTCTAAGGATAGTGACCAGGATAAAGAATAATCAAACCCAAGTGGATGAACCAAGGAAAAGGATATGTTAACAAACTTTTATCCCAAAGGGTCGACAACCAAGGACCTGAGTCTGAACGAACAAACCGGCTCTTCCTACATCAAGGAAGTTATACCGGGTACCTATGAATTAGAGAGCCCAAGGTATATTTATTTACCCTAAATAAAATATTTTACTCGGAGTGCGAATCGAACATTAAAAGTTCGTGCATTAGGATTAGGAAGGGTGTTGATCCTATGTCCATTGGGCACATAATAACAAATACCAAGCCAGTCTGAAGGTATCATCGCCTTTCGGAGCCTTGTACGAATATAAGGATAGAAATCTGCGCTGTCAATAAAAAGGTAAGAACCATGATGTTCGACAAGTCAAGACCTTCATGGACCTCGGTGGGATGGTTAAGGACATACCAAGGAAAGCATAACCTACCCCACCTAACCAATGGATCCATACGTCCAACCGTCGCAAGGTCTCATATTTTTGTTAAGAGACTCAGTCTTATATGTGACCCTACATATAGGCAACCAAGGGTTTCGATCAAACAATACTTTGACTCTCGGTTATTACTTGCCTCACCCCAACCGAGGAGGACAAGCGGCACATCAGTTGAGCATACCAACAAAACTCGAGGAGGCACATAATGTATTTTAGGATTTTCCTAGTGAGAATGGTGGGCATGTATTCCACAAGGTCCCAGGATCGAAACCTGGCAAGGGACGTCTATAATTTATTTTTAGACTCGTACTTGAGCAATGGTGGGCCTATTTCAACAAGGCCCCAGGATCAAAACCTGGTAAGGATTCATAATGTATCCTAATCGGGTAGACGTCACATGAGAGCCCGGGGAATTACTCCGACAAAATTATCCTAAGTTGTTCACCTCTTAGGGACGCAATCTCGAGGTCGAGATTTTCTTTTAGGGGGGAGGGATTTGTAACAGCCAAATTTTGGGTCAAATTCAAAATTTGATTGAATTCAAATTTTCGCTTCAATTTCGCGCCGACATGTGGGCCATCTTCTTTCTCTCTCCCTCTCTTTCTTCCCTGCAGGGTGGCCATGCCCCGCCAAGATCGCCCTCTCGCTTCTCTTGCTTCACTCTGTTTTGCTTTCGGCTCGATCGCGCCACGCTCGTCATGATCGCGCCGCTTTCTGCCGCGCCGCGCCATTCCCTATCGCGCCGCGTGCCGCTTGCGTCCCATCGCCGTGCCATTCGCTCCTACGCGCCACCGAATGTGCCTTCGGGCCAGCATCCATGCCCTGGAAGCGCCCCCCCCCACCGGCACCACCTTTTCCGTTTTCCATAAATCATCCCCGCGCCCGCTCCGAAGCCATCCCGTCGATTCCGTAAGCCTAAGACTAATTCCTTCCGTCCCGAGCTACTAAACCTTGCCCTAATCCATTCCACTCACCCAATTTTAGGGGAGCCGCCTAGAGGAGCCGTGCCCGCAGAGCCCCTGTTTCGGCCGTCGTCGAGCCCCTCGTCGCCCACCGCCTCCGCTCCGCCACGCTCTCCTCCTTGAGCTCGGTAAGCACTCCCAATACCCCGTCATACTCCCCTTCCATTTCCATAGCTTGTAGATCCAAAGCCGAGCTCGGTTGCTCCGGCGAGCCCTCGGCTCGGCCGTCGCTCGTCGCACCGTCGCATCCGGCCGTCTCCAGCCCCGACGCAAGCTTCGTTAGGACCACCGGGGGCCGTAGGTGCGGTAGCGTACACGCTCTTGCTCGAAAATGGGCAGAAGCGCCGCCACCGCTCGCGCCGTTGCCGTTGGCCACATCGCCTTTCCAGAGGTAGACAAAAGCCTAGGACCGTCCGATCCACGCCAAGATTTGTGCAAACAGACGCTTAAAGAGTCGCTGACGTACGGGTCCCACCAGCCAGTTATGCCCGAGCGCGCGCTGTTAAACTGTGACATCGAGTCTCAGTCGCGTGGGCCCTAGCCCCATTGCGTAGGTTAAGCGGAGGCGCCGTTGGGCGCGATGTGAGCTGCATGCGAAGGCACCCCGCGAAAGTACGCTTTCGGCGTTGCCGTCCCGGCCGGCGCGGGTGCGCACGAATGGGCCATGGGTGTCGACTAGTGATTAACTGGGGGTCACCGTCGGCAATGAATTTGTACAAGGGGCGTTAGCAAGAACCAAACTAGATGGTAGCACAAGACCGGGTTTATACAGGTTCAGGCCCTCGGCACCGAGGTAATACCCTACTTCCTGTGCTCTGGTATTATGATTGATCAAGATGCAGGATGCAAGATGACCAAGATGATGGCAATATGTGCTCTATGATGTTGTGTATATCTATGGCCTCTACCCCCTCCCTTTATATAATGTAGGAGGAGATAGAGTTACATGGTAGCACGTGATTGACAGTACCTAATGCTGTTATGCCGTTACATGACATGCAAGTATTGATCACCTAATTACATGGAGCTTGATCATATCCTTGGGAACTTCGTTGGTATTCAAGTAAACTGTAGCCCGAGTGGTCTTTATCCAATCGGCCAACTTAGATCGCCCCCCATCTGCTCCCTTATGGGCCTTCTAGAGGATACCCGGGGCCCATGTAGTCTACAGTAGCCCCTGAGTGCCTTACGATCAAGTCAGATCTCCGGCAGATTGGTTTCGCTAATGTCTCCTGTAATCTGAAAAGAGATTGTAAAGAACTCAAGAAGTCTCAAGTTTTTATGTTGAAGTGAAGCCTGGATTGGTAGTACCAAACTCCAGCTTCTTTTGGCCTATTACGAAAGCAACAATTGACCCAGCATGGGGCATGCCTTAAGCCACACAATCACAGCTTCTGTCTTACAACATGCTGTAAATTAAGCGTTTCAAAGTATATCAGCATCAGATGCCTGGCCTTAACTTGTAAGAACCAGCACTCGGCCCAACGTGAGGCACACCTTTCAGCCGAGTGGTACCTGTCCAGACCAGAGAAGGGATCAGCCATTGGCCCTTAGAGGCGTACCAATTGGATGCAGTTTGGCCGAGAGGTATTTGTATCCGGGTAGCGGTATACAACTGGCGCCTTAAAAAAGGCATACCTTCGAAACTGTACCCAAATTTGACCAACACCCAGCCTTGAGCATGCCAAGCTGGCTAGTGACTCAACATAGAGTATGCCGTGAACAATTTTTAATTTTGGCGCTTCTGGTCATATGCCCTCCAGGTTGTACAAAGGCCGAATTAGGCTCGATGTTAACATAATACCACCAGCCTGTTAAGGGGATCGCCCTTTGCTTATTTGGCCCAAGCCCATTAAAGGGAAGGCGAAGAGATTTTGTGTCTTTTCACACACAGTCGGAGCATCACGCACCTCCGCCGGGAAACGTATCCGTATCCACTTCCATCCCATCATCATGAAGGTTTTACTGTGTTCGAAGCAGATTACAAGGCGCACCCTTTGAACTTCTCTGTGTATAAAAGAAACCCATATGCAGCGCATTGCTGCACATCTCATATGCGAATTTTCGAGTCTTCCCCTTTCTTCGAAAAACCCAAAAACTTCCGCCTTCTCCTCCTCGAGAGCAATGGATCCCTGGGAAACTGCTTGCGTTGAGGAACACGCCCGTATCGCCGCCGCAACGGCCGCCGTAGCTGCCGAATGGCAACGCTGGCGAAGGGATTATGCGGAACATACTGCCCAGAGAGCCATCAGGGTTCTGGTCAGCGGCCATCCGCGGCTATTCCCAATGCGCACTCCTTTGAAGGACGCACTTGTCTCCTCCATCCTTGACGTGAAGTGGCCATTGGAGTGATTGTTGGCGATTCTTATGCCTATTAGAGTTTTAATCCGCAAGTGCACGGATACCGCAGTAGCTTTCACCCTGGAGTATTCCTAAGGTATCGATTTCCCACGAGGAACGAGAAGTTTCTATTTTCTACACTTATTCACCCGGATGGATATGAAAATGGTGATATGGAACAACAATGGGATAAATGTATTTCGGATCAAGTGGCTCTTCGGACACTAGTCAGAAAGGTTCAAGTTTTATTCTTGTTTAATTTGCAACTCTGAATCGGAGCTCGAACATTCACTACCACCCGCTATCCTAAATTGGAATCCCGAATGGTTATGATCATTCCGATAGGGCTCAACTGGTCTGCAACTAACGGGACAGATTTCACAAAGTCTAAGCCGGATAATAGGGCTGTCACAACCTATTACCTACCACACGTCCGTTGAAGCAGGTGCCTACCGACTACTAACTAGTCTAAACACCACGTTTGTACCTAGTAGTAATACGTATCATGGACGTCACTTCGATACGCACCTCTACTACCTTTCATACTAATCTCTAGGTGGACAATTAAGCACAAAGATCTTAGCACTCAAGAATAGTATGGGCCTAATACCAACAGAGACAAAGTAAATAGAATGAACTTGATAATCAGGTAAAATGAGACAGAGTGTTACCGAAAGAAGACGGAAGCAGAACCCGCATCCAAGTTCAGCTCCGGAGCTCTAGTGAGGGATACTGACACTCCGGCTCCTCCCCTACACTAACTCTCCTCTCTCTCCTCCTCTACTTGAGAGTAGCACAACTCTACTTCACTCTTGCTTTCTCTCACTTGTATTACTCTTTGTTGTCCATCTTCAAATTAAGGAGATCACCTCCTTTTATAGGCCACCGTGACCAATAAGGAGTTGCCATGACTTGGGACAAGTGTCACAAGCTCCACACGAAAGGGGGAATCTGAAGACCCGAGCTAGGCGGCTAGAGGGAGGTGAATAGACGCCACAACATTTTTCGACGTTTCCACCAAAAACCCGAACAACTTGACAACTATGTGTACCCTTCACTTGGGTGCTTGAGAGCCATGAAATATTTGGGATTTTGAAAACACAATCCTGGTTGTCAAGTGTTCAAAAGAGAGGAACCAATTCAAATCTTGCTTTAGGAAAAGAGATCAAGCCAAATGACCAAAGTGGCTTTCAGAAAAGCAAATGCAGATTCTTTCAGAACTTGTCCTCTAATGGAGCAGGAGGTTGATAGCTTTTTGGTGCTCTAAAAATCATGGGAATTTTTCTCCCTGTGTGACAATGTGTCGTGAAGCACTCCACCAAAAATCTCCTTAAAACTCCTTACGGAGAAAATATGAAAATTCAAACAATACAAGCTACTTTCTGGAAAGCAAAAGCAGATTCTTCAGAGTTTGATTCTATTTGGACCAGAGAGATGGTGGCTTTATGTTGCTCCCAAAATTGTGGGACTTTTTTTCCCTATGATACCATGAGTCGTGAAGCACTCCACAAAACATCATCTCAAGAATCCATCCACAGAAAAGATGAAAAATCAAACACCAAGAGCAGTCAAGAACTTCGAGCAGAAAGTTTGGGGCTCAGTTTTCACTTCATAGCTCCCCAATGGAGAAACCAGTGGACTTAAATTTTTACCACAGATGGGTATATGAGTCACGCATCTTTTCAAACTAGAATCATCCCAAAATGAAGTTTCTAGATTTTTCTAAAAATCTTTTACTGACTGTTGCGCGGATGAAAGTTTCTGGACAGATTTGCAACAAATCAAGAACTTGATCTCTTGCCTCTCATATGGTTGCAAAGAGTGTGGAAAATCATATTAGCAACCTCAAGGCTTCATAGATCATGATGAACCAGCAAGAAATCACCAAGACTCATCTCCAAATAAGAGCTCCAAAAAGGAAAATCAAAAGAAAGAAAAACTTGGAGCAAATCAACACAAGATGATCATGAAGATGAGAGATTTCATTTCATAGGAGTTGGGGAATTACAAACCACACTCTATGTGGTCACAAGAACTCTAAGTGCCACCCGTACACACCCAACTCACCCTCTATATTTCTGAAATTTCAGCTCTAAGGGAATGAGGAGGAGGTGCTCCCCTCCACCTCTATTTATAGCCCATGGGTGAGATGCCCTAACACTTAGAGCCCATCTCCACCCTTCATTTGAGGATGAGTGGTGTACAACACACACACTACAAGACACATTCCCAAGAGGGAAAATTCTCCACATATTCCTCTGGGAAATATCTTCGCAGTATGTTCGGTCGCTTGACCCATGCACAGGCCCACGGTCGAACCACCGCCACCCAGTTACCGACGCCTTGACCTCCAGTGCCTCGGATTCCTCGCCATGGCTAAGCTTCTCGAGTGCACCACCTCATGTGACCGCCAGGTCATCGAACTCGGTCGTCTGCACGCCTCCGGACGCACCAGCCTCCAAATTGTCCCATAAGCGTCACCACGTACTACCGATACTGCATCACTGAGGTGAACACACACGAAATCAACACACCATACCTTACCTGCAAGGTTAATCCATTACAAAATTACCAACACAATAATCCCTTCATGACATCACAATTAGGAAGCCCTAACACACCAGGTGTCAGCCTAAATTCCACCGGACCACTTCCGATCAAAACTATTACCTAGCCCAAGCTCAGCACAATGGTCCGGTACCAATTCCTTGGCAATTTCCACAAATGCATCATTTAACATTCTTCAAAACACTTCAAATTCCATCTTGTCACATATATTCATCATCAAACAGGGGTACCCTCCACATGGGTCTCAACACTCCCCCTTGATGAATATATTGCAAACCCTCGAAAAATATTTTAAAGTTTTTGGATTTGTCGAACAAGGCATGTTGGAAATGCCGAATCACGCATGGAGCAAAAGATAGGAACACATGTGTTCAAAATCTCTAAGTCGTGAAAGTCAAAACTTTCCAATAAATTATCCCTCTTTTTTCAAGAAATGAATGTTGATGTCTTTTTCAATTCTCCCCCTTTTGGCAATATAGACATCAAGAAATTTGAGGGAACTAGCACAAGGCATGATGCAAATGCAAATGCAAGTCCTAGGGAGCTTTGAAAATTATCCATTTGAACGTGAAGCACATGGCAAAGATGTTCGAAGCAATGCACTTTAGTTCGGTGCTCACAAGTTCAAGAGATGCTAGTAAATCGATTTTTCATATTGGAAGACGTGGCTTAGAAAATCACGATCAAATACCGTGGCCTAGCAAGGCATCAAGATGGCTTCGATAGAACACCACATGCAACCAGTTGAAAACAAAGTAGTCACAAATTGACAGCTCAACTAACTAGCATTTTGAATTTCTCTCTTTTTTTTTTGGTTTTTCTTCCAAACATTCTATTGAATTTAGGCGGGAGAGCCTCTAGCCTCATACCAATGGCCGACGGTGCCCAGCATTACACTGAAGGATTCACTCATCTTGGCTATCCGATGTCCTTCCATGTTCATGCCTCTTTTGTGCAATGGCAAGCTATCTCGTGAAGGATGACCAGTGAGAGCTCTCCAAAACATGAATTGCATATTTTTGGTTTTTCAATTTACAAGAGCAAGATTTGGCCAACAAATATTTCACCAAGTTGCAAAGATGATTGAACGAAGACTGCAAGGGCCTCATCAAGCAACAACATTTAGAAAGTGAAAATCTTATGCCACATCGAAGTTTTGGAAAACAAAAAACAATGCCAATTTTTGGACTAGACGCCAATTGAACGAGCTAGCACAAGCTGAAATATGAATAGTCTCGGCATCTTGCAAAGCCTAAAGTCAAAAGCATAATAGACAAAGCTCCAAAAAGCAAAAGAAGTCTATATGCTAATGCAAAGTTTTCCGAAAACTCCCCCTCAACAAGTGAGTCGACAGTTTCATCTCAAAATAATGTGCAATAAAAACAGCAACAATGAATTAGGAGCCGGAAAACCAAGGAAATGCACCTGGGCAAAACATAAAGAATTAGGCAAGAACAGAAACCACTCAAGCTCAGACTCGCTCTCATCTGCCGCCTGCGACTTACAAGGAAAGACAACTCTACACCTCGGTTACCAAAGATACGACACAGACCCTGTCTACTCATAGACCTATAAAACTGTGTGGGATCAACCTAGCCAGAGGAGAGAAGGAAGCCTATTACGCATGATAGCAACCTAAGCACAAGATAAGAGGTCCGTGCCACTGCACGCCAGAAGTCTAAGTGAAGAGTGCTGACAGCCTACACAATATAACCAAGCCCGAATGCAACCCAAATGCAATGCAGGGAAAGAGAAAAGAATATATTACATATAGTACAAGTAGCCCAAGCTCCCCCTGACTATAAGCTAGCCAAGCTCACAACATTGAGCTCTCGCCTGAGAGCTTCAAACCTAGCCTTGTCCTGTGGCTTGGTGAAGATATCAGCCAACTGACGGTCGGTCTCAACGAACTGCAAGACAATATCACCCTTCTCCACATGGTCTCTAAGAAAGTGATATCTCAGGTCAATGTGCTTTGTCCTAGAATGCTGCACTGGGTTTTTAGCAATGTTGATGGCAGAGGTGTTGTCACAGAGAAGTGGCACACTTGCTTGAACTAACCCAAAGTCCTTCAAGGTAGAGCAGAGCAAAACAACCTGACTGCAACATGAGCAGCGGCAACATACTCAGCCTCAGCAGTGGACTGCGCAACACTCGACTGCTTCCTAGAGGACCAAGAGACAAGAGAAGTGCCAAGAAATTGGCAGGTGCCAGAAGTGCTCTTCCTATCTATCCTTCAGCCAGCAAAGTCTGCATCTGAGAAGGCTCTAAGAGATAGACAAGAGGCAACAGAGAACCAGAGGCCAAAGTCTGCAGTCGCTCAGAGATAGCGAAAGATCCGCTTCACCGCCTGAAGGTGAGACACTCTAGGTGAGGCCTGAAAGCGGGCACAAAGACACACAGCGAACTGGATGTCCGGCCGGGAGGAGGTGAGATAAAGCAGGAGCCTATCATGCTCTGATACTCCTTACCGTCGATGGCTCACCATTCTCATCGGGTCCTAAGGCAACAGTGGTTGCCATCGGAGTAGAGACCGGTTTGCTATCAGACATGGCAAACCGACTCAGCAGGTCTTTTGTGTACTTGCTCTGGTGAAGAAAGGTCCCCTCTGGTGTTTGCTTGAACTGAAAGCCCAGAAAGAAGTTGAGCTCCCCCATCATGCTCATCTCAAATTCCGAGCTCATCACCTCTGAGAACTCAGAAACAAGAGCAGAGGAGGAACCACCAAAGATGATGTCATCGACATACACTTGCACCAGAAGGAAATCAGAGCCAACCCTACGAGTAAACAAGGTCCGGTCTACCTTACCCATTAGAAACCCATTGCTCACCAGGTAGGTCTTAAGCCTCTCATACCAGGCCCTGGGTGCTTGTTTTAGCCCATATAGAGCCTTATCAAGCCTATATACATGATTAGGATATCTTGAATTCTCAAACCCAGGAGGTTGCTTCACATACACTTCCTCCTTAATATAGCCATTCAGGAAAGCACTACGGACATCCATTTGATACAGCTTGAACCCATTGGATGGCATAAATGCCGCTAAGATCCTGATGGAATCATGTGTAGCCACAGGAGCATATGTCTCATCAAAGTCTATCCCATCGATCTAAGTGTAACCTTGAGCAACCAATCTAGCCTTGTTTCTAACCACTACCCCATCCTCACTTTGCTTGTTCTTGAACACCCATTTAGTACCTATTACATTATGTCCTTTAGGGCGTTCAACAAGCTGCCACACTTTGTTCCTCTCAAAGTTCTCTAACTCTTAGTGCATCGCATTCACCCAATCAGATTAGAAAGTCCATGGGTGGCGTCCTTGATTCAAAGGAAGCAACGAAGCAAAGCAGATAAGCAAAGGTGAGAAAGCCCAGACTTGATCAAAGTTAGCATCCTCTCGCTCAAACCACCGATCATACATGCGGGGGATGGTCTTTCTGGATGTGACGAGAGCCCTAGAAATGGCCTCTACCTCGGGAGAAGGAGAGGTAGGATCGAGCCACCGAGCGAATCAGATTCTATAGGTGAGAACCTAGAAGCACAAGGTGAGAGCCGAGTAGAAGTGAAGGTAAGGGGTGAGGCCGAGTAATAGCACTTGAAGCTGGAGGCGCCACCGGTGGAGTCAAGTCGAGGTCGGGTTCCGTGAGAACCGTCATCTCAACGTCTCCCTCCTCAACAAAGATAGGCTCAAAGGACAAGTCGGATCCTAAGATATCTGGCCTTGCCCCATGCATAGCCTCATCAAAGGTAACCTCACAAGTCTCTGCTACCCTACGCCTCGCACTATCCCAAACGCGGTAATTCACCGCAGGTCATATACCCAAGAAAATGCCATCGAAGATCAAGATTCAAATTTGTCCAAGTTTTCAGACTTGAGAATAAAGCACTTGCATCCAAACACCACGAAATGTGAAACACTTGGCTTACGCCATATCGAAGTTAAATAGGATGTGCGATGCAACTTAGACCTCGAAACACCTGTTTGAAACATAGCAAGTGTAGAAATAGCCTCGGCCGAAATACCTAGGAGTAGAATATTCATCGAGCATAGTCCTAGCCATCTCTACCAAAGTGCGATTCTTTCTCTCCACAATGCCATTTTGTTGTGCGGCGTGCGGAGAAGAAAATTGATGCTCAACACCGAATCGAGCGAAGTTTTCAAATTGTGCATTCTTGAACTCGGTGCCATTATGCGAGCGGATTGCGCCAAGCGCTCCAGGAACTCAAGTAAAGCTTACGAATCAAGGAACGAAAATGGCCAAATGTTTAGTCCTTGTTCACCATGAAATAGACCCAAGAGTATCGAGAATAGTCATCGACAACAACGAGCACATACCACTTGCCACCCACAGACTGCATAACAGTGTCCATGTGAAGCAATTGTGCAGGTGCATCGATCATCACTAGGGTGGTGGTGGGTGGCGGCGGCAACCATCTTCCCATGCGGCAAGGAAAACAAACAATGTCATTAACCATTTTGAGTTTGGGCAAACCACGAATCAGATCTGGCGCTAACTCGGTCAAGTGATCAAAACCAATGTGACCCGTCTCCTATGCCGGAAGGAGGTGTCACGGGACTCTGAAGCAATCAAGCAATGAGAAGAGCCAAGCAGTAGATCGAAAATCAACACGAAAAACTCTCCCAAATCTGTGAATCCATAAACAAAACTTCCGGAAGAATCAAGAATGCAACTTTCATTACGCTTAAAACGAACCTCAAAACCCTCATCACCACCGAGAAACCGAAAGCAAATTATAGCGAAGCTTGCTAACAAGGGCCACATCATTAAGTACAACCTGGTCACTAACCTGAGTAGTGCCTCGAGCGAGCACACGACCTGACGTAGCATCCCCAAAGGTGATTTTCTCCCCCTGGGGCTCACGGACTAAGGAGGATAACCACTGAGAGTTTCCGGTCATGTGGCGACAACACCAGGAATCGATGATCCACATGTCCCCTTCCCCTCGCCTTTGAGTCAACGAGTGAAGAAACGTGGCTCGGTGTTGGGAAATACCGGTGCATCTTTTGGCACCCAAAGCTGAGTCACACGACTGCATCAACAGACTCTACTCGGACTAGGCCATCCCTTTTAGAAGGGAAGCGTCTTGGCGCTGGATTAGAGCAATCGGCCGCTGTTGGAGGCGGGTGCATCTGTCGCGCTTCCTACCCTTCTTGCCATTCCTCCACCATGGAGTTGGCATCTCACGTCATGGACGCCACCTCAGAACCCACAGGAGGTACGCCCCGAGGACGACGCCGCTCACGCCCAGGCGACAACAGGATGAACAATGAAGGTCGTGCTCCAAGTCTGGCCGTCTAACCACCGGTCTACCACGAGGGGAACGAACCTAGGTGCAGGTTTCTTAGGAGGTCCTTGAATTCTAGCTTTGTTTCTCGCTCCTCACGTGCTTCCTTAGCACGACGGAAGCGATTTCGCTCGGTGTGTCCCATCTTATCGCAGAAGGTGCAAACTACTTTTCTGCCATTTCCAGGGGCAGGAGTGGTAAGAGGAACGCTCTTCGTAGGTGGATTCTGTGGAGCTTTGTTCTGAGACTGAACAGACTGTGTGGTAGGACTTTCCCTAACGATCCCTACGGACCTGAAAATAGTAGTCTCAGGAACCCTGTCCCTAAGAACAACTGTCTGCCCATTCTCATCCCTTCCAAGCACTCTAGGTGGGTGTCTCTTGATGTGCTCTAGCCAGTTGTAACCTAGACCTCTACCCATTGATATCTTGCTTTTGTCAAGTATCAAGTTCAGCTTCCGTTTGCCCCCAACAAACTTCTCAAGAGTGCTCATGAGGTACTCGCACTCCTGATGGAGTTGGGGACAAAACCCGCAAGAAGAGGAAGAGTCCGAAGAGTCCTGGCTATCAGTTGTACCCTTTCATAAGGCTTTGCGGCACTTCTCACCTAGGATCGTAACTTCCCTCTTGAGAGCCTGACAGAAAAGACACTCAGCATTTTGGGCTTGGGTCAACCTACCCTCAAATCTATCACTCAAATCCTGGTAGACCCTATCCATCTCCCCATCAAGCTCAAGACATCGATCACACACAGAGGCATTAAGAACAGTTTCATTAAGCTCAGAAATTTTAGCTTGCAAGTTCAAATTCTCAAGCTTCAACAGTGTGCAATCACGACAAGTAGAATCAAGTGAGTGGAAGCTACAACTCTCATCTGAGCAGACTGGGTCCTTAGGTGGAGCATGATTGCTACAACCCGCAACTGAACTGACTGGGTCCTTAGATGAGTGTGCAGAGGGATCAGGACAAAGCATGCTAGGGTTCATTAAGCAGACAGACTCTAGATCAGAAGTGACAAAGAACAAATTATTCCTAGTATCATCTAGTTCTGCTACAAGCTTAACATTTACTTCCGTAAGTTGTTCTTTCAAATCAAGCACACTAGCATGATATGTCCTTAATTCAGTCAAATCCTCCATGAGCTTGTCACAATCAAGTAACTCATCAGAATCAACAGGCTGAGGAATGGGCCTAGATTTTTCCTTCTCTAGTTGGATGGCAACATTCTCAAGGTGAACTTTTAATTCATCCAATTCAAGAGTGAGTTTTTCACATTTGGAGCAAAGCAGACTTTGCAATTTTAGTTGATCATCTAGGGACTTGTTCTTGGCCACAACCCTAGTGTACTTGTCATGGAGTTTAAGCAAAGCATCCTCAAGAACGAGTAGGAGGGACCTTCTTGATTACCTCATCATCGTCGGTGTGGTAGAGGTCCGAATCGCTTGCTTGCCATTGTCACCGTGTGCCATGAAGCACATGCCGGTGTAGTCGGCGTCGTCGTTCTCTGGCGGATCGTCCTCGCCATCATCCGAAGCTTCGTCCTCCTTGTCGAAGAAGGTGACTCCTTCCGAGCGGCCAGCACCTTCTCGATCGCACGACAATTCTTGAACATCGGCTTGGCGGCCTTCTTCTTGTCTCCTCCACGCGGCCTTGATGTTGCGGTTCTTGTTGATGTAGGCGTTCGTCTTGCGCGCGACGTAGTCGTTCGCTCCTCTCCTCCGGACTTTGGACAATCACGCTTCATGTGGTTGAGACCACCACAACCGAAGCACCTCATGATGCCTCTCCTCCGATCGGCCACTCGCCTGTAAGCAAATGAGAACTTCCTAGCCAACAAGGCAAGCTGCTCCTCAGGAATCTTGTCCATCTGATCATTGGACAGCTCACAGAGGGCAGAGAAGGAGAAACCGGCAACATCAGAAGAACCACGACTAGAGGGGTCAGCTATCAAGGCAGTGGATGAGGAACTGGGCTCTTTCGGGAGATGCTCAAGTTCGTGCGTCTTGAGACTAGCATAGAGCGCTTCCAAGGTCAGCGTCGAGAGATCGGCTGCCTGTCGGATTGCAGTCACCTTCACATCCCAAACCTTAAGATCCAAAGCAGAGAGAAAATGCCTGGCAATCTCCGAATCGGTACATTTAACTTCAACCGAACGGAGATCAGCAAGAATCTTGGTGAAGCGGGAGAAACATGAGTCAAGCGTTTCACCCGGCTTCTGAGTAAATCGATTGTACTCTCTTTTGTGTTGGTCTTGTCTCACCACCTTAACCTGAGCCGTCTCCTCATGGTAAGCTTGGAGGGTCGTCCAGATTTTGTGGGCTGTGGTGATGTCCGACACACGCTTATACTCCCCTCGGCTAAGACTTTGAATCAGAAAATTTCAAGCTTTTGCATTAAGCTCCACATCGGCTTGATTCGCGGCCGTCACCTCCTCGGGAAACTCATATGGTTCCTTGATCTTAAGCCAAACATTGTAGCCCTGAGCCATCACATATGTCTCCATCCTAGCCTTCCAATAGGAAAAATCGGCTCCGGAGAACGGGGGGGTTTGGTGGAATACTTGTCCGCCATAGTTCAAATAGCAAGATGGATCGGCTTCAAAAATCAGTCAAGATTTGCAAAGAAGCATCAAACCAAATGCTCTGATACCAGTTGAAGACCCGAGCTAGGCGGCTAGAGGGGGGTGAATAGACGCCACAACATTTTTCGACGTTTCCACCAAAAACCCAAACAACTTGACAACTATGTGTACCCTTCACTTGGGTGCATGAGAGCCATGAAATATTTGGGATTTTGAAAACACAATCCTGGTTGTCAAGTGTTCAATAGAGAGGAACCAATTCAAATCTTGCTTTAGGAAAAGAGATCAAGCCAAATGACCAAAGTGGCTTTCAGAAAAGCAAATGCAGATTCTCTCAGAACTTGTCCTCTAATGGAGCAGGAGGTTGGTAGCCTTCTGGTGCTCTAAAAATCATGGGAATTTTTCTCCCTATATGACAATGTGTCGTGAAGCACTCCACCAAAAATCTCCTTAAAACTGCTTACAGAGAAAATATGAAAATTCAAACAACACAAGCTGCTTTCTGGAAAGCAAAAGCAGATTCTTCAGAGTTTGATTCTATTTGGACCAGAGAGATGGTGGCTTTATGTTGATCGAAAAATTATGGGAATTTTTATCCCTATGCTACCATGAGTCGTGAAGCACTCCACCAAAAATCATCTCAAGAATCCATCCACAGAAAAGATGAAAAATCAAACACCAAGAGCAGTCAAGAACTTCGAGCAGAAAGTTTAGGGCTCGGTTTTCACTTCATAGCTCCCCAATGGAGAAACCAGTGGACTTAAAATTTTTACCAAAGATGGGTATATGAGTCGCGCATCTTTTCGAACTAGAATCATCCCAAAATGATTTTGCTAGATTTTTCTAAAAATCTTTTACTGACTGTTGCGCGGATGAAAGTTTCTGGACAGATTTGCAACAAGTCAAGAACTTGATCTCTTGCCTCTCATATGGTTGCAAAGAGTGTGGAAAATCATATTAGCAACCTCAAGGCTTCATAGATCATGATGAACCAGCAAGAAATCACCAAGACTCATCTCCAAATAAGTGCTCCAAAAAGGAAAATCAAAAGAATGAAAAACTTGGAGCAAATCAACACAAGATGATCATGAAGATGAGAGATTTCATTGCATAGGAGTTGGGGAATTACAAACCACACTCTATGTGATCACAAGCACTCTAAGTGCCACCCTTACACACCCAACTCACTCTCTATATTTCTGAAATTTCAGCTCTAAGGGAATGAGGAGGAGGTGCTCCCCTCCACCTCTATTTATAGCCCATGGGTGAGATGCCCTAACACCTAGAGCCCATCTCCACCCTTCATTTGAGGATGAGTGGTGTACAACACACACACTACAAAACACATTCCCGAGAGGGAATATTCTCCACATGTTCCTCTGGGAAATATCTTCGCAGCATCTTCGGTCGCCAGCCCACGCCTGGGCCCACCGGTCGAACCGGCCGCCACTGTGTTACCGGCCTTGTGACCTCCAGTGCCTCGGATTCTCGCCATGGCTAAGCTTCTCGAGTGCACCACCTCATGTGACCACCAGGTCATCGAACCCGTTGTTGCTGACGCCTCGACGCCCGACCTCTAATTGTCCCATAAGCGTTAGCCACGTACCTGTCGATACCTGCATCACTGAGGTGAACACACACGAAACCAACACACCTTACCTTACCTGCAAGGTTAATCCATCACAAAATTACCAACACAATAATCCCTTCATGACATCACAATTAGGAAGCCCAAACACACCACATGTCAGCCTAAATTCCACCGAACCACTTCCGATCAAAACTATTACCTAGCCCAAGCTCAGCACAATGGTCCGGTACCAATTCCACGGCAATTTCCACAAATGCACCATTTAACATTCTTCAAAACACTTCAAATTTCATCTTGTCACATAAATTCATCATCAAACAGGGGTACCCTCCACATGGGTCTCAACAGAATCCAAAGGGAATCAGAGGTGGGTCGGCCGGCCTAGGGTGGGTCGGCCGGCCTGCCTTTGGTCGATCCCGGCCCTCCAATTTGGCTGAGATGCTCCTTGTGCGGTGTAGATCGTCTCCCTAGGTCGGTTTGGCAGTTGGAGACCGGTAGCATTGGGTTCCTTTAGAATCCTATGCATGACTTGTGAAGCACTCCTGTTTCTGGATCAAACCGACTAAAATCAATGGCTTGGATGTGCTCTAGGATCCCTTGTAGAAGCCCTGGTGCGACCCTGGCCTGGCTGGTTAGAAAGCCGGGTCGGCCGGCCTAGGGTGGGTCGGCGGACCCATTCTTTTGCTCGGCTCGGGCCCATTTTAGCTCAGTGCGTCCTTGCATGCAAAATCTTACCAAAACTCGTGGAACTTTGTAAATTTGCATAATTTTAGTTCATGTTCCATTCATTTCACCAAATGTTGACGGTCGTAATCATATTAATTGTTATCGAATTTGACCGTCAACACACCCCCACACTTAGGTCTTTGCTCGTCCTCGAGTAAAGGTTAATTTCAAAACTAGTACCTCTGTCAGGATAAAAGTAGACAAGTATAAAAATTATTCTAAGGTTTTCTCAAATTGTTGGGATTTGAAGTGTCTACTAACCTCATCTTATAAATGTTGGCAAATGGAATAGACATGAATGAATAAATAATCTTACCGAGGATTAATGCTCCTAGAGTTTTTGTTCTTTGAAAGAATTCATGCCTCTTTTTCTTAGGTGAGACACTCTTGGTCACTCAAAAAGTGTTTAACCTTACCAAGGCCAGGATAGCCTCTCATCCTACATCTAATGCTTATGTGGAGCTCGGGTAGGATAGATAATATGGTCATGTCACACTTTTGTCAGGTTAAAATTAGATCCTAATGAAGATAATGCTATTCCTATTCCCAAGCATAAAAGAATTCATGTCCAGGGATGAGGGAGAGAATGAACTCACGCCAAAGGAATGAAGAAACACAAGTACAAGTGATGAAGGGTACTAATGAGTCCACTCCATCAGATCTTGTGTTTATGGAAAGGTCTATTTGACTTCTTTATTTGATTCGATATCATTCCTCACTCTAGAATTTTGAGGGGCTCTTTTTTTTTTTAATAAAGATAGAAGGAGATGATGGTTCTCTCTTCCTCTTTCTTTTTTGTTTGATTGCCTCAATTTTCTATAATTTTGAGGAATGAATCTTTTATTATTTTTGGAAGTCTTTTTGATAGACCAAATAGGCAGATATATGGTGGACTCACAAAAAAGAACTTGGCATATTTTGTAGGGAGGAATATCTGGCGAAATGTATGCTCGTATCCCAATGTGGAATTTAGCATTACCAGATACAGAGGCTAGCAATCAAAGGGTACGCGAAAGGAAATGACCAGCTTTGAAGAGCACTAATTCCTAAGGATTTACTTTTGACAAAACTCAACACAACCAAAGTGGCTAAATGAAGGCTTTGAATTTATTTAGCATTTTTGGCTCTGGTAGGATGAAGAAGTCTAATGAGGAACTTCAAAATAATTTTCTCATTTCAAAATAAATTCCGAGACTATGCCTATGTAACTAGGTCCGTATCTCCGTTATATCATATCTCTCAACAACTTAGAATTGGTTCAATAGTGTCAACACTCGACGAGCAAGATTAAGCAGGATGACTACTCATACCAATAATTGTCAAACTTAAAATGAGAGTGCTAAATTGTATACTCAGCATTTATATCACAATAATAGAGCAATGCTCATCATATCCTTTCTAGGTAAAATCAACATTTATACATTTTTTTCAAAGGGAAATATTTTTGGTATTTTCTATATTATGCAAATTTTTATAGTTTTTGAATGTTTCATTTTTTTAAGGGCATACTATTAACTAAGCACAGAGCTAAAATTATTCACAAATGGGGTAAGGCAATTTGGGATTTTTGGCAAGGCAGATCGGGAAAGAATTACTGAGAATTAGTCTGGCAAGGTATTGGCAAGGCACGGCAAGATATTTAGCAGGCTGGCCACAGCAGGCAGCGACAGAGAGCAGGACTCACCTAATGAGCCAAAGGGTCAAAACCAATGTGTTGGAACCATGCCGCAAGGGCATCGTTCGTGGCTTGTGTTGCGGTGGTATTGGCTCTCAGGTCACGGGTAATGTCCTCGTGGTACCTAGTGTGATGAGCCAACATTTGGTGTATGTGGCCCATATCATCAACTAAAGTATCCATTCTCTGTCCTAAGGCATGGATGTCCTGAGCGAAGGGCTCGAAGTAGGAAGGGTAGCGGGCCTACGATGGTCCTCCCCGTCCTATCTCGGATCCTTGTTCACGAGGTGAGTGGGTCCATCCGGCATCATGCTGCCGTGAGCTACCAGCCTCGTAGTTGTGCGTGCCCCAACCTCCATACTCATGTGGAGCAAAGGCGCATGGGTTCCATTGATCCCAACCCGCGCTATATTCGGAGTGATGAGGGGCTGCAGCTGCCCCCGTCCACTAATCGTGGTGGGGCTCATTGGCTCAGTTGCTCTCATCTTTGGCGTCTTGCATTTGCGGGTCTGAGGCCGAGACACTATGCATATGGGGCTCCAGGGCTCTAAAATCGATGGTCAACGTTCGGGCTATGTAGATTCCGAGCCTTGGATTAGGCAAACGGATCTCAGCAGATGTGCCCGGAAATCTCATGAAATGATCATCCGACTCATCAACCCGAAGGATGTGGCCTTGGATGAAATGGTCCTTCCCTAATGTTTGGAATTGTGTGTCTAGAAAGGCCAATTCACAATGATCCAACAGTCCCATACTCTCCACAATGCGGGTGATTAGGGACGTGCAGTCAATGTCCCCCTTTTGGTTAATCATCTCTACCCAGTGAGCTACCATATTTGCGGTTGGATTGATAGGCTTTTTGTTGACCATTGCAAGCAGTCTGCTGACTCATCAAAGGCGCCAGATCGCATGTCGACCTTGAATTAACTACCATTCCCAGCCACCTATGCATGAACCTAAGAGTGGGGTTGTGAATATCGTTCATGCGGGGTTTGCTAGTGTTGCTATACCCTTTGCCAGAAATAGATTCCCAGAATTCATCGTGATTAAAGCCAGCTAACCTATCAGGAGTAACTCTACACAAGATGAAAAAGCCTAGATAACTAGTTAGGGTCTCTAAAGAGCATTCAAATTCTTCATTAAAGGGCCTAAAATAGTATCTATTCCCTCCATCAAAGATGCGTAAAGTACTAAGAAATTCAAGGGTTAGAAGGCGCAAACCTTTTTCGACGATAGGTGTGAAATTTTCGCATCTGACGGCTTGGAAGGCTTCGTTGAATTCGTCCAAAAGTCCGGTCTTGATCATCAGCATCGGGTCGAAAGTCCGTGTGTGCTGAAAAGACCGACGCCTCAGCGCTTCGAAGATTTGCCGTTCTCGGTCGGTGTGGAGCACAATTTGCTCCTCCGACACCAAAATCCGCATCCTCGGGGCTGGACCAACCCCGGAAGTAGTCGGGGCTTCCGAATATACGTCGTGATACCCCGAAAATCGGGAGTCCACGGACATTGTCTCCCCAGATGGGTTCTCCATGACCTCGGTCGGAGTATGGGTCCGATCCGAGCTGGACGAGCTGAATCGTTTGTGGACGCCCTTCGCTCCCTTAGCGATGGTGCGGCCAAACTTGCCATACCATGAAGACATTTTTCCTGCAAAGGTTAGGACGAACAAATACCCGAAGGATATACCAAAATATCTACGGGTTAGTCGTCCAAAATTAGTCGTGACAATTAGCAGTTCTTTGCCTCCATAGAAATTATTTTTGCTTGATTTTTAGTTGACAGTATGCATGCAATTGAAAACAAATATGCAGTGCAGAGGAGAGCTGTAGGTGAGATCATGCAAGCACCGCAGGGGTGCATCTCAACCTACAGCATACCTCCCTATTTATAGTGATTTCTAAATGCAAGATTAGTGAAATCATGAGATTAAATGCAAGATTAAGTGGGACAAATTACCCTACCTAATGCCTATATGCCTAGGGCGGTGGGTGTAGTGGGAAATGAATGGATGCAAGTGGTGGAGTCACCTACCAAATTGGGTGGCAATCTGCTGAAAGGAGTGGGTCGGCCGGCCTAGGAGGGTCGGCCGGCCCCACTTTTCCTCCCAAAATTTTTTTGTGATTTTTTATTTTTTTAATCAAGGGTAAGTGTCCAGTAAAAAGTAAATATGCTGTGCACGAAATAAATATGAATGCAAGAGAAATTTCCGACTTACTTCCTGGTGAGGGCTTGAATTTTTGTTTTCGCGGTCGACGAGTCGGACCGCATTCAACCTTCAGTTGTCTTGAATTAGCTCCGCAGCCGAAGTTGCTGCGGCCGGTTGAATTTCTTTCTTACGCCACACGCGTTTGATCTGAGGTTTTTGAGTGGCGTTGATCTTCCCTTGTGGCTCCGATTTTTCGACCGCATGTTTCTTTCGACGGGGCTTGGTTTTCCCCTTGTTCTCCTTCCCCTTCCAATATGGACGACGCAATGCCTCGTCCAACAATTGGAGAGTACTCATCATCGCAGCAATGAGGCTATCCACTTGAGGTTTTGGTATAGCCCTTGTTTCCTCCTGCACAGGTTTAGCATTTTTACCATGAAATGTGCGTACCTGTGAGCATTGTTCAGCTCTTGGCCTAAAGTTGAATGTTTCATCTCGGCCGTTAATGTTGAGATGAATTTCTCCTGCACCAACATCGATCGTCGCATTTGCCGTGCTCAAGAATGGCCTCCCAAGAATGAGGGGCGTCTTGGTGTCTACTTCCGTGTCCAGCACAATGAAGTCCACGGGTACCAGGAAATTTCGAATTTTCACTGGTATGTCCTCCGCGACTCTAATTGGATGGCGAATCGATTGATCCCCCAGCTGCAGGGTCATGCCAGTAGGTGACAAGGTAGAATGATTTAATCTTTCATAGATTACCTTGGGCATGATGCTGACGCTGGCTCCGAGGTCGCACAGAGCGCGCTCAAAGTGTTGTGCACCAATGGAGCATGATATGGTCGGGTAGCCGGGATCCTTCTTCTTCTCAGGGAGAGTGTTTAAAATCGCCGCACTGCACTCCTCAGTCAATTTAATGACTTCAGACGTCGGCAACGGGTGCTTGTTGTTGAGGATGTCCTTCAGGTACTTGGCATACATCGGTACCTGCATTGCATATAGCAGTGGTATGTGGACATATAGTTGCTTGATTACCTCAACAAACTTGCCAAACTGCGCGTCCGCAGTTGACTTGCGTTGGCGACGTGGGAAGGGTAGCAGTTGCGTCTCAATGAATTCAGCGGGACTTGGTTTGGTCCGCGCTTCACTTCTCGTTGTCTTTGGCAGCTCCTCTCTTGGTTTTTCATCACTCTCACCTTTCTCCTCTTTATCGGAGATAACATCTTCATCCCCTATAGTGTTAGTCTGCGGCGGGTCTCGGGTGGTTTTACCCGATCGGGTTGCGACTGCATTAACGTTTTCTTTCGGGGGAGCCTCCGGTTGTCCCGGGAGCTTTCCCGAAGCAAATGTAGGGATTGAAGCAGCCAGTTGAGCTATTTGAGTTTCTAGCATTTTTTTGAAGCTCATTTGACTTTTCATGGCAGTTGTAAATCCTTCTAATTGTGCATTGATGCCCTCTAGAATCTTATCATTAGCAAGAAATTTCCTACTAATGCTATCATTCACTTTTTGTTGAGCATTAGCATCATCTAGAGGAGATTTATTGCGAGTAAAATGGCCATTGTTACCTCCTTGAAGACGGTTGTCGGTGGAGAAGTTCGGCCTCAAATTCCAACCCAAAGTGTAGTTGGATTGAGGTCGGAACCCATTGCTGATTTGCGTCCTCCGGTCGGGTCTCAGTGCAGTTGTCTCCAGAGTGTCCAAGGCTCCCACAAACCTCGCAAGTCATGCGAGATTCGAGTGCCTGGACGGTTTGATTGGGCGCTTCCAGCTTCTTCATTAATAAATCTATTTTGGCCGCGAGCATGTCCATATCGTCGATCTGGTGGACTCCTCTTGTTCGTGGCTGTGAACGCTCATCGCTCCAGCCCTGGCTTGCGACCATCTTCTCAATGAGAGTGCGAGCAGCACTCACACTGAGTGAGAAGAAAGCCCCTCCAGAAGCAGCAACGAGGTGCTCCCGGGCGGTACGGTTCAGCCCATGATAGAAGCTCTGAATAATAAACCAGTCTTGCATCCCATGATGGGGGCAAGCCAGTTTATATTCTTGTAGATGCTCCCAAGCATCCAAAATGGACTCATCAGTGTGTTGCTGGAATGCGGAAATCTTATTCCGCAGGGCATTGGTTTTGACCAGAAGAAAATACTTGGTGAGGAAGGCGTTGGAGCACTTCTCCCAAGTTGGGACTTTATCTTTGTTGGCATAAAACCATTGTTTTGCCTTCCTGATCAATGAGAACGGAAATAGGCGTAGCCTGACAGCGTCGGGAGTTGCACCCTTAATGGTGAAGGTACTGCAGATTTCCAGGAAATGCTGCAGATGCGCATTGGCATCCTCCGTTTGCTTGCCACAAAAAGGGCTCGCCTGAACCGTGTTGATGAGAGCTGGTTTTAGCTCGAAACCACCGTCTCCCACATTGGTGGCAGGTCCAGTGGGGACATTGGTGCTTGACGGGGCTGAGAATTCAAGAATGGTCTTCTCGGCAGCCATCGCTGATGAAGGTGTCTCGGTGATGAGGAAAGGATTGCTCGTGAGGTTGGATAACTCAGAGACACGGATTTGCGGAGGTAGGACTCGAGGTCTCGTCCTTCGCACCAGTGACTCCGGATTTTGTCGAAAGTTTTTCGGGAGATCAAAACCGGTCATCCACCGCTCTGCTAGTTCCACAGAACAAAGACGGAGCAGGGTAATACCCGTTAAACTAGGCTGGTAAATTAAATAATTTAGATGTAGGTTTTGGAATTTTTTTTTATCTCTTCTTGAGAAACCGCTGCGTTCCCCGGCAACGGCGCCAGAAAACTTGTTGCCGATTCTTACGCTCAAAGAAATTAATCCGCAAGCGGACGGATATCGCTTGTAGTTTTCACCAGGAGTATTCCTATAGTTATCGAATCCACAGGGAACGAGGGTTTAAAGAGATAATCCTCTTTATCTTAATTATTTAAAATACCAGCCAGTCTAGGTAACGGGGGTTAGGATAAATGAAAAGACCGGGACACACACACTGTCGGGGATAAAATCACGGTCCATTGCCATGGCCCACTCCCTGACGGCCCAATCGAACAGCCTACCAGGGCCTAGCTCCCTGGAAGGTTCTATCTGGCCCATGTGCGTCTTGCCGAACGACCTCTGGCCGGCATGGTGCGAACGCCAAGGAATCGTGTTTGAGTCCGTCTCGAGCAGGGAGTTCTGTGGCTACGTGAAGACCCGGACGTAGGTTTCCCGGATTGGAATAGGAGCCGTGATCCTCAAGACTAGGAGTATGCCTTATCTGCCTTGGGATATATTTGGCACGTCGAGTTCGTTACGTACTCATAAGTTAGCCCGGCCCGATATTCCCTCGGTAGGTCGGTTTGCTCACCACTATATAAACCAAGCCCCTACGGCGTGTAGAGGGCATGTATTTTGTGACCCTGGCCAAGAGCTTTCGCATCTCAGCACTTCGTATACACCATAATCTCGCCGAGACTTGTTCGTCTCGTCGATCCACCTCTTGTAATCCTCTTTGATATAAAGAAAGGCTGGACGTAGGGCTATTATCTCTCCCGAGAGGCCTGAACCAGGATAAAACCCCTGTCTCCTGTTCGTGGTTGTTCGTGGTTGTTCGGCGTGTCTCCTATCTCAATCTTAAAGAACCTTAGCGACTTGAGATCGTTATCTCAACCGTCGACATGCACACACGATAAATATTCACACAATTAAAGAGAAAGCTACACTAGCTAGATAGACAGCTGGGAGGACAACGAGACAAGTTTAATATGTTCACAAAGTCGTGTGATTCAGTTTACTGAACGAGCTTAGTGTATTCTAATAGTGGTATACTTGGTATTCGTCGTCGGAGCTCGGACACTCACTACCACCCGCTATCCTCAATTGGAATCCCGAATGGTTATGATCGTTCCTATTTGGCTCTACTGGTCCAAAGCCGGACGTTGTGGGTTACGCACGAGATACTTAGTATCTACGGATGGATAGGGCTGTAAACCGAGTTAGTCCTAGGCTCAGACACCACGTCTGCGACTATTCCTCATCAATCTTCCTCAGTACTAAAAGAAGTTGATCTAGGTTCAATGCCTGGCTCTAACAGTATATGAGTGAGAACCTAAACTGGTTCCAGACGAATATAAGCTACCGGTAAAGCAAATCTACAAAACTCATTTATACAGATATACTCAGCTCAAATAAAGTTCAACACTATAGCAATGAATGAAGTAATCTCACTAATTGAATCAATTAGGAAAGGGTACAAGAGCTATTACCCGAATTCCCGAAGACACTTCCGGAACTCCGAGCGTCAGCTCGACTAGACTCTAACTCCCAACTTCTTCTAACTAAGAGCTACTCTACAAGTGGAATGAAGGGGTGAAAGTGTTGTGTTGTGTTACAAGTGAGGAGAGGGGGTCTATTTATAGTGTTGCGCAGCCAACCGGGGTGCTCCACGTGTAGGGACACGTGTCATCCATCCCTCCTCCGAAGGGGAACCCGAGGGGTTCAACACTGGGTCGGCCGGCCTAGGTGGGTCGGCCGACCCACCTCCTTCGTCTTTCGGCCATGGATTTTGCATGGGATGCTCTCTTGATGGTGTAGATCGTCCCCTTAAGCCGGTGGATCAAATGGACTTGCGCAAGAAAGGAATCCAAGGGAATCCTATACTCATTTGTGAAGCAACCGTGTCCATTCGATCAAACCGACGGTAGTGGATGGTCTAGATGGCCTCCTTTTGTGTTTTTATGCCACTGGGGAGAAGACAGGGCTGGATCGGTGACATGGCTGGGTCGGCCGACCTAGGTGGGTCGGCCGGCCTGGCTTGTTGCTCGGTCTGGCTCTGGTTTGTCCGGTTTTGCACCTGTAGAACCAAAACTCACCAAAACTTGTGGAACTTTATTAGAATAAACAAAATGTTAGTATAAACCTTGATTCTCCCTCGAAAAGCCGGAATTCCGGAATATGTTGACGTATAAAATTGGTGTTTATTTGACGTCAACACCCCTCATTTCGACCTTTTCAGATATCTCTCTCTCCTTAAGCCCTTCCCCACCAAGGCTTCTCCCAGAGCCGCAGGCAGCGCTGGATTTCAACTATGGGAAGGGGCTAGGTAATTTTATTTTGATCTTCCTTTGAGGACCTCCAACAAGGGTTGGCACTTGGGGTGGTTTTACTGCGCCAATTCTCCTCCAGTCCTTCCTTTGTTTTTCGAAGAGTGCCCCACCGTCCATCCCTCCTGGTCTTCTCCTCTCGCAGAGGGCGAAGGAAGCCAAGTAAAGGAACTTCTCGTTCTCCTCAACAGATTGAAATCTGCCGGGCTAACTGGCATCGGCGTTGTTTAAAACTACACCCTGCGCCGTGTCCAGCCCATCAAGGAGAGGGTGCATCTAGCTTTCGAGTACTCAGGGCCCCAAGATGCCACTCGGGAAAGCGAGGATCCGATTTCGCAAAAGGATCTGGTCGACCGAGTGGCTGAGCTCTTCGCCCCAGGCTCAGAGATAGTCAACACAGATTGCCTGAGAGCGTATCGCCTAGCAAATCCTCCTCCAGAGGTAAGCGAAAGATTATTCTCAACTCAACCGTGGTTTTTTAGAACGGCATCACAATCAATCTGATCCAATCTTTACACAGGGGCGCGCAGCGTTCTTCTTCACCTATCCAGTCCCAGAGGCCCCAAGTCACAAGGAAACACCACGCATGCGTCCTGCAGAGGACTCGGCTGATGTTCCTCCGGCCAAGAATGGCAAAGGGGTCACTCCAAGGGACCTGCAGAGGACTCGGCTGATGTTCCTCCGGCCAAGAATGGCAAAGGGCTCACTCCAAGGGACTCGGATGAAGATGACGATGAAGACGACGTCCCACTCCTGCGCTGCCATCGCCCAGCGCCAAGGCCAACTCCAGCTCCCGCCAGCGATCAACAAACCCTCCATCTCCCTGATCCGCTGGCCCAGAGGCCGCATCAGGGGCAGAAAAGCCCTCCGGCTCCAGCCCGAGTGATCCACGCATCCGAATTGGAACCAAGTTTATCCCATCACAAAGGTAATCCCCCGGTCAATTCTGTCTCCTCACAATTTGCAAAGGAAACAGTGCCTTGAAAAGCCTTCAAATGTTTATAGGAAACCTGTCATGGATGATATGCCGAGCAAACGTGGCGCCCGTCCAAAATCCGATCGCCAAGCCGAGCCTACATCAGCAGAAGACCCGACTCAGCGCGCAGCACCTCACCAGGATTCCGGTCCATCTCCTACCACTCACCAATCCTTGCCGACGGAGAAGAAAATCCCGGCCCCGGCTCTAGAGAGCTCGGAACCGGAAATCGAAGAAATTCCTCGCCCCTCCGTCAAAGCCAAGACTCCACCCCTTCGAGTAAAATGGAGGAAGGAAATGGAAGGCTACGAGGTCGATGATGAGAAGGATGCCGAAGAATGGGAGGTATTAGAAAATATGGCAAGGGCTAATGCCGAATTGTTCAAGGTAAAGTCCCTTCATGCCTTGAGCCCTCGCTTTGCACAAAAGAATCCTATTGATCTCCCCCCTTTTCCCATGCAGCGCACGAAAGATAGATCAAGGCAGAAATCCATGTGCTTGCAAAGAGACATGGGCGAGCTGAAGTCTCGTGATGAATTTGACAAGGCGTTATACGCGGTCAAGTCACAGTACCGCGGCAGGATCGAGGAGCTTCAAAAGGAAAACACTGAACTCCAATTCCGCTATGTAGAAAAATCCAATACCATCCGAGGTAAATATCCCCGAACAATACTAGACCCCTATGAGAAAATGCTCCTTGGATGATAGTCTTTTTGGCTTGCCTTTGAATGAAGCGTTGGAAGCGAGGCAGAAGGCCATGGAGGAAGAGGTTTTCCAAGCCAGCTCCCAAGCCGAGAGGTTGGCTAAAGAACTGGAAGGTAACTTTCCATCACTGGCTCTCCCTGGCTCAGCCCCACTGAAGCCCGAGTGATTTGTAACATCCGACTGGTTGTGCAGATTACCGGCAGAAGACCAAGGCGCAATTCCAAGCTTTTGATGAAAAGGTGAAATCCGCCTACGAGCTCCGCAACCACGCCCTGACAGGAATAGCTCCAACACTTCAATACCTTTACCCCAAAGAGGAGCTGCCGTCAGACGCCGAGATCTTCATGGCCCATCTTGATGACATTCCTGCACGAGTCAAGACCTTCTCACGGGAAGCAGCGACGACATGCGCCAGTCAAGGCTTGGCCATTGCAAAGTCAAACTTTCCCAGCATGGACCTCGAGGCCGTGCGAGAAGGGTTTGCATGTACTGAGGAAGAGGACACCATCCTGATGAAAGAAGTTCACCTGATTGCTACCAATCTGGCCAAACACTTGTCTTTGTAAATGCACCTTATGCCGACACGCTTGATTGATCCTCAATACTTATGATCTTTTTTATCCGAGTATTTAGCTTTTATCCTCTTTCATGTAACGCGTTCGCCGACTGGTCCAGCCCCCGAGTGCCAGGAATAAGCGCTTGGCATTCGCCCCGTACGCACATCGGGTAGCTAAACACTGTCTTTGACAAGTACGAGCACCGTTACTCAAGAATTTTCATAATACCCAAATTCGATCAACATATGTAAAGAGAAAACAACTTTTATTTATAAGATAGGGTGCGGTTGGCTCCGCACACTATTTAGTGTAGCCCCCGACTTACTGCTTAGTCGTTTACGGCTAAGTAGCAAGTCAAAAAAGAGACTAATTACACAATGCTTGAATACAAGACTTTAAAATAAAAGCGACGTAGCTATTCGATGTTCCAGGTGTTAGGAACTTCTGATCTGTCTTCACGCTTTAGCCGGTAAGCCCCCGGGCGGGTCACCTCATCGATCACATAGGGGCCTTCCCAGAGTTGGGAGAGTTTATGCTCGTGCTTCTGATTCCTTCGGAGGACCAGATCTCTTTTAGAGAACTCACGGCCCCGTACAATGTGTTGATGATAGCGACGCAAGCCCTGTTGATACTTTGCCGACTGGATCAGTGCTGCTACCCTGGCTTCCTTGTGTCAATCGAGGTCTTCTTGTCTTCCCTCATCCGACTGATTATCGTCGAAACCGGCTACTCGAGGGGACAGGAACTTCAATTCAGTCGGGAGGACCACCTCAGAGCCATAGACTAGGAAAAAGAGGGTCTGCCCGGTCGCTCGGCTTGGGGTTGTTCTGAGCCCCCGGAGGACCGAGAGCAATTCGTTAACCCAGCGCGTGGCATACAGTTTTAGGCGATCGAAGATTCTGGCTTTGAGCCATTGCAGTACCAATTCGTTGGTGCGTTCAACCTGCCCGTTGCTTCTTGGATGGGCCATCGAAGCGTAGCAGATCTTGATGCCCATCTCCTCGCCCCAATCTTGGAATTCACTACTTTTCAACTGAACGCCGTTGTCGGTGATGATGCAATTGGGTACGCCAAAACGTATGACGATGTCCAGGAAGAACTCGCGCGCTTTGGCTGCCGTAATAACAGCAACCGGCTTGGCTTCGATCCACTTTGTAAATTTGTCGATGGCGACGAAGAGATGAGTAAAACCGCCTTGCGCTCACTTGAGAGGGCCTACCATGTCCAGATTCAAGACGGTGAAGGGCTAAGAGATTGGAATTGTTTGTAGATCCTGAGCTGGCATGTGAATTTTTCGTGCAAAGAACTGACACCCATTGCATCTGCGTACTATGTCTTCCGCATCTGTGGCAGCAGTCGGTCAGAAGAATCCCTGTCGATAGGCCTACCTACCAGAGTGTTGGCTGCCGCGTGGTGCCCACACCCCCCGAGTGGATACAATTGACTAGATCCTTGCCTTCTTGCTCGGATATGCAACGTCTTAGTACCCCGGAACTGCTTTTCATGAAAAGCTCGTCCCCGACAACCTTATAGTTCTTGCTTCGGCGTGTAATGCACTCGGTGAGGCTTCGATCCTCGGGCTACTCATTACGAAGAAGATAATCTAAATAAGGCTGCGTCCAGCCGGGAGCAATCGCCAGTACCTCTGCGCCGGGCTCTGGTTGCTCCTCTTAGTCTTCTCCCAGTGCAGATGGTAGCTTGATGGACGGCTTGTGCAGTTCTTCGACGAAAACACCAGTCGGGACTTGCGCCCAAGTGGATACCATCTACGCTAGCTCGTCCGCTGCTTCATTATCTCGGCGAAGCATGTGTGTTAGCCCCAGGCCGTCGAATCTGTCCTCCAATTTTTGAACCTCCTAGCAGTATGCCGCCATGCTATCGCCAATGCAAGACCACTCCTTTTGAACTTGATTGACCACAAGCTGAGAATCCCCGCGCACCATTAACCGCCGGACGCCTAGCGATGTGGAAATGCGGAGCCCGTGAAGGAGAGCCTCGTACTCGGCGGCGTTGTTACTGACTGGAAATAGGATCTGGATAATATATCGTAGCTTCTTTCCGGTCGTAGATATGAGCAGAATCCCAGCCCCCGTGCCGCCGAGCATGAGGGAACCATCAAAGTACATTGTCCAATACTCAAGTTTCTCCTTTGCTGCTGGGGTCTGAGCCTCTGTCCATTCCGCGACGAAATCGGTCAATACTTGAGATTTAATGGCTAGCCGAGGCCTGAACTTTATCTCAAAGGCTCCAAGCTCGACTGCCCACTTTGCAATCCTCCCGGTGGCTTACTGATTATGAAGTATGTCTCCAAGCGGGAAAGAGGTGACCACCGAAATTTCATGCTCTTAGAAAATAATGCTTAAGCTTCCGTGATGTGAGTAAGACGGCATATAGAAGCTTCCGGACTTGTGGATACCTTGTTTTGGATTCACCGAATACCTCGCTTACGAAGTAGACCGGGCGCTGTACCTTCTAGAGGGAGCCCTGCTCATCCCGTTCAACCACCAGAGCACCGCTAATGACGTGAGTCGTGGCGCCAATGTAGAGTAGGAGGGGCTCCTAAGGCATGGGAAGGACCAATACCGGAGGCGTGTTGAGGAACTTCTTCAATTCTACGAAGGCTTCTTATGCTTCCGTTGTCCACTGAAAACTATCTTGAGGGCGTAAGAGCTTGAAGAATGGTATGTCGCGCTCCCCGAGTCGGAAAACAAATCGGCTGAGTGCCACGATGCATCCAGTGAGCTTCTGCACGTCCTTCTGACTGGTTGGGGGCTTCATCTTCGTGATGGCATTGTATTTCTCTAGATTGGCTTCGATCCCTCGATGAGAGATGATGAATCCGAGTAATTTTCCAGACGGGACCCCGAAAACACACTTCTCGGGATTCAGCTTCATCCGATATGCCCATAGGCTCTCGAATGTCTCGGTCAGATCTATTATGAGGTCCGACCTGGATCTTGTTTTTATGACGACATCATCAACATATGCTTCCACGTTGCGTCCGAGCTGAGTGTGAAAACACCGCTATATGGTGCGCTGATAAGTCGCGCCAGCGTTTTTCAGCCCGAATGGCATTGTGATATAGCAAAAAGCACCAAAAGGCGTAATAAATGACGTCTTGATACAGTCCAGAAAACTCAAGAGCTCACATCCCGAGGTTGAGTCAACCACTTGGTCGATGTGGGGGAGCCCAAAAGGATCCTTGGGACAGGCCTTGTTGAAGTTGGTGTAGTCGACCCACATCCGCCATGTCTTGTTCTTTTTCTGCACCAGGACCGGGTTCGCCAGCCACTCGGGATGATACATCTCCTTGATGAACCGTGCCGCCAGCAGCTTGGTGATCTCTTCCCGAATGGCGTCCTTCCGATCGGGTGCGAATCTTCGCAGACGCTGCTTAATCGGTTTTGCTTTATCGTTAACGTGCAGAGAATGCTCAATCACCTCGCTCGGAACGCTAGGCATGTCCGAAGGTTTCCAAGCAAACACGTCCTAGTTAGCCCGGAGGAAAGTGACGAGCGCGTCTTCCTATTTGCAGTCGAGCCCTGTCCCAATCACAGCTATCTTGGCCGGATCGAAAAGGTATTACGCTATTCTTAGTTTCTTCGGCTGCTTGGATGGAAGTCTTAGCCTGCTTCTTGGCGGGGATATCCCCCTCCTCATGAAGGGATGCAACCTCCAGTCGGATCTTTTCCATCTCGGCAGATGAGTCCAATGCCCGTGCCATCTTGCAGCTTTCGCTGTCGCGGGCTAGGGACTGTTTAATGTCCCAGGGATGGTGATTACACCGTTGGGACCTGCATCTTTAAGACGAGGTAAGTGTAGTTGGGAACAACCATGAATTTGGCAATCCTCGGCCTTCCCAAGATGGCATGATATGCCGTCTCGAAATCGGCCACTTCAAAACTCAGACTCTCAGTCCGATAATTGTCCTTAGTCCCGAACGTGACGGGTAAAGAGATCTATCCGAGTGGTATCGCGGACGTCCTGGGGATTACCCCGTGGAAAGGAGATGATCCCTGCCGCAGCTCGGAACGAGGAATATTCATCTGGTCCAGGGTCTTGACGAAAAAGACGTTAATCCCGCTCCCGCCGTTGATCAGAACCCTCTTTAATTTGCTTCCCCGAATGACCGGATCCAAAACCAGTGGGTACCTCCCCGGGAAGGCAATCCGATCTGGGTGGTCCGATCGATCAAAGGTGATGGGCACCTCAGACCAGCGCAAGTATTTGGGGGTCGCAGGCATGATTGCATTGATCTCCCGAGTGGTAAGCTTCTGCTTCCGCTTGGACTCGTATGCGTCGGATCCCCCGGTTATGTAGTTGATCTCGCGCTCAGCGTCTTGGTAACCTCCGTCAGGCTTTTTGTCGTGACCACCCTTAGCCGCCGACTGCTACGAGTTTTTTTGCGAATTTCTGCGAAATGAGGCAGTCCTTGGCAGAATGTTTTCCTCGCGGATGAAAGGGACATACTGTCCATTACCTTATTGTAGTCGTTGGGCCTTAGGCCGATTGCGCTCCATATTGGCGACCATCTCATCCCCCTTCCGCTTCTTATCCTTGGGCTTGCCCTGTTCGTCGTTTGGCTTCTTTTTTGGGCCTCCGTCGTGGCCACCACGATGGTTCATGATGGCCTCTTCGGCATTGGCCTCTTGGTCCGCCATTGTGAACATGGCCTTGCGAGTTCTCGGGGGGGTCCCAGTCATCCGCTCGATTAGTTCCTCGGATTTGCATCCGGCAAAGAAGGCGTCGATGACCGTTTGCTCCAAAATGTGCCGGATCTCATTCTTCTTCTTGGTGAAGCGCTTGATGAACTCACGAAGAATCTCGTTCTTGTGTCGATGCAGCTGTCCAATCTCCTATCTCCCCACTGGCCTTTCATAGGTCCCTTGGAAATTGGCGATGAACTGTTCCTAGAGGTCGTCCTAAGACTCAATCGAGTTCTCCGGGAGTCCCGTGAGCCAGGTCTGGGATGTTGGGGTCAAAGCGACTGGCAAATAGTTCGCCATGACGTTCTGATCACCTCCTTCCGCGCTGACAGCTAGGCCATAAACCTGCAGCCAATTCTTTGGATCCCTCTCGCCATCGAACTTGTCGATGCCTTTGAGATTAAAACCATCCGGCCAAACCACTCGGCGAAGATCCGGGGTAAAGGCCTGAATCCCCTCCAATGGTTGCGACCGCCTCCGCCTCGGGGATCTACTGCGGTTGTCCCGTCGCGAGTCTTGTTGACGCTCGTGGCGGTGGTCGCGCCGACTGGCGGTGCTCTCGGCCTGATCATCAGTGCGCCGGCTAAGATGGCTACGAGAGTTTTGCTCGCCGTCAATGCCCTCCTGCCGCTTGGCTTCTATGTCCTGACGAAGTTCATGGTCGGCCGTCTGGCAAGAATTGCCGACCGCGGAGGCCCGAGCCCTGCTGCGGTTGGGCGAAGAACGGCTGTGAGCAGTAGCGGTCGGAGCGGGATGCTCCTCGTTCTGTTGAATGGCTGCCATCTCTACCATGGCCGTCGCTCGAGCCAGGGTCTGGAAAAGTGGGCTGCCTTCTAGAAGTTGCGGCGCGATGGTCTCAAGAAGAGTCTTCGAGGCGACGATATTTGCCTGGGGTCGTGTAGACGTCCTGATCCCTTAGCTTTACCGCGCGAAGCTCATTCTGGACGTCGTGGCCGCGGATGTGAAGCTGACGTATACGATCTTGGTCCTCGACTCGGCGCGAGTCCGGATCTACCGCCTCAGTGCAGGCCGCCTCATTCCCGACTGGTTGGGAGGCGGAGTGATGATCTCCCGCGCCAAGGACAAAAACCTCTCGGTAGTTACAGACCTCTGTACTCTCGTCGGACTCAGAGTTGGAGAGCGAGAGACTGACTTGTTCACTCTGTCCAATGGGTTGGCCAGCATTAAGGACACCCACGAACACGGTTGGATCCGATCGGATGGGTCCGACTGGATTAGCAGATTGGTCCCCTGAGTGGTTATCCCCTGTCCAAATCTCAGGAGTAATCTGCGCGAAGGTCGCGGAAGAATTCCCAAGTCCGGATGGAAATCCAGTCAGGGATATCGATTCTTCATTGGGCTGGATGATGTTCGTGCCCGGGCAGGTGAACTCGCAGGGCTCGTCTCTGCACTCTTCGAGGAAAGGCGCGAAGTGAGGCTGTCGATGGATCATCCTGAAGAAAGCGCATGCAGAATTCTCCAAGCCAAAAGGCAATGGGTCCCATTGAACGCGTGCACCTTCTTGTTGAGAGATCTCCTCGGGAGGAGAGAGACAAAGATTGCCGATGCCATCAACGATGAAGTCGAGGGTGCTGAAGTGCAGCATCTGCCCCGTCCTCAGAGCGAAGGGCGGCGATCTTGGAGATGCCATCCGGCTTGAGAGATGATCTTGATGCTGCCCCCTACCTGACGCGCCAACTGTCGACTAGTGATTAACTGGGGGTCACCGTCGGCAATGAATTTGTACGAGGGGCGTTAGTAAGAACCAAACTAGATGGTAGCACAAGACCGGGTTTATATAGGTTCAGGACCTCAGCACCGAGGTAATACCCTACTTCCTGTGCTCTGGTATTATGATTGATCAAGATGCAAGATGCAAGATGACCAAGATGATGGCAATGAGTGCTCTATGATGTTGTGTATATCTATGGCCTCTACCCCCTCCCTATAAAGTGTAGGGGGAGATAGAGTTTACATGGTAGCACGTGATTCACGGTACCTAATTCTGTTACGCCATTACATGACATGCAAGTATTGATCTCCTAATTACATGGAGCTTGATCATATCCTCGGGAACTTCCTTGGTATTCAAGTAAACCGTAGCCCGAGTGGTCTTTATCCAATCGGCCGACTTAGATCGCCCCCCATCTGCTCCCTTATGGGCCTTCTAGAGGATACACGTGGCCCATGTAGTCCACAATGGGCCGCATCCGAGGCCGGGCCGGTTCGTTCGTCGGGTTGGCCCGAAGTGATTTAAACCTTTTTAAGTGAATTTATTATTTAGATAAATGCCGAATTAGCTTTAGAACTATTAAAAATAGCTAGAGGCTTCCAAAAATTATAGAGAAAATTGAATAAATACTAGATACCATTTCTGATTTTATAAAATATAAAAAGTAGCCACTGTAAAGGGGAATTTGCACTGTTAGTTGTAATTGTTGTTTTCCTATATAAAAAGGAGTTAAACTAATTATAGAGTATTTGTTGGTTATATTAATTAATGATTTTGACCCTAATTGTCCATTAGGAATGTATTGGTTAGGTAAATGCCTTAATAAACCTAGAATTTTTTAATTTAGTATTTCCACTTAAATATAATCATAGGAGTATTTTATTGCTGAGTAGCAACAAATAACTAACAATTCCTTTTTTTAGTTCAACAATGAGGTGGTCTTAGAAAATAAGATAATAAGGATTATAACTTAGGATTATCTCTTTTATTTAGAAGCACCTAGAGTATGTCAACTCCAATAAACCTTACCCCGTACGTTAGTTGCATTTCGAAAAGTCGTGGTCTTATGTCACTTAGAAACCCAAGGAAATTATAATAAATTACCATAAGGACTAGATAATACCTTGTAATTGGAGGAAGTTAGGATAGGCCATCACCAGTTCAATTTATTTTGCAGGAGAATAACCCTATAAAGTGTCGTCATCGTATGTCGCCCGTATAACCCTAAGGACACCAAAACCATAGGGGGTTACTACCTAGGAGAAGCATCACGACAAATAGTATATTTCAAAAATTTGGGATATTACAATCGTATTAAGCCCAATGGCAACTTTGTCTTATTTCACAATAGGGTTTCATAATCGACTAAAAATCTTTTGACACCTGAATTCCTAGAAAATTTATGATTATTACTAAGGGATATTAGAGACATTATAAGACTATTAACCTAGCACCGTTCGTAGGTTTCCTTTGGTAAGTAATTAGTGATCTTACGCAATATTTGGCTATATAGAAGGCAAACCAGAATGATTCGCTTGTTAACAGAAATTAGAACTACGTAGGGAAGGGTGAAGGAGAATTATATATATATTATCATACACCTAGAATTCATTAGTAGCTAGGAACGATTCTCCATCGATAAAGATCATGGCTAAGGTACAATACACACTGTCCTGTAAGAGTCCAATACAACTATTAAGAAGGCGGATAACGAGTGTATGTAATATAATTCAAAATAAAATGCGTACACTTAATTTCAAACTTAAGATTAAATCTCGGCAAGGGAACTTAATTGGAATACCGGACCCGTGAGCCCTCTATAAAGTTTATCTCTTTATAGGAACTCATGGAAGTCTCTTAGTTGGAATAACGTAGAGATGCTAGGGTAGCCTACGTAGACTCGCTACTATGTTCGTAGAAGCAATTGCATATCGTGCATCATGTTTAACCCGCAGCGTGGTGTTTATCTGTGCCATTCGGTTCCTGTCGGTAGACCCCATGGGATTAAGGAGGATCTCGAGGTGAATCAAGATCCACGGTTGGGATACAAGTCGTCCACGCGAGTTAACACTCACTCTTTAGATGTAGCTCGTATTAGGGAGAGATTGCGACTTTCCCTAATGCGGATTAACATCACTAAATATCATGTTCATTACCTAGTTCCCTGTTAATTATTTTGTTTATTAATTAAATGCATGCTTAGTAAACTATCTAATTGTTAATCATGCAATATTTATACATGCCTGCGTTTGAACTGCTTAGCCTTAATGACTGCCTTGATTGTGAATACTCTTGATAGCCTATGATTAGTCTGGTAACCACTTTAACCCCACCTAATGGGTAAAACTTGCTTAGACTGGGTTAGGTTTAGCAATCTTATGGCTAATCGCCACGGAACGGTGAACCGATATTCACCGGTCATCCATTCTTCTCATTCAATATGATATAACACATGACAGTTAGGGCTATTAGTTGCATGTTGGGCTGATTGTGTTTGGGGTGAGGTTATGTAGGAAGTCGGTCTGATTTTGGTCGGATTGGTTGGGATAGTCCAAGTGTGGTGTGGTCAATGATCGTGGAAGTAGAGATTTACCGGTGGGTTGCCCCTCGATGACATACTGATGGATGATTAAGACACGAGATGCCTTGTGCTGGGTTTAGCCAGGGCTTACCCAGGAGGAGCGCGGAGTAATATGTGTAGCAGGGAGATCGCTGCCATCTGATGGATGGTTCCAACACAACGCGTGGCCGTCGCGAGGAGTACGGTTCTTGGATCGTCAATTGTGAGCGCTCTGCGGAGGCCCTCTGGGACCATTCTCGATAGGGACCAGCATTGGTCATCACCGAGGGTGATAATGGCCACACATCCCTAGGGTGACGGTCGGCTAGTGAGGACTGGCAACCCCCTAGGCCGAGGCGGGTATGCCATGGCATGGTTGGTCCACAACAGGATTGCCAAATACTGTAATGATGGTGGAACTAGGGAAGCTTGGGGGCAACCGGAAGAAAGACGAGATGATTGGTTAAGCTGGATATGGGTATTGGATCGGTTGAGTTGGTTGTGAACTTGGACAAGAGTTGGTCAAGTTTGAGTAGGTTACTTTAAGGTTGGTCATCAAGGTCTGTCGGTTGGGCTTGGGTTGTGTGCCTTGGTTATGTTTGTACTTGTGCTGAATCCCCTTATGATTAAAAGAAACATTAATACCTGATACTAGATAGGGTAATCTGAACTCATCTTAAAACTGGTTTTATGCGAATAAAATAACCTCTTCCCCTAATCAAAGCCTCCTGACATTAAGTGTATTAAGAGGAGTGTTAACTAGCCAGCGTTTGGATGACGCTGACCTCGCATAACTCCACTCTTTTAGATTAAGTTAAGGAGAAGGATTTGTTCGAGTGTTACGAAGGAGATGACCCGGCTAAGATGGCCATGATGCGGTTTAGGGTTTGCTCCAGTCGCCTGCAGGAATGCATAGCCGTTGGAGGATAATTTGGTTAATCTTATATGCTCTGCTAACTCTGATGGTTTACCTATAACAGTTGTACGGCCTCTCGGCTTATTTAATATTAAGCCTGCGTAATGCAACCAATTATGTAATACTCCGAATAATGAAACATATGTCTGTATGGTACTCGGCTATGTATTGCATGCACTAGAGTACTAATCCAGGGTCTAGTGCATGTGAACAGCGGCTCTCTGGTAAGTATAAAATTGAGGGCTGATAGTTAGGTCCCAACCAGCATACCTACGACACAAATCTAGTCTCTCTCTTCGCTTCTCCAGCCATGACTTGATCTTGCTAAGGACCAGAGGTTTTACAACATTGCTAGCAAACCTCAGCAATCTGATGGAGCTGTACCTCGGTGGAGGGTATATATTTGCTAGTAGAGGAGTGGTGTAACACTCTTGCGACGCATACTCGTCACCTTGAGATTCTTGGCTCGGCGGGTTGTCGTCTCTATGGCGCCATTCATCTATCCCTCTCTGTACTTCGCTCTCTTACGGTGATCGACCTATCTTTCAATGACGGCTTATCTGGTGTGGTTGCAGATTTCTTTGCGGATTTCCTCAATCTCAGTGTACTTCAACTTGGTGGTTGTGATTTTCATGGGCTTTTTCCTCCAAGGGTATTTCAATTCAAACATTTGAGTCCCTGATGTGTCTCATAATCCAAACCTCTCGGGACATATGCCAGATTTTCTGAACGGCAGTTCTTTACAGGCATTGAATATGTTTGACACTAATTTTCCGTAGTACAAGCCCAAACTTCTTCAGCAATCTCATGTCTCTCCATGAGCTAGCTATAAACTGGAAATACAATAATGTCAGTAGACTTCTTTCATCCTCACGGATGTCCTTGTGGATGTTGGAGTTGTCCGAGTTACAATCAACTGAGTCATCATTCTCATGGATCAGGGACCTCAAGAACTTAACAGATCTGACATTTTTTTACTGCAACTTCTCTAGTACAGCGCCCCCTTGGATTGGCAATCTCAGTGTTGCGTGCAAGCACACAACGAGGTGGGGATACGACCCTTGACACGGGCGATACGAGTTGTTGTCGAAGCTAACACCAAGGCTGTTATCGGTGCCACCGCATATGAGATCTAAATTTCAACTTTTTTTACTTTATTCCTTGGATGATGATAAAAGATACACGACCCTCCCTTTTATAGGAAGCACTAATGACATGAACCCTAAGGAAAAGACTGACTTGATCTCTAAGAAAATACTTGACTTGGCAAAGAATATATTTCTAATAAAGAGAAACCAATTGTTGGGTTGTGGCCCACTCGTTGAGTAAAAGAGGAAGAGAGGAGCAACAGAATCGCGGCTTCACCCTGTAGGTTTTCCCACGCAGCGAGGGGGGTGGTGGCGGTTTGTGGTCAGAACGGCTAGCTCCACTGGTGCAGAGGCGTGCAGCGCATGGCCATGGTGGCCTGACTTCTCGGGACTCGTTGCGTCGACGCCGCCTATATGGGAAGCACACACTCTCTCTCTCTCTCGGTTGGATTTTTTGTGTGCTTTGGATAGTCCCCTCTGCTCCCCCTAGTTCTGCTGCTGCTGTTCGCCGGCGTTTTAGGGTCCTTGCCGGTCGACGCGAGCTGTTGTGGTGGTGTTCTTCCTTGACTTGGTTCCCAGTGACCACGGGGTGGTCGCCATAAGCTCGCTGCTGCTCCTCTTTGCATCCCAGGCTCCTCCCGCGGCCTCGGCCGTGGTTGGGGCGACGGCATCGTATCTCCGGGGTCATTCATCGGCGGCTGCAAACTGTGTTTCGGTGATCTGATTTCTAGGACAGTGCACTTAGCACGCTTTGCTTCTTCATTGTCGGCTCAAATCCGATGCTACGTAAGTGCTTCGATTTCCTCTTTTGTGCAGCAGACCAATTGGTGATTTGGGGACCTGTTCGTTTGAACAGGGGCTAATCCCGATTAGGGTATATGCACTGTTTCTGTGGGCTTGAGTTGCTCGATGATGGTTGATTAAGTTTGAGGCTTGATTAATTTGTTCATCAAAGAAATTTGCTAGACCAAGATAAGTACTGCTCTTAGCTTTCACTTTGGTGGCTCGATGTGTGTGGTTTAGCGCTTGAAGTAAAGTTAATCGATCAATTTACTGGTGCGTTGTTTATATCTAAATTTGGAGAAATAGTGTTGTTGGTTGAACTTTGTAAGATCAAGCCTTCCATGGGCTTAATGTTTTGGTAATTGATGCCAACTGGGCCTCGACGGATCGCATCAAGGCTAAGAATGTTATTTGCTAGTTCTTCTATTTTTCTTGTGTGAAATCGCTTCGCCCATCCGCCCATTGATGTCTGCAAGCTCATCTCTCTGGTTGTAGGTCCCATCGAGCACAAGTTCCAGTTCATCCGAGTGAGTTCGAGCGGGTTCTAGAGATGCAGTGTCCGAGGTTCGAGAGAGTTCTGAGTGGGATAGCTGTCCAAGATTCGAGTCTCTTAGCGCCTAAGTCTTGAAAGTGCCAGAAGTCTCCTAAGCCACTTTCCGGTGTCCAAGGGTTTCTTAGCGCCTAAGTCACCGGGTTCCGCCTAAGTCATCCAAGTGTTCCCGCCGAGTCCACAAAGCGACAAAATCCAAAAACCAAGCCCTAGACGAAGACAAGCGAGAGAGGTGTCCGAGGGTGCGGAGAGTGGTTTCTATAGAATTTATGGTTTATCCATTTAGAAATAGGTGGTGAAACTTAGTTAGTTGGATAGCCCTTTCTCTTAGCTTTTGGAATGCCCAAGATCATAAAAAACGGAGTTCGGGAGCAAAAGTTATGAATTTTTTAGTATTTGGCCGAGGCGCGGTTGGAGCTTGTCGGACGGAGTCCGATAAGCCGTCGGACGGCGTCCGACAGAGCACATTTTTTCTTGTCGGACGGAGTCCGATAAGCCGTCTTGACGGCGTCCGACAGAGCACAATTTTGCCCGAAAAATCTTGTCGGACGGAGTCCGATAAGCCGTCAGACGGCGTCCGACAGAGCACAGTTTGGCCTCAAAAATCTTGTCGGATGGAGTCTGATAAGCCGTCGGATGGCGTCCGACAGAGCACAATTTTGGCCTAAAACCCTGGTCGGACGGAGTCCGATAAGCCGTCGGACGGCGTCCGACAGAGTACGAATTTGGGGACAAAATCTGGTCGGACGGAGTCCGATAATTCTCCGGACGGCGTCCGATGGATTGATTCGAAACTCGGGGAAAATGAATCTGAGCTGTCCATTGTTAGGGTTTCGCCTTGTGCCTATAAATAGGGGCTTGGAGCACGGGAGAAACCTGAGAGAGCCTAATCTAGCAGCCACCCCTTTGCCCTAGCCACCAAGAGAGCTCCTCCCATGGTTCCCATCTCCACCTAGGGTTCCATGTGCTTGAGAGATTGAGAGGGAGAAGAAGAGAGGAAGAGGAAGAAGAAGGTGCCCCCTACCTCCTCTCATCCATCCCCAAGGTTTGCCCCTTGTCCCATGGTGTTCTTGCCCTAGTTGCCATGGTGGGAGAGAAGGGTAGTGGTGAGAGACGGTCTCCGATCTTGTGCTCTTGGGACTTCGCCACGGAGAGATCGTCGCCACACCACGAGCTTCATCAACCGAACGACTACATCAACTGTGCCACAAACCCACCATCCGTTGGTGGTCACCGCCTTGTGTGGGGTGCATCCTCTCCATCCGTTGGAGCCACAAGTCCGCTGTGTGTGGCATGCCACCTCCGTGTGTCGGTGGTGCCAAGGTGTCCGTGTGTCGGATCCAAATCCTCCATGTGTTGGGGGTACCTCATGTGTTGAGGTGAAATCCACGTGTGTCGGTGGTCGGTGCCGTGTGTCTGGTGCGGTGGGGTGTGAGACCTCGTGTGAGAGAACTCGCCTGTGTGAAGGTTTGGAGCTCGCCTACCATGTGTTGGTGAAGAGCTACCACGAGTGGATTGAGGGCTAGGAACGAAGGGTTCCGACTTCTCTGTGTGAGAAGTTTCCTCAACGGAGACGAGGTGTTCATGTGTTGAGCATCGAACTTCGGAAACAACTCGGTTTGCGCCTTCTTGTCTCATTCATTTACTTCCGCACATTAACTTGATCGCTTGCATGTGAGTGCCATCGAGCCTCCTAGTAGTCGCTTGTGTCTCATTGTGATCGCCGCAACTAGACTCTAAATCCATCGATAGCTTGGGTTCCTAATTTGACTAATTAAGCAAGTTTAATTGAGTGAAATAAAATTTGAAAAGAGCCGATTCACCCCCTCTCGGCCTAGGATCCTTACAAGTGGTATCGAGCTGGGTTTCTAGTTGCTTAACCGCATAGAGATGGTCGACGGGGTAGTGTAGCCGCCAATAGGATTCTCTCGCTTAGTGGCACTAATTTTGGTTTTGGAAGTTGCATGAAAGTATTTCTACAAGCCATGGGAATGGAAGTTTGAGGGTTGTAGAGTCTCCTCATGGTGTCACACTCACTAACAACATACTGCCACACCAAAGACAAAACAAACTCTTAGAGACCGATGCTAAGGCTATGAACGCTTTGTTTTGTGGTTTGAGCATGGAGGTCTTCGATAGAGTTAGCAATCTCACTAGTGCACACGACATATGGATCACACTCATTGAGATTCACGAGGCACTTCTATTTGTTAAGGAGGGTAGACTAGTAGTTATCAAGGAGCGTTATGATCGATTGAATGCTTCCAAATGAGAATGTCAATGCTATGTTTACTCGGCTTAACCCCATCCTTAACGAGCTTAAGGGCTCGGTCACACTATTGCAAATGATGAAGTGTGCAGGAAGATGTGCGGATCCTCCCAAGAAGGACTAGGGACATCATCACCTATCTCACCCAACGGTGACATGGAGAAGCGGCACCCCTGACTTTGCTCAAGAAGATCACCGCACATGAGATGATGCTTCTCAATGATCTAGAGGATTCCCTGCCCAAAGAAAGAATCAAGTGATCGCCTACAAGGCTAGTGGATCCAAGCGAGTGATCCCAAGTCAAGTCAAGTCGAGAATGAGGTGAGATGACATGGAGCGAGATCGAGGATGGCTTCCAACACTTTGGCCTGTTCATGAAGCAAAGTGGCGGTTCATGAACAAGAATAGCTATGGTAGCAGGAAGAGGATGAGCAGAAACTCACATGCATCATACCGATGCTATGAGTGTCAGGAGAAGGGACATATTGCTTCGATGTGTCCTCAGAAGGGCAATACCAAGTACAAGGACAAAGGAAGGGAGAAGGGTGATGGCGAGAAGCCAAGACGGAAGGACTACAAGAAGAATCCCTAAGTCGATTCAAGGGTCGCCTCACAAGGCAAGAGGCTAGCCTTTGTGGGGAATGGGTGACCGATGATACCTCAATGACACGTCGGTTTCAAGTGATGACGAGGAGTCAAGTGGCCAAGGATTGGCCGGCATGGCAATCACTCAGTTGTGCCACCACCGCCACCTTCCTCCAAGATGTCTCACGGTCGTCACTTGAGCCTCAAGAGTGGTTCTCCGATGATGACGAAGTCGGCTTCCTCTACTTCCACTACACCTGAGGCGACATCGACTCCGACCGACATCGCCAAGTGCTTGATGGTCAAGCCATCTAGAAATGAGGTTTGTGACTCTGACTCTTAACCCGAAGATGAGGCGGAAGTTGCTAGAGGTTACCTTGCTCAAGCACTTGACTTTCTTGAAAAGGAAAGATCAAGAAACATGAGACTTCAAGAGCGTCTTAATGACTTAAATGCTAGGTTCAATGATCTTGTGTCTAAGCATGAATCACTAGAAACTGAACATGACTCCATGATGGGTTCTAGTAATGCTATGACTAAGAAAACAAGTGTGCTAGAAGAAGAGAATAGGGCTATGAATGAGTCGGTAGAACATCTCCTTGCTACAATTCATGAGCTTAGGGCTAGTAATGAGCGGCTTCTAGCCGATAATGCTTCCATGATTGCTTTGCCTGTTGCTCAATCTGTTGATGTCCCTGATTGTCATGCTTTGGTTGATGTTTTGCCTGCTATCTTGCCTGTTCCTAGTGATGTTGTTGATGATGTTCCTGCATGTTCCATAATTGTTGCACCTCCTAGGGTTGATAGCTCTACTTCATGTGATGATTTGATTGACTTGACCCTGATTGCTTCTAGCTCTAGTGGTTCCTCTAGCAATGCTCATGACTGTACTCCTGATAATTGCAAATTTGCTTTAGCTGCTAGGGAATTAGCTATTGAGAATGGTGAACTTAGAGCTAAACTTGAAAAATTTGATATAGGACTTGGGAAGTGCTATGAGGGTAGTCTGGCCTTGAATAAGATGCTCAAGGAACAAAGAAAACCTTCCTTAAAGGGTGGCTTGGGTTTTACCCCTGAGAAGCCAAAGGGAGGAAGAAATCCAAAGTGTTCCTCGAGCATCCGCCAAGAGGGCAAGGTTACCATCATGCTCATCCCAAGAAGAGAAGCAACTCTGGGTCTAACAAATTGCAAACTAACAACAATGCTCCTAGGATGCACAATGGACACCGCACATGGCAAGGACCTCCTAGGCACTATAACTCCACATGGCAACAAAGAAATCATAGTGCCTGGCAATATGGTCCTAAGTATAACACTTGGAATGGTCCTAGGTTTCACAACAACTGGCAAGGTCCTAGGTTCAACACTTGGCATTCACCTAGGCAAAACTTCTAGCATGGTCCTCCTAGGCACAACAATGGTAGACCAATCCCTCCTAGGAACCAAAATCGCAACACTCCCAACCACACACAACCAAGACTTCCTAGAGCACATTCTGAATTATACGGTCACTACCTGCTCAAGAAAAATGTTCAAGGTAGGATGACTGCTAGATTTGTTGGGCTCAAGGCTGAGAATGAGCACAAGGCACATGTTTGGGTGCCCAAGTCATTGATTGATCGCTTTGCTCCTGTTGCTTCTAGCTTGAAGGTTAACCCTCGGGGACCTCCTGTGTGGGTCCCTGAGTCACATAAGTGATCTTCTCATTTGACAGTGAACTACGGAGTGGAGGGTGCCATTGATCATCGACATGGGTGCACCCAACACATGACCAAGCAACCCCGGTTGTTCACCTCAATAGGGGAGGAAGGCAAGATTCCCCCCAAGGTCACTTTTGGAGATGGAAGCAAGAGCAAGGTACTTGGAGTTGGAAAGGTAGCAATCTCTTCTGATCTTTCAATTGACAATGTGCTGCTAGTAAAAACTTTGAGCTATAATCTTCTCTCTGTTGCCCAAATATGTGATTTGGGGTTCCATTGTAATTTCTCACCTGAGGGCTTGTTGGTTTTGGACAAAAATGAAAATCTTGTGTTTAAAGGCTTTCGGTTTGAAAACTTGTTTCTTGTGAACTTTAATGAACCTGCCGCATCCGTCTCGACTTGCCTTGTCGCCAAAGTCTCTCTTGGTTGGCTTTGGCATAGGCGTCTTGGGCATGTCGGCATGGCAAATTTGAAGAAACTTTTCAAAAACGAGTTGATTCTCGGGGTGCAAGATGTGACATTCGAGAAAGACAAGCTATGCAGTGCCTGTCAGGCCAGCAAGCAAGTGGCAAGCTCACATCCTGCCAAAAATGTCATGTCTACATCTCGACCTCTCGAGCTTATACACATGGATCTTTTTGGGCCAACAACATATGTGAGTATCGGGGGAAATCTTTATTGCCTGGTCATTGTTGATGACTTCTCCCGATACACTTGGGTTTTCTTTTTACCTGATAAAACTCCAACTGGAGATGTTTTCAAAAAGTTTGTAAAGAAAGCCCAAAATGCTTTTGAGTGTACCCACAAGAAGGTGAGAAGTGACACCGAACGGAGTTCACTAACACTTCGTTGAGTACGTTACGTGATGAGTTAGGATTGATCACTAGTTCTCGACCACCTACACCCCTCAAACAAAATGGGGTGGTTGAGAGGAAGAACAGACGCTCATTGAGATGGCAAGGACAATGTTAGATGAGTACAAGACTTCACATCTTGCGGGTGAAGCAATCAATACAGCTTGTCACCGCATCAATAGGCTGTACCGTCACAAGCTTCTGAAGAAGACGTCCTACGAGCTGCTTGTGGGAAGACGACCCAATGTCTCCTACTTCAGGATTTTTGGCTGCAAGGTCTACATCAAGAAGAAGCGGGAGCACTTGGGCAAGTTCCAGAGTAGAGTGGACACGGGAGTCTTCTTGGGATATTCACCAGAGGGTCTTCCTTCGTGGTGTACAATGAGAACAAAGGGTCGATTGAAGAGACTGTGATGTGAAGTTCGACGAGTCGAATGGAAGTCAAGGGAGCATGAGAACCTGGATGATGTGGATGGTGAGCAGTTGGCTAGAGCGGTGGAGGAGATGCCAGCTGGTGATGTGAGACCGGTAGAGGTTCAGAGGGAGACCGAGGTTGTTGCTCCACCCTCACACCGAGCGAGTACCTGAGTCGGGGAGCTTCACCTCAAAGTGTTAGCTCAAGCCTTGATCGATTCGAGGCGAGAGACAAGATGTGAGCGGATCTGTAATCGGATGAGCTACCACCCCAGTTGATCAAGACCCATCACACCATTGCTCGTGATCACCCAGCTGATCAAGTGATTGGGGACTTGACTCACGGTGTGCAAACAAGGTCTAGGACTGACCCGACTACGTGAGCACACGACGCTTGTGTCGAGCTTGAGCCAAAGAAAGTGGAGGAGGCATCGAATGACCTAGATGGATCAATGCGATGCACGAGGAGTGAACAACTTTGAGAGAAACAAAGTCGGACTTTGGTAAAGAGGCCGAGCGATCGCAACGTGATTGGCACCAAGTGGGTATTCAAGAACAAGCAAGATGAGTTTGGATTGGTGGTGCGCAACAAGGCTAGGTTGGTCGCTCAGGGCTTCACACAGATCGAGGGTATAGATTGTGGAGACACCTATGCTCCCGTGGCCCGTCTGGACGCTATTAGACTGCTTGTGGCGTTCTCTACGTGCCACAACATCGCTCTCAAGCAGATGGATGTGAAGAGTGCTTTCCTCAACGGGTACATAGGAGAGCTAGTGTATGTGGAGCAGCCTCCGGGGTTTGAAGATGCACGTCACCCTTATCATGTGTACAAATTGTCAAAGGCTTTGTATGGTCTCAAGCAAGCACCCAGGGCATGGTATGAAAGACTGAGGGACTTCCTCATCGGCAAGGGATTCACAGTTGGAAGGGTCGACTCGACACTATTCACCAAGGTGGTGGATGGAGACCTGCTTTACGTGTGTATATGTGGATGACATCATCTTCGGCAGCACAAATGAGTCCTTGGTCAAAGAGTTCAGCGACATGATGAACAAGGAGTTCGAGATGTCGATGATGGGCGAGTTGAACTTCTTCTTGGGATTTCAAATCAAGCAACTCAAGACCGGACATTCATATGCCAAGAGAAGTACATCCACGACCTCCTCAAGCGCTTGGCATGGATGACCGCAAGCCAATCCGGACACCAATGGGAACGAATCGCCACCTCGACCTCGACAAAGAAGGTAAATATGTCGACCAAAAGCTTTACTGCTCCATGATTGGTGCTTTGCTCTATTTGATCGCATCTAGGCCGGACATTATGTTTAGTGTGTGCATGTGCGCTAGATTTCAAGCCTCCCTAGAGAAATGCATATGATCGCTGTGAAACGAATACTTGATACGAAACACACACCTAGCATAGGTCTTTGGTTCCCGAAGGGTCTGCGCGGTTTGAGCTCCTAGGCTATTCTCGACTCAGATTATGCGGGTGCAAGATTGATCGCAAAAGCACTTCGGGGCATGTCACTTCTTGGGTAGGTGTCTTGTGTCATGGGCGTCAAAGAAACAGAACTCCGTGGCGCTATCTACCGTTGAGGCTGAGTATATAGCGGCGGGGAGTTGTTGTGCACAATTGCTTTACTTGACACAATCACTGTTTGATTTTGGGCTAAAACTTGACCATGTGCCTCTTCTATGCGACAACGAGAGCGCGGTGAAGATAGCGTGCAACCCGGTCCAACACTCACGGACCAAGCACATTGATGTCTGTCATCATTTTCTTCGGGATCATGTGACAAAGGGCGACATTGTGCTTGAGCACGTGCGGACAGAGGACCAGCTTGCCGACATATTCACCAAGCCACTCGATGAGGCACGATTCTGCAAATTGAGAAATGAGTTAAACATCTTAGATAAGTCAAACATTGCCTGAGTTGATCGCGTGGTTATGTCATTCATTGCAAATCTTTTAAGCCAATTTGAGCATTTAGGTGCCTTGCTTGTTATACTAAGTGCTATTCATTGCCTAGATGTTCATCACTTGATTTTGATAGCTATAGTATGTGTTCATTCTGTCACTAGCTCAACTTGTGCTTAACTCAATATATCATGCAATTGGAAGCCATGAGCATGTGTTAGGAGGGCTATAGCTTCTAGTCTCATTTGATTGCTCTAAATTTTTTGGTGGATCATGTGCTTCTAAGTCTAGATTATGTTCTTCCATTTTGCACATGTCTTTACTTCGCTAACTTGAGCAATTTTGAGAAAATGTTGAGCCAAAATTATAAAATGTGCTAAAATATGAATAAGGCCACAATTGGTCATACATGTCTCACCAATGCCTCCTCGATGAGATAGCTTGCCATGGCACTAGGCATGAACTTAGGGGGAGTTTTGGATGACCGAGACGCTCATCTTCAGTGTCATGCTGGGTGGCGTCGCCTATGGTTTGAGACATGGCAAAATTTGAGAAAATGCAAAGTGCAAAAATGTAAAATCTTTTTTAAAAAAATTGAGCTCAACCAAAAATGTTTTTAGTCTCAAATAGGCACGGTGATAGCATGATCTTGTGACATTGTGACCTTGAGATGGCTAGATTTTAAGTGTGGTGGACTTATGGGCGTGTTTGCACTAGTATAACCTCCAAAGCTCTTAATTTGTTGTTAATCCCATGTTTTGCTACTTTGTGGTCATTGATGCCAAAGGGGGAGAAATAATGGCAAATCCATGCTTTGGAAACACTTTGGGCATTGTTATGTTTTGGGATGCAAAGGGGGAGAATTGACTTTGAGTTACAAGTGATATCTTAGGAGATGCTTTGCTCCTAGGATGATGTGAAGTGATATCTTAGGAGATGCTTTGCTCCTAGGATGATGTGATAGTATTCTCAAGTAGTATGCATTGATTTAGTGGGAGCTTATGTCTATTCTTGCAATGGCATGGAGCAATGTTTCTGAGCTAACCCATTGCACCAGAGATTGTATTTGTACTTTGTCATGTTGGATTTGTAGGTGTTGTCATCAATTACCAAAAAGGGGGAGATTGTAAGATCAAGCCTTCCATGGGCTTAATGTTTTGGTAATTGATGCCAACTGGGCCTCGACGGATCGCATCAAGGCTAAGAATGTTATTTGCTAGTTCTTTTATTTTCCTTGTGTGCGAAATCGCTTCGCCCATCCGCCCATTGATGTCTGCAAGCTCATCTCTCTGGTTGTAGGTCCCACTGAGCACAAGTTCCAGTTCATCTGAGTGAGTTCGAGCGGGTTCTAGAGATGCCAGGTGTCCAGGGTTCGAGAGAGTTCCTGAGTGGGATAGCTGTCCAAGATTCGAGTCTCTTAGCGCCTAAGTCTTGAAAGTGCGAAGTCTCCGGAAGCCACTTTCGGTGTCCAAGGGTTTCTTAGCGCCTAAGTCACCGGGTTCCCGCCTAAGTCATCCAAGTGTTCCCGCCGAGTCCACAAAGCGACAAAATCCAAAAACCGAAGCCCTAGACGAAGACAAGCGAGAGAGAGGTGTCCGAGGGTGCCGGAGAGTGGTTTCTATAGAATTTATGGTTTATCCATTTAGAAATAGGTGGTGAAACTTAGTTAGTTGGATAGCCCTTTCTCTTAGCCTTCCGGAATGCCCAAGATCATAAAAAACGGAGTTCGGGAGCAAAAGTTATGAATTTTTTAGTATTTGGCCAGAGGGCTTTGGAGCTTGTCGGACGGAGTCCGATAAGCCGTCGGACGGCGTCCGACAGAGCACATTTTTTCTTGTCGGACGGAGTCCGATAAGCCGTTGGACGGCGTCCGACAGAGCACAATTTTGCCCGAAAAATCTTGTCGGACGGAGTCCGATAAGCCGTCCGACGGCGTCCGACAGAGCACAGTTTGGCCTCAAAAATCTTGTCGGACGGAGTCCGATAAGCCGTCGGACGGCGTCCGACAGAGCACAATTTTGGCCTAAAACCCTGGTCGGACGGAGTCCGATAAGCCGTCGGACGGCGTCCGACAGAGTACGAATTTGGGGACAAAATCTGGTCGGACGGAGTCCGATAATTCTCTGACGGCGTCCGATGGATTGATTCGAAACTCGGGAAAAATGAATCTGAGCCGTCCATTGTTAGGGTTTCGCCTTGTGCCTATAAATAGGGGCTTGGAGCACGGGAGAAACCTGAGAGAGCCTAATCTAGCAGCCACCCCTTGCCCTAGCCACCAAGAGAGCTCCTCCCATGGTTCCCATCTCCACCTAGGGTTCCATGTGCTTGAGAGATTGAGAGGGAGAAGAAGAGAGGAAGAGGAAGAAGAAGGTGCCCCCTACCTCCTCTCATCCATCCCCAAGGTTTGCCCCTTGTCCCATGGTGTTCTTGCCCTAGTTTCCATGGTGGGAGAGAAGGGGTAGTGGTGAGAGACGGTCTCCGATCTTGTGCTCTTGGGACTTCGCCGCCGGAGAGATCATCGCCACGCCACGAGCTTCATCAACCGAACGACTACATCAACCGTGCCACAAACCCACCATCCGTTGGTAGTCACCGCCTTGTGTAGGGGTGCATCCTCTCCATCCGTTGGAGCCACAAGTCCGCCGTGTGCCATGCCACCTCCGTGTGTCGGTGGTGCCATGGTGTCCGTGTGTCGGATCCAAATCCTCCATGTGTTGGGGGTACCTCATGTGTTGAGGTGAAATCCACCGTGTGTCGGTGGTCGGTGCCGTGTGTCGGTGCCGGTGGGGTGTGAGACCTCTCGCGTGTGAGAGAACTCGCTTCCGTGTGAAGGTTTGGAGCTCGCCTACCATGTGTTGGTGAAGAGCTACCACGAGTGGATTGAGGGCTAGGAACGAAAGGGTTCCGACTTCTCTGTGTGAGAAGTTTCCTCAACGGAGACGTAGGTGTTCATGTGTTGAGCACCGAACTTCGGGAAACAACTCGGTTTGCGCCTTCTTGTCTCATTCATTTACTTCCGCACATTAACTTGATCGTTTGCATGTGAGTGCCATCGAGCCTCCTAGTAGTCGCTTGTGTCTCATTGTGATCGCTTTCGCAACTAGACTCTAAATCCATCGATAGCTTGGGTTCCTAATTTGACTAATTAAGCAAGCGAATTGAGTGAAATAAAATTTGAAAAGAGCCGATTCACCCCCCCCCCTTCTCGGCCTAGGATCCTTACAAACTTGAAACTAGTTGGTGCAGTGTGTAAGTGGGCTGCCGTTCGGCTCCATTTTGTGGTTGTTTTTCTAGCCGAATTGCTACATTGATCTTTTTATTTACTCTGGTGCACCCTGCTATTACTTTGTCATACACATAGAGCAGTGATTATTTCTTTTGTGCATGAGCAGTGCTGGTGTAGGGTTGTAATCCTGAATTTTCAGATTTAATAACCTGTGTTATATTGCCCAAATTATATGTTGGATGGCTAATTTATTTAGCAACCCATAATTTGCTATCTGAGAGCACTATAATGATCTTTAACCTGAGCTTTATATTGGTTTTGTCTCATTTGTTGGTTGCCATGATTATTGAGATGAACTTGATCATGAATTTATTTGCTTCCATGTTTCTATTCGAGGAATTCATGATTTTGTTTGTATATCATGGCACTCTATTACTTGCTATTTTTTGTGAATTATTTATCCATTTTGCTTAGACTACATTGTTTCCAACACTAATAAGGTAATATATAACCCTAACCGCGGCGGGACCGTGTGCTATAGTATCATGGTACTGTTCATGGGCTACGTCTTGGTAAGCCTGCCCATATCACTTAGCAACTTAATGAACTTGGCAATTGTTGGTTCTATCTCCTCTGGACCTATGCCACCAGAAATTGGGAGTCTGAAGAATATGATAAGCTTATGGCTTTCTGATTGTGGTTTTTCTGGAAGAATACCAACCTGAATTGCCAATTTAACTCGGTTGACTTATTTAGACCTTAGCTGGAATCATCACAGTGGTATGTTCACAGTCCACATGCCTAAAAATTTATTCAAATCTCCAAAAATCTAAAATTTGATTATGTGATCTGCCTTTATAGATTGTTTTTTTTTAAACTAAAGTTACTTACACTTAAACCATATGTGTATATGCTACAATGCTTTTAAATTTCATTTTATGCATCTGTAGACTATTGTGCGATGCGATCCCTATGGGAAATTTACATTTCCATTTTTTTACTTAAAGTTCTTTGTATGTGATGGCGATACTTACGCTCAAAGAAATTAATCCGCAAGCCGACGGATATCGCTTGTAGTTTTCACTAGGAGTATTCCTAGAGTTATCGAATCCACAGGGATCGAGGGTTTAAAGAGATAATCCTCTATATCTTAATTATTTAAAATACCAGCCAGTCTAGGTAACGGGGGTTAGGATAAATGAAAAGATCGGGACACACACACACGATAAATATTCACGCAAATAAAGAGAAAGCTACTCTAGCTAGATAGGCAGTTGGGAGGACAACGAGACAAGTTTAATAAGTTCTCAAAATCGTGTGATTCAGTTTATTGAGTGAGCTTGGGTAATCAAACAGTGATTCACTTGGTATTCGTCGTCGGAGCTCGGATATTCACTACCACCCGCTATCCTGAATTGGAATCCCGAATGGTTATGATCATTCCGATAGGGCTCTACTGGTCTAAAGCCGGACGCTGTGGGTTACGCACGAGATACTTAGTATCTACGGATGGATAGGACTGTCACCACCTACCACATATACGTGGGCCCGGGTGTAAATCAAGTTAGTCCTAGTCTCAGACACCACGTCTGCTATTATTTCTAATCAATCTTCCTCAGTACCAAAAAGAAGTTGATTTAGGTTCAATGTCTGGCTCTAACAGTATATGAGTGAGAACCTAAACTGATTCCAGATGAATACAAGCTACCGATAAGGCAAATCTACACAACTCATTTATGTAGATATACTCAGCTCAAATGAAGTTCAACACAAAAGCAAAGAATGAAGTGGCCTCACTAATTGAAACAATTAGGAAAGGGTACAAGAGCTATTACCCGAATTCCCGAAGACACTTCCGGAACTCCGAGCTTCAGCCCGACTTGACTCTAACTCCCAACTACTACTAAATAAGAGCTACTCTAATAAGTGGAATGAAAGTGATGAATGTGTTGTGTGTTGTGTTACACGTGAGGAGAGTGGCCTATTTATAGTGATCCACAGCCAACCGGGGTGCTCCACTTGTAGGGACACTTGTCATCACACCCTCCTCCAAAGGGGAATCCAAAGGGGCTCAAGAGGGGGTCGGCCGGCCTAGGTGGGTCGGCCGACCCACCTTCTTCACCTCCCAGCCGTGGATTTCTTCTAGGATGCTTGCTTGATGGTGTAGATTAACCCCTTAAGCCGGTGGATCATGTTGACATGCGCAAGAAGGGAATCCAAGGGAATCCTATGCTCATTTGTGAAGCAACCGTGTCCATTTGATCAAACCGACTGTCGTGGATGGTCTAGATGTCTTCTAATTGTGCTTTTATGCCACTGGAGCAAAGCTGGAGCCGGATTGGTGACGTGGCCAAGTCAGCCAACCAAGGGTGGGTCGGCCGGCATGGCCTTTTGCTCGGTTCGGCTCCGGTTTTTCCCAGTTTATACCTGTAGACCCAAAACTAACCAAAACTTGTGGAACTTTATTAGACTAAATAAAATGTCAGTATAAAGCTTGATTTTCCCTCTGAAGTGCCAGAATTTCGAAATATGTTGACGTATAAAATTGGTGTTTATTTGACGTCAACACACCCCCCAACTTAAACTTTTCCTTGTCCTCCAGCAAAGAGCTCAAATGAGAACCCAGTGGATCAGGATTGCATCAATATTATTATTCAATAAATACTAAGCTCACAAAGTTGTACCACATTATTTGTTGACAAGAACTCATACAAGTGTACCCCAACTTTTTATCAAACTCACGAGGTTTTCAAAATCTCCCCTTTTCTTTTAGCGGTTGAAAGATAGAATAACTTTGATAGAACTTTATCAACTCAGCCCTTTTCAAGCTATGTCTCGGGTTTTTTTTCTCAAAATATTAGTTCCTCATTACTCTCAGATCTCATGGTGGTATTTAATCCTCACCTAGGCCTTTTTGTTAATGGCCTTCTTTCCTCCTATTCTAAGGTTTATGTGGAGCTCATAGGTATGGAAATGTGGTCTACTTAGGTTGTATACTTTTGTAAAGTCAAAAATAGATCCTAGGGAATTTTGTACCACTTCGCATTCTGATCATTAGAATAATAATGTCCAGGGATGAGGGAGAGAATGAACTCACGCCAAAGGAATAAAGAAACACAAGTGCAAGTGATGAAGGGATACTAATGAGTCCGCCCCATCGGATCTTGTGTTTATGGAAAGGTCTACTTGACTTCTTAATTTTATTTGAGATCATTCCTCAATCTAGAGTTTTGAGAGGCAAATAATATTTTTTTTCAAATAAAGATAGAAAAGATGACGGTTCTCTCTTCCTCTTTTCTTTCTTTTCTTTTTTTTCTTTGCCTTAATTTTTCTATAATTTGAGGAATGATTCCTTTATTATTTTTGGAAGTTTTTTTTTGGTGGACCAAATAGGTAGGTATATGGTGGACTCACGAAAAAGAACTTGGCTTACTTATGTAGGGAGGAATATCTGGCGAGATGCATGCTCGTATCCCAATGTGGAATTCACTATTACCAGATACAAGAGGCTAGCAATCAAAAGGTTACACGAAAGGAAATGACCAGCTTTGAAGAGCACTAATTCCTAAGGATTTCTTTTGACAAAACTCAACACAACCAAAGTGGCTGAATGAAGGCTTTGAATTTACTTAGCATTTTTGGCTTTGGTAGGACGAAAAAGGTCTAATGAGGAACTTCAAAATAATTTTCTCCTTTCAAAATAAATTCCAAGACCATGCCTTAGTACGGGCATAAGTAACTAGGTCCTTATCTCTGTTATATCATATCCCTCAACAACTTAGAATTGGTTCAGTAATGTCAACACTCGATGAGCAAGATCAAGCAGGATGACTACTCATACCAATAATTGTCAAACTTAAATGAGAGTACTAAATTGTAGACTCATCATTTATATCACAATAATAGAGCAATGTTCATCATATCCTTTCTAGGTAAAATCAACATTTATACATTTTATTTAAAGGGAAATATGTTTGGTAGTTTTAGATTTTGCAAATTTTTATAATTTTGATTTTTTTTATGAGGAATACTATTAACTAAGAACAAAGCTAAAGTTATTCACATGTGGGGCGAGGCAATTTGAGATTTTTGGCAAGGCAGATCAGAAAAACTGGAAATTCATCTGGCAGGGTACTTAGCAAGGTACGACAAGACATTAAGCAAGGCGGCAACAGCAAGCAGCGACGGAGAGCAGGACACACCTATTGAGCCGGAGGGTCAAAACCAATATGCTGGAACCATGCCGCAAGGGCATCATTCGTGGCTTGTGTTGCGGTGGTGTTGGCTCTAACGTCACGGGTGATGTCCTCGTGGTACCTAGCGTGCTGGGCCAACGTTTGGTGTACGTGGCCCATGTCATCAACTAAGGTATCCATTCTCTGTCCTAAGGCATGGACGTCCTATGCGAAGGGCTTGAAGTAGGAAGGGTAGCGGGCCGACGACGGTCCTCCCCGTCGTATCTCGGGTCCTTGTTCACGAGGTGAGTGGGTCCATCCGGCATCATACTGCCGTGAGCTACCGGCCTCATAGTTTGTGCGTGCCCCAACCTCCGTACTCATGTGGAGTAAAGGCGGATGGGTTCCATTGATCCCAACCTGCACTATAATCGGAGTGATGAGGGGTCGTAGCTGCCCCCATCCACTGGTCGTGGTGGGGCTCACTGGCTCAGTCGCTCTTCTTCTTTGGCGTCTTGCATTGCATGTCACAGGCGTAGACGCTATGCCTATGGGGTTCCAAGGCTCTAAAATCGATGGTCAGCGTCCGGGCTCTGTAGATTCTGAGTCTTGGATTAGGCAAACAGATCTCAGTAGTGGTGCCCGAAAATCTCATGAAATGAGCGTCTGACTCATCAACCCGAAGGATGTGACCTTGGATGAAATAGTCCTTTCCTATTGTTTGGAATTGTGTGTCTAGAAAGGCCAGTTCACAGTGTTCTAACAATCCCATTCCCTAAGCAATGCGGGTGATTAGGGACGTGCAGTCAATATCCCCATTTTGGTTTATCATCTCTACCCAGTGAAGTACCATATTTGTGGTCATGTTAACAGGTTTTTTGTTGACCATTGCAAATAGGTACTGCAGCTCATCAAGGTGCACAGTGCGCATGTCTAGCCTAAAGTTAATTACCATTGCTAGCCACCTATGCATGAACCTAAGTGTGGGGTTGTGAATATCGTTCATGCGAGGTTTGCTAGTGCTGTTATACCCTTTGCCAGAAATAGATTCCCAGAATTCATTGCGCTCAAAACCTGCTAACCTATCAGGAGTAACTCTACACAAGATGGAGAATCCTAGATATCTAGTTAGGTTCTTTAACGAGCATTCAAATTCTTCATTAAAGTGCCTAAAATATTTCCACCATAAAAAATGCGTAGAGTACTAAAAAATTCAAGGGTTAGAAGGCGCGAACCTTTTTCGACGATGGGCGCGAAATTCTCCCATCCGACGGCTCGGAAGGCTTCGTTGAATTTGTCCAGAAGGCCGGTCTTGATCAGCAGCGTTGGGTCATAAGTCCGTGTGTGCTGAAAAGACCGACGCCTCAGCGCTTCAGAGACTTGCCGCTCTCGGTCGGTATGGAGCACAATTTGCTCCTCCGACACCAAAATCCTCATACCCAGGGCTGGGCCAGCCCCGGAGGTTGTTGGGGCTTCAGAATATTCGTCGTGGTATCCCGAAAATCAGGAATCCACGGACATCGCCTCCCCAGATTGGCTCTCCACTACCTCGGTGGGAGTATGAGTCCGGTCCGAGCTGGACGAGCTGAATCGCTTGTGGACGCCCTTCTCTCCCTTAGCGATGGTGCGACCAAACTTATCATACCATGACAACATTTTTCCTGCAAGGGTTAGGACGGACAAATACCCGAAGGATATACGAAAATATTTACGGGTTAGTCGTCCAAAATTAGTTTTCAAGGTTAGTAGTCCTTTGCTTCCACAAAAATTATTTTTGCTTAATTTTTAGTTGATAGTATGCGTGCAGATGAAAGCAAATATGCAGTGCAGAGGAGAGCTTCAGGCGAGATCATGCAATCACCGCAGGAATGCGATCTCAACCTGTAGGTCACTCCCGTATTTATAGATTTTCTTAATGCATGATTAGTGATAAATGTGAGACAAATGCATGATTAATGAAGACAAATTATCCTACCTAGTGCCTATATGGATAGAGTGGTGGGTGTAGTGGAAAATGAGTGGTGGAGAGTGGTGAAAGGACCTACCCACTTGGGGAGGTAGTTGGCTGAAACAAGTGGATCGGCCGGCCTAGGTGGGGCCAGCCGACCCCACTTTTCTACCAAATTATTTTTTTGACATTTTTATATTTTTATAGGCAGGATAAATGCATGATAAAAATTAAATATGCAGTGGGAAATGCACGAAAAATAAATATGAATGCAAGATAAACTTCCGGCTTACCTCCCGGTGAAGGCTCGAATTTTTGTTTTCGCGGTCGATGAGTCGGACCACTTTCAACCTTCAATTGTCTTGAATTGATTCCGCAGCCGGAGTTGATGTGGCCGGTTGAATTTCCTTTTTACGCCACACTTGTTTGATCTGAGATTTTTGAGTTGCGTTGATCTTCCCTTGCGGCTCCGATTTCTCGACCGCATGTTTCTTCCGACAGGGCTTGCATTTCCCCTTGCTCTCCTTCCTCTTCCAATATGGACGACGCAATGGCTCATCCAACAATTGGAGAGTTCTCATCGTCGTAGCAATGAGGCTATCCACCTGAGGTCTTGGTATAGCCCTTGTTTCCTTCTGCACAGGTTTAGGATTTTTACCACGAAATGTGCGTACCTGTGAGCATTGTTCAGCTCTTAGCCTGAAGTTGAATGTTTCATCTCGGCCATTAATGTTGAGCTGAATTTTTCCTGCACCAACATCGATCATCGCATTTGCCGTGCTCAAGAATGGCCTCCCAAGAATGAGGGGCGTCTTGGTGTCTACTTCCATGTCCAGCACCACGAAGTCCACGGGTACTAGGAAATTTCGAATTTTCACTGGTATATCCTCCGCGTCTCCAATTGGATGGCGAATCGATTGATCCGCCAGCTGCAGGGCCATGCCAGTAGGCGACAAGGTAGAATGATTCAATTTTTCATAAATTACCTTGGGCATGATGCTGACGCTTGCTCCGAGGTCACACAGAGCACGCTCAAAGTGTTGTGCACCAATGGAGCATGAGATGGTCGGGTAGTCAGGATCCTTCTTCTTCTCAGGGAGAGTGTTCAAGATCGCCGCACTGCACTCCTCAGTGAACTTAATGACTTCAGATGTCGGCAACGGGTGCTTGTTGTTGAGGATATCTTTCAGGTACTTGGCATATGTCGGTACCTGCATCGCATCTAGCAATGGTATGTTGACATATAATTGCTTGATTACCTCAACGAACTTGCTAAAGCTAGGCGTCGCAGATTGACTTGCGTTGGCGACGTGGGAAGGGTAGCAGTTGCGTGTCGGTGAATTCAACGGGACTTGTCTTGGTCCGCGCTTCACTTCTCATCGTCTTCGGCAGCTCCTCTCTTGGTTCTTCATCGTGCTCACCTTTCTCCTCTTCTTCGTCAGAGATATCATCTTCTTTCCCTGCAGTGTTAGTTTGCGGCGGGTCTCGCGTAGTTTTACCCGATCGGGTTGCAACCGCATTAACATTTTCTTTCAGGGGATCCTCCGGCTGTCCTGGGAGCTTTCCCGATGCAATTGTAGGGATTGAAGCAGCCAATTGAGCAATATGAGTTTCTAACATTTTTGTCGGGGATTAGATTACGGCCCATTGCCATGGCCCACTCCCTGACGGCCCAATCGAACAGCCTACCAGGGCCCAGCTCCCTGGAAGGTTCTATCTGGCCCATGTGTGTTTTGCCGAACAGCTTCCTGGCTGGCGAGATGCGTAATGGCCAAGGCTTCCTGTTTGAGTCCGACTCGAACAGAGTTCTGCACGACTACGTGAAGACCCGGACGTTGGTTTCCCGGATTGGATTAGGAGTCGTGATCCCCAAGATTAGGAGGTTACCTTATCTACCTCGGGATGTATTTGGCATGTTTGAGTTCGTTACGATCTTGTAGTTAGCCCGGCCCGATATTCCTTGGTAGGTCGGTTTACTCCGACTATATAAACAGGCCCCTACGGCGTTTAGAGGATCCACGAATTGAGTTTTACATCCTAGCGTCTAGCTTAGACCTTAGCAGATAGATTTTCAGATACTACTCGCCGAGACCTGCTGATCTCGTCGAGTTCCTCCTTGTAATTCTCTTTGATATAAAGGAAGAATTTGGACGTAGGGCTATTATCTCCCGAGAGGCTGAACGGGATAAAACCCCCGCTCTCTGCTCGTTCTTTGTTCGTGGTTGTTCGGGCGTGTCTCCTATCTCCACTTTGAAGAACCTTGGTTGACTTGGGTCGATATCCCAACCGCCGACAACCGGGCGCCGTCCGTGGGGACACGCAGATCGAGCATGTCGAACTCCGTCGGCGATCTGTAGATACTTCACGAGGGCTACGACTCGGCGACGGGATGTCTCATCCTGTCGATTCAGATCGTCTGTTCGGTCTCGAACGCTTTCGCATCCGGCGGATGTCTCCGCCACATGGCGTAGATAGCCTCGATCGCACACCCGTCATCGACAGCGACTACGGAACCGATGATCTTTACGACGGTTTAGATTTATCGATTCCAAGGCTATGTCGGTAGATTCCACTGTGGAGACACAGCGATGACACCGTCTAGCATACCTTCGCATGGCCCCGCGGCATTAACATGGCCGATGTAGGAACCTCTGCGGATCCCGCACGGCCGTGGACGGCCGGTGAGGTCGGGCGATTAACTCGCTTTCGGCATCAAGACGAGGTCAGCAGCAGTCTTTCATGAAAGCAAGACGTCATTCGCCGCAGCCTCGACGATTCCATCAATCGACCTTAGCACGGTTTCGCGGATCGGTTAAGCGGCGTCGCGACCCACCTCGCGTCTTTGGCGCTAAGTCTCCGGCGGAAGCTTCCTGCTCGGGTCAATTCCCGCGTGACCGGACTCGATCGGGCGTAACGCGGATGGTTCGAGATTCCGGACCCATAGATCAAAGTCGGAACGGCTCGAAGCTATAGCAACGGTCCTTAGATCCACCAATCAAGCTGATCTCGCCCGCATGGGCGTCTTTGTGCGTCTAACCTAGAGCGGCGGGTCAAGGCCTAAAGTCTCTAGGAGAAGTCAACAACTCCTCCAGCGCAGACCAAACTGCCGGAATGATTCGGACAGCTCGATCGATCGCGTGACCCCGCCACCATCGGCGATCATCGTCCATGAGCAAAGCTACCCGTGGTCGCCGTCGCCGCCAAGTCCTCGTAGTCATCGCGACCACGAGGGCAAGCGACACGCGATGATCACGGACGGTCCCCTCGTGAGGGCGCGCGTCGCCACCAAGAGGAAGGGCGTGGTGGATTGTCCCGGAGAGAGTTTCTCCAGCCGAGTCATCCTGTTCAGCAGAGTTCCCGCGCAACAAGACCAACGCCTTCTCAAGACTAGGTTCTGCCGGGAAGGTGGTCGGTCATATGCTGCTGGTGCGCAGGGCTTTCTCGACGAGCTTGAGCTGTCGGTGGCCCTCAAAGTTCAAGCCGGTCACATGGAGAGGTACAATGGGACTCGTAACCCGGAGGAATTCCTTTCCATCTACGCCACGGCCATCATGGCGGCCGGGGTGACGAGCTCGTTATGGCTAATTACCTCCCGATCGTCCTTGAGGTCTTTGCTAGGACATGGTCGTTCAATCGGCAGGGGGTTCCATCACCATGGAACCAGCCTTTGTGACGCCTCGATCGCTAATTTCCGGAGTCATTACGCACGTCGCCCGGTAAGGAGGATGATCTGCACCAGATGATCCGGATGAACGGGAGACCCTCCGCAACTTCGTGAAGCGTTTCATTAAGATCCGCAACACGATCCGAACATCTCGGATGAATCATTGTCCGCGCCTTCAAAAGCGGAGTCCGCGATGAGCGCTCACCCAGATCTCGAGATCAACGAGACTGGACCGCCAACGACTGTTCAAGGCGGCCGATCATATGCCAACGCGCGCAGCGCTGTTCGAGACAAAAAGGCGTTCGACAAAGGCGAGCCGCCGCCACCACTGGTGTGGATGAGAAGAAGAAGAGCAAGAAGAATGTTCCCGTGACAAGAAGTCCCGGAAGAAGAAGAACAAAGGTGATCACGAACAATACCGTCAGCGGTATGGATCGCACACCTCCTCCCAAGGATGGGCGAAGAAGCCCAACAATAATTACAAGGGCAAAAAGCACGCTCAGGAGGCGGACAAGGCAAGAAAGGTCCGAGCGACCGATTTTGCAAGTTCCACCAAAGACTACGGGCATGATATACGCCATTGTAGAACTTGGGCTGCAAAGCTCAAGATTTCTACAACGGCAAGGGCCCAATGCCCACCCCGCCCAAACAAGGTGATCTTTGGTAAGGCAAGCGCCAAACCGACGATGGTGATCGGAAGATGGTGATGAATATCAAGAGCCCGTGAACCATATCGCCGTCATTTTCGGGGCTCCTCGGCTTACACCTCTCGGCGACCTCAAGGAAGCCGCCGGGAGGTCCACAACGTCGAAAAGGCAAAACCTCGGCTGAATCGATGAAGTGGACCGAGGTCCCCATCTCCTTCTCTCGGGAGGATTGCCCCTTGGGATGACCAAGCCTCGGCGGCTCCCATCGGTGGTCGCCCGACCATCGAGAACGCGAGAGTTGGCCGTGTCTTAGTGGACGGCGGGAGCGCTTTGGACTTGCTTTACGCTCAAGTCTTGGGACGAGATGCAAATTCCTCGCTCCAAGTCAAGGAAGTCGCAATGCCCTTTCACGGAATTGTTCCGGAGAAGCATCAAGCCGTTAGGGCAGGTTGTCCTACCTATCACCTTCGCAACCCAAGCAACTTCCGGACGAGTTGATCACTTTCGACGTGGTCGACTTCCCATCGGCGATAACGCGATCTTAGGCGTGCCATCTCTCGGTAAGTTTATGGCCGTGTCCCACCACGCTTACCATTGCGTGAAGATACCGGGTCCTAACGGTGTGATCACGGTCAAGGGCAGCCACAAAGCTACTCTAGATTGCGACGAGCGGCCCTCGCCTGTCGACCAACTTCGCCGCTGTCTCAAGTTCCGCAGACCAAGTCTCTTGACGCCTAGGGTCTCCCTTGACCGGGGAGAAACCAAGGAAGTTCATTGCCGCTGATGATACTTCCAAGACAGTTCACTTGGGGCCAATTTGGACCCCAAATAGGAAAGCGAGCTCATTGCCTTCCTCCGAGCTAATGCGAGATGTATTCGCCGGGAGCCATCGACATGCCCGAGTCCCAAGGAGGTAATCGAGCACAAGTCGGTCAGTCAAGCAAGACAAAAGCACTCGTTTCATGAAGCTTCGCCGCTGAATTCAAACAGGATCATCAAAGATCACAGCAAACCGCTTTCATTCGAAGTTCATCCGCGAGGTTGATCACACCAGTGGTTAGCCAACCCCGTCATTGTAAAGAAGAAAGGCGGCAAGTGGAGGATGTGTCGATCACACAGATCTGAACGCCGCTTGTCCTAAGGACAATTTCGCCGCCAGATTGACGGTGGTCGATGCGATCGCGGACGCCCAACTTCGAGTTTTTAGATGCTTACTCGGTTACCACCAAATAAGCATCTCCCGAGGATGAAGAGAAGGCGCCTTCATCACCCCTTTCGCACTTTCTCGCTATAATGACCATGTCTTTGGTCTGCGCAAGAATGTCGGTGCCACGCTCCAGTAGCTTTAATGGAGAAGACCTTCCCGAGCAAATATGAAAAACTCGGAGGTCTATGTCGGCGACATAGTTGTAAAGAGCAAGTATGCTCCAGATCATATAAAAGACCCGGCAGAGACTTTTCATAATCTCACCAGCATCGAATAAAATTAAATCCAGAGAAGTGTACCTTTGGTGTTCGATCCGAATGTTGCTCGGTTATGTTATTGGCTCGCAAGGTATTTCGCCAACCCCGAAAAAATCGAGGCCATTGAAAATATGCGAGCTCCAACTATCATAAAGGAAGTACTGAGCCTCATCGGGCGGATGGCTGCTCTAAGCGTGTTTATTTCCGTCAAGGCGAACGCTGGCTGCCCTTCTTTAAGGCCTGCGCAAGCACAATGGTTTCGAGTGGGACGGAAGAAGCCGATAGATCCTTCCAGATCCGAGCGATACCGCCCAATCCTCCGCCTTGACTACCCCGCTGCATGGCGAGCTGCTCCATCAGACCTAGGTTGCACACCACAAGCGGTGAGCGGTCTTGACGGTCGAAAGGGAAGGCATCTGGCGACCAATCTATTACGTGAGCGAGGTACTTCACGGATCAAAGGAGCGCACCACGAGGTCGAAGCTCCTCTATGCCTTGCTCATGTCCTCCGGGAAGCTTCGCCACTACTTCCAAAGCATCAAACATTGGTCCCGACCACGTTCCCTCGGGAGAAATCCTACGGAACAAGGAATCTAGCGGACGATAGCCAAGTGGGCAATGGAACTAGCAGAGTTTGATCACGTTATTTGTCGCCGAATCGCTATTAAGTCACGTGTCCTAGCTGACTTTGTCGCTGAATGGACTTGCTCGCCCAAATCGAGTGGAGCTCCCGAGCAACCCGATGAACCCTCTTGGACCATGTTTTTCGATGGCTCGCAGACCGAAACTCGGGGCTGGTTTTGTTCTCATCTCCTCGAGGAGAGCAACTCGAGATTCTATCCAACTACACTTTGCGGCGACTAACAACGCCGCAGAGTACGAGCCCTCCTCGCGGGACTAAGAGCGCAAGTCGCTTAGTGTCCAACGGCTAAGCGTGAAGGGAGATTCACGGCTGGTCATCAATCGTTAACAAGGAGTATCGGGTTTGCGATAAGCGAATGGCGCGATACCGGTTGAAGTGAGGAAGTTGGGCGGCATTTTCGATTCTTGAAGTGCTCTTCGTGCCAAGGAAGGACAACTTCTCGGCGACCAGCTATCCAAGTTTGATCCTCACGCGAACTCGCTTCCGCAGGGTGCTCGTCGAGCACCTTTACAAGCCCTCAATCACGTCCCCGGACGAGGCGACAGAGACAGGTGGTGCTGTCTCCGTTATCGAGCAGGCTGCGGACTGGTCAACGCCATTTGTCCGGTACCTTGCAGATGGGACCCTGCCCGACGACGAAGCCGAGCGTTCTCGGCTTACAAGGCGTGCTGCTCCATACAAGCTTGTGGACGGCATCCTTTACCGTCAAGGTGCTCTGGGAGTTCTCTCCAAGTGCATCTCGCAACAGGAGGGTGTGTTCCTTCTTAGGGACGACACGAGGTGCTGTGGCAACCACGCCTCCTTGAACTCTGGTCGGCAAAGCGTTTCGCATGGGCTATTATTGGCCCACTGCGTTACAAGATGCCCGGGACATCGTGACTAAGTGCAAGGCTTGCCAATTTCACGCCCGGAAGGCACACAAGCCCGCCCAAGAGCTCCAAACAATCCCCCCATCCTGGCCCTTTTCCACATGGGTGCGGATCGCTTCTACCATTCCCTAAGGGGTACAAGGGCTATACACACCTGCTCGTCGCCATAGACACTTTTACAAAGTGGATTGAGGCAGAGCCTGTGTCGTCTCTTCACGCCAAAACGGCTGTTCGCTTTTTCAAAAGCAACGTGGTCACGCGCTTTGGGATTCCCCATAAGCTGATCACGGATAACGGTACCGATTCGAAGCAAGTTATTCCAGAATATCGCGAATACCGGGTACCAAGGTTCGTTCGCCTCGTGGCACATCCACGAGCAATGGAGCAATGAGCGAGCTAACGGACAGATGGTCCAGGTATTAAACGGCGGTATTTGCTGCTCGAGCGAGCACAAGAAGGCTCGGGTTGACGAAGTTCCTTCCGTCCTCTGGGCAGTTCGCACTACGGCCAGCCGGGCGACCGGGGAAACTCCTTTCCAACTGGTCTATGGTGCAGAAGCCATCTTGCCCGCCGAAATCATACTCGGTTCGCCTCGCACGAGCTCGGTCAACTTAATTGACGACGAGCAAGAGCGCCTCCTCGATCTCGATCTCCTCAAGGCACACGCGACCGGGCACAAGTCGAATGGCGCTACCAAAGAAGATCTTGGCCAAGACCTATTGCCAAGTCGGTTCGACCAAGGGCTTTGAAGGCGGGCGACCTGCTCGCGCCGTGTCGAGAACTTGTCCAATGCCAACAAGTTAACTCCTCGCTGGGAGGGCCCATTTGATCGTTTCTTACGCTCGCCGGGCTGTTCGCTTTGGCTATGGAGGACGGAGAGAGTGACCAAAGACTTGGAACATCGACCCTTCCGTAAGTTCTTTGTGTAGGTCTTTTTCATTTTCTTAGCCTGCGCTTTTTGAAAACATCGCGCCTTAGTTCGTCCAAGTCTCTCGGGCACCATGTAAAGTCCAATCCAACAATTAAGTGAATTCTCGCGCCTCTGCGCCTTTTTTCACTTCTTGTCTTTTGAAGACTACCTCTTCTCTCTGGTAACACTTGATGGCTGCCCGGCCTTATAACTCTTGGCTCCGCAATCTTAAGGATTGTTCTCATCCGTATCTGGTTTCAATAAGTTCCTAAACTCGGGGTTGCGTAATATGGCCTTTCCACCTTGCGGCTAAGTCTCCGCTCGTAAGCCCTCCATGGCAGAGGCACTTATCGCCGGGCGCGACCACTTGGTAAAGCTCGCTCTCGTAAGCCCCCGCGGCAGAGGCACTTTCCTTGCTCGGTTACTCTCGGAACTGCCTAACTTACGTCAACAAGCAGACTACGGAACGAATCGAGCAAGGTACGGGTGTCGCTCTTTCTCCCTACGCACGTGCTCGAGTTCGCAAGCTTAGGTTCTCGAGCATCGTCTGTACCGGGGGCAAGTGTGTCGCTCTTTCTCTTGTGCACCTGTTCGGGTTCGCAAACTCAGGTTTCCGAGTAGATGCACAACGGGGGCTGGGAGTTAGGCAGAGTGCTCTACCGGTTTTCTTAAACTTCCTAGCGCTGTTCGCTTTTCTCTTAGTTTTTGTTCGTTCCTCGCATTGCTTTGCTCTTTTTGCAGGAATAAAGGTAAGTACTTTATTACATTACTCAGAAGTTTCAGGTACAAGGCCCTTTCGGGTTACAGCCGCGGTGCTACTTAGGAGCAAGCTGCTCCTTCAGCTCCTCAACTTCTAACTTGAGGCGCACGACTTCGCCCTGAGCCTTGATTCCTTCCGGGCTTCAGCTCGGGCGTTCGATCTCTTCCTTGTTCGCTTGGCTTGCGCGCGCCCTCTGCCGGATGGCCTCGACCTCCTCGGTCTTGGCCTTGCAATGATCGCTTGAGCCTCGCCTGGCCGACTCGGCCGCTCGGCCGCCTTGAGCTGCTTCGTCCGGCTCCTTGACCTTTTTTCTGCGGTGATCGCTTCACCGTCATCCCACAAGATCTCCTCGATCTCTTCTGTGAAGCCCATGTGGTCGAGATCTTTGCTCGAGACCCGCGAAGTCTGTTCTTCCTTGGCGAAGTGGGCCTTAAGCCTCTCGGCTTCCGCCATGAGCTGGTCCCGCCGTTAGGAAGCGTGCCAAGCTGCTCTCGAGCCACTTCGAGCGGCCCGGCTTCTCCTCCCGGTGCTAGCCTTAATGGCTTCTTGCTACAAGCTCCTCGGCCTCTTCTAGGAGAGACTCGCAGAACGCCTCTCTTGACCAATTGGGCTTTGAGCTTTTTACCTTCGCCTTGTAGGTTTCGACTTTGGGCGGTGCAGAGGGCCCCGCTTCGGACTCCCTCGTCCTGAGGTGCTCCCGGAGCGACGCCAATACGGCGCTCCGCTCGATGGTGACGCCGTCCTCGAGCTCCTCCATGGTGTCCCTAAAGACCTGAGAGGGAAGAACAAGTTAACTACTTTGCGATGACGTAGCTAAGCTGAGCAAGATTTGGTCTTGGTGCCTACCTTCCCAAGTCGTTGCTTCAGTCCGCGACGCAGGCGGTCCTCGAGGCCATGCGTCACGAAGCCCCGCTCGTGTGGGATGAGGCGGGCGCGCTCTTGCCGTCGCCGCCTTGTTCGCTCCTTCTTCTTTCGGGAGCGCATCTGCTCGGGTGCAGGAGCGACGGGCGGCACTTTCGTCTCGCGCTCCTTATCCTCTTCCTTTTCTCTTCCGCCTCAACGTCTTGGGCGAGGCCGAGCTACTCCGCCGGGTGGCGCCATTGTTTCCCGGGCGGGACGACTTGCGCGACCGCCGGGGCTTCTTCATGTTCCTGGCGGTGGGGTTTCGCCCGCCGCCGGAGAATCTCGTCGCCTCGGGGTGAGCTGCCTCGGGACGAAGTGCTCGGCAGACCGGCTGCTCGGTCCCGCTCAGGCGATTCGAGCCATCGCTTTGGCACCGAAGTCCGTGGCGCCGCTTGTCGCTATTTTTGCCTCAGCCGCCCCCCGCGCCTTTGAGCGCGTCGACCGCTTCGGCTGGAGCCGGCGGCAGAGCTCCACGCCGGCTTGTCCATGAGGCACGCTAGCCTCATCGCCTGGCGCCGTGCAGTGCTTTCGGCGGCGGCGACCGCCGAGCGCCTCGACGCGTCGTGCGTGGCGGTCTCTTCTTGGGCGGTGATGAAAAGAGATGATCGTTAAGTCTAACGCGTCGAAGGTTGGAAGATCTAAAGATTGATTCCTACATACCCGCCGTGGAAGGCTTGATCTCGATCTTCTTCGCCGAACCTTCCGCCTCTTCCTCGGGGGCTCCTTGGCGGCTTCTCGCTTTGGCCCTTAGGTGTGTTGGCGACGAGCTCAGCTCCCTCGTGAGTGAAGGCTCCTCTCAGCAGCAGCGCAAGAAGTTTTTCCTGCGTGCGACTTCTTCTTCGAGCCTCCTCGCTTTCGGCGACTGCTGGTACCGATCCATGCGGCCAGGTGAGCTTGCGTGTAACGCCTAAGCCAGATAGCCATGGTCTTTACCTCTTCGTCGCTCTGCTCGGCGAGGAGGGAAGCGCTTGGTCTCTTCCCACTGGGCTGACCGCGCGCCCGCTTGGTCTGCTCTGTACGCTCCGTCGCCGCAGGTGGTCTCTTCGACGGCTGGCGGCCGCCGTGTCGCGGTGAGCTCCGCGTCGGCTCAGCCGCCACCTTGGGCTTCGTGGCTATCTTAGCCTTGCCCTTCGCCTTCTCCTTCTCGGACCGGAGAGTTCCTCAACGATCCCTCCAAGGATCGATTGGTCCTCCTGCAGCTTTGAGAAGCGGACGTTAACATTTAAACAACGTTGCAAGTCTAGCAACATAGGCCGAGGGTAAGTAATTTACCTCGTGCATGCGGACAAGCACGCTCTTGCTGGCAGTGTCGCCACCTGCGGTGATCTCCCGTCCTTCTTCGCCGCCTTGACAAGATGGCGTCGACCCGCTTCGGTCACCCATGCGTCGGTTGGCTTTCTCCGCCCAATGTAAGGGATTGTTAGTTCTGCTCGGAGGAAAGAATGTATTTAGAAGTTGAGTCTTAAAGGCACTTACCCGTGCTCTCCTTGTGATGTCTTCCCATCCTCTATCTTGTAGAAGGATAGGACCTTCTCCGCAGCGGATGCCCCTATTCATTTGTGAAGTCCCGAATAATCTCCTCGCCCGTGAGCCCAAGGCTCAAGAGGGAGGCGATCTTCCTTGTCATGTACCGGTCCTCGGCGGTCATCTCCGCCGAGGCATTGGCGCCCTTTGCCGGCGCCTTCTGGTGAAGACGAGTTTCTTGTCGCCGCTCCGCTTGTAGAACCACCTCACCCACCACGCGCCCATTGAATCGAAAGAGAGGTGGGCGAGGGTACTGGGCGTCATCGGCGGTGTCCCGAGCTTGAGGTAGTAGCACCTCAAGGTGGCGAAGCGGAGGAGCTGCTCCTCGTTCGTGTGTAATGGAGGAACAGCCCCACCGGCGGATCGATGCTCAGATAGCCCTCGACAGTGTGCGAAGACGGCCATCTGGAGGATGGAGTTCGATTGAGGTTCGCCACCTCCAATCCCGATGTTCAAGAAGGCTCGGCGAAGTCGCTCTCAGAGACCTCAACCCAGCAAGGCGAATCGCTCAAGTCGAACGAACTCTCCCTCGAGCGGCTCCGGAGTATCCTCCTCTCCAGGCAACCTCCAGCTACCGGTGTCGATGTGGCCCTCCTCCTCCCAGATCCTAAGGTCCTCCTCGGTCAAGCTAGTGCCAGTGAATTTGGCCATAGCGATTCCTGTATCGGACGAAAGGTGGTCGGTGATGGAGTTTGGGTACTTGATGTCGGCGTGGTTGAAGCTAGGGCTTAGAGAGGAAAGGCGCGAGAGCGTATGGTGGTCAGCGGGCTGTTTGGGTACTTTTATAGTCCCGTATAGGCAGCTCGCAACGGTTTTGTCCCGTAAGCGGCTAGTTTTTACTACAACGGCTAGGTAAAACGGTCGCTTTGTTTTCACTGCAGCAATGACAGGAAGTTCCGTTGGAGTTCCGCCAGCGGCTATTTTTTCCGTGTTTGCACCGAGGGTCGGGTACTCGCTCGGACAGATGTCGTTCCTGCTCGACGCAATAGAGTTGTTTCGGCACCGGCGGGTTTGTTCGGTCCCGAACAAGTATTGTTCGGTTGAACCATAACCTGCTTGGCGCCTGTTGCACGCCTTTGTAGCAGGAAAATACCCTCTTCGTGACTTAGAGTCTCAAGAGGAAGACCCCACTCTAGTGAGTCCTTCCACTTGAGTCTCGGGCTAGCTGTCGGGATTAGATTACGCCCATTGCCATGGCCCACTCCCCGACGGCCCAATCGAACAGACCTACCAGGCCCGGCTCCTCGAAGGTTCTATCTCGCCCATGTGTGTCTTGCCGAGCACGGCTTCTGGTGGCGAGATGCGTAATGGCCAAGGCTTCCTGTTTGAGTCCGACTCGAACAGAGTTCTACACGACTACGTGAAGACCCGGACGTTGGTTTCCCGGATTGGATTAGGAGTCGTGATCCCCAAGATTAGGAGGTTACCTTATCTACCTCGGGATGTATTTGGCATGTTTGAGTTCGTTACGATCTTGTAGTTAGCCCGGCCCGATATTCCTTGGTAGGTCGGTTTACTCCGCACTATATAAACAGAGCCCCTACGGCGTTTAGAGGGATCCCTCGAATTGAGTTTTACATCCTAGCGCCTAGCTTAGACCTTAGCGATAGATTTTCAGATACTACTCGCCGAGACTCGCTGATCTCGTCGAGTTCCTCCTTGTAATTCTCTTTGATATAAAGGAAGGCTGGACGAGGGCTATTATCTCCCGAGAGGCCTGAACCGTGATAAAACCCCCGCCTCTGCTCGTTGCTGTTCGTGGTTGTTCGGCGTGTCTCCTATCTCCTCTTTGAAGAACCTTGGTTGACTTGGGTCGATATCCCAACCGTCGACAATTTTGTTAAAGCTCATCTGACTTTTCATGGTAGTTGCAAATCCTTCTAATTGTGAATTAATGCTCTCAAGAATTTGATCATTAGCAAGAAATTTCCTACTAATGCTATCATTCACTTTTCGTTGAGCATTTGCATCATCTAGAGTAGATTTATTGCGATTAAAATTGCAATTGTTACCTCCTTGAAGACGGTTGTCGGTGGAGAAGTTCGGCCTCGATTTCCAACCCCATGTGTTATTGGATTGAGGTCGGAACCCATTGTTGATGAAGTTTGCGTCCTCCGGTCGGGTCTCAGTGCAGTTGTCTCTAGAATGTCCAAGGCTCCCGCAAACCTCGCAAGTCCATCTTGGCCGCAAGCATATCCATATCGTCGATTTGGTGGACTCCTCGAGTGCGTGGCTGCGAACGCTCATCGTTCCAGCCCTGGCTCGAGACCATCTTCTCAATGAGAGTGCGGGCAGCACTCACACTGAGCGCAAAGAAGGCTCCTCCAGAAGCAGCGTCGGTTAAGCACATGATAGAAGCTCTGAATGATAAACCAGTCTTGCATCCCGTGGTGGGGGCAAGCCAGCATATATTCTTGAAGTCACTCCCAGGCATCCGAAATGGATTCATCAGTGTTTTGCTGAAATGCGGAAATCTTGTTCCGCAGGGCATTGGTTTTGCCCAGAGGAAAGTACTTGGTGAGGAAGGCATTGGAGCGCTTCTCCCAAGTTGAGACTCCATCTTTGTTGGCATAAAACCATTGTTTTGCCTTCCCGATCAATGAGAACGGAAATAGACATAGCCGGACAGCATCAGGAGTTGCACCCTTCATGGTGAAGGTACTGCAGATTTCAAGAAAGTGTTGCAGATGTGCATTGGCATCCTCCGTTTGCTTGCCACAGAAGGGGCTCGCCTGAACCATGTTGATAAGAGCTGGTTTCAGCTCTAAACCACCGTCACCCACATTGGTGGCAGGTCCAGTGGGGACATTGGTGCTTGACGGGGTTGAGAATTGAAGAGTGGTCTTCTCGGCAGCCATCGATGATGAAGCTGTTTCGGTGATGAGGAAAGGGTTGCTTGTGTGGTTTGATAACTCAGAGACACGGATTTGCGGAGGTAGGACTCGAGGTCTTGTCCTTCGCACCAGTGACTCCGGATTTTGTTGAAAGTTTTCCGAGAGATCAAAACCGGTCATCCACCGCCTCGCTAGTTCCACGTAACAAAGGCGGGAGCAGTGGTAATACCGTTATACTATTTGGTAGATTAAATAATTTAGATGTAGGTTTTGGGAAATTTTTTTATCTCTTTTGAAAAACCGCTGCGATTCCCGGCAACGACGCCAGAAAACTTGTTGGCGGTACTTACGCTCAAAGAAATTAATCCGCAAGCGGACAGATATCGCTTGTAGTTTTCACCAGGAGTATTCCTAGAGTTATCGAATCCACAGGGAACGAGGGTTTAAAGAGATAGTCCTCCCTTTCTTAATTATTTAAAATACCAGCCAGTCTAGGTAACGGGGTTAGGATAAATGAAAAGACCGGGACACACACACACGATAAATATTCACACAAATAAGGAGAAAGCTACTCTAGCTAGATAGACAGTTGGGAGAACAACGAAACAAGTTTAATAAGTTCTCAAAATCATGTGATTCAGTTTATTGAGTGAGCTTGGGTAATCAAACAGTGGTTTACTTGGTATTCGTCGTCGGAGCTCGGATATTCACTACCACCCGCTATCCTGAATTAGAATCCTGGCCCGAATGGTTATGATTATTCCGATAGGGCTCTACTGGTCCAAAGCCGGACACTGTGGGTTACGCACGAGATACTTAGTATCTACGGAAGGATAGGACTGTCGCCACCTATCACCTACCACATATACGTGTGCCCGGGTGTAAACCGAATTAGTCCGAGTCTCAGACAACACGCCTGCTACTATTTCTAACCAATCTTCCTCAGTACCAAAAAGAATTTGATTTAGGTTCAATGCCTGGCTCTAACAGTATATGAGTGAGAACCTAAACTGATTCCAGATGAATACAAGCTACCGGTAAGGCAAATCTACACAACTCATTTTTGTAGATATACTCAGCTCAAATAAAGTTCAACACATAAGCAAAGAATAAAGTGATCTCACTAATTGAAACAATTAGGAAAGGGTACAAGAGTTATTACCCGAATTCCCGAAGACATTTCCGGAACTCCGAGCTTCAGCCCGACTTGACTCTAACTCCCAACTACTACTAAATAAGAGCTACTCTAATAAGTGGAATGAAAGTGATGAATGTGTAGTGTGTTGTGTTACAAGTGAGGAGAGTGGTCTATGTATAGTGATCCACAGTCAACCTGGGTGCTCCACGTGTAGGGACACTTGTCATCACACCCTCCTCCAAAGGGGAATCCAAAGGGGCTCAAGAAGGGGTCGGCCGGCCTAGGTGGGTCGGCCGACCCACCTTCTTCACCTCCCAGCCGTGGATTTCTTCTAGGATGCTTGCTTGATGATGTATATTAACCCCTTAAGCCGGTGGATCAAGTTGACATGCGCAAGAAAGGAATCCAAGGGAATACTATGCTCATTTGTGAAGCAACCGTGTCCATTTGATCAAACCGACTGTCGTGGATGGTGTAGATGTCTTCTAATTGTGCTTTTATGCCACTAGAGCAAAGCTGGAGCCGGATTGGTAACGTGGCCAGGTCGGCCGACCTAGGCTGGGTCGACCGGCCTGGTCTTTTGCCCGGTTCGGCTCCGGTTCTTCTCTGTTTATACATGTAGACTCAAAAATCACCAAAACTTGTGGAACTTTATTAGACTAAATAAAATGTTAGTATAAAGCTTGATTTTCCCTCTGAAGTGCCAGAATTCCGAAATATGTTGACGTATAAAATTGATGTTTATTTGACGTCAACAGTATGTATATGAAGATATGCCTTTTACTATGCTGATTATGCTGTAAATGAGCAATGCCAGCTCAAATTGGAATGATAATTAGTCATGCATGTTTTATAAAAGTTCATACTTCTATCCTTTTTTAAGAGGTATAAGAAAAGCGCACAGAAAATCCCACACGCTCACACATTTGTGCGTCTGAACACATGCTAGATAGTGCAAGGTACTTCTTTTTTTAGAGGATACAATAATGTTGCACACAAACTCACACCACACACTCGCACATGTGTGCTTCTAAACGCATGCTAAACCTTGCAAAGTAACAAAAAGGCGCACACATCTATGTTCCACAACTGATAACTCTGAAATAAATTCTAGAAAAACGTGAGAACCGAGAGTTGAATTCCGACCTATAGCTTTCACAACCGAGATGCTACAAACTGAACTACGCTTATTTCACAATCTCATACTTTTTATCATGGATCAATCCCCCTACAATAGCAAGAATAATATGTATCAACTCCAAATAAGCACCGGACACTATTTGAGATAATAAATAACCTTCCCGACGAAAAACAGTACGAACCAGTTGTATGAAATTAATAAGACACCAACCTTTTTTCTGCAAATTCTAAAAAAAGAGCAAAAAACCAATTGGAGACCAGCGCACGGGAAGCGAAGGAGACTCCGCCGCGCCATCCCGGCGGCACAAGCCGAAACCTGAACCCTGACACTAACCCAGAAGACGTCGACCTGTACCACCGAGCACCTCGCAGGGAGGGGAGGGCGAGGTGGACGAGAACGGGACCAGGCTAGAAGCAGGGGTCGACGTGTCGCTAAGGACGGGCAATGGCCAACCAAGCCACCACGTGAGGAGCCAAGAAGACATCGAGCACACGCTCATGGAGCCCACCTGCTCCGTCCGCTCCGGCCAACTACCGAAGCAAGCCCCCCCAAGCGGCCTCCATTGAGACGGGCTAAGGGGGAGAAGAAGAAGGAGAAGCCGGTGCTGAGCATTGCCGAGCTAAAAGGCCACCGCTCCACGACCCTGGAGTAGACCCACTCTAACCGCTCCGGCCAACACACCGCCAGATCCGAGCCTCCCGCCCGCGAATCCGGCCTTACACAGAGCGGTCCCCCCAGATGGCCTCTGCCAAGACAGGCCCAGAAGGAGGGGAAGGAGGAAGAAGGGAGAAAGAAGAGGAAAAGCCGATGTCAAGCACCACCACTGCGCGCAAATGTGCGAGCGAAGAAGGATAGCACGCGCCACGTTGCTGTCGCTCGTGGAGGTGAAGACCGGGCACTGCGCGGAGAGGAGAAGAGGGAAGCACCATGGTCAGGCCTGAAGGGGAGGTCGTCGGCCGCCACAACCAGATCGGGGGTTGGGGGTGTGGTGGAGGGTAACTGGACACCATTGCGACGTCGGAGGAGGAGACTGGTCGCCGCCGCGCCGAGGACCGGAGGAAGGAGGCCGTCAGGCTTGCTCAGATCTGAAGAGAAGAGCCGGCATCGCCGCACTGAAGACCGGGGAAGGAGGCCGCCGGCCATGCTCAGATCTGGAGCGAGGGGCCCGAGACACGCCGGCCACAGGCGCCTCAACCCGAGCGTGCCTAGGTGGAGGTCGGGGCGCCGCCACCACGTCGAGGGGATGGATGTCAGGGAGCAGCACCGAGCCGCCCCGCCTGGCCGCGCTGCCACCCTAGGCTGGCCCGGATGCGCCGTCGCCTAGGCCACGCCGTTGTTGGAGACAAGTCTGTCGACGCCGGTGAGCGCATGGCTAGGAGAGATGGTGTCCGTGGCAGCATAGCATGATTCAGGACCGAGAGCGAGGGAGGAGAGGAGTCGAAGGAGGAGGACTAGGAGAAGCAGCATGGCGCGCATCAGTGGGATGGTGGCTTCGGCGAGCGGGTGGAGGGGGCGCCTCTCTCGCGTGGACGCGTCGGCTTAGCGGGGACACCGGGCGCGCACGCGGAGGCAGGAAGAAGCCAGGGGAGACGCACGCGAGGAGGCGCGGTCGCGCCAAGCTTGCTCGGAGGCGGCGCTGGCGCTGCGCAACAGAGGCTACTCCGGTACCTCAGGCCCAATGCCGAATCCGGACACCCGTCGCCGGATCTGTACGCCGGCGGCCGGAACCGGCCTCCGGCCACCGCGACAATGACAGAGACGAAGAAGAGGGGAGCTCCAAGTGCTGTTGTTGTGGCTAACAAGGTGTGGCGCGCCATGCCTGTGGTGTGGAAAATTGCGGCAACGAACCAAGCATCCCTGAGCATTCGCATTCGTAACTCTATCTTGGTACTCCATTTTACAATTAACTAAACCTCCAATCTCTCTCTAAATTTTCTTCACACTACACAAAATACACTTTAAAAGCTTTCTTCCCTGCATTATCTACTCTATTCAAAACTGTATTGTTTAGAGTGACTACTGTAGATGCTCTTAATCATTCCGCAACACGTATGACCCATGGTCAACCCTTTACGCATCCAAAGAACCTAGCAGACCGATTTCCCTCTTGCAGATTGTATCAGGCCCCATGTCAACCCTTAATTTTATACTTACCTTGAGAGCCGAATCCCATGCACTAGTACCTGGAATTGTACACTAGTGCGGAAGATCGCATAGCCGATAACAAGCATACATCGAGTAAAGCGTAAAATCCCTGAATATTACATGATCATGTTGCGCTGTCGCGACCCCCTGCGCCTTCACAAGGAATCCAGCATCATGATCTGATACTAGGCCCAGACTAGTATCTCATGATGGACAATTCAGTGGTCCATTATGATTCAAAATAACGGAATATTACATGGTAGCGTCATATGCTATTACATTAAGACATGTATTATCAAGTATTAAGAACGAATAAAAAGAACATTAGAGCAGCAACAGCATTCAACGATGATATCCAAGCAATTGACCCAGACAACCGCAGCTAGTCCTGCACACCTGAGTTTGGACCCTTCTGGTCCTGGTCAGACTTGCAACCTGAATAATGAAATTATCCTCGATAGATATAATGAGTACGCTGCTACTAAGCAAGCAATCCTTAAGTATGTATGAACCCAAAACCTAATTATAGTCAAATTTTAGTTAACATATTTTATTGAGTGAATGCATGATCATAAATATTATCAAGAACCAACAAGAGAAGGTGTGTCTCACACTAGGCCAATCCCAGCCTATTATAGTCAAGTTTAATTATTAAAAAGGTGGATCTAAATGTGCAAACCTCTCGCCCCATCCATGACCGTGGATACGGTTATCATGATAGTTTAAACTCTGCAAAGTGTGTACAAATTCCCCACAAGCCCTGTCTCATCTAGTAGGTGATACGATACAAGACTTTTCCAGCCTACTACGCCCACCACTTCGCCTGCCCTTTCTTTTGGTTTCCCGGCCCCACCGGTGTCCGCTGCGGTAGGGCGCCTACTACTTCTGGACACCACTTGGGGGTGTTCTCTAATTAAACCATTCGGTCTCAGGAATGCACCTACCCCTTAGGTAATGTCGCGAGCCTCACCACAAGGCAATAGTGACAAAACGAAACTGTACAGTCTACAATCAAGTGGTTAGTGGGTTTCGTAGGCTACTAAGACAGGGCCGAATGCACGAAATGGTTGTATGGTAAGGTTTAGTCTAGCAATACACAAGCTTGAGTCCTTATTAAAGGAGACCCTCTCATCTCCACCACAACCCCGAAACTATCACTGCTGGGTCTCCCCTAAGCAATCTACACTAGTTTTAGTTTTTACGTTTAACCAAAAACACCATCACGAAGCATATGTCTCACAAAGGCACATTTTATAGTGAATCATAATGCAGCCTTAACATCTAGTCAAAGGATGGCCTAAGGAACAGTAAATGGTTCATCAAATGAGGTCTAGTCATGCTAGTAAATAAGGCGCACACACTATTCTAATATGCATGCAAAGGTGAAATACGAAAAATAAAGACGATTAAGCTCCCTCCATCCAAAGACTGTTGCCCTAAATCATAGCCAAGAGAGCACATACTTTTGTATGGACGGAGATAGTAAAACAAAGAACAGGAATATGCAAACAACTAGTGCTTGCCTGGTAACAGGATTCGTCGACGTTAATGGTCAACATTGTTTGTGGCGACGTCTCGGTCTAAAGCCCGAGTCTTCATAGCCTTTCGGAAAGTTGTTGGCGACACCTTGGTACAAAGCCGAGTCTTTTTGATCTTCTGTAAAATCGTCGTCACTCACGGCTCCGATAAAAATACCGGTACGGTCTACACACACAACGAGATGCAAACAAATAAACAAGACAATATATTTTTAATAAAAGTATTAAACAAGTTGCTGGCGAAAATGCCTCGGTCTTCAAAACCTGCATCGGATTCAAGCAACCTCAGGCCAGAATATTTTTCCCTTCGACAGCGTCGCTAAACGCTCGCTTGGTGAAGTTGGCGACGACCGCACGCGAAACGAGGCACACGCAAAGAGGTCGCTGCATGGAAATTCCTAAAAATACCAAATTATTACAGTACATAGAATAGATCCAATGAATAATAGAAAAATTAATTTGGAGCGATTTGGGCCTGTGGTTTAGAAGATATGAAATTAATAAGGAACACTGTTCATATGAACAGTACCTGTTCTTGGCCCAACCGTGAGGCCACAAGGGAATAAAAATCCCCTCCCTTCTCCCTCACTGCAACACGCGCACGGGGGAGAGAGAGATGGCGGCTGCCATGGCAGAGAGGAAGTGGGCTCTGACAAGGGCTACGTGGTCCCGGCAGCGGCACAAGGCAGCGACGACGCTCTGGGGATGGGCAGAGGTGGCGGTGGATTGAGGAGCAGGGCGGCGTCCAGTGGCGGCGGGGAGCTGGGCGCGGCGCGGCTTCGTCAGCGGTATCCCGGGCGGCGGTGAGTTGGCCAGGTGGCGCTGCTGCTCTGGAGGCGGCTCCCGAGCGGCGGCGGCAGCAAGGCGCAGGTCGGCGGGTGAGGCGGCCGGCGGCTCGGCTTCGATCTAGGCGGCGGCGCGGCGGCGAGGGACGGCACTCCGGCGGCGGTTCAGTTGCCCTGCGAGCGGCGCTGGCGGCGAACGCAGAGGCGGGCATGGGGGCGGGGATGGGCGGAGCGGTGGCGGCGGCACGGGCGCACGCCAAGGATGGTGGCGGCTTGAGGAGTAGGGCACGGAGGCAGAGCAGGGCGGCTTGGCAAGACGGCTCCCCGGTGGACAGCTGTGCGAGCAGGGCGACGGCATGGCGAGCTGGCGCGACCAGGGCGCGGCAATGGCGACGGATCGACGGCTCCAGTGGGGGCAGAGGCGGCGACGCCTTGTGGGAGGAGACGACGGCAGCGGCAGTGGGAGTACGACTAGGGTTTTGCTGAGTATTTATACGCAGGGCCGGGGTTCGGATGTAAATTTGAAATTGAGCTTAGGGCCCAAATTGGTTGGATGAGATCTGGGTGGAATTAGATTAGAGTTTGAAATATATGAAGACGACTTGCCCGAGACGTCCATCGGTCGAACAGAGATTAGGCCTGTTTGTTTAAATTTTCAAATTTTTAAATTTCGAAGCGAAGTTTCAAACAAATCATACTGAACCCCTTCAAAGAAGTTCAAAAGCCACCAAAAGCAATTGTCTTGTGATATGAGTTTTTCAGAAACTAGTTTTTGTGGCTTCTCTAGTAAGCCTTTTTTAGGTTTACAATTCAAACAAGCTCAAACAAATAGGGTCTTAGAGGCCGGCTAAGATGGAAAGGGTTCGGAGAAAGGAAGAAAAAGGGTGCTAGCCAGATAGGAAAGGCGGCGGCCAGAGGGAGAAGAGATAGGGTTTCGAAGGGGGTCAGGCGAGAGGGATGGGCGTCTGACCGGTCAGGGTCGCAAAGGCGGTCGATCGAATTTAGGGTTTCAATCGAGGAAGAGACAAAGGCTGGCTCGACTAGGATGTTCTAGGATTTCGATCAAGAGTTTTAGAAAGAGGTCGGGCCAGGTTAAGGTTTCGGTCGAGCGAGAGATAAATGGAAAGGATAGAGGAAAAAGCGGGGGAAGGGCTTTTATATGCGAATATGGATTTTTGTAAATTTTACATTATAAAGAAATTAATTAATAAAATAAATTCTTATATGTACATAATTGTTTAAAAATTTGGGAAATTTTGTATAGAAAAGTAATAAAAATTATTTTACCTAGTTTTCTTTTTAATTAAAACATGGGACATTCTAATATTTATTATGATGTCACAAAACCTCCCCCTTAACAGAATCTCGTCCCCGAGATTCGGAGAAGGGTACAGTGGGTATTACTCCCCCCTTAACGAAACCTTGCTATCAATCTGATTCGGAGAAGGGTCTTGAAATACTCTGGACATCTTGGACCTATGGGTTACGACCAATCACACTTCCGCTGCGCATACTGATGTTTCCTCTTTTTCACTTTATTCCGACATCAACGATCGTTTCTTTTTCCATGGTGAACCTTGGGGTTTCTTCTGTGATAATCTAAATTGCGATGTCATTGGTCCCTTTACCCTCCAATCATGCTATCTTCTTTGATTTTCCAATAGGGTCGTTCACTCGTTTGTATCCTCAAGTCATACCGGTATCATTTAGGTAAGATTCTTGGTTTTTTTGTTGCCTCTTTACTCATAATTCTTTTCTTCTGAATCGGCGATCTACTTCTTTTACATCTCCTTGCGTGACCATCTTTGGTTTCTGATTTTTTCTTTTCTTCGGCAATATTCTTGATCAAATCTTCAGGCAAGAATAGATAAAAGGGAATAGCAGTTGAACAAAAGGGGGATAAGATAGAGAGAGGTTAGAGAGTAGAAAGAATTTTTATTCAACAGATGATTTGTACTATCACACTTTGCTTTCTTTTTGCATACGGCTTTTCTTCGATCCAGACTTACAGCGGAAATAGGTTAGAGGGTTTTACTTTTGAACATGGAAAGAATATAGCGAATGGACAGAGAGAACAGAAAGAAATCTTGATCCACCAATGGCTGGTACTCTTGCATGTTGCTTCCTTTTGTTTGCTGCTTCCTTCTTGATGCTCCGGGATAGTTGGGAAAGATAGGAGGCTAAGCGACATCCCACTTAATTTTAAAATAGTTTTGGAAATTTGATTTTAGCACTCGATACAAACATCCAAACGAATAAGATCCAACACTCTTTTATCTTGCATACGCGCTAAAGCGATACAAGACGCAATTAAGAACCAATTCAAGCGTATATTAGTAGCGTGGCCAAAAAATTAGTTGTCATTACAGCGCTGTTATTATCAGCAATATATTTTCCACTCAAAGGGAGTACTAAAGATATTTAGTGAAGCACTAAACTATTTTAAAACATAGAGAGAAAAAATTTTATACAAAAACACGGGGACTGTGTCGTACGGATTTTTTTTAAATGCTCTTTTTGTAGAAATCAAAACCAAATCTCCCTTTTTTTAAACACCTTTTTGGAAGAACATTTTATTTTTGAACCATTTTTATTTTTAAAACTTTTCCTTTCGATGAAGTTTGATAAAACTTTTCTAAAGAAAACAAAATCCTAAATAGTGAAAGTAAAGTGTTGGAGGTTTCGAAACAATTATTGTTTAGAACAAATACTTTGGAGAAATATTTATAGACACACACAGACACACACAGACACACAGACACACACATATAAAGAAGTTGCATAAACCTTTATAAATGATTTTTCTTTCCAAACTAAAACAAGAAGTTTCAACTTAATAAATATGATTGGTAAAAATTTAAAAATAATAACACACCTTCCAAAACCACATACAAAACAACTCCTTTCAGTCGAGGAAGAGACAAAGGCTGGCTCGACTAGCAGGTTCTAGGATTTCGATCAACAGAGTTTTAGAAAGAGGTCGGGCCAGGTTAAGGTTTCGGTCGAGCTGTAACACCCAAACTTGAGCCAAGTTTAAAATTTGATTAAATTTTAATAATTCAAAAATTCCAAAGCAAAATTGGGGAAATTCAAATTCCAAAATTCATTGCCGATTTGGGCTTTGTTTGGGTGTCCTTGGGCCATCTCTGGGCCCAGCCCATTTGCCTCTCTCCTCTTCTCTGCTCTCTCTCTCTACCGGCGCCGCTCACTGCCTCTCTCTGCCTCGGTGTCGGCCAGCCTGCGCCATGCAAGGTGGTGGAACGAGCTCGTGTCGACACCTAATCAACCCACCGCTTACCCTCGTCGCGCTGGCACCGCCAGGCCCCGCCGCCACGCCCTCCTCGGTATATTCGCCGCCGCCTCATTTTTCCTTTCCTCCATTTTCTTCGCTCCCAAGCGTCTCTACCTTCTCTCTCGCATCGACAACGACGCCTTGAGCTCACTGTCAAACGCGCTCGTCGCCGGAGCAACTACATTGCTAGGAATCGTTCGCCGGAGCTTGGCCAAGCTGAATCGGTCACCGAAGATTTCTCCTTCCTCGGTACATTTCTGTCCGATTCCTTTCGTCCGGAGACTCCTTTCCATCTCACTGTCATTTCCTCTCATTCGAGTCAACCAGAGCATTGCCGGAGTTTGTTCGCCGTGGTTGCCCTGCTCAAAGCCATTTCAGGGTCGCATGCCGCCAAGCCATATCGGGCACGCTTTCTCATTCCAAGGCCACGGTATGGATGCTCGAGCCTCTCCGTAGCTAGCTTGTCCCTTAATTTTGGCAAAATCGCATATTAGCGCCGCCGCCGTTTGATACCGAACTGTCTCGCCGTCGCCGGCAATGGCGCCGCCGCGTCCGGCCACCATTGGCCGTGCTGTGGGCACCTATAGATTGCATAGGCTCATTGATCTCGTAGATAGCACCTACACCTAATGGCTTCGTCCTTAGCGCCGGCGAGTTGTGATTTTCCCTTCGAGTTCGCACGCCGTCGAGAGGTTGAGGATGATGACGTCAGCACATGGCTGCTGGAACCCACATGCCAGCCTCTCCCTCTGTCTCTTCATGAGCCGCAGGTTCTGTGTCGATGGCTGGTGGACCCATGGCCCTACACGTCGAAACAAGTGGAGGCGCCTTTCTCCTGGGCACTTTCGACGTCACCGCCATGCACGCGCGCCGGGCCACGGCTAGGCCGTGCTGGCCAAATGGGCCGAGCCGACTGTTACCGCCGCGTCGCTGGCTATGCCGCTCGGTCTCCTCGCGCCGTGCACAGTGCTGGGCTTAGCCTAGTATTGTTCTTATCATTTTTCCAGTGAATTATTGATTTGATAATCCCAGAAATACTTCTCCATTTATTAAAAATAGCAGAATAACTCCAAAAATTCCAAGAAATACTAGGAATTCTCCACGCCTCGGAAAAATTATGAATTAGATTTTGGATTATAGAACAGGCTCTGAATATATTAAAGAAGATATAACTATAAGCATTTTCACATTTTTCAAATAGGGATTTCCTAGGGGTATTTTGGTAAATTCGCCCTTAACCATCCTAGACACCAAACTTAGCACTTTCACCTAAGATCGATACTCGACCCTGCATTTTCACTTGTACATTATTTAGAGTTTCTGTTAATTTGGAATCTCTGCTTTGTTAGACGAGTCGGTTCTAGAAGAAGAATTTCCGGAAGCAAGCCAAGTTCATTCCACTGATCACCAAGGCGAGTTAACTAAATTACCTTGTTTCAAATATATAAAGTGCATGCTTGATATGGATTGAAAGTACTGAAAGAGGATCCTAAGGCCTAGAGGGGGGGTGAATAGGCAATTTTAATTTCCTTTTGATTATTCTCAATTAAGCATCAAATTAATAGTGACCCAATCCTAGTGTCAATTGATACGCAAGCGGAAGCGATAAACAAGTCAACAAGCAACTAAGACATGGCATCACAATTAACACATTCAAAGCAACGGTAGTAAGTGCGGAAAGTAAATAAGAGGGCAACACGGTGTTTGTTTGACCAAGTTCGAGTCAGAACTCCTACTCTCCGCTGAGGCTACCCTTGCGACAAGGACCGGCTCGCTCTCGAGCCTCACGCCTCACTTACTCCCGGTGAGTCGTTCGCCACTCCGTGAGGTGGACTCACACCCGACACCGACTCAAGAGTAGCCACACGCCAAGGCCTACTCTCCACCCCACGCCCCACGAAGGATATCTTCAAAAGTAACAAGTTCAAACGCCCGATCATGCGGATCGAAGGACTTCCATGAAGCTCGGTATTGGGGTTTGATGGATTGTGGCTTTGGATGATCTTGTGGTGGAGGAATGGCTCTAGAACACCTAATTGATGAGCTATGAATGTGGTAGGTGAAGTAGAGCAGCAAACCTCAAAGTAGCCAGCCACTAGGTAGGTATATATAGCCCCAAGAGCAAAACTAGTCGTTGCCCCTCGGAAGAGGACAAAAAGACTAGCCGTTAGCCTCTACGGACGCCGTCCGACGGAACCGGACGCCGTCCGGCAGTGACGATCGCCACGGAAATAGCTGATCGGACGCCGTCCGTGGGACGGACGCCGTCCGACAAGCGATGGGAATCTTGCTGAAATTAGCTAACCGGACGGCCCCAGACGCCGTCCGACGAGAAAGAACCTCGGTTTTAACTCGACGGACGCCGTCCGGTAACTACGGACGCCGTCCGACAAAGGATTGCGATAAAGGACCGGACGCCTCGAGACTCCGTCCGACAATGAGAAAGACCTAGATCTGAACCTTCACGGACGCCGTCCGGTGATTACGGACGCCGTCCGGATGTAATGGATTTTCGGCTAAAAGGTTAGGGGAAATTTAGGTGGGTTTTTTCTCTCTAGAAATCTCACAAAGGGATATTTGGGTATTTATAGATGCAATGGACTACGGAAAACGAAGTTTTTCAAGAATTCATAAAGATCCGCATAGTCCGAGATATTGAACCCTTTTGAAATCCGACGAAAAACGGAAATAAACCTAACTACTCCTAATCTATATGTGACCTCTTCTCTCGCCAGGCCACGCATTTGAAATCTTGGAGCAACTCGAGTAAAATTATCGACGCTTCAAATTAGGGTTTATAAAAAACGCCGAGTCTTCGCTAGGGTTCCAAGAAGTCCAAAAAAACCCCCTAGCACTTTATATTAATTAATTTGACATCAATGCCACTAATAAAAATTAGGGCTCAACGATGCTCACAATCTCCCCCTTTGTGGCACTTGATGGCAATCCAAGAGAGAATAAAATTTTTGAGCTGCAAAAGGGGTTAGTGCAATACAAATATGCGAGCAATTTTAAATTTAAGACAACCACAACTCGACCACAAGGATGTGCAAGTAAAGGAAGCTCCCCCTAAATTCATGCATAAATTAAATTCAGAAACCAACAAGGTTCAAATATCATAAAACCAACCAAGGTATCAACCACAAATTTCAACGAGTATCGAGGCATCAAATAATATTACAGGTAAACACAACCTCGATCTCACTACCCACTACTAACCCTCTACTATTCTCTAACTTCTCCCCCTTTGTCACCAAGTGACACAAACGGGAAAAGATCCTACTCTTGCTGATCTTGGTCCATGTCGTCGCCTCCGTCATGTCCGCCTTTGAAGAAGAACCGGATCTCGCGACGCTTGTACAAAGGCATATGTCTTTGCAGAGGGTACCGACCGAGGAGAAGATTGATCATCAAAGAGCTGGGTCGGAGGAGGATTTTGCAAAGAAAAGTTGAGATGGCGAGCGACTTCTCCACCCGTGAAATGAATCTTACCAGGAGGAGGATATGACTGTGGTGGAGGCAGAGGAAGGTGCAGGCCCGCAGAAGGATATACCCAAGGATGGATGGTGGTGGGTAGACAATTGGGCGAGGAACTCGACGCCGCTCATAAGCTCGATAACTGTTGTGGGCATGTGAATACCAAGCATATGGATTTGCCCTTTCGCACTGGCATAAACATCGCCCCATGTAATGATAAGTGACTTGAATTTCGCGAACTCATCTCGCCAAGTATGTCTGCTGCGCCGCTAAGTTCATCATCTCCCTGCTGGTGGTGCTAATTCTTCTTTCACTTGATGCAGAAAATTTCTCATATCTCGCATGCAATTTCATCTCACCTATCAAAACATCATACCATGGAGGAGGGATCACGACGAGGAGCTCGCACAGTGTTGGCACAAATGGTGCATTGGGGCAAGCAGGAGCAAAGACAGAGTGGTGGAGGAGCATCATCACAGTCTAGCTAACTTGGGCTTGCTCCCAAGAGAATTGTGAAGTTCTTCATCCGATGCTTTTTGATTACATTTGTCCGACTTCTTACTTCATCTCGTAAACCCGCCGAGTCCCGAAAGCAATAGGCCAATATAGGGCGCTAGAGGTAGGGCCCTATTAACTTCTAAAGATGGCGTCATCAAATTCTCCCAAGAGGGTAGCTCCAACATTGATAGTCTTGCTCGTCGGAAGAAATAACATGAACATTTGCAAATGGGAAGAATTTCATCGCGATTGCCACCTCGAACAAACAATGTGCTTCGAGTATAAGATTAATAAGGCGGGGCTCTCGTCATGAATCGATTTGCCTTATCAATACTAATTTCTTCATTATCAAGATCCGGTACATAAATCGACTTCACCAAAGGAGGATATTTGCCCTCCGTAAACCATCTTCATAGCACACCTCATTCAAATCGGTGCGTAACTGAGTACCCAAAGCGTGATTCATCTCGGCCACTGTGATCCTTTGAACTTGTCCATCAACTGAATGATAATAGTTTGACTCTGTCTCGTCTTCGGCAATCAGTAAAGTAGCAAAGAACTCACAGTTCCTCTCTTTGCTCCAGGTCAACTTCTTGTTTGAAATCAATTCAGCCAAACCAGGAGTGGAGCTGAATATAGTGTGTACCTCTGGTCCGCCATCGGATATCTCTGTCCGATCTACGGTGAGGGTCCCTAGGGCGGTCGAGGAGCAGAGAAGCACATGTACAATTGTTTCAAACTTGGTGTAGAACCCGAAATCCTCGGTATCCTCTACGCCGAGGGTACCATCTCGCATAAGTAACCGACCTCTTCTTCCTCAAAGTTTCCATAGATAGCTTTAGAACCATATCATCCACGGGGTCGTCCTCAGCAACCACGGTCTCAGTGACATCCTCATCAATAGGGTCCTCAGCGAATGTCTCATCATCCAGATCCTCGGTGGTGGCAAAGGAAGATCCCGCCATCCGAGTCCAATGGAGTCCCTGATCAGGCTGCTGCTGAATGTCCGCTCTAGTTACTCGCTTGGACGAGGAGGAGCGGCACCGCTAGCCGTCTCATCTATGTAATCTGGATCGCCCTTAACGCCGCTTTTCACGACGACCACTCAGGGTCCTGCTCAAAGCCCTCCCAAACTTCTTCAATGATTTCGACATCTCGAATTGCTCCCTCTGACCAAGTGACCACAGATCAGAACAACCTGCCACTGTCCAACGATCCACTGACAAGGTGCCAACCCACCACGGTCCAACCCTGAACACGAACGCGGGAAAACCTATTCAAACCTAGAACTCGTAAACAACCAAATTTGACGGAAGTAGAGGCGGGAAGCCGCATCGAGCCCTAAAAGGAAGGAGGAAGCCGCACTGTGAGGAGATTGTCCCAAGGCCCTTCCGTAAGGGAAAGGAGGGAACACGACGGAGACGAGGCGCGACGAACGGGCCGCCCAGTTCAATCCACGCGAGGGGATCAAGAGGACGACGAGGGAGGCCGCCGGTGGTGGAGGAGGTCGCCGGAAGTCGCCGGAGGGTCTTCCCCGTGAGGAGAAGCAGCGATGGCGGCGCCGGTTTGGGAGGAGAGAGGAGATCAAATGGGAAAGAGGGAGGCGGAGAGGTAAGTTATAAGCGATTCAGCGATCGAGTCTGTCGGACGGCGTCGACGGTGATCGGACGGCGTCCGACAACAAAGGGTGCAGCGACAGAGGACCTCGTCTTGACGGGTCGCGGAGAGAGCGACGGCGTCGACAAGCAAAGCAGAGGCGGCTCGATCGACTTTATCGGACGGCGTCCGTGGTTACGGACGGCGTCCGACAGTACAACTTCGGCCAACACAATACTCTGTCGGACGGCGTCCGAGACTTTCCGGACGGCGGCCGATGGAGGTGAAATTCGCAGCAGCTTGCTCTTCTGACTAGTGGGCCCCACCAAAGCGAGAATTTATATAAAAATAATGTTTTGAAGTGATGATCTCCATTTTGCTCAAAATTCAGAGGAAGATTCAAATGTGAGCAATTTGAAGTGATTTTCTAAAATTTTAATTTTGAAGGGATAAGAATATAATATGACAAATGAAATCAAGACAAATTCAAAAACCCAAATTTTGATCTTAGAGATCAACAAAATGTGCGAACCCAAATTTTGCCTTGATTTCTCATATAGGCATGAAAATCGAGCATAGGGGTTCACTTTAGAGTTTAGGCACATGTTTTTGAATTTTGGTTTCTTTTTCAAATATTTTCTACAATTTTGATGCCATATGATTTTCAAGAGAACAAATATACATATGGAGCAAATTTTTCAAAGGGTAAGATTTTCAAAACTAGAAGTTTGAGATGGTAAGAAGATAAGGATAGTCTATTAAGCTCAAATTTGTTTTGGCTTGAAATATAGGACAAAAATGTGCTCACCCAAAATTAAATTTATCTTTTCACCACTAGAGGGAGTTTTGAGATCATGAGTTGAAACTAAACTCCCCCTAAATGTGACAAGGGTCATAAGCGAATGGAAAAATTCAAATAAGACCCAAAAGTCACAAAAACCAATCAACACGCATTTGATCTATCTAGTATGTTGAGTTCATTCCTTAATTTGCAAAACCGTGCCTCATCCAAGGGTTTAGTGAAAATATCCGCCAATTGGTCTTCCGTTCGCACGTAGGCAAGCACAACGTCACCCTTTGCAACATGGTCACGAATAAAGTGATGTCGGATGTCGATGTGCTTTGTATGAGAATGTTGGACCGGATTGTTGGCTATTTTCACCGCACTTTCATTATCACATAGAAGTGGCACTTTTTCAAATTTTAGCCCAAAGTCACTAAGCATCCGAGTCATGTACAAGAGTTGAGCACAGCAACTCCCCGCCGCTACATATTCCGCTTCCGCGGTAGATAGCGCCACAGAGTTTTGCTTCCTCGAAGTCCATGACACGAGTGAGCGTCCTAGCAAGTGACAACCCCCCGAGGTGCTTTTGCGATCAATTTTGCAACCGGCATAATCCGAGTCGGAATAGCCAAGAAGCTCAACACGCGCTCCCTTGGGGTACCAAAGACCTAGACTAGTAGTGATTTTTAGATATCTCAAAATGCGTTTTACGGCAACAAGATGCACTTCCTTAGGGGATGCTTGAAAGCGAGCACACATGCACACACTAAACATAATATCGGTCGAGAAGCGGTAAGATAGAGAAGCGAACCGATCATGGGCGAAAAAGCTTTTGGTCCACGGGCTTTCCATCTTCATTTAAGTCAAGATGCCCATTAGTGGCCATTGGTGTTTTGATCGATTTGCAATAAATCCATTGAAAACCGCTGAGAAGGTCCTTTGTGTATTTCTCTTGACAAATAAAGGTCCCTTCCCGAAGTTGCTTGATTTGAAATCCAAGGAAGAAAGTAAGTTCTCCAATCATCGACATTTCGAATTCCTTGGACATCATTTCTCCAAAATCCTTACATTTAGATTTGTTAGTGCATCCAAAAATAATATCATCCACATATATTTGACAAATAAATAGGTCATTTTCAATTGGCTTTAGAAACAATGTGGAATCAATCGCACCGGTTTTAAATCCCTTTTCTAAGAGGAAGTCCCTAAGACGCTCATACCATGCTCTAGAAGCTTGCTTGAGACCGTGATAGCGCCTTAGTGAGCTTATAGACATGGTTTGGGTGTTTGAGGTTTTCAAAACCAAGCGGTTGCTCGACATAGACAAGTTCATCAATAAAACCATTTAGAAAAGCACTCTTAACATCCATTTGAAAGAGAGTTATGTTATAGAGAGAAGCGAATGCCAAGAGTAACCGTATAGCTTCAAGTCGAGCGACGGGGGCGTAGGTTTCTCCATAGTCAAGTCCTTCGATTTGTGTGAAACCTTGAGCCACCAATCTTGCTTTGTTTCGCACCACTTCACCGTTCTCATCTTGTTTGTTGCGAAAGACCCATTTCGTTCCAATGACATTGTGATCCTTCGGTCTTTCCACAAGCTCCCAAACTTTATTGCGGGTGAAGTTGTTCAATTCTTCATGCATGGCGTTCACCCAATCCGCATCCGCCAATGCCTCATCAATGGTCCTAGGCTCAACATACCCAAATGAGTTCTTTTCTTATAGATGTATACCTTGCAACCAAGACTCTAGAATGATCCTTGGAAATGTTGGGCCTTCAACGTCTCCCCACTAGTAATTCATATGAGGTCTTGTGAAGGAGTCGATGGAGGTGGTGGGAGGTAGAGGCGGTTGATGGCATGTCAAATCTTGCACGCCGTGTTGATGGCTTTGAAAAGCCCAAAAAGCATGTATACCTTGCAACCGAAGCGAAAATCTGAAATGTTGGGCCTTCGTCCCACTAGTAATTCATATGAGGTCTTGTACTCGCCGTGTTGATGGTCAAGCATTGATCTTGCCATCTCTATCATCTCTATCGGTTCTTCCTCTCCACCTCTCCATTTTGTTGGGGAGTGTATGTCACGAGAATTCGTGCTTCACACCTAACTCATCACAAAATTCTTCAACATTTGTATTAGCAAACTCGGTGCCATTATCACTCCTCACCTTTTTAATAAAAGAGTCAAATTTCTTTTGAGCTTTCAAAGCAAATCTTTTAAACACATCACCGCAAGAGATTTATTTGCAAGAAAAAACACCCAAGTGAAGCGAGAGAAATCATCGACAATCACATGACAATAAGAATTACCGCCTATGCTCGCATAGGTGGTTGGCCAAATAAATCCATATGCAAAAGTTCAAGTGGTCGGGATGTAGACATAAAAGTCTTAGTCGGATGAGAATTAGCCACTTGCTTGAAACTTGCATGAGCTACATAAACGATTCTTCTCGAATTTGACATCCTTCACTCCAACAACCAAGTTATCTTTAAAACCTTTTTCAAAGTGCCCATTCCAACATGTCCAAGACGTCTATGCCACAACCAACCAAGAGTGGTTTGAGAGATAAGACAAGTCTTGATTTGAGAAGTTTCACGGTTTGAAAAATCAACCAAATATAAGTTTTGAAACCGGGTGCCTTCAAATGCAACACTTTGATCCTTAGTGGAAACAACACGAACTCCGTTGATCGAAAAGAAGTAATCAAAACCCAAATCGCACACTTGAGCAACGGAGAGGAGATTAAAGTTGCAAGCTTCCACTAAGAGCACATTAGAGATGGATAGGTCATTAGATATTGCAATTTTACCTATACCCTTTACCTTTCGCTTGGAGTTATCCCCAAATGTGATCTTGTGTTCGGGTCCTTCTCCTCCTCTAGTGAGGTGAACATACTTGAGCTACGGTCATGTGTTGAGTGCAACCGCCATCGAATATCCAATGCCGGCCCCGCTCTTGTAGTTCACCTACACATACAATTTCAAGCTTGTTTTAGGTACCCAAGACTTCATCTTGGGTCCTTTGGAGTTAGTCATCAAACATTTGGGCACCCAAATAGCTTTTACATTCTTCTTATTATTTGGTGCACCAACATACTTAGCATAAGTAGAGCCATTTTCTTCATAAGCATGTAGCTAGCATCAAGCACTTGAGTTTTAGACATGAATTGAGATGTTTTAGCAAGAGGACAAGCAATAGCTTTATGTTTTCATTTTTACATATGTGGCAACGGTCCCTCCTTAATCGAAAGTTAGCTTGGCTTACCCCAACCACCCTTGGGCAAATCCAGGGATGAAATCCCAAACCATGCTTACCCAAGGTATACCTTTGCTCTCGAAGCACCTTGTCAAGAGAGTTGTTCCCCACAAGCAATTTAGCCAAGCTAGAGTCTAGTTGCTCAATTCTATCCTTAAGAAGCAAATTTTCCTTAACTAGCTCATTAGCACATTTAGCAACACCACAAATGCCAATTGAACAAGCATTTTCATTTGGAGAAGTAGCACTAGTGGGTGAAGATGTGCTAGCATTGGGTGTGATCGTGGGTGACAAGGTAAAGGATATGTCATGAGATAAGCTAAGTGAATCGTCTATAGTGTCAATTAAATCACAAGTCACACCAACATTGTATTTTTCAATTGAGCAATCAAGCGGAGTTTTAACATCAACATTAGAGCTAGCAAGTTTATTTTCTAGAATTTCAACTTGCAAATTTAGAGCTTCATAGTCATCTTCTAGAGTTTCATGCTTTTCTAACAAGTTCTCAAATTCATTTGCAAGCTCTTTATGCACCTTCACTAGCTTCTTTCTCTTAGACTTTTCTTTCTCTAGAGCATTATTCAAATCATCAATCAAAAGCTTAAGCTCACTTTTAGAGAGGTGCTCATGTGTTACCTTCTCCTCTAATGCCATAAGACACATGGGAGGTGAGGGGTTGTCGATGGCGACTCCGGATATCTTCGTGTTTTCATTATCGGAGGAGTCCACCCAAGAACCTTCATCATCGGTGATCCATTCCCCAATCACCTCTTCTTGTATATTTGCGGTGAGGCAAAGCTTTTACTTGGGAAGAGCCGAGGAGCGTTTTCCTTGATCGCAAGTCCGGCCACCCATGAGCTCTAGTATCTTCTTCTTGGAGGAGGATTGAGAGGACGATGAGCTTGAGCTATCTTCCTTCTTAGTCTTTTGACCGGCAAGAGCTTTCTTCTTATCCTTTGATTTGTGATCACTCTTGCAGTAGTGACGATATTTCTTCTTGTCATCTTCCTCATCTTCCTCTTGATTCCTTGCCTTGTGCTTGTTCTTTTTACTTCTTGGGCAATCCGCCACCAAGTGACCCTTCTCTCCACATTCATAGCAACGCATCTCGGAGATAGGTCTTCGCCTTGAAGATGATGATCCGCCGCGGAAGCTCATCTTCTTGATCAACTTTCTTGACCGCTTGACAAGGAGGGCCAATTCTTCAATCTCCGGAATTGCATCATCGGAGTCTTCATCATCTTCTTCAATTTCAACTTTCTTCTTTCCACTTTTGGCTTTGGCGGGGAGAGCGATTGACTTCTTGTTGAGTGGAGACTCTTCACTTTCAAGAAGCCGCATCTCATATGAGTTGAGTTGCCCGAGGAGCTTTGTCGGTGTCATCTTCTTGAGCTTTGACTTAGATGCTCGAATTAAGGTCACAAGTGGATTGAAACTAAATGGCACAACGTCAAGCATCTTCCGACAAATGTCAATGTCTTCCAAGACCTTCTTCTCCGAACATCCGGTAATTTCATTGACGATGGGGTTCAACCTAAGAAACATTTCATTAACACTTTCATTAGGGAGCATCTTGAATTGATCAAATCTTTTTCTAGCTCGAGATAGCTTCTCCTCAAGCATCTCGGCACTACCAACATGAATTTCCCTAAGATGCTTTCAAATATCATAAGCTTTAGTAAGATTACCAATGCTATCAAAAACTTCGGAGGATACACTAGAGAGTAAAGCATTTCTAGCAATGGCATTAAAGCGTTTGTACTTAGCATGAACTTCATCAAGAGCAATTGTTCCTACGGAGGGTCCGGATAGCGGTCTCACAAACAACCCACACATCATAACTAAGTGCCTCTAAGTAACATTGCATCCTAATTCTCCAATAGTTGTAATTTGTTCCATCGAAAATAGGAGCTTTTCAATTTCTATCCTAGGCCCTCTTGAGCCATCTCCTAGCGGTTAAGCTAATCTAGGAGAACCTAGGCGCTCGATACCATTTGAAAGAGGATCCTAAGGCCTAGAGGGGGTGAATAGGCAATTTTAATTTCCTTTTGATTATTCTCAATTAAGCATCAAATTAATAGTGACCCAATCCTAGTGTCAATTGATACATAGCGAAGCGATAAACAAGTCAACAAGCAACTAAGACATGGCATCACAATTAACACATTCAAAGCAACGGTAGTAAGCGCGGAAAGTAAATAAGAGGGCGACACGGTGTTTGTTTGACCGAAGTTCGGAGCCGCAACTCCTACTCTCGTTGAGGCTACCCCTTGCGACAAGGACCGGCTCGCTCTCGAGCCTCACGCCTCACTTACTCCCGGTAGTCGTTCGCCACTCCGGCGAGGTGGACTCATCACCCGACACCGACTCAAGAGTAGCCACACGCCAAGGCCTACTCTCAAGCCCACGCCTCCACGAAGGATATCTTCAAAAGTAACAAGCCCGAAACGCCCCGATCATGCCGGATCGAAGGACTTCCATGAAGCTCGGTATTGGGGTTTGATGGATTGTGGCTTTGGATGATCTTGTGGTGGAGGAATGGCTCTAGAACACCTAATTGATGAGCTATGAATGTGGTAGGTGAAGTAGAGCAGCAAACCTCAAAGTAGCCAGCCACTAGGTAGGTATATATAGCCCCAAGAGCAAAACTAAATTGTTGCCCCTCGGAAGAGGACAAAAGACTAGCCGTTAGCCTCTCCGGACGCCGTCGACGGAACCGGACGCCGTCAAGCAGTGACGATCGCCACGAAAACTTGACTGATCGGACGCCGTCCGTAAGGACCGGACGCCGTCCGAAGCGGTGAAATCTTGTTGAAATTAGCTAACCGGACGGCCCCGACGCCGTCCCACCAGAAAGAACCTCGGTTTTAACTCGGCCGGACGCCGTCCTGTAACTACGGACGCCGTCCGGCAAGGCGATAAAGGACCGGACGCCCCTCAGACGCCGTCCGACAGCGAGAAAGACCCAGATCTGAACCTTACCGGACGCCGTCCGGTGATTACCGGACGCCGTCCGACAGAATGGATTTTCGGCTAAAAGGTTAGGGGGAAATTTAGGTGGGTTTCTCTCTCTCTAGAAATCTCACAAAGGGATATTTGGGTATTTATAGATGCGATGGACTCTGAAACGAGTTTTTCAAGAATTCGCAAAGATCCGGCATAGTCCGAGATATTGAACCCTTTTGAAACCGACGAAAAACAGAAATAAACCTAACTACTCCTAATCTATACGTGACCTCTTCTCTCGCCCGGTCACGCATTTGAAATCTTGGAGCAGCTCAGAAAATTATCGACGCTTCAAATTAGGGTTTATAAAAAACGCCGAGTCTTCGCTAGGGTTCCAAGAAGTCCAAAAAAACCCCCTAGCACTTTATATTAATTAATTTGACATCAATGTCACTAATAAAAATTAGGGCTCAACGATGCTCACAAGTACCTACCTTTTTAATCATGATATAATCATGCCCTGTTGTTGCTATATTTGTTTGCATACATGATTCCTTGATATCATGAATTGTTTGGCTGCCCATATATTACATAAAATTTTTAGACTTTCTAGTCTTGGGTAAAATCTGCTTAGACTTGCTTAGGTCTTAATGAATTAATCGGGTATCCAATACCGCACTGGTGAGCCAAAACTCACCGGTGGACATGATGACTATACACCCTTGATCATGATGAATTTTGCTCTGTGCATGTGTTAAAGTGTTAATGGTGTGAACTATGGAATGGGGATGTGTGGTTGACGGGAAACCGGGAATGAGATTGATGGAAGAGAAGGGTGTTGGGCAGGATGGACCCAGCAGTATCATCTATGCAACAACTACCTATGTAAGAGGTAAAGATGAGAAGGTGGAATAGCCAGATAGAGTTTGGGCTCATCTGGAAGGGTGCTCATGTGTTGAGCACAACGGGAAACCGCCGGCCATAGTCTTTGTGTAAGTTATGGTCCCTAGCACCTCAACGCGTGGCCATCGCACGAAAGCGCAGGATTGGTGGTTTGTGTAACCATATATATGTTTGTGTAACCTAATAAGCTTGTGTAGCCTAGGCTTGTGTAGCCTTTTGACCAGTCCTGAGGGGAAGGTGAATTATGCCATCTCTTGTGTAGAGATCTAACCCTATCTATACCGGGATGAACTATAGGGGCCAATGCCATCCGTTGAACAACAATCAGTGGGGTGGGTTGGGTCATCGGTTCGCGGGAACTCGGGAAAGATAGTGGTTCCTTACGGGGATTGCCGACCCGGAATGATGGTGTGGTGAAAGAAGATGGGATGCGGGAACAATATATGGAGGGTACCTGTGTGGCATGAGTAATGGATATATGAACATATGATATAATCTCTCCTCGATATCTTTTTTGGGATGTCTTTTTAAAATTGGCTAGGTATAGGCTTTTATACATATATGCTAATTCCAAATTTGGCTTTTTCCGCAAAGAAAAGAAACATAACTCCACCATATAGCCTTTATCACTATTATGCATTAAGGACGGTGTTAACTTGCAAGTGCGATTGGATTGCGCACTTACCCTCGCACCCACTCACTCTTTTAGATTATGGAGACCCAGAAGATGGAGACTACGCGTGTCACGAGGAAGGTGATCCAGTGTTTGATGATCCCAGCCAGCCTTAGGCTCTCATGCAGTCCGGAGGTCACATACATAGTTTAGGATTCTCACATGTAATCATGGCGTAGCTTCCGCCAGAAAGCATCACTTTTGTTGTAAGATAATCGTCTCCAAGATTGATGGTTGTAAGTAAGTACCTGAACATGGTAATTATTTCCAGTTTGTAATAAATTTCGTTTGGTATTATATGTGATGATCCAGCTATGTAGTGTGAGGCACTAGTGTACTAATCCATGGACTAGTACAGTTTCACAGGACGGGTTTCAAAGGTAAGCAAATTTGAGGCCCTATCAGAGTTGGTATCAGAGCATACGACTGTAGAAAACCTAGAATTGGCCGGTGAACTAAGGATTTGCGCTTAAACTAGATCATTCCCAAATAGTCTATCTTAGGGTTTTAGCTTGTGCCATATTTATGTGTATTGCATCACTTGTATGCTTGATCACTCTGTTGACCTGATGATACCATTATGTAGTAGTAATCACCATGATTTATTAGGATGTGTGGTTTAATCATGGGCAAGCATGCTGCAATCGGCATTAATATCCATAGAAATGCCATTTTGATTCATATATTTCTCTCTAACTTTTTTGCTAATATAAGATATAACTCTGTTCTTTGTAGATGCCGGATGTGGTATTTAATTAATATGATTCCACCGTGGGCTACCGGCTGGGACAGCGGAGTGAGTATGTCAGGGCACTTCAGCACATGTCTGCTGCCTTAGGTTATTCTGAGCTACCCCGATATTTCTGGGCCTCTACTGAAGTAATACCTAGGCCTGGATACATTGTGGAGGTCCGTATCTATCATGCATACCCGGACATCTTAGCGCATAAATTCCGCACGGAGATCCCCCGAGATCATGTAGAGTATGCTATTAGTGACGCCGCGTCCTTAGCACTAACAGTGCTGCAACGGGATTATGACCATCTACTTAGCAACGGACCGTGTGGATTAGCTCCTGACATTAGGCATCATATGCACCCAGAGATCAATGAACCTATCTCTGATGAAAGGACAGTCTATTTAGCTCATCTTGCTCAGCGTGCACAGCATGCCCACCATGGGGCACTAGAGGAAATTTATTTTCTGCGCTCCACTTTGGCTGATGAGCGGGCTGCGCAGAGGAGACTGCATCGCCATGCATTGCATATCCAGAATATTTTAGAGGCATGCCGCTAGGAGAGGGATGTTGCGATAGCGCAGCTAGATGGTGGTCCGCCTCTGTTCCATACAGGTGAAGGAGATACCCCTGCACCTGCACTCAACTCTCCTCCGAGTCCTCCGCCATTTCGCAGGCTTCGCCACGCCGCCAAGAAAAGAACCCTTCCTGGACATGCTTTGGCTGGGATTCCGCGACATGAGGCCGAAGCATCTGCGTCGACTCCCTCAACGCCTCCTACATTAGATGAGCAGCTTCGTGATCTAGCAAGATATCCGCCACATCGCACTATGGGATATCTTCGTAGCCTTTTCGACAAGAGGAGGCAGTAGTTCAGAGGAGGATGTTGACAGAACTTCATGTATCATATCACTGCCTACGTGCAGTTTCTCCAGGGCTGTTTCATAAATAAATGATATCCTATTAGACGATCGATATCAAACCCCTGCTAAATATGATGTAAATTAAAACTACTGTTGTCCTTCGAACAAATCCTTGCAATATATGTCGTGTTTCTGCTTTCCATTCTGCCTACCTTTTTTAATACTTGCAATATGCCATGCTATTGAAATTCCGCGGTAACTTTTTGTAAATGTAGAATGGTCGATCCAAGACCATAGAGTGGTGTTGGATAGAATGCTCAAGCAAGAGGGTCCACGAGGAATAGTGAGGTTGCCATCACCTACAGCCAGTGTTAGCCTAAACGATAAACGCTAAACAGTCGGCCACTCCGTTTAGCGAATAGTCGGACTACACGGCCGATTAAATGGGCCAAAAAACGGATTAAACGGGATTATACGGATTAAACGGCCTACACGGCCTACACAGTTGACTACTGAGTAGCGTTTAAACGGTGTGTAAATGGTCTAAATGGCCGTGTAGGCGAACAGTGCCTACAGCTGGCAATCCCACCATGGAGCAAGTCTTGGCTTATCAGGCACAACTGTTTGGTGCCTTAATCACATCCCCTTCCTGGGCAATTCCACATACCAGTTCATCCCCGATCATTAATCCATAACTATACCATGTACCAACCATCCCGACCAACCGAACAAACCAGACCGAATAACCTTATAACCACACCAGCACACATCAACTAGCCCAACAATCATTTACAAGTCCTAATTGTCATGTTTCATATCATTTGAATGAATGTAAGAGTGTTCAGCAAATATTGGTTCACCGTTCCGTGGCTTGTCGCTGGAAGATTCAATTGGACCTAAGCGAGTCTAAGCAAGTTTTACCCATTAGGTAGGGTTAAAGTTGTTACCAAGCTAACATTAGGCTAATCAAGGGTAAGACAATAAAAGCAGTTAGAAAGGCTAAATTGTTACAAGGAATAGGAATATATAAGTATAAAATGATTATCGAGTGGGCAGGTTAATATGCATGCAATTTTATTAAAAAAAGAACATACTTTAGTTAAAACTGGGTATGAGCATGATTATAGTGATGTTAATCCATACTAGGGAAAGTCACAGTCTCTCCCTAATATGGGTAAACATCTATAAGAGAAGGTGTTAACTCGTCTTGATCTGGTGGAAATTCCTTCCTCAGCATCACCGAATCTCCCCTCTAGATTGCTTACGTCTAATCACAGATATAATCCAATAAATACCCAGCGGTGCAATAGAAAACATGATGCATGCATGTGATCTAGGTCCTACCTATCATCACCATGTTGACTTAGGTCGGACAAAAGTACCGTCTTCGAATGTGTTGAGACCCATGTGGTGGGTCCCCTTGACCCATGTGGTGGGTCCCCTTGTGTTGTGATGAATATATGTGACGGGTTTGAATTTGATGTGATTTTGAAGTGCTTTGAGTTGCATTTGGTGAAACGGGCATGAGTTGAGTACCTGACGGACAGTGTCCAATGCCGACCGGACATGTCAAGTTGTGACGGGTTTTCGCGCTGTTGAGCGTGACCGGATGTTGTCCGGTGGGGTCGTGTCATGTTGACACTTGTGCATTGTTGTATGCTTGGTTTTGGATGATCTTGTGTTGTGCTAACCTTGCAGGAGAGGTGAGGTGTATGGTTTTGGTATGTGTTCACCTCTGTGATCACAGTCTTCGTGGGTACGTGGTTGCGCGCTTATGGGACAATTTGGAGGTCAAATGCGTCCGGCGTCTGAGCGACATGATTGATGACTGGCGGTCACATGAGGTGATGTACTCGGGAAGCTTCACCTATGTGATGGAGGTATCGGCGGGTTCGTGGATGATGCTTCGCGGGGACAGCTGGATGCTGGTGCGTCCGGAGGCGTGCAGGCGACCGGGTTCGATGACCTGGAGGTCACACGGGTGATGTACTTGAGAAGCCTCGCCATGTCAAGGAGTCCGAGGCAGCTGGAGGCTGTGGCGTCGGTAACCATGGCGGCGAAGCTAGTCAGTCCGGTGGGCCCAGGAATGGGCTGGCGACCGAGGATGTTGCACGGTAGGTTCTGGGTTAGCCGGTATCAAAACCCTGGTTTGGTTACGGGTTACAGTTGGTAAAACTCTGTTTTGCCAGGTTAGCGGTGTGGTTAAAACCACGGAGGTTACGGGTTAGCTCTCATGAAAAACCGGGTCTGAGACCTGCGTGGTTGGGTCCAAGAATATTAGGGATAATGAGAATATTGAGGGGAATATTCCCTAGGGTGGATATATAAGGAGGGGTGGAGCCTTGGGAAGCTAACTCCACCACCATGTAGCCCTAGGTGAGAAGTGTGAGGAGGAGGGGGGAGAAGGGTCTCCCCTTGGTGTGAAAAGGTGGAAAATTCCAGAAATAAAATATCAACAAATTCCCAAAATATTTGTGAGCCTTGTCCCTTTATTTTCATCAGTTTTTGTGAGAGAAAAGAATTTAGAAATGAAAAGAAAAAAAAGGAGAGGCCGTGAGAGAGGGGCGGCTAGGGTTTCCCCAAGCCGCCGCCACCCCTCCCCTTTGGTAGCCGCCGGCCATGGCAGCCATGAGAGAGAGAGGAATCGGGAGAGAAAGACCAGAGAGAGCTCCAGGGAGAAGGAGGCGGCGCCCTCACATCGGCCCCGCGGTGGACACCTCCACGAGGGAGAGACCGAGAGGGAGGAGAGGTCGGCCATGGCCATGGGTGGCCTTGAGTGAGAGAGTGCAGTAGAGAGAGAGAGAGAGAGAGAGAGAGAGAGAGAGAGAGAGAGAGAGGGAGGAGGCGTCCATGGAGAAGGCCGGTGGTGAAGGGCTAAGGCGAGGCCGGCCAGGGGCGCGCCGGCCAGAGGCAGCACCGGCCAGCGACGGCTTCGTACTGTTCTTCCTATTCTTGCCTTGAGGATGATGCATGCTCCTGTGCTCCTTTAGTCCAGCCGCAAGAGAGAGAAATCCTGAGGGAGTGAGAGCTAGATCTGAGAGCTCCTACAAAGAAAAATCAGAGAGAGGGGGAGATCGCCATGCTCCCTGTTCAGCTTCCTCCCGTGCAGATTTTGTGTTCCTTGCACACACGCGGTAGAGAGAGGGTCCAGAGAAAGGAAGGGAGCACGAGCTTCATCCCTGCTACTGGTCTTCCACCGGCCAAACCAGACAGAGAAAGAGGGTCTAAAGAGTAGTGCGGAGTCAGTTCCAAGACGGTGGCCTGGACAATCGTGATGGTGCATTGGCAAGTATGGCAGCGGCCTGGTGGAGGTTGGCATGAGCTTTGCCATGAGGAAGCAGCCAGTGTGTGGCCGAGACGTCGAGGTTTGGTCAAGAGTGGCTAGGAAAGGTTGTTCACCACATATTTGTTGGAATGCCCAAGCATGATTCTGTAGGTGCATGTCAAGTGGTCAATTGGTGGTCAAGGATGATCATCGGGGTGATTTGGTAAAAAAATGTTGGGCTCCTATTCACCCCCCTCTAGTCGCCAATCCCGGTCCTTCAACTGGTATCAGAGCATGGTCGGCTCTTTCTTGATCTTCACCGATCCGAAGAGCCGACGACTAGAACGGGCCTTCACGTCGACGTCGACTACTGCCTTCTACGGATCGTCTACTACCACTTCGACGTAAATGGTAAGTAAGGTGAGCCACCTAGCATCTTCCGCACATATGTGATTGATTGCCTTGCTAGGTAGCTCTCTTTATATGTGATATGTGTGATGCCTCGCTTACTATGTGACTTGCCTTAATATTCATGTTTGGTTGCCTAATTTGTAAATTAAAATTTGTTATCTATGCCATGTGACTTGCATTGCCTATCTCATTTGCTTAATTGTGATACCTGGAGAGTAGGTATTTCTTTTGTCTTTGGCTAGATTTAGTTGGCATATCTCTCATAGGCTTGCTTGCTAGTCTCTCTCATTCGTGCAATTAATTTGTCTAGAGCTAAATTTGTGTTGGTTTACTGTCAATTGCTCTAGTATGTGTTCATTGTTAATAATTGCCTTGGTTCTCGGTTGTTCTCTCTTTTTGGCAATTCACTTTTGCTAGAGCTAAATTTATGACGCAATCTTGTTAATGCTCTAGATATGCTTGCTTGTAAATGATTGCTTTGATTTCTCTCCATCTTAGACAATTTACCTAACTAGAGCTGCATTGTGTTGTTTTTCATGATTATGCTCTGACTTGTGCATCATTGATATTAATTGCCTAGGATTGTGATAATTGCTTTGATCTAGGGCTATCCAATATAGTTTATTTGACTTGGGCTATATTTTGTTGGTTTTCTTGTCATATGCCCTTGTATTTGCTTAATTGTCCATAACTGCAACATGGTGGTGATAAGGTTGTGCATGTTCCTACTGTCTCTTGATGCTTTGCATATCATGATCATCCTGTTTGCATCATTTACATGTGCGCTTCCTTATTTTGCATCTTCTGTCTTGCATTCACCTTTTTGCTCTTATTGAAGAATTTTTCGCGGGTGTGTGCTTGGTAGTTTAGGTGCTCTCTGTCGTGCTTTGTGCCGACTTTGGACACTATGTCAGTGTCTTCTTCGTGTCCAGAGGATTTCCCCATATGTGCATTGTGATATTACTCTTTGGTGGAAAGATGGACACTTTGTGGTAGTTTGCCCTTCTTGTGCCTAGCTAGTATTTCAAGCTGATGTGATGATGTCTGTCAGTGTTCATTGCCTCTCTTATGGTATGATTCACTAAAGGCTAGCATATAGTTTTGATTTTCACCTAGTGGAGTGGATTTGGATTGACTTATGGACTTGTGTTTGTTTGAGTTTCATTCTTAGTCCACGAGCTCTCCTGAGGCGTCATCTTTGCCGTTGGAAAGTAGTGAACCTTGTTCTTCATCAAGGTGCTCACTCACGGCAGGATTTGCAGGTAACCGTGTTGGCATGTTTGGTGCTTTCTTAGTTCCTCGAGGATCATTTCATCGCTTCAAAGTGTTGGCACTCAATGTAGTTTCCGAGTTGGCCTTTGTGACTTGCTTCCAGAGGTTTGAATTTTATTGCATAACCATCATGTGCATCATGCTAACTTGCACGTGATTTCACTTTTGACTGCCTCTTGTTTCTCTCTACAGGTGTTAGCTCATGTGTATGGCACTTGGGCATCTCCACATCCATGGTGAGCTATATCATTTACCCTCATGTTTGTGCCTCATTGATCACCTTCTGGACATGTTTTGGTTGCTCCTGAGCTCCCATGTGTATTATATGTACATTGCTAGGACTTGTTAGTTTTTATTTCTTTTTGTGTGTTCTGGCAAGTGCATTCCCCTGCTCATGTATTGTGTTCATCGTACATACCCTGTATTCATGAGCTTTGTCTAGCATGTGCTCTTCGTTGTATATCCTTTACATGCTTTTATCTTCTCTGGTATGAGTATCTGATTTCACTATTTGGCATGTATTTCATTGGCATGTTTACTACTGTTCTTAGATAAGCGTGTCTTGTCCCATGTACTTTTAGATGTCATATATCCTTGTAAGCTATCTCCCTGGCATGGATGTCTGCCTTCCTTGGGCACGGTTGTGTCTTCCCCTGGGCATGGGTATCTACCTTCTTGCTTACTTGTGTGGTTATTGTTTCTAAGACCATGTGGATATGTGCACTCATTCTGAGCCTGTAGTATCAATGCTTGCATTATTGCCATGATTCATTTAATTGCTCATGCCCTGTTTGTATCTAGAAACATCTTGTTTTTCACTGTGGCATATTTTCATGTACATGCTCATTGCCATGCTTAGAGTAGTGCATTGATTCACTTTGATTTGGCATGATGTAGATCTTCATGTTTGGCATGTGCCTTATTAGCTTGTTTACTATTTTCTTTAGATGAGTCTGGTTTGTCCCATGTACTCTTAGATGTCATATGTCCTTGCAAGTTGTCACCCTGGGCATAGTTATCTGCCTTCCCCTAGGCATGGTTATTTGCCTTCCCCTTGGCATGGGTATCTGCCTTCCTGCTTGCTTGTGATTGTGGTTATTGTGCCTAAGACCATTTGGATGTGTGGACTTCATCTAAACCTGTAGTAACAATGCCTTTGTATTGCCATTATCATATTCATGCACTAGATAATTCTTTGTCACACAGCATGCTTGTTTCTTGTCTATTCTATGCCTAGGAACTGGTTTTGTCTCATCCCAGTTTCGAAAGCATAGATTTGTTTTGATGCATGTGTGTAGGCTTGGCAAGGAGGAGACCACGTCGTTCTACGATCTGGCTGTGGCGATGCAGCAAAGAAAGGAAAAGATACCTGCTTGATGCATAAGACCATGACCTCAGCCTAGGCAGCTAAAAGAAGGGAGGCTTCACATTCTGAACTGAGCGGATGCGGCTAGAGCGACCTCAAGTAAGCAAGGAAGAGGAAGACCTCTGTAGGACGCATAAGACCATGACTTCGGCCTAGGCAGCGCGATGCAGAGTGTCCTTCAATTTCTGGCTGAACGTGGATCAGCTTGGTCTTCTTCCTCTACTTCCTGGATCCAATGCAAGTCAGCTACCACTACTTCGCCTACATCGCACAAGGTAAGTGTTGCTTCTTCTTGGCTTGGAGATGCTTCGGTTCATCTCCCGCCATACTTTCTTGTGTGATGATGTTGGATCCCATGTGGTGGGACTGCTTTCATGTTCACGGTGCTGATTGTGATGTGGATCATGTATTTGTGTGTATGTGGATATCCCTTGTGATCATGTTGTCATATACTGTGATATTATGCTCTTTTGTCTGCTGAGTGGATGTCCAGTTTTAGGGGAGATGCTGCCAAAATTTTCTGTGTTTTAGACTTAATTGCTTTTTGGTAGCTTAGCGTTTTTCTCCCTTAGCTTGAGCAGCGTTTTCTAGCTTCCTCCTTTTGAACTGGTATTACTTCATTTGGTTCTTGTGTAGTTCAGATAATAGTTTCTGTGCTTAATTTTGACATAACTGAACTTCAACCAAATTTTTGCTAAAATGTGACTCATTAGTTGAGGGGGAGCTTGTTTTGTATATTTGTGCTTTTCTTCTCTTCTCTTGCATTTGTATTTGCATTCTGGGCTTAGTTCTTAGGCAGGATAGAGAGTCAGCACTTCTTTAGACACTGCTTCTTACCCCATAGGTCGCTATCATACGTGATTAGCAATGTCCTCTGCTCTAGCTAGATGAGTACTAGTAGGTTTTAGGTCTAATAGGTGTTGGGCACCCTGGGTAGACAGGATCTGTGTTTAAGTCTCTCTAGTAGTCGAGTCGTAGGCTTGCTTTCCTATTTCTGTAGCTTGGGGTTGATGAGAGAGTGTTTGAGCCTTATAGCCATCTGTCTCTCATCTTTGCTTTTAGGTTGTCCATGTGAGGATCTCCATTTTCTTATCTCTTCTTCTGTGTTCTCTGGTTAACTCTTTGGTTGAGGGAGAATTTTGGACATTTCCTTTCCTTTTGCACTTCTGGGCAATATTTCAATTGATTTTCAGGATGCCCATTTGTGCTTTGCGGTCTTTAACTCCTTTCGGTTGCATTTGGTTCTTGTGGAGTTCTTTCGGTGCTTCATTTGTATCATCCTTTCAACTGGTATTTTTGAACCAAATTTTGAGCTAAAATTTTGACTCACTTGTTGAGGGGGAGTTTTTGATCATTATTCTTTAGCATATAGATTTCTTTTGCTTTTTGGAGCTTTGTCTATTATGCTTTTGAATTTAGGCATTGCAAGATGTCGAGACTATTCATATTTCAGCTTGTGCTAGCTCGTTCAATTGGCGTCTAATCCAAAAATTGGCATTGTTTTTGGTTTTCCAAAACTTCGACGTGGCATAAGATTTTCACTTTCTGAATGTTGTTGCTTGATGAGGCCCTTGCAGTCTTCCTTCAGTCATCTTTGCAACTTGGTGAAATCTTTGTTGGTCAAATCTTGCTCTTATAAATTGAAAAACCAAAAATATGCAATTTCAAGTTTTGGAGAGCTCTCATCGGTCATGCTTCACGAGATAGCTTGCCATTACACACAAGAGGCATGAACTTGTAAGGACATCGGATAGCCAAGACGAGTGAATCCTTCAGTGTAGTGCTGGGCACCGTCGGCCATTGGTATGAGGCTAGAGGCTCTCCTGCCTAAATTCAACAAAATGTTTGAAAAAATGAAAAATGCTAGTTAGTTGAGCTGTCGATTTGTAACAACTTTGTTTTCAATTGGTTGCATGTGGTGTTCTATCGAAGCCGTCTTGATGCCTTGTTAGGCCGCGCATTTGATCGTGATTTTCTAAGCCACGTCTTTCAATATGACAATCAATTTGCTAGCATCTTTTGAGCTTGCGAGCACCGAACTAAAATTGCATTGCTTCGAGTCTCTTTGCCATGTGCTTCACGTTCAATTGGATAATTTTCAAAGCTCCATAGAATTACATATGCATTGTATTTTGCATATTTGCTTGCCCTCTAAATTTTTTGATGCCTATATTGACAAAAGGGGAGATATGTTTGAAAAAGGCATCAACTGGTTTTCTTGCGAAATAGGGAAGAATCCTTTTTTTTTGGAGGCTTTGATTCTCATGTCTTGGATATGGCGAACAATTGTTTCTTTCATTTGATCCAAGCATGATCGGCATTTCACAAATGCTTCTTGTTTTCAATTTTAAAACATCAAAATCCTTTTTCGATAGGTTTGTCAATATATTCATCAAGGGGGAGTGTTGAGACCCATGTGGTGGGTCCCCTTGTGTTGTGATGAATATATGTGACTGGTTTGAATTTGATGTGATTTTGAAGTGCTTTGAGTTGCATTTGGTGAAACGGGCATGAGTTGAGTACATGACGGATAGTGTCCAATGCCGACCGGACATGTCGAGTTGTGACGGGTTTTCGCGCTATTGACCGTGACCGGATGTTGTCCGATGGGTTCGTGTCATGTTGATACGTATGCATCGTTGTATGCTTGGTTTTGGATGATCTTGTGTTGTGCTAACCTTGCAGGAGAGGTGAGGTGTATGGTTTTGGTATGTGTTCACCTGTGATCACAGTCTTGGTGGACGTGGTTGGCGCTTTATGGGACAACCGAGGTCAGTGCGTCCGGCGCGTCTGAGCGACTGATTCGGTGACCTGGCGGTCACATGAGGTGGTGTACTCGGGAAGCTTCACCTATGTGACGGAGGTATCGGCGGGTTCGTGGTTGATGCTTCGCGGGGACAGCTGTATGCTGGTGCGTCCGGAGGCATGCAGGCGACCGGGTTCGATGACCTGGCGGTCACACGGGTGATGTACTTGAGAAGCCTCGCCATGTTAAGGAGTCCGAGGTAGCTGGAGGCTGTGGCGTCGGTAACCATGGTGGCGAAGCTAGTCAGTCCGGTGGGCCCAGGAATGGGCTGGCGACCGAGGATGTTGCACGGTAGGTTCTGGGTTAGCCGGTATCAAAACCCTGGTTTGGTTCTGGGTTACCCGTTGGTAAAACCCTGTTTCGTTTCTGGGTTAGCCGGTGTGGTTAAAACCCTGGAGATTACGGGTTAGCCTCTGCGAGAAAACCCAGGTGCGGGTTCTACGTGGCTTGGTACCGAATATTCCCGGGATGCCGGAATATTCAGGGGAATATTCCCTAGGGTGGCTATATAAGGAGGGGAGGAGGCTTGGGAAGCTAACTCCACCACCTTGTAGCCCTAGGTGAGAAGTGTGAGGAGGAGGGGGCAGAAGGGTCTCCCTTTGGTGTGAAAAGGTGGAAAATTTCAGAAATAAAATATCAACAAATTCCCAAAATATTTGTGAGCCTTGTCCCTTTATTTTCATCAGTTTTTGTGAGAGAAATGAATTTAGAAATGAAAAGAAAAAAAAAGGAGAGGCCGTGAGAGAGGGGCGGCTAGGGTTTCCCCAAGCCGCCGCCACCCCTCCCCTTTGGTAGCCGCCGGCCATGGCAGCCATGAGAGAGAGAGAGGAATCGGGAGACCTCGGCCCGACGGTGGACACCTCCACGAGGGAGAGACTGAGAGGGAGGAGACGTCGGCCATGGCCATGGGTGGCCTTGAGTGAGAGAGTGCAGTAGAGAGAGAGAGAGAGAGAGAGAGAGAGAGGGAGGAGGCGTCCATGGAGAAGGCCGGTGGTGAAGGGCTAAGGCGAGGCCGGCCAGGGGCGCGCCGGCCAGAGGCAGCACCGGCCAGCGACGGCTTCGTACTGTTCTTCCTATTCTTGCCTTGAGGATGATGCATGCTCCTGTGCTCCTTTAGTCCAGCCGCAAGAGAGAGAAATCCTGAGGGAGTGAGAGCTAGATCTGAGAGCTCCTACAAAGAAAAATCAGAGAGAGGGGGAGATCGCCATGCTCCCTGTTCAGCTTCCTCCCGTGCAGATTTTGTGTTCCTTGCACACACGCGGTAGAGAGAGGGTCCAGAGAAAGGAAGGGAGCACGAGCTTCATCCCTGCTACTGGTCTTCCACCGGCCAAACCAGACAGAGAAAGAGGGTCTAAAGAGTAGTGCGGAGTCAGTTCCAAGACGGTGGCCTGGACAATCGTGATGGTGCATTGGCAAGTATGGCAGCGGCCTGGTGGAGGTTGGCATGAGCTTTGCCATGAGGAAGCAGCCAGTGTGTGGCCGAGACGTCGAGGTTTGGTCAAGAGTGGCTAGGAAAAGGTTGTTCACCACATATTTGTTGGAATGCCCAAGCATGATTCTGTAGGTGCATGTCAAGTGGTCAATTGGTGGTCAAGGATGATCATCGGGGTGATTTGGTAAAAAAATGTTGGGCTCCTATTCACCCCCCCTCTAGTCGCCAATCCCGGTCCTCCAGGATGATATGCCATGCTTGCAATAAAGTATTTAATTACCCTTAATATCACTATATAAAAACCTAGGTAGTAACCCAAAAAATGATATTATACGCTAACTTAGTAATCATGTATCTAAGGTTATACAGACGACATGCGAACATGGTACTTCGCCAAATTACCCGCCTAAAAAGTTAATTGTGCTGGTGAAGGCTTTTTCTATATTCCTCTAATTACATGTATTTTCTAGGCCTTGTTGTAAGTTATTAAAATTTTCTAGGGTCAACACCTATATTATCAAATAAGATTTTATCAAACCTTTTATTGCTATTGCCTAATTATTCTTTTAACAATCTTATTTGGGCAAGAATTAACCCCTTCCAAAATTTCTCTAGTTGTTAGAGTGCAGATCTACCTTGAGGTATTTCATCATGATTTTCTAAGGCCAGTTCCTATATTACATAATTTAAAGTTCACTTGATTCCATTTTTATCCCCCTTTTAAATAGGTCATGCTCCGGCCAAGTGCGTTCAAGCCCTAGCAACTACAGGTCCTAGCGGTCCTAGTGACGCTTGCGCCTAGGCCGAAGACGGCCAAACGCAGCGGTGCTGCGGTGGCGGAGATATTAAAAGTTCACCGAAGTTGCCAAGCATAGCTACGGACCTACAAGCTGGGAAAATAGATAAGGAGCGAGAGGAGACATCGGAGATGCTCGCTGAACTCTTAGCCTGGGCCGACGACGCACGAGGATGCCTGGTGACGGTGCGAGCGACGACGACCAGAACAAGGCGTCGTGGAACACAGCTCCTCCTGGCGGCTCCTCTGAAATTGAGCGAGGGAAAGGGTTAGGGTGAAACAAGGATGCTCCAGACGGAGAATTGCCCGGAGGCGCACCCGAACGGTGGAATCGGTCCCGGCAGCGATTGGGGAAATTTTTGCGGGAAATGGAGGACGGCGGAGCTAGGAGAAGGCTCGGGCTCGGTTTAAGGGTCGAGTGAGGGGGTGGGTCCAGTGGCTCATATGGCGCAATGGAGAGAGAGGAACGGCGACGTGACACGAGCGGCGCGTGCATGACGGACAAACTGCGCGGCGCGGCGCCACGCGGAGCAGAGGAGAGTGGCCAGGCTAGCCAGTAGCCTTTTGGCTTGCTGGGCAGTGATGATGGCGGGAAGCGTGACTGTAACACCCTGCCCCAAATTTGCTTAGAGCCTAGCTCACCTACGGGGCTAGCCCACGCATACATAGCACCCACTTACACTTTTGGATTCGCTTCGTCAAAAAGGATTAACCCGGGGTGCTATGTTTGGCTTCAACAGGCATTATATGCTATTACAACTTTGTCTCAACTAGCAATATAGGACTAATCCCATCATCGCATCCACATAGGCCACATGAGCCTCTCAACAAACTGGGCCAGAGTATTACACTCACCCACCCTTAATAGGCTTACGCCCTCGTCAGCACACCGCCTAAGCGGCAAATCTTTAGGATCCCCTTCGGTATACGGTCGTGCATCTAGTGCTGACATATATGGCATGCCGTGTGACCACTCTGGGTCCAAACAAGTCATGCGCAATATGCTCGCGCAACTAAGCCCACATGATCTGCTGCACAGCGAGGGTTGATGCTCTGATACCATCTGTAACACCCTGGCCCAAATTTGCTTAGAGTCTAGCCCACCTATCGGGTTGGCCCACGCATGCATAGCACCCACATAGACTTTTTAGTATCGCTTCGCTCAAAAGGATTAACCCGGGGTGCTATGTTTACCTCAAACAGACATTATAACTCTGTCTCAACTAGCAATACGTGACTAATCCCATCATCGCATCCATATGAACCACATGCGCCTCTCAACACATCGGGCCGGAGTATTACATTGACGGCCATGGACCGTTGGTCGCCGGCGCATATCCAACGGTCTGCGGCGACGCCGGTCTCCGGCGGTCCACGTGGCAGTTGCGTTGGCACTAGCGAATCAGGGCACGCCACGGTGTCCAGCAGCTGGACCCGACGGCGACACTACTGCGGATCGGGGCTTCCAAAGCGGCCCATCACAAGCGGCTCGCTTTAACCCGCTTGCGACCCGATCGCCACAAGCGGTTCGTGGCCAACGGGTGGGAGGGTGGCGGGAAAGGGCATATGCAAGCGGTTCGTGATAGAAACCGCTTGCGATATATCACACTACAAGCGGTTCGTATCACCAACCGCTTGCAATCCTCTATAAGCGGTTAATGTCTGAACCGCTTATAATGTGCTATCTGTGCAAGCGGTTTGTATCACGAACCGCTTGCATATCTTCCTTCCCGCCAACAAGATTTAACCCTTTCTTCCTCCCCGAGCGAGCTCATGTGATATTGATTGACGGCCGAATTTGTTCATGCAGGGGAGTCTTTAAAATTTTTAATTGGCTAATAACTCCAAATTAAGGTTTCAAGGTAAGTAAACATGGTCTCAACATCATTTTCATGTAGACATTGCTTATCTTTTTGCATTGATGTGGAGAAATATTAAATAATCTTGTTTGAATTGAAGGGTGTTTGTTTTGCTATAGCTCTCTCTCTCTCTCTTCATAATTTGAGGCAAGATGTAGATCTATTGGGGGTTTTAAGTCTCATATTAGTTTTGTATCCTTTTTTGATGATGTATAAGATGTTGAAATTAGTTGGTAGGGGTGATTATTTGTTTTAGAGAGCAAGATCTAGCTTGGTGCCTTAGCTAGCTCTCCCTTCTAGATCTTTTGAGGCAATGTGGTGATCTATTGGATGGTTTTAGTTTCACATTAGTTTAAAATAGTAGGTAGGGTGATTATTTCAATTGCTATAGAGCTAAATAGATGTAGGTTTTTGCTAGGTAGGTAATACTTTATGGGAGGTATGAAATGTAATTAAAAATATTTTTGAAAAAAGTTTTTTAATTTGTGAGATTTAGTTGGTTTAGCTATAAAAATCAAGAAAATTTAGAGGTAATTAAAAAATATAGCAATTAGTTATTTCGAGTTAAATATTTCAATTTGAAAAATATAATAAGGTTCTTATTAATTTAATTGGTGCGAGATGAACCGCAATGGATGTATGCGGATCGTCGGACAAGGGAGTTCATCGATGGCGTGAATGCTTTTCTTGAAGTCGTATTTCGAGACTTGCCTCTAGGAAGCTTCGTACGGTGTCCGTGCGTAGATTGCAGGAACGAGAAAGAGCACTAAATGCGAGGACGGATCTGAGGCCACTTGTTGATGAGAGGTTTCATGCCGAACTATACATGTTGGACTCACCACGACGAAGTAGAGCATACCAGCATAGAAGACGAAGAAGAAGCCGATGAAGAGGAAGTGACATATGATGGTATGCCGGACGCGACGACATACGAGGACGTAGAAGATACACAAGGTGATCAGTTTGGTGTGGATGATGATCTGGACGGATCTTTGCGTGTGACGAGAGGAGATATCACGAGAGGAGAAACAATATAGAAAGTACGTGGATTGTTGGAGGACCAGAGAACTCTTTTGTACCCAAATTGTTGTCGGGGCACAAGAAGCTACGACTACATCGGAGCTCATGCAATGGAAGGTCATGAATGGTGTGTCGATAAGGGTTTCGATGAGTTCTTTGTCGCTCATAAAGAAGTTGCTCGAAAGATAACACCGCCGAATCCACGTATCAAGCCAAACCGGTCATGTGTCCCTTAGGATTGAAAGTACGGAAGATACATGTATGTCGCGAACGATCGTGTCCTATATCGCGTGAATATGCCGACTTGGATGTCATCCGGTGTGCAAGGAACCCCGGTATAAGACGAAGCGTGGCGATCCGGTGAAGTAGATGGGGTGCGTGTGAAGAAGAGAGCACCGCAAAAGCGTTGTGGTATTTTTTCTCGATTCCAAGGTGGAGCGTATATTTGCAAACAAAGCGCATGCGAAGATGATGCGTTAGCACAAAGAAGAGCGTAAGGTCGACGGAATGCTTAGGCATCCGCAGATGGCTCGCGATGGAGGATGGTCGATCGGAAGTACAAAGACTTCGCAAACGAGGTGAGAAACATAAGGTTCGGTTTGAGTACCGATGGGATGAATCCTTTCGGAGACATGAAGCAGCACCATAGCACTGGCGACCACACTATGTGTGTATAATATTCCTCCATGGTTATGCATGAAGAGAAAGTACATAATGATGCCGTTGTTGATCCAAGGGCCCAAGCAACCCGGAAATGATATCGATGTCTACCTGAAACCTTTGATAGAAGATCTTGAAACGTTATGGAGCGGTGTAAAGGTCTGGGACGAATACAAAGAGAGTATTTCAACTGCGTGCAATGTTATTTGTAACAATCAACGATCGCCGCCGCTGGTAACTGTTCGCCTAAGCGGCAAAGGCTTCAATGCGTGTGTGCGGTGTTTGGATCAAACCGATGGCACGTACATGAAAGGCTCTCGAAAGATGGTGTACATGGGGCATCGCGGGTTTCTTGTTGAGCTACGCGTTGCGGAAGAAACGCAGAGAATTTAACGGGAGGAAGAACATCGTTCCGGTAGAGAGGCATCGAAGTGGCAAGCGGTGTTTGCTATGGTGAAGGATCTGAATGTAGTTTTTGGAAAGGGCAGGAAGCAAATCATGCGAATGATGAGGATGGCCATGCACCCATATGGAAGAAGAAGTCAATATTTTGGGACTTGCCTTCTTGGGAAGATTTGGATGTTCGCCACTCATCGGACTTCATGCACATCACCAAGAACGTCTGTGTGAGCTTCCTAGGATATATAGATCTGACGGAAATCAAAAGATACAAGTGAGTGCTCGGAACGACCTTGAAGTCTGGGTATCGTGAAGGACCTACACTCAAAAAAGAGGTACGGAACAAGCTGTACCTATATGGCGTGAAGTTATACTCCAAGCAAAGAAGAGAAAAAAAGCGTGATAGAGTGTCTTAGCGGTGTGAAGGTCCTTCCGGATACTAAATCGAACGTAAAGAGATTCGTTAATATGAAAGAGAACAAAATTGTACATCTAAAATCCCATGACTGTCTTGTCTTGATGACACAGTTGCTCGGTGGTTTTAAGAGGTGTCTTGCCCGAGTGGGTAAGGGGACAATCACAAAGGCGTGTTCGTTTTTCAATTTGGTTCCCGAAGGTCATCGATCCAAAAAACTAGGTGAGTTGCGGTGACGTGGTACAAAGTGTGGTTAGCCTCGAGATGATCTTTCCTCCCGCCTTTTTGATATCATGGTTCATCTCACTTTGCTCATCTAAGCAAAGAGATAGGTTTTCTTGGGCCGTTTATCTCCACAAAGATGTTCCTTTCGAGAGGTACATGAGCGTACTAAAGAAGTATGTACGTAACCGTTCTCGCCATAAGCATGCATTGTCGAGGGTTATGTGATAGAGGAGGTGGTCGAGTTCTGTGTGGACTACATTGATGATCTAGACCCCATCGGCGTCCCTATATCACGCCATGAGGGCAAGCTACGAGGTAAAGGGACACTTGGAAGAAAAGTAGTTGCATGCAACGATCTTGACATTTAAGCAAGCACATTTCACGTGTTGAAGCAATCGGCGGGGCGCCCGTATGTCCTCCAACACAAGAATGCTCTACGTCTTGGTTCGAGAGAAGACTAATACGTGGATAACACCGAGACACATGGATTCTTTCGCGCATGGTTACAAAACCATATCCTCAAGAGCAAGTCCAACAATGAGCTTGCAACGCTGGCTCGGGACCATCCGTTGAAATAGTGAGATGGCAGGGTACGAGATAAATGGTTACACATTCTACACGAGATCACAAGATAACAATAGCACAAACCGTAACAATGGTGTCCGTATAGAAGCCACCGACAATACAGTGAGGTGGACACATATTATGGATTCATAGAAGAGATATGGGAGCTCGACTATGGGCCTTTGAAGGTTCCATTGTTTAAGTGCCAATGGGTAAAACTAAACGCAGGCGGCGTGAATGTCGACAAATACGGCATGACTACCGTCGACCTCCAAGAAGTCGGCTACTTGAGAGAACCATTTGTTCTCGCGAAGGAGGTGAGACAGTCTTCTACGTATTGGACATGTCAAGCGGACCAAAGAAGAGTCAAATCAAAGACAAGAAGAAGGAGCGACCAAAGCGACACATGGTTCTTCATGGCAAACGAAGGATTGTCGGAGTAGAGGGCGTTATTGACGAGGAATAGTACGATCGGTTTGATGAGATCCTCCATTTGCGATAGATGTTGACTTAAGCATCCCGGATGACATAGGCATGGATGCTCCGCATATCTGGCGCGATCACGATGAAGGAAGAATTGTAAAGACAAAAATGTAAATGATTAGGATGACCTATGTGGTTGTATGAACTATGTTATCATGTAATAGCATTTTTAAGAATTTATAAGATGGAAGCAATATTTTTGGAAAGAATAATGGGCTAATTACATATTAGAAATGAAAGTAATGTAAAAATATATTTTTTTGTTTTTGGAAAAATAATGGGCTAAGTACATACTTAGAAATGAAAGTAATGCCAAAACAATTTTTTTAGTATTTTTGAAAAGAATAATGGCCTAAGTACATATTAGAAATGAAAGTAATGTAAAAAGGATTTTTAGTTTTTGGGAAAAAATAATGGGCTAATTAAGTACATATTTAGAAATGAAAGTAATGCAAAAACAATTTTTTAGTATTTTGTAAAGAATAATGGGAGCAGTACATATTTAGAAATGAAAGTAATGCAAAAACAAATTTTTAGTATTTTTGTAAAGAATAATGGGAGTAGTACATATTTAGAAATGAAAGGAATGCAAAACAAATTTTTAGTATTTTGTAAAGAATAATGGGCTCAGTACATATTTATATAAAAAAAAAACGGGCAGCAGGCGGGCTCGAACCCGCGACAAAGACGGGAGCCCCAGACTTAAACGCCACGAGCTAGCCAAGTGAGAGTAAATTCAATTCAACAAAGGAAGGCGCAAACCATCTTAAACGTTCTAGAAAGAGACCCGCCTCGCCACGTGTGTCCACTTCTACAAGCGGTTCGTTCTACCAACCGCTTGTAGAAACAGACTTCTACAAGCGGTTTATATCACCAACCGCTTGCGAGTAATTTATTGTCTGTGGACGAAATTCCAAAATTTAATTTCGCTACAGTGTTCTACAAGCGGTTCTTTCTACAAACCGCTTGTAAAGATATCTCTAAAATCGGTTATTACTACGAATCGCTTGTAGAGGTTATTTTCACAAGCGGTTTGTAATACAAACCGCTTGTAGAGAGCTTTACTATATAACAAGCGGTTCGTCGCCTCTCCTTTCCACCCAAATTTTTCTAAGTCCCAAGCCATCGCCGCCGTCCTCGCCACTCGCCGCCCCACTGCGTGCCGTCCTCGCCACCTCGCCGTCCTCGCCACCGCGCTGTCGTCCTCGACGCTGTCGCCTCTGACTCCGCGCCGCCTCGACGCCTTCGGCAAGACTCGCCGTCGAGCACCGCTGGCCGGCTCGCCACCCTCCGGTCGAGCCCTTCGGCGGCGAGCCCCTCGGTCCGTTCTCCGCTGACATTCTCCCGCCGATTTGAAGACGAAGGGCGAGGTATCGAGCCCTCTTTCTCCTCACCCCTGCTCGTGATGCACACATCTTTGTTTGTGGATTGCCCACCGCCTCGCTCCCTCCCTCCCTGGATGTTGCTCGTGATCTTCTTTGGTGGATCACTAATGGACTCGTGATGTTGCTCTGTGATGTGATTTAGGGTTTGGGGATCTTTGTTGGATCTTTGCTCTGTGATGTGATTTAGGATTTAGGGTTTGGGAATGTGCATATGAACCTTTGTTGGGCTTTTCTTTGGCTGATTGAGAATATTTTGGGGACCTAGCCTTCGTGCTAGGGGCTATTATCTTGATCCAGGACCACTTTGCACTTGTCCCTTTAATATTTTGCTCGGTGATGTTTATTAATTTTGAGGCTATGATGATCTGTTAACTAGTGATGCCTTAGGAGTATTTGTGTTGTTACCTAAATTATTATCCCGAGATACACTTGCGTCTTGTCTTCTTTGTGTTCTTCCTTTGGGATCTTTTCATTGATCCGATTAGCATCTGCTTCAATGGGAATGCTCATTCAGTTAATCTGTAATTGGCATCTAGTCCGATCAATTATTTTTAAGTGAAATCCACGATATATGATTGACATTAGGGCTAAAATTGATCTCTATGTTTACGGAAGAAGACCTTTGTATGCTTGTTTTGTAGAAAATTGTATAATAACTTTGGGCAAGACTTGATTCTCTTAGGTCTCTAGTCACCGATCTTTAAAAGCCTATGATAAATTGTAGATATTGATGTTGGATGGTAGTTTTATCGCAACCCATCAATATATAAATCTGAGAGCAAAATTTGTTTAATTATGGCCTTTGCTTTTATCTATGTTCGCTTGTCCTTGGTTGCTTGGCTTGATTTGCAATGTGCTTGGGATATGGGGTTTTAGCTAGGGTGTAAATTTGGATGGCCTCGGTTGCAGACTCTAGAAATCGAAATGGCGCCAGGAGCTAGAGTAGGTTTTCTAGGAGCTCCCGACGGCAATCGCCAACCACCCTATCTAAGCTTAGCTAGGGTTCCTAGTTCGGTTTATGCAACTAAAGAAATTTACATGTGTATGTGAACTTGGTGGCTAAAAGGTCTTTATTAAAGATGACATGCACATGCTACATTTGAAACTTAAAAAATTGAAATGGAGGAGATAGATGGCTTAAGTATGTTCAACCGATATTCAAGTTCAGATTTATTTGCCAATTTTCGTGGATCTGTACATTCAAATATTGTATTCAAATATTATGCGTTTTGATGGGTGTCGAAATGGGTACATTTTAAAACTGTACATTCAAATATTGTATTCAAATATTGTATGTTTTGATGGGTGTCGAGATGGATGACATCTAAGAGATGTATATGTTGTATTAAAATATTGTATTCAAATGTTGTATTCAAATAAAAAGAGATATATATGTTGTATTAAAATATTGTATTCAAATGTTGTATTCAAATAAAAGAGATATATATGTTGTATTAAAATATAGTATTCAAATGTTGTATTCAAATAAAAGAGATATATATGTTGTATTAAATGTTCTATTATTTGGCGTGCATGCACAAAGTGATAGATGGCGACTCGGAAGCGATGATCTTGATTTCGATCGCGGAAATGATTTTCTACTTAACGAAATCGCGATGGGCACTCTCATAAGCTACGATGAGGCCAACCCGTAGATCCAATGGGTGATCAGCCGCCCGGCTCAAGCCGGTGATCACGCAATCCATGCTCAAGCCGGTGATCCAACCGGCCAGGCTGAAACCGGTGATCAGTCCATCCAGGCTCTCGCCGATGAAACTAATGTCGACGGCTGTGAGGTATATATAGCCTGGACACTAAAATAACCGTTTCTTATCGTCTCATAGAAATAAGCCTCGACACGTGTTCTGTTTTTTTAAGCGGAAGCGTCCAACGACCAATCCAAGCAAATACGAGGGCCTAACAAAAAGCCGTCGACAAAGTACGTCATTACTCAAGTTTCAGCCACTGGGAAGCCAGAAGCCCCTATGTCGGCACTTGCCCCCTTCAACAACGCCTGCGGAGTCATTGTGAGGGATCACGTCCCTATTAGCATCAAGACATGGCCCAAGGTTCCTACGGCTACGAAAGAGCTGCTCTGGAAGGATATAAAGGAAAACTTCACGATTCCGACGGCTTACGAAAACAAGTGTAAGAAATTTACTCTGAGCAAGATGGCGTTATGCTTTCAGTCGTGGAAGAGCGAGCTCAGTAAAAAGTACGTGGAGACCGGAACAACCCCAGATTTCAATAAGTATCCGAAGCTAGCAGATCACTGGCAAGCATTTGAGGAGTACAAGCTGTCGGCTGAAGGCAAGGCCGCGAGTGAGCAGAACAAGGCCAATGCACAGAAGAAAAAATACCACCACCATCTCGGGTCCGGTGGTTACATCAAGGCTATGCCAAAATGGGAGAAGCAGGAAGAAGAGCTTAGAAAAAAGGGTATAGTACCTGAAACAGAAGACTGGGAGCTCCGCCCACGTAACTGGACCTTGGGCCACGGGGGAGGTCAAGGATAATGGCAGTGGAGATGGCACCACAAGTGCAACCCGTGAAAGAAAGGATTGTGGAAGCCATCGAGAAGCAACGTGCAGGATCCTTGGTGGCAGACAGGGAGAATGACGAGCTTACGTACGCACTCGGGAACGCAGAACATCCAGGAAGGACACGAGGACTTGGCAAGCAGGTGCCGTGGATGGCTGGCTTCTCAAATGATCAAGCCACATACCGGAGCCGGGAAAGAAGGAAAGTAAGAGAACACAACAGAGTCAGCAAAATCGAACAGGAGCTCAAGGAGCATAAGGAAAACATGGCAGAAATGCTAAAGCGGGAAGTGCATGCTGTAATCGCCAGTCTTCAAAGACCAAGTGGGGTTATCGTTATGCCTCCGGACAACGTGGTTAGTCCCCCGGGCTCCGGTCGGCGAAGCAGCTACGCGTCAAACAACGTGCCGACCGATGAATTGCAGGGCCGGTATCCCGTGGACGACATCACCGTGCCCCGCCAATGTGAGCTACGCGTCCAACTGCACAACCTCACCCTCAAGGTGGCTTATGCTTTGGCCTTCCCAGTGGAGTCGGGCCAGTCATTCCACTGTAACCCTATACCCGCGGGATACTCCAAGGTCACGGTTGACGAGGTGGTGGCTGGATTTGAGGATATGGAGCTCGATATTGCTGGAGGAGACGATGTGACCAAGCTTGGAGAGGCCGTCCATAACATCATCCTCTGGCGGAAGAAGTACATCGTGTTTTCTGATGGTGCGGAGGTGACTTCTATACCGAGGGAGAACACTCCACCAAGACGGATCTCACCTCCTCCACCAAGACAAAGCACGCCACCACGCAACGCCTCGCCGGAGAGAAAGCACTCCACCACTCGCTAGCGCTATGCGCAGAAGCTCAACACCGCCTTGACCCCTCAAAGCAAAAGGAAGCGAAGACCTCGAGGGAAACAACGGAGCCGGCATCTCCCCCCAGTAAGAAGCTTGCTAGCAAAAAGAGCATTTCTGCAGCTAGAACGACATCAAGCAGCAGGGCGGCCGGTTTCCCATTCAGACAGAGAATGAAGGAACCTGAAAAAACACCTTATGAGATGACGCCTGAGGAGCTGAAGAGCGAGTCGCAGAAAGCTGTGGACGCATGGATACAGGGGTATAAAGTTAAAACAAATCCACCGCCAAAGGAACGAATTGATCCAAAGATCGCGGACTTCTTCGCGACAACCGTTCAGCACCGACCGCCTCTCTGTACCGACTACCAAAGAACTATCAGAAAGCACATCTTCAAGAGTAAACAACCTCAGGGCACATACATGAGCAAGAAAGAACAGGAGGAGGCAAAACGATATCAGATGGAGTATGACTTCATGAGGGAAGTCGACCTTGATAACATAGAAGCCGCCGTGGATTAAGCGATGATCTTCCAACGGCACAAGTCGGTGGCCATTTAATTTGGGTCACCATTGCTAGACCCTAAGGACATAAGAAAACTACGGTCAAGATGCGACGCGCAGATGAATGGTACGAACATAGGTCCGCCAGGATATGCTCATTGTGCGTCTCGTTTCAAGAAGAACATTTACATCGAGGGAATGATCAATTGATAAATTTTGAATTTGAAGATCGGTACAATGTGTACCATGCGACGCCTTAAATCAACGTGTCCTTCATGACTGCTTTGGTGCTGTGAGTGTCGACTCCACAAGATGTATATATATATCTATACATGCCGCTTGTCGAGAACAATAATTAATTAACTCAATTAACCCATTTTCGTAGAATGGAGATACAAAGACTTAGAAAGCGAAGTTTAACTCGATTGGCTTCCTTGACCCTTGGTTGATCAACGAGGAAGTCGGCCAATACCGAAAACCAAAGAAAATCCACGACTCACGTTGTACATGCACTAGTACAACAACACTACAAGCCATACATACTTCGCCATTCAACTTTAAGTACGTCGTTGATGTCCTCACTAACATCTCGTTCTTACATTGCTTAAGGCACCTGATGGCACACTATATATTGTTTAATTACATGTCATAACTGTTGCAATATATAAATAGGTTCCACTGGATCCTTATAATCATAAAGCTTGACCAAAGCATGATCATCGTCCAAGATTCACGGAGAAAACCGCAAAAGGAATACCAGTGGATAATTAACCTCCTTAACAAGGCGTTCCTGAGCTTTCAAGATATTCAGAAAGGACGTTTTAAGAAGGAATTCAATGTCAAGCTAAGCGACTGGGTACGCTAAAACGACGTAATTGCCCTTTGTCAATTAATATTTCTTATTATTACTGATCTGTAATTGCCCCGCATCGACCATAGGTAAACAACAATCTGGAAACAACCTATGTGGCTACTATGTGTTCCACTATATCCAAATGATGTGCCACGGCGAGCTTGAGCCTCAAACTCTGAAGAGGTTCAGATATATATGCACGCAACCATGCATCTAGCAACAACTTAATAACGTTCTTATGTGCTCCATTAATTTACATTATGGGTGCACGTATTTATTTATTTTTCACTTTAATTTAATTGGCATACCGACATGGATAAACACACTGAAGTGTTACCACATCATCGGGTGCTCGCATTACGAGAACAACTATTCGGCTTCATTCTCGATGAGGTCATTAACCCCAGGCGAGTTCCATTATCGAGATCCATATTCCAACACGGACGAACTAGGGACGACTTCTACGTCGTCAAAGAGCGTCAAGAAGAGTACTGCAAGAAAACATTGAACTGTTTTGTCCATTTTGCACAATGTATATTAATCATAAACTTTGTAAATTTGGTGATTGCATATAAAGTGTACATTATTACATGTATTATCTAATATATTTAAGCTTGTTTGATCGCTAATTATATGCTCATCCTATATGTATTTAAATTTAAACGACAAATAAAAAAAACTCCTGCTGAAATATATATTTAAATATCTAATATATTTAAGCTTGTTTGATCGCTAATTATATGCTTATCCTATATGTATTTAAATTTAAACGACAAATAAAAAAACTCTGCTGAAATATATATTTAAATATCTATTTGCATGTATACCGAAATGAAAACCAGACGGTAAACATACTACTACGTCTGCATAAGCGTTTTTGAACCGCTATGGAGATGCCACTCTACAAGCGGTTCGTACCTCCAACCGCTTGCACAGATCTCCCACGTGGCTCGCCCATTACCGCGCCATCATGATCTGCGAACCGCTTGCAGAGGGGCATCACTAGCGGCTCTGGGAGCCGCTTGTGATGCCCCTCGGGCATCAGTCGCGGTTGCCTGCAAGCGGTTCTAAAACCGCTTGCATAGGCCTTACGAGCCGCTTGGGAAGTCCCGATCCGCAGTAGTGCGAGGCGCTGCGCGCACGGCACTGCAACAGCGTGAGCGGCGTTAGGAACATTGGGAAATAGAGAGAAAAAAAAAACACATATATCTTCTAGCTCTCGAGTCTCCCCCACAACAAGGTGACAGCGGATTAGAGAAGATATTGCTAGTTCAGGCCGAGCTATTCACCTTGTAATAGACACATAATCCCATGTAATTTGTCTCAACGTTTCAGTCGATGACAATTTAATTAAAATTAACATTTCGATCAGTGACACCGTGACTCACCTTCATTAACTCTTTCTATACGTAACGTATCACACACACATAACCTAAGAGGCATAAAATTTACCGTAATCGACAGAAATATTACCCTTAAATATGTCTTCTTTTTTTTCATGCATGAAATGGTAGAGCGTGCACTTTCGTAAACCATCGGAGGCGTAACTAGCTCACACCAAACTTAGGTCCATAATCTTGGGCCTCTTTGATAGCTTGTTTAGTTTTAGTTTAGTTTTAGTTGATAAAATTTGACCACCTTTGAAAGTGGTATGAAAAGGTTAAATAAATTATTAAAAAAATATTTTTGAGATCTTTGAGAAAAATCCTACAAAATTATAAAAAAAATTATTTTCAAAAAATAAAGTGAATGGTGTATATAAAAATAACAAAAGTTGCAATCCCAACCAAAACTAAACTAAAACAAGGTATCAAAGAGGGCCTTCATCACCAAAACATCTCCCTGTCTGCCTCGCCAATCCTTGAATTTGAAGCATCCATCACCAAACCAATCCCAAAGCAGTTCCATAGCACCATCAGTTGGGAATTCCTGCAGAGCAGAGTACACAGCGCCCTGCTACTGAGCCGCCGCGCGCGCGCGCGGGAAGATGACGAGCTCCATGCACGCGCGCAGGGCCAAGCTCAAGCACCACCTCGTCTCCGCCAAAGCCAAGCTCAAGCACCACCTCACCCCCCGCCGCATCTTCCTCGCCGCCGCCGCCTCTGTCGCCGCCTTCCTCCTCCTGCTCACCCTCCGCACGCTCTCCGCAGCCTCGCCGCACGCCAGGGCGGTGTCGAGCGGCGGCGTGGACTGCGGTGGCGGCGGCAAGCTGCCGGCGGCCGTGGCGGAGGCACTGGTGCACTACGCGACGGCGAATGCGACGACGAAGATGGCGGCGGCGGAGGCGGAGGAGGTCGCGGAGGCGGCGCGCGTGCTGGCGCGGCGCGCGCCCTGCAACCTGCTGGTGTTCGGGCTCGGCCCCGACGCCGCGCTCTGGGCGGCGCTCAACCACGGCGGCCGCACGCTCTTCCTCGAGGAGGACGCCTCCCGGATCGCCGCAGCCGCCGCCCGCCACCGTGTCCTCGCCCTCCAGGCCCGCCGCGTCGCCACCATCACCGATGCCGACGCCGGCGAGCTCCTCGCCCTCCGCGACTCCCCGGACTGCACCACGGCCGCCGCCGCGCCGCTCTCGCCAGAGCACTTCGACCGGTCGCCGTGCCGGCTCGCCCTAGGCGGGCTGCAGCCGGAGTTCTACGAGGCGGAGTGGGACGTGATCATGGTGGGCGCGCCAGCAGGGTGGGCGCCGGAGTCCACCGGGAGGATGGGCGGCGCGATCTACACGGCGGGGGTGGCGGCGCGGGCGCGGCGGCCGGGGACGGGGGAGACGGACGTGGTGGTGCACGACGTGGAGGACGGCTTCTCGACGGCGTTCCTGTGCCAGGCGTACCTCAAGGAGGAGGTCGGCGGGCTCAGGCACTTCGCCATTCCTAGCCACGGGGACAAGGAAGGCACGCCATTTTGCCCCCGAGAAGATGACACAGCACATACATGATATATACACTAGTAGGATTAGTTTTAGTTCATAACAAAATCAATGCATTTACAACATTGTTTTATTTTTAAGGTGTTCGTTTTTTTGGTTCAAGGAAGAACAACTTATGTGTTGTGTTGTATGAGCATTTCCGTTTTTATTTAGTTCTTTTGTTTTTTTATTGAATATATGTATTTATGAGGGGATGGGATCTGCAGTTTTGGACTTTGGGGAGACAGGATGAACATCCCCTACGTTACACATCTACTATTAATTTTCATGTACTTTGGTGAATTTTAAAGTGCCTTTCAGTGCAATTTTGACTGAGAAGGTTATGCGCACGGTTCTAGCAAGCAAGTTGCAAAGTACTATTAGAAAAATGTGGCTGATTCATAATTAATACTTTCATAGGAAATACAATTAATCAACTAGAAATGCATTACAAGATGTATATGTGGCTCCATATACGATCACAACCATTGGACCCACACTAAGATTTATGATGATCAACTAACCCCTCAAATGGTTTATTTGCCAAAGGGACCCTAAAGTTTCAACAAAAGCATTTGAATCCTTCTTCTTTCTTTCTATCCTCATGTCCTTTAAATGTCACATGGCTCCGCCGCTGGCGACCAGCAACTGGTCCACCACCGACCACCTGGGCACGCAGTGGAGCCACCGCCATGCCTAGTCGCCTGCCAGCGCACGCTCCGCGCAACAAAGATCTTTGCACGGCCGACACACAACCATGGCAACCGCACTAGTGCTGCCGCGCCAGCCAACATGACAAGCCGCGCCGCGCTCACGCTGATGCTACACCGGCGGTGGTCAGCGGCGGCTGGCTCAGGCGGAGAGGAGAGGGTGAGAAAAGGAAGAAGAGTGCCCGATTGCTTTTATAAAAAGTTCCAAGATCACTTTTACAAATTTATCTTTTGGGCTCAGTGGAGGCTAATGATAAATTTTTGATACATATCGTGATTGTGAATGTGCATGATCCGTATATATCGGAGGAAATCGGAATTGTCGATCAACAAAAATTGAAACTGTGTGACTTACAAATACCAAAGAAAGAAATATTTCTGCTGATAAATATTATATCATGTAACCACCTAAAATGCTATATTTTATAGCTATCAATTTTTTTTATCCACAAAGTGCCTTTTTTATTAATCGCGCACCAGGCGAGCAGCAACTCAAAAATCAATACCTTGATTACACGAGCAACAACCAGCGACTCGCCAACTTTTTGTCGAGCACCCCACTTCAACAACTTTAACAATTAGGTACCAATTTTTTTTTTCAAAAAGAATGTACCAATTTTTTTTTTCCGCACAGCACAAACGTTAGATCCACTCAAACATATATGACAGAGTAACTGAAATACAGACCTCACATGTCAGAACAGAAAAGAGTACAGCTTAAGGGAAGAGCAGAGTCGACACATAAACCAACTGCCAGCAAAATCATATGTACCTTGCCCTTTTGTTTCTTTCAGTGATGTGATTTCGTTGGTGAAATGTCACAGGAAATGCCATCTGACCTCGACATGCCACTTCTCCTTTTCCTTCATGAATGCAGGATGCCATAACCACGAAAATGGTCGTGCTGCACTTTTTTTTTTTTCAGCTGAAGGGGGTTGTTTGAACATTGGAATTTCTTTTGGAAGCTTAGGATGCAAATTCAAATCCCTTATATCCAAACATGCCCTAAATGGATCTAGGGAAAGGGACCCCCGGAATGCCAAAATGAGACCTCTGATTTCAGCCTCTTCTGAAGAATGCCAGCATATGCCATTACACCATTGCTTGGGAAATTAGGAAAACTAGAGTTGAATTTTAATAAAGATTGCAGCTTTTGTTCTGGTACCCAATCAACGTAAAGGAAAACACTCTTGTAACCTTTTTTCCTTTTGCATTGCCGTTCCTTGTCATGCTTGCATAATGCATGCACATAATTATCATTGTCCGACTCTGGAGTCATTACTTTATCATGAGAAATTGCCATAAAATGTTTATTCAGGAATGTGTATTCTAAGATCAGAGAATTTACTTCCACCACCTTTGAAATTTTGAACTGTAGTACATCCTTTCATTTGTGTAACTGTCCTGTGCCTCAAATATCTTTAACATAAGTATCATAACCTTCCAGCTACCCCACCTTTGGTTGTGTTCATAAACATCCACCCCCAAGTTTTATCATGTCACTGCAGTCTTCCCGCAAACTCTTGTGTTGATCTTGAGCAGTAGAGAGTGGCAAAAATATGACGCTCTGCAAGATATATGCATTGGTCAAAAGTCACTTCTTCTGAATTATCTTAATTTAATGTTTTAAAAGCAATAGGCCACTTGAAGAAACTTTACAGAGTAGTGAGGTGCAACCATTCTATGGGTCGGGACATGGAAATGATTGGATATTTGACAGTTTGACCTTACACGTCTGTCTCACAACTCTCTGCTCTTGTTGAGGCGTGCTTTGCGAACAGCTGCTTGGATATTCCTCTCATGTTCCCTGAGCATATCCTCTATGTTTCCTTTCGGTGTAATCAGTGAACCAGAGTACTGGATTTTTCTGTTTTGGCCCCTGTACTTCTGATCAGTGATTAGACAAAAGCCAAAAAAATAATAATATTAGTTATAAGACTCAAAGCATAGCTTGACCTTCATGTCAAAACAGATAAAATAATTCAAGAGAACAAATTGGAAGATAAATAGAAAAGAAATCAACATATATGCAGGGATGGTGAGTGGATGATCAGACGAAGGATTTCTTAATAACATCAACTCTCAGTAAAGTACAGCATATATTCGTCATTGAAGCAATCAATAGCTCAGAATTACTGGAGAGCATCAAAACTTTGTAATGCAATTATTGAAAATTTGAAATAACCAATCTAAATGTCATGTTTTAAAAAATTTGGGATGTGTCAAAAAAAAGTTTCATCCACTTGAAGGATACTCTTCCCAAAAAATCTTGCAATATAAATGTCAGAATAAACTGTACCGTATGTTCTTAAAATTGTCCTACGTCTTCGCTAAGATCAAAAACTTAAAAAACCAGATATCTAGACACACGAAGTTGTGTTCCCATTTTAGTTAGGTCTAAAGTAGTTTGGGGAGGGTGGTTTTGATGACAAAGCTACCTGGTCAATATAATATGTGGGTTGTGGCCATGTCATTGTAAATCAATAAAAAATGAGTTCAAATTGAAAAAATATAAATAATCTCTGAATTTCTTTCTAAAATCTAAGAACATAAATCTATAAAAAAACTAAAATCCATAAATAACCTAAGAAACAGTTGTAAAACATATTAGCAAATATTAAAATTTGTAAAAAGGATAACAAAATGTAAATTTTGTTCTAAAATTATATATCTGTAAAAATATGTTAAATGTTTAAAAACTCTAAAAATCTATAAATCATTTCAAAAATTCTTAAAACCATAAAAAGTCTAAGATTTGTAAAAACTAGAAACACAGGTTTCAGAATTTTATAGTTTTTATATAAAGTTTGGAGTATTGTGAGCTTATTATAGCTGATATGATTTGTTGAATTATTATGCAAATTTTACATTTTATTTTATTCTTTACGAATTTTAGATTTTTTTAAAGCATATTTAGAGCTTTGTTAAGAGTTCGTTTAGCATTTTAGGATTTATTTTATGAATTTTCAATTTAAATCCGATATTTTACTAATTTAGAATGACAAGCTGCCATTTGTGGCCATACATTATTGGCTAGGCAACTATGTTAACATCCTCTCTATACCACTATAGACCTAACTAAAATGGTAATGTAACTTTTGGTGCCTAAATATCTGGTTTTGGAAGTTTTGCACCTAAATGAAAACATGGGACAACTTTAAGGACATGCGGTGCAATTTACTATAAATGCCAGACAAATGCTCAATGTGTCACTGAAGTTTAAATTCAAAAGGGCATTGAAGCTAATAATTGAGGTGCTTTTTTGTGTGACGAGAATGATTTCACTAAATTATGTTATATAATATATAACAAAAAAATTATGACAGCACCATACTTACCACCATTGAGGCCTTTATTCCCATGTGTTCCTTGTGAGAAGCAGGCATACCATTCCTTATATCAATGGATTCAGGGTGAAGAATATCTGAGTTCCTTGTCCTCAAGGCAGTGGAATTTGCAACCCGCAGAGAATTCCATTTCCGTACAGGTGCTTCCCGATGGTCAGTATAATCCCCCTTGTTCCATGTGGAGTCAAATCCTGGACATTGCACCCCAGTAGATGATATTCGTGGATCATCCTGTGGGTTGAGATCTGTGCTGCTGCTCTTTGAGTTGGTGCGTGCATTCTGTATGATGACAAAGCTAGGTGGAGTTGACTAATGTAACACTGATATCAAACGGAGTAAGGAATATGACATTCTTTAGAGAGAAAATGTATAAGTACTTAATTTAATATAGCATGTACGCAAATATCTGCTATGCATGCAAATATGTGCAATCCAAATTAGTACATCATTTGAAGGTTCAGCTCATAGCAATAAGCCCAAGAAAAACGATCTACAGAACTAAAGCATTTCAAGGGTAGTAACTTCTTATTTTAGACCTGCCGTACTCACCTTTGATTTGGTGGAGCCACAAACAGCAAGGTTTGTATTATGACTCTCATTTCTTGGTCTAACAGATTTTGATCCCTCTACCTTTCTTTGCCTGCTGAAACAGGAGGATAGAAATTTAGAACTGAGCTGACAATTCCTCTTGATTGCATCCTCCTCAAACACAAAAAGTAAAGATACTATTAATGGAGCGGCAGAACTCCCGCCTTTTTGTTCAAAAAAAAAAAAGAGATAAGGACAATTATACCTCCGGGCTTCCTTTAGTCGGAGTCTAGTGTCATATTCTTTGCTTGGGGGACACTTTGGTAAGCTTGAAGGGCTGCAAGCGAGTGGCTTTATTCTGAAAAACTAGAAATTTTTGGATATATGGATTAAGTTGCACTACAACTATCTCCTAAAAAAATAGTTTGGAAAACTAGACAGTTCATCAAATTGGTCTAGACCAAGACAGAATAACTAGATTAGAATAGTGTCGGTACGCTGTTAGATTGTAAAACTACTTCTAAACCAGTTTGCCAGTTTTTGCAATCAGTCAGTACAACTTTTATAATAAGTAAGGTTAGAAACCAATCAAATATGAATCTTGTATCAACACAGTGTTCACTGTCTTCCATACGGCCGTACCTTGTTTTGTAATCTAGCACTAGCACATAATTTCTTTTAGCAGTAAACAGACATACATTGTTGATTTCCATTGACTTGATTTTTTTACTTCTTCGCTGTTACTTCTGACTAATCTATCATTTCAGCAAAAACGACATTCAAATTTCAAACTCACGAAAAACCGCCCAAATTTCCTATCATCCCATAACCCAAGTAAAATATGTTCAAGTATATTTTTATGGTAACAACAACTTTGAAGAATGTGTGATTCATGGCAGAATACTAGCAATGATCAGTTTTCACACTACTGGTAGACTTTTGCTTAAAAAACACTACTGGTAGAGTAACCACCAAAATACTTTTAAGCCCTCCGTGTTACTGCACCGCCTTGATATAAATATTTTTTATGTTTTGTCATGGCAAATAGAACTTTTAGAAGTTTTACATGTAATCAGTCCAAAATTATATAAAAAATGGGACACCATTAACCAATGTAGCTGCACTAGACTTACATCAGCCTGAAGAGTTGAGGCAGCTGTTCCACGAGCTTCTGGTTCTAATGCAAGCAAGTTATCTAGAAGAACTAGAGCTGAGCTAGGGAAATCTTTGAAATTCTCTGCAATGCACCGCCTATACTGGCAGCGAGGTTTGAACATCCCTGTTTGGGGCACTTTCAATTTCTGCCAATATTCATCAGAGGGCGATCCACAAAGCTTGAAAATTTTGTGAATTTGCTCCACCTAAATGAACACAAGCTACTATTGCAAATTAAATGAATACCAGTAAACCCTATCTTGGATCCTTAAAATGTAACAAGTTCCTGTACCTCAGTCCTTCCAGGCATGATCGGCTTGCCAGCAAACAATTCGGCAAGAATGCAACCTGTACTCCACATATCCACAGCAACACCATACTTGGTGGCACCTAGTAGAAGTTCGGGTGGTCTGTACCACAATGTTGCAACACGATTTGTCAGTGGTTGCTGATTGTCAGGATCATATATTGTTGCTAGACCAAAGTCTGCAATCTTCAAAACACCATTGCTATCGATCAATAGGTTGGAGCCCTTCATGTCTCGATGAAGAACCCCATTTCTGTGGCAATGATCAAGGCCACTAAGAAGCTGTAGCAATAAGCATTTGACCTGGGATTCATGAAAAACAATTAAGTTCATGTCAAGTTTTCCAATGAAGTGATTAATTGGAGGATAGTATCAACCTGTGGCTCAGTGAACTTGAGGCCTGTAGTTGCAGCAAGACCAACAAGGTCATGTTCCATGTATTCAAAGACAAGATATAAGCTTTGTGAAACAGAAGATGCTACTATGCCTTCCAGCTTTATGACATTTGGATGATTCAGCTTCCGAAGAATGCATATTTCTCTAGCCATAAAGCGCACACTTTCAGGATCCATATTGACAAACCGCACCTTCTTGAGTGCAACCACTTTGCGTGTAATAAGATCTCGAGCTTTGTACACACTACTATAAGTTCCTTGTCCAATCTAAAAGTCAAAACAAAAAATCCCCTCAAAAACAATTCAAAAGAAGTAATGCAATCCCCCAAGAGGCCGATTCATCATCATCATACCCCAATGTTTCCAAGGAAACAATCCCCCGAGAGGAATGGGAAAAAAAATAGCATTAACAAGTAAAAATATCTAAATTTTCTGGATGGGAGTAACTTGTATAATCAAATTGATAGCGTACCTTGCCTAATTTCTCAAATGAATCTTCTCGCCGAGGGAGCAAGCCTTGTACTGCCTCAGGTGCCACATTCATGAGCCAATCTGGCCATCCAGTGTTCGCATCTTCAGCTGATAATTGCTTAGGTGCATTGGCAACATCCAACTCCAACTTATTACCATATCTTCCGATTATGCCATTGCGCCCACTGCTTATCCAGATTTTCAGCCTATGCTTTGCACCCATCTTCCTAGGAGGATCAAAAGCCAGAACTGACTCCTCTCCACCATCAGCTTTCGAACCGGAGGTAGAACCATATCCTGTTGACGGGACATCAAGCACTTCCGTATTTTCACCATCACCAGATACATTGGCTACAGCTACAGAGTTGTCCTCACTTGAAGGTGCAAAGAACCGATGGAAATAACATTTGCTTGCAGTGGTCTGGCTTTTCAAAGTGGCACCATCATCTTGTTTAGTGCATTTAGAACAAAAGTTACTTACAAGTTCATTTAGTGCCCTTCCGCTTGATCGAAGGAATTGAATGTGTATTAAACTGTGCAGTGGTTTCCTGACAAATATCTTCATTCAGCAAGAAACAACCAGTGCTTGAACTTCTTAATATAACAACAGCCTTGCTGACATTCTAAGTCAACACAATGAATGGGTCAGCTCTGGATGTTGTTTTCAGAAAATTCTGGAGTTCAGATTGTGATATGGAGCAAAGATATGTCCAAATATTTTCTTGAAATTTAGAGCAAAATGATTGTATGTAATCAAACTAGCAGAAACACATAAGAAACTTATATTAGACTCCAGAAAAGTTATAGAAAGTTCAAACCTACATAAAGAAATTTTGACCAGGGGTCAGCAATGCAACTTCAGTCTCTCCCACAGAATTACACAAATTTAACCGTATATCTGCAATCGAGAACCCGGACAACGGGACATATTCTTCATAACTCAGGGAAGAATTCTTCTGCACTCACCAAAATGTCAAAAAAAAAAATTCGCCTTCTAAACTCAATATCAAGCCCTGATGGTTTTTTACTTCTCTATGAGAAGTTTTCATTAAAATTTTCAAAAATACTTCATTGAGGACGATATGAGAACTACTAAAATTCTATCTTTATTCAGAATCAAATAGCACAAGGCATGGGAAAGGAAAAAATCAAAAGTTAAGAAGGCAGTATTAAGAACCAGGATACCAACAATCCAAGAAAACTGAGATTTATAGGAATGCAAGACCCAAAGTTCTTCAAAGCATAGACCAAAAACAAAATACACTTTAGTTGCCAACTTGTGGAAAAATTTCAATTTCTGGGGGGAGCACATCAAGAACAATGGAAGATACCTCAATTTGTTGCTCTCCTTTTCCTGTCAATAAAATATAATGCGGCGATAAATTGACAAAGCTCCCCCACCTTCCCCTCTCTCCATTCTCCTCAAATGGAAGAGAGAAAGGTGGGAATAACAATGCGAAATGGATTTGAAACAAGAGGCCGCTTTTGTGATATATTTCTGCAGTGATTCCTCTTTCCTCCTTTCTTTTCTCACTCCCTGTAATTGCCAAAAAAAAGAAGGCAAGATTTTCAACAGGACATGAAAAAAAAACCATAAAATTACTTTTCACAGTGAAGCAAATGAAAAAAAAAATGACAGGATGGGAGGATTCCTCGGAGCTAAAGCTAGCTGGCATCTGTGCTTCTTGTCTAGTTTCTCCCTTTTCCTTTTATGGGTAGATGTGGTGGCAGGTGACAGCACTGCATGAAATGAAAATTTATTTCGTTAACCATTCTGTGAGGCAGCATCTCATCAAAGATAACCAGAGCGCCCCTGGGATCACAGCGCCAGGGCGAGAATTCGGCATCACCATGACCTACGGCACATCAGGATCTTGTGATCAGCTCATCATGCCAGCCAGGCCCCGGCAGCAAACTCTCAGGACTGCCGGTGACACCGACGGCATCCTTTTGTGTGGCATTTCATCGAACATCTCGAGAGCCCATCGTCTCCGGGTGCAAACGAAAACCTTGCGGCGTCCAGGCCGGTCATGGTCGGTCAAGAAGGCGTCCCTGACTAGCCTAGGTTCAGCGCTACGTTATACCGGCGCTTGAAAAGGTCGCGCTGCTTGAAAAGGGTTATTGTGAGATCACGTCTGGTCTGCAAATTTTCATCGTGAGATCACCGAATGATGCTGGGAGGCATTCCGAGATTGGTACAGGTGTCGAGCTTCTTTTTTTTTGCGGTGCGGGCTGCGCGAGCGGTACCAAATCGAGACAAACTCTGAATACTAGATATGACCTAAAAATAACAGGGGCCAAGGTCAACTAGTGAGACGATGGGGATAAGCTTCATCGTCGAGAGGGAAACAGCTCGGATCACCAGCTCTCTGGACGATGTCCGCTCATCATCAAACAACGTCTGGCATACATAAAAGTTGTAGAGAATTTTGAGACACATATTTTATTATCATGTTTCTTTCGAGTTCTTTTTTGGCTTGATCTTTTGGGTGATTTCTTAGGGTTGTGTGAGTGTATTGTTACTAATTGGATGAAGTTGAAAGACACTTAGGTCCGGTATGAGTTTGCTAGTTTTGGTATCTACAGGTACATAGGTGTTAGTCGATTCTTTGCCCGAGAGTCAAGTAGGTTCGGTGAGACCCAGACGCATGAGGACTTGGTGGAAAGGTTTGAGGCCATGAGCACATGGTATTGGATGCGCGGATGCTTTGAGACAAAGGAATCGAGGAGGGTTGGCTTTGCATCAAGATTCATGTGTGTGAGAGTTATAACCCGGTTGTTGAGTGGGTGTATGTGTGAGTCAAAGCCTGGTTGTTGAGAGGGTTTAAGGGTAGCCCATGTTAAGACCCGATAAAAGCAAGTGTTAGGTGGGTGGTATAAAAGTGTTTGAGCTGAGAGAGGAGCCCTTCACTTTGGTGGCTTTGTATTGTGCCATGTGACCGAAGCAAAAAAGGGAGAGGGAGAGAAAGCTATGGTTTGGAGAGAAGATTGTATATTGCCTCACAATCAGTATGGGGTAATCACTCCTCGTTAATCATCAAGGTTTATTCATCTTTTGCCTCTAGATATCATGATCCCCTCTTGTGTTTGTTTTCTTAGTCTTGTTTTGCCTATTTTTGGTTGTTTTTGTCTTAGTTTCGGGGTTAGGTGAAATATGTGATTTGAGCCCAACCCTTGGAACCACCTACAACTCCAGGTGGTGAAAAGCTGACATCGAGGTGCCAAACCTTCCCGTCGATGTGGACTCTTGGGGAAGATCAGCCTGTTATCCTAAGAATAACTTTTATCCGTTCAGCGACAGCCCTTCCACTCGGCACCATTGGATCACTAAGGTTGACTTTCGTCTCTGCTCGACGGGTGAGTCTTGCAGTCAAGCTCCCTTCTGCCTTTGCACTCGAGGACCAATGTCCGTCTGGCCTGAGAAAACCTTTGCGCGCCTCCGTTACCTTTTGGGAGGCCTACGCCCCATAGAAACTGTCTACCTGAAACTGTCCCTTGGCTCGTAGGTCTGACACAAGGTTAAAATCTAAGCTCTTCCAGAGTGGTATCTCACTGATGGTGAGCCGAGAAGGGGGCCTTCTTCGCCTTCCACCTAAGCTGCGTAGGAAAGGCCCAAGGCCAATCCTAGGGAATAGTAAAGCTTCATAGGGTCTTTCTGTCTAGGTGTAGGTAGTCCGCATCTTAAAAGACATGTTATTTCACCGAGCCTCTCTCTCTGAGACAGTGCTCAGATCGTTACGCCTTTCATGCGGGTCGAAACTTACCCGACAAGAAATTCCGCTACCTTAGGACCGTTATAGTTATGGCTGTCGTTCATCGGGGCTTCGATCAACCGGCTTCCCTGTCATCAGTTCACCAACTTCCTTGACCTTTCGGCATTGGGCAGGCGTCAGCCCCCATACATGATTATGGGGCGCCCCTTCTCCCGAAGTTATGGGGCTATTTTGCCTATTTCCTTAGAGAGAGTTGTCTCGCACCCCTAGGCATTCTCTACCTACCCACCTGTGTCGGTTTCGGATATGGGTACTCTTTTGTTGAAGGTCGTTCCAACTTTTCATGGGAGTATGTCATGGTTACATACTTCAGCGCTGTAGTGCCTGGTATGAGCCTCGTGGAGAGGCAATAGCTAGTCCACGAGGCTCATACTTCTGCACTGCAACGCTTGGTACTCGGACCTCAGCTCGAAGCATTTTCTCTACCTCTTCTTACCCTGAAAAAGCAGGATCACCTTGTGTCCTTAAACCTATAACCAGCTTTCGGCTAACCTAGCCTCCTCCCTCCGTACCAACAAGGGGTAGTACAGGAATATTGACCTATTGTCCATTGACTACGCCTTTTTGCCTGATCTTAGGTCCTGACTCACCCTCCGTGGACAAACCTTGTGGAGGAATCCTTGGGTTTTCGGGGCATTGGATTCTCACCAATGTTTCTTTACTCAAGCCAACATTCTCGCTTCCGCTTTGTTGACTCTCGCTTTCGCGTTTGCTTCCCTCTAAGGCGGAACGCTCCCCTACCGATGCATTTTGACATCCCACAGCTTCGGCGGATTGCTTAGCCCCCGTTCATCTTTAGCGCAAGGGCGCTCGATCAATGAGCTATTACGCACTCTTGAAACCTTCTGGCTGTCTTTGCACCCCCACCGTCTTTATAGGAGAACCAGAAGCGAGGAGCTCCCCATTTTCTGCCCAACTCTTTGATCTTAAACTTAAGAATGTTGGTTTTAAGAATGAGTGATTGCCCTTCTGACCCTTACTGCCCAACCGGAGAGCGGACGGCTAATGTGTTCCACTTATTGAACAGGGTCTAAGGTCATTCCTTGACCCCTGGACTCCGAAGGCGTCCTTGGGGTTATCTCGTAATTCCTATGGGTGGGAGACAATGGGGTCGGTCCATGGATTTTCCTTCCTTTTGCCACACTTCGCTCAAATGGTTGAAGAGAGATAGTGCATCAAGCTATTCGCAAGGGCCAACTTGATCCTCTTCCCTAGGGATCCCGGATGAGGGAAGCCTAGGAGAGTTACTGACTCCAAGTATCGTGCATGTACAATCCATACTAGATCTAACCAAGTGTCCATTCTACCTCCTCTACCTTTTTGGCAGCCCTTCCTTTTGTCTCAGTAGAGTCTTTCAGTGGCATGTAGCTGAAATTGCTAGGAGGAGTCCTAAAAACAATAACAGCTATACTGCGCTCCTATTTCTATAGGAGCGCTCGAATTTGCATCAAACAAGGGTTGAGCTATACTGTGCTCTTCAAGTGTGCTTCTTTCCTCTTCTCCCCTTTACAATGGCAAGTCCTTGGGAAATAACTCTGATGGGCTGAAAAAGGAAGGCGTTAAGAGACCCTCCTGGCCCAACCCCCATTTCGTGTCAAGAGATAGATAAATAGCCACATCCCATTGCACTGATCAAGGGCGCTTGTAGTGACTTAGGGGTCGAAGACCAATAAACACCTTATTTATACCAAGCATTCCTCTTATGGCTAGATCCAATCTCCTAGTCCCCGTGGAAAGGAAAAAGAATTTCACTTTCTTCCTTTCTGGAAGGGAGGGTTAGGGAAGTTCTACTTTCTCCAGACCTCTGGGAAAAAGCATGAAAAAAAGGCTCGGATAGTACGATCCCTCCATCAACCCAGAATGAAAGGGGTGGTCTCGTTGTTTTTGGTCTATGAAGATGCGTTGTCAGTGCTCCAATTTCCCATTAAGGACGAACCTCAACCTGTGCTTCAGAGATAGCTCTCCATACACTGATAAGGGATGTACGGATTCTCGAGAAGAGAGCCACCGTGGTGGGCCCCAAGATGCCCGGATCCTACGGGTTAACAGAAAGTTAGATCTACACGGGATCTCACCTGAATTGCCCCATCTATCCTCCTGAGGAGGAGTTTATTTGGTTTCAAACTCCGATTCAAATAGGAGGAGTACGCCTTGCTACTGTGCCTTGGATGATCCACATATTCGGGTGAGGCATTGATGAGCACATTGAACTATCCATGTGGCTGAGAGCCCTCACAGCTCAGGCACAACGATGCAATTATCAGGGGCTTGCTCTACCACTGAGCTAATACCCAGTCGCGTGGGCCACCCTTTGGGAGACCTGCTAGCCAAAGGCGAGAAAAACTCCATCCCTTCAGTTTTGACATCCCATGCCGCCACACCACACCGGGAGGGACATGTGGACGTCAAAAAGGGGATCCTATCACTATCAACTAATTTATTCCAACCTAGGATAATAAGCTCATGAGCTTGGCCTTACATCACCCTAAACGAAAGAAAACTTCCATATCCAAGTTTAGCTCAGACGTAGCTATCTTCTTTTTGGGCGTGAAGTAGTGTCAAACAAAAATACCCAATAAGCATAAGCATTAGCTCTCCCTGAAAAGAAGGTGATCTGGTTGCACCTTCCAGTATGGCTACCTTGTTACGACTTCACTCCAGTCAAAAGACGAGACTCTACCAATGGGAGCTTTGCCTTCACCGCCCCCATGGGAGTGGTCCACAGGGTTCATAACCACCCCTCTTACCACAGGGCGTTTACCTAGACAACACTTCAATTCGGCTCTACCCAAACCTTTTTGTTTTACCCCAACGTTACCGACTTGTGCCATTGTTGCTAAGCAAATTTGGGATAGCAAACGGACCTCCCCAGATGGCAAAGTGATTGATTTACCCTCTTTTGCAATCAGTTTCGCTACAGCACCTGCTGCTCTAGCTAAATGCCCACCCCTTCCACGTGTGATTTCTATATTATGTATGGTCGTGCATAAGGGTATATCGGTTGAAGTAGATTCTTCTTTTCCCTCAAAAAGGGACAAACTGTACAAGCTTCTTCCAAAGCATATAGCTTTCTAGATGTATATGACGATCCCTAGACAGATGGATCTTATTTATATGAATCATATGATGAAGTACCACATGAGTGGATATATCGGAAAGGAATACAAATCTTCCGAATCGCTCATGTTATGATCTTCTACATCCTAGGTCTCCGTGTTCTGTCATCTGGCTTATGTTTTTCATGTATTATTCAGATCAAATGACTCTATAAAATTACATCGATACTTCCACATATTATGGATAATGTAGCAGACATCCCTATTTTTCCCCAGGGGTCTTAATTACCACTACTTAGCTTTCAATTATCCTCTGACCGTAAAATTAAATGTAAATAAGTTGTCCACCTCTCTTTGAAACAGGGGCACTTCCGGTTCTGTGCGTGCTTCAAACAATTTTGTCTTCTCTATTACCATATATCTAGAGTCAATAATTTTCTACTAGGAACTATTGAACTCAATCACTTGCTTCCGTTACTCAACAGTTTTCTGTTAAGGTCTATCTCGTAGAGGTAGTCAAATTGGATCAGTGATCGATTTTTAGTTTTTGTCTTAAACCTAACTGGTTACTTCCAATTACGTAAATCAATAGTTCAAACCGCACTCAAAGTTAGGGCATTTCCCATTGATAGGAACTTTTGTACATGAAACAATAGTATCTCCAATTATAGCACCTATGGGATGTAAAATATATCTCTTCTCACCATCCCCATAGTGTATGAGACAAATGTATGCATTTCGATTAGGATCGTATTTAATGGTTACGATTCTACCAGATATGTCTTTTTCATTCCGTTGAAAATCGATTTTACGGTATAGGCGCTTATGACCTCCCCCTCTATGCCTTGTGGTAATGATTCCTCTGGAATTACGACCTTTACCACAATGGTGCCGTCCATGGATAAAATTATTTTGTCGATTGGATTTCACTTGCCTGACTATGGTTCCCTTGCGTGTGCTCGGGATAGGTGTTCTGTATAAATGTTTCACCATATTATAAGTATTCTCCTTTATTTTTTTCTCTATCTAGAAGTGGAATAGAATAACCCGGTTGAAGGGTAATGATCATACGCTTGTAATGCATTGTATGTCCCAGAATAGGTCCCATTCTTCTACCCTTTCTGGGTAGTCGATGGCTATTCATAGCTACTACCTTAACACCAAAGAAGAGTTTGACCCAATGCTTTATTTATGTCTTAGTGAATCCCGATTCGACATTAAAAGTATATTGATTCTTTCCCAATAATCGAAGACTTTTTTGTAAATATTGCGTATTTAATTCCATCCTTAAATCGACTTTCCCTCCTATGCTTTGAGTTCTAGTATCGATAAGAATTTGAGTTCTTATTGTTCTTTTGTTATGGTATGAATATACTATATCAATTCGTTATATATGGATGATGGATGAGATTCCATGGATAGAGAGCCCCCATAGAATTATGGAATGTTCCCGTTCGCTTGCATCCAACAGCAATTGAACCCGCAAATTTACCAATTATGAGTTGGGCGCTTTAACCATTCAGTCATGGATGCTTAACAGGGATCATCGTACAACATGAATAACCAATTTTCATATAGAAAGACATCATAGAAAAATGAAATCGAAAATATTCGAAGATGGCAAATATTCGGAGATGACTATGAAAATACCTCTTTGGATCCTCGAATTGAAAGAGAGACTGAGAGGGATCAAGAATCCTAATTCTCGCTCTTTGAAATGCATCCAATTCTGTTGAGTCCAAGGTTCTAAAAGTCGCTAGTCGCTAGTCGAGCGGCGAGGTGGGGACTAGGGTTAAACGGGATTAATCAGACACATAAATCGGCACTAGTCGGAATTAATCGGTAATCTGTCCTAATCGGAGGACAATCGACTAGAGATTAATCGGGGACTAATCGGGGATTAATCGGGATTTTCACCAAATGTTGACTGTCAATTTCGATAACTTTAAATATGATTCCGACCGTCAACATTTGGTGAAATGAATGGAACATGAACTAAAATTGTGCAAATTTACAAAGTTCCACAAGTTTTGGTGAAATTCTGCATGTAGGGACCCACTGAGCGAAAATGGGCTCGAGCCGGGCAAATGAGTGGGTCGGCCGACCCACCCTAGGGCGGCCGACCCATAAACATCACCAATCCGGATCCAACTTCTCCCAGTTGTCTTAGAAGCACAAAATAAAGACATCTCCACCCTCTGTTATAGTCGGTTTGATCCAATGGACCCGGTTCCTTCACAAATAAGCATAGGATACTATTGGAATCCTAACTTGCCGGTGTCAACTTGATAAACCGACTTGGGGAGGCAATCAACACCGTCTAAAAGGCATCCCAGCAAAATTGGACGGCGAGATGAGGCAAAAGTGGGTCGGCCGACCCACTTAGAGATGCCCTTTGGATTCTCCTTTGGAGGGGGAAGAGGTGACATGTGTCCCAACTCGTGACAACTCCCTATTGGTCACGGTGGCCTATAAAAGGAGGTGATCTCCTTCATTTGAAGATGAACAACAAAGAGCAACACAAGTGAGAGAAAGCAAGAGTGAAGTAGAGTTGTGCTACTCTCAAGTAGAGTAGGGGAGAGAGGAGAGTTAGTATAGGGGAGGAGCCGGAGTGTCGGTATCCCTCATTAGAGCTCCGGAGCTGAACTTGGATGCGGGTTTTGCTTCCGTCTTCTTTCGGTAACACTCAGTCTCATTTTATTTGATTATCAAGTTCATTCTATTTATTTTGTCTCTGTTGGTATTAGGCCCGTACTATTCTTGAGTGCTAAGATCTTTGTGCTTAATTGTCCACCTAGCGATTAGTATAAAAGGTAGTAGGGGTGCGTATCGAAGTGACGTCCTTGGTACATATTACTACTAGGTACAAACGCGGTGTTTGGACTAGTTAGTAGCTGGTAGGCACCTGCTTCAACGGACGTGTGGTAGGTAATAGGTGGTGACAGCCCTATTATTCGGCTTAGACTTTGTGAAATCCGCCCCGTTAGTTGCAGACCAGTTGAACCCTATCGGAATGATTATAACCATTCGGGATTTTAATTCAGGATAGCAGGTGGTAGTGAATGTCCGAGCTCCGATTCAGACTCGCAAATTAAACAAGAATAAAACTTGAACCTTTCTGACTGGTGTCCGAAGAGCCTCTTGATCCGAAATACATTTATCCTATTGTTGTTCCATATCACCATTTTCATATCCATCCGGGTGAATAAGTGTAGAAAATAGAAACTTCCGTTCCTCTTGGGAAATTGATACCTTAGGAATACTCCAGGGGTGAAAGCTACTGCGGTATCCGTGTGCTTGCGGATTAAAACTCTAATAGACATAAGAATCGCCAACAAGTACCCACTTAGACTAACAAGGAATGGAGGTATCAACCTATTAACAAACTAGCCACTACTAGGACATAGCTACCTTTACTCGTTAAATAGCATATTGGAATTTAGCGTGCAGTCATTGATAGAACATAAGTAAAGCAATGCGAGTAAATAGAGTTCAATATGATTGAGTCAAGTGAGGGGATTAGTAAGTGCCTTGATGCTGGTCATCAAGAGGGAGGACAGCTTGCTCAAGTCCAGGCTCCTTCGGAACGTCGTTTCCTATCGTTTCAGTAACAAGCACATCAAATAAAAATGCAAAAAGAATGCCAGCACAGAGAAGCATGGAACAACATAATATTCAGTTCATGAGCTAATGCAGGTTTATAAAAAGAATCACCAAAATCTGAGTTCGGATGAGGGAGATATGGTTATGTGAATTTCGGGTGCTAAAGATCACTCGGGATAATTCAGTCAGCTTGTCTACTACTCGGTACGACCAGCTTTCGGGTGGAATAACCACTCGGCTAAGCTCGGGGTCAACATGAAAGTTGTAGAGAATTTGGTGACACACAATTTTCATGTAGACAACTTCTTCATCCGAGCTACAGTCAATTTTATAGAAATTATTTACTGAGTGTCTGTTTCTGGGGATGGGCTAAAACTAAATGAGTTTGGGACTGCTATACTAAGACTCGGTTTATCTCAAAGATTAACTTATGAATGGGACTTAGATGATGCAATACATGGAGAAGCAGTGTTCTAAGGTTCTTATTAAACAAGGGATGCCTTGCTTAGGTTCGACGTCCAATAAATAGATAGATCGGAGAGGAAAATGCTTGGCTGCGACTTTCTCCTCCCTTGCTTGCTATTGTATGAGTCATGTCCATGCTGCTGCCTCCTCCTTCCTTCTTGTGGCTTATCTTAAAGTTCCTCGACTCCTTCAGGTGCCGAGGAAGCTCCCAATACACTCTCCTAGGCTTGGTAATACAAGAAATGGCAGCAAGTGGAAGAACTAAACGAATTCTTGCTGCTGCAAGTTCAGAACATGGGAGGTGACAAAAAGATAGGGAACTCACCAAATCCTTTGTGCATGTGATGGAGAGATTGGATATTGACATGCACAAGCTCTCTCCAAGTATTTGGGTGGATTTGAGGGTGGGGAATGGAGAGAACTGCTGCTGGTTTTGCTCAGCTCGAGCAGCAGCAGAACTGGGCACTAATGAGGGTGTAGAAAGGAGGAAGAGGGCTGGTAAGGGCCTTAAATAGGGCTGCCATGTGTGGGAGACGAGTGGGTCCAGATCCCACATGTAAATGAGAAGCTTTGGGTGAGAAAAGGGGTGAAAAAAATTAAGAAGGCTGCAGCTGGATGAATTTCCTTGCCACTTGGCTCCTCTCGCAGCTGTTCTTCCCCATCTGGCCGCCGTGTGCAGTCCGCCTGGGACGCGCGGGTCGTTGTCTGCTCCACCACACCATTCATCCACTAAAGTAAGGGTCAACGGGTCCTTGCCCAGGACAAAAAGATAAAAGAAATAAATGGGATTCGGGTCACTCAAGTAGCTCCTAATCTGAGAGATAGCCCTCCCAACTCCATTCGGGCTTCTCCTCACTTGGTTAATCTCCCCCGAGCTTAGTGTTGCCCGGTGAAGTTCAGTCGGTAGTGGTCGCCCAATTGCTCGTCTTGCGGCCACGTGTCCTACTCGCCAGGTGACCAGTATTGTGCTCGCCTGATGATCGCCTGGTGGTTGTGTGTTTTGCTTGCCAGCCTGCTCGTCCGGCGACCTGGTATCCTGCTCACCCGCCTGCTCGCCCAAAGGCTTCATGTCCTAGTCGCTCGATGGCTATGTGCCCTGCTCGCCCATCACTCAGGTCTGGTTGAGGAAGCTAGGCGGGTGCAAGGGAGCACTCGGCAGTGCTCGGCAGGGTGCCTACTTGCTCGGCTAGCTAAGAAAAGTACCCGCCTAGCTATGCACTGCTCGCCAAGACTTGACCGATCTATATCTCACTATTCTATGGCTTGGCTCATTAGTACACTTGTTGTTTAGGTTTGAAGTCCTATATTCCCACCAGGTTACCTATTGCTCATATGTAACTTCATGAAAAGTTTTAAAAAACACAATAAAACCAAATAAACACAATTATGATATGCATGCTTAACTGAAAATAACAGCTGGGCTGCTACAGATACCATATTCTACATATATAAAAATATCATAGAATAGACATATATAATTTTTGGTCAGGAAATTCGAATGAATCATTGAGTGAAAAAAGAGTTCCATAGAGGAGTCTTGGAAACAATGACGGTATCTGAGGAATATGCGTCGGCTAACTTTGTCTAAAAAAAGCATCAGCTAACTCTATGTAGATAGAGAATACCTAGGGGCGCAAAACAACTCTCTCGAAGGAACTCGGCAAAATAGCCCCATAACTTCGGGAGAAAGGGTGCCCCCTCGCAAAAGGGGGTCGCAGTGACCAGGCTGGGGCGACTGTTTACCAAAACACAGGTCTCCGCAAAGTCGTAAGACCATGTATGGGGTGCCGACGCCCGATCTTTGGAAGGTCAAGGAAGTTGGTGAACTGATGACTGGGAAGCTGGCGACCAAAACCTCGATGAACGGCGACCGTAATAGACTGATCTTCCCCAAGAGTTCACATCGATGGGAAGGTTTGGCACCTCGATGTCGGCTCCATCACCTGGAGCTGTAGGTGGTTCCAAGGGTTGGGTTGTTTGCCCATTAATGCGGTACGTGAGCTGGGTTCAGAACGTCATGAGACAATTCGGTCCATGTCCAGTGTGGGTGTTAGAGCATTGAGAGTACCTTTCCCTATTACAAGAGGACTGGGAAGGACGCACCTCTGGTGTACCAGCTAGCATGCCTATGGTAAACGCTGGGTAGCCAAGTATAGAGGATAACTGCTGAAAGCATATAAGTAGTATGCCCACCCCAAGATGTGTGCTCTCTCCTCTGACTTCGCTAGAGCCTCAGGTAGCATAGCCGAGACAGCGAATGGATCTCCACCCATAACAGAAAGTATGGAAATAGGATAATGTAGCGGCGAGACGAGCCGTTTAAATAGGTGTCAAGTGGAAGTGCAGTGATTTATGCACCTAAGGCATCCTAACAAACGAATGATTTGAACCTTGTTCCTACACGACCTGATCAGGCACTTGTCATCTATCTTCATTGTTCAACTCTTTGGTGAAAAGATGAAAAAGCCAAAAAAAGCTTTTCCCTTCCATCTCTTGGATAGATAGAGCGGGAGGGTGGAGGCCTTTGATGTCCCTTCCGGTCAAGAATGAGGCTTCACAATTATTAACCAATATTTATCTCATGCCTTTTTCTCGTTCATAGTTCGATATTCTGGTGTCCTAGCCTCCTAGGTATAGAGGAACCACACCGAGTTTTTCTTTCCATTGACTGTTTTCAACCTGACCCAATAATGTTCGGAAGCTGCATGGACGATCTATGACGACCATAGTTATCTGTATTATTGTTACATAGATATAGTGAAAAATGAATAGGACTCAATTATTTGAACTTTTGATAGGTATGGACGACTGATATGATTTAAACGGTTTGAATGTTGCAAACTGTCGTACTCATTAATCCGTTCTTACTGAAATTTTATCTGATAACAAATCTGACCTTACGATGTGCCTGGTGTGAATTTGGTCCCCTCTCTCCACATTATTACCAGTTCTTTCAGGCTCAGGTGAATGACAAATAAAATTATTCAGGTTCAGGTGAATAACAGAATGGTTTCCAGTCATTCAGTGTGATAGTATAGATATGCGCGAGCTTCCCCTAAAATGGATGAAAACAGTAAAATCTGGTTTCTCGTGTTGACATACCATGGGCTAGCTGTTTCAAGAATTCACGCACATTTTTTTCTTGTTTAGTAAAATGACACGAGCTGTGCCAATATGTTGAAGAAGAGGAAATTACTAATGTTCTTTAGTGCAACTATAAGGCTAATGCCTCCAAGGAGGAAGATCCAATGTGCTCGCAATGTGCTCCCTCAAAGTCTAAGGTAATCCATCTTAATCATGCACGTTACCCCTAACACCGTCCTTCCGCAGAACGCACAAGAACTTTGACTGTCAGGTTGGGTACATACTTGTATTGGCAGTTAAAATCAACCTAGTGTTGCATCATCGGTAGAAAAGAAAAGAAAAGGAAAGAAAAGAAAAGAACAAGAACAAGAAGCAGTCTCATGATCACACAAGAAAGAAAACGCTGGACAGCACATGCCCCAGGTTGACAACAAATATAGCAAACAAAAGATCAAACATGAGACAAGATTTTTACATGAAAAACCCTTGCGGAAAAAACCACAGGCACCAACCGGCGAAATCTACTATATTATGAGAGTACAAACTCAGGGGAATAACAATGAGTTGTTTTCTCTTGCTTACAAGAGGTATATGTAGAGTGAATAAAACTGACTGCAGTCAAATACGGAAACAAATCCGCTAATCATCATGACCGAACCGTTGGCCCTCTAAGCGTCCCCACAAAACACGTTATAATTCGGATCATATTTCAAAGTGATACAAAATTTAATCCTCATTTCATTGCAGCGTTAGACAATGATCACATATCACATATGATCCGCTTTAGAAAAAGATGCATATAAAAAAAGAGCATTATCTTTCGATATTTATACGCAGCAACTTTGTTGGACAGATTTAGGGGCCACCGATCGAGCCTAGTAATAAAGCTCAAGGTTGCGGTGAAGGTGATAACGCTCTAATTTTTGTTTATGTTAGGCAGCGCATCAGCATTCAGCACTCACATGCCCCGTGGTCAACCCGAATCCCGGACTGAATCAGACAACTGGACAGAAAGCTCTGAACCGATTATACATTCTTACATTATTAGCGTGCTGTTTTTTCGGCATCACTGAAACTGTCTCCCTAAGTGAAGTCTCTGCTAGTCCAGTTAATCCAGAATGTGATGTGATGTGATGTGTCGATTATATATCCTAATCTCGAGTTCGAGTGCTCCTTTGGCGCAGGTGCTGGGAAGCTTCTCCCGCCCGGTGGAAACGATCTGCCAGAATTAATGCAGGCTCTACTCTCAACTCCCCGTGATCTCATGTTTCGTAATGTTTGCATCAGCAGACAGCATATATATAGTCTTTTTTTTTTATCTTGTATACATTCTGCAATATATGGTTCGCGTTCATTGGCACTTGAGGTGAACTGACTTCGGAAGCCCCAATATTAACCTTAGCTTTCGGTGCACGTAGCCTCGTAGTTTTTTTTTTTTTCAGATTCACATAGCACAGTAGCACCTGTAGATAGCAGGTGATCGGCTGATGCCCGTGGCAGATCCAGCCCATATGGCAACCCAGGCTGCTGCTCCTCTACTCCTTCAAACCATTAGTCTATAGATCTTGGGTTTTAGATGGAGTACTTGACCTTGAAATTGGTTTAGAGCAGCCTAGGCGACCACCTAGCCTGCCTGAGTGATGGATCTGCCCCTGGCTGATACGGTTGCATGGTGCCTGCTACGGTTAGGTTGACTAGGTGGGCTAAATTTGTAAATTCATATCACTTCAGGGATTATAAATGTATAAGTAGTTCTTAAAAAATATATATATAAAAAGGACGTGATGCTACATACATTAGAAAATCTTAAACATATTGCTCTATCTTATTATATTGTATATATGGTACACCTAGATTTTATGGCATTTGTTGAGAATTGACCACACGTTTTTACTTTCTTCTCTGATGGCCTCTCGGACATGTAGCTGCCAACACCACCTCCACATTCCCTGGCATCATCTAAATTCCTTTCCAGCGGTGCGACACAAGCTTTCATCACCCATGCCTCCATCCCAGTGTTGGTTGGCGGTACCCTCACCGCCTTGCCACTCTACCTCCTCTTCTTCTCATCGTCACGTTAACACTTTACATCATAAACTCCATTTGGCACACTACTAAACAAAGAATATTAATAACAATTGGAAACAGACTTCAATATCGTGTTTTACCGGTTTGAGTCACGAACCGATAATGGTACCGAGACATTAGTACCAATTTGAGTCATGAATCGGTTGTGATGCCTCGGTTGGTGGGTAGGTTAAAAGGGACGCATATATATCCTAGCCATGTCAGAACATGACAATAGGTGGGTGACTAGATGGATGAGATCATGTTCTGAAATAGCTAGGGTATGCGTCCCTTTTATGCATTCAATCGGGACTGATGTGACCATTCGGTTCGTGCCTAACTGGTACTAATGGACCGATATCTAAACCCTGTACTAATGAGTCAGTGTCTAAGCCCAATGCTCAAACCCCAAACCCTAAAACGATGATGGAGCTCCAATAACGATGACTGGGGCTACAACTGTGGAAGTAAAGGAAGAAGGTAGAAGCGGCGTCCAGGGAAGAGGGCGGGAGGGAGAGATGTTTTAGGATTGGGGGACGGTCACGAATCCGAAAGACGTACATCCAACGGTGGAGAAATCAACTAAAATTTGTCCGGTTAATAACTAGCAAGTCCGATTTCATATTATGTGTCTCCGTTTTTTTCTAAAAGGGCTCAAGTAGTATTATTCTCTTTGAAATCTCAGCAGCATTCTCTAGCAAATCTCATTCGCTTCAAGCATTTGGTTTTATTTGCTATGTATGACTATTTTTTTTCTCTTAATCTCGTTTGAGATTTTGAGAAATGTTTCTTTTGCTGATTTTAACATCGAATCAGTAACTGCAGGTTGATATGCTAATGTGGCAGTTACCATTTTGTAATATCACATCGAAGCTTGCCTGGTATCTTCACACGTGTCCTAATTAACATCTTTCTTGGAGAGCTTATATTTAAGAAAAGGCAAGAGAACTGTCCTTCGTTCAACCAGCAGAGAAAAAAAAAAGAACACAATCTGTGGAAGGTGCGAAGGTACGTTGGGAATAATCTTAATCCAGTACCTAACTTATTTAGCTTAAATTAATTAGAAGAACACATAATAATGCAAAAATAGTAGCTAATCATTGATAACTACGCTAATGGCCTAAGGGCCTGTTTGTTTGAGCTTCTAGCCAGCTTCTAGCCCTCAGAAGCCAAAAGCCCAAACAAACCGCCAGCTTCTGGACACCCCTTTTAAAAAGCTAGAAGCCCCCAAAAGCCAAATTTGTACTATGATCTGAGAAGCAAGTTTTTGGTGGCTTCTGTAGCTTTTGCGGGATGGAAAAAAGACACTGCCCCTATAGTTCGAATTATTTACCCGCAAATGCCATCCAATAAATAAACCTCTCCTCTCGTCGCCCCTTCCCATCTGCAACTCCCCCGCGCCCCTCCCCGCCCTCTCCCCCTCGCCCGCCCCGCCCGCCCTCTATTCCTCGCCCCCTCTCCTCCCCGGGCGTCTCCAAGTACTACCCCAGCGCCCTCTCCTTCCCGCCTCCCTCGCCTCCCCTCTGCTCTCCCCGCGCCGCCCCTCTCCTCCTCACCACCCCTCTGCTCCCGCCTCCCTCCCTCCCTCGCCGCCTCCTCCCTCGTCGGCCGTCTCCAGGAGCATCTCCGCCGCCCTCTCCCCCCCTGGCTATCTCTAGGAGCTTCCAGCCGCCCCTCTCCTCCCCGCCTACCTCTTTTCCCCGCCCCTCTCCTCCCCGTCGGCCGTCTCCAAGCATCCCTCGCCGCCCTCTGCTCACCTTCATCTTGTATAGGAAGTTTGATTTCATCTTGTATAGGCAAACACACTAGCACTTGAGTATCTGTATGATATAGCTATGTTTCTTGTGAAAAGAATAGGAGAGGTCACTCTTGTGACAATACTTATGCATAGATTGTAAGAATCCATCTTTGTTTATGTTATCATGATGAATTCATAGATTATAAGAATCCATCTTTGTTTATGTTATCATGATGAATTCATTTTTGCTGCCAACAGAATCTAGAGGACAAACAAAGAGCTATGTTATGATGATGAATTCATTTTTGCTGCCAACAGAATCCAGAGGACAAACAAAGAGCCTAAAACCTAGATCATAATAACAGGGGGGTGATAAACCTATTCCGGCGATCCATCCAGCAATGCTCATTCGTATATATATTGTCTTGTTAAAAAATCCATCCAGAGTACTTTTAAAATAAAATAAAAAATAGTGAGTTTATAGATAAATTATGTATTGTGGAGGACAGATCAATATCCAAAATGATAATTTTAAACTATGGTAGATTGACTAACATATATATAATAAAAACAAATAAAGAAAATATAATGGGTCAAGGGTATTCTAGACATTACACATCAATACAGGTCAAAAGCTGATAACCAAAACAGCCAGAAGCATGGTTGCCAAACAGGTCCAGCTTTTGCAAATGTAGCTTTTGAAAAAGCTAGCTTCTCAGGGTCAAAAGCCAGAAGCAGCTTTTAGAGAAGCAGCAGCTCAAACAAACAGGCCCTTAGTCCCGGTTGGAAACAGGTTTGCTCAAACAAACAGGCCCTTAGTCCCGGTTGGAAATAGGTTTTAGTCCCGGTTTCTCCAACCAGGACATTAAATTACTATAACCACTGAAATATCAAAAAATATGACAAACCCAAGACTTGAACCTAGGATCTCATGCCACTACATAACTCTCCACTCGCCCTTCTAACCAACCCACCCATCTACACATATTGATTATAGTAGGATATGCATTCCTTTTAAAATTTGCTGGAACGAGGCTTTAGTACCGGTTACTGATGAGTCCATGAGCCAGCTGGCCTGTACCCGCCTGCAAAAGGTATCTTTAATGTTACTTCCAACTGGTATTGAAAGTCTAGAATTGCTACTGATGCTACGAACCGGTACTGGTGCACTATCAGTACCGGTTTCAATCCAACCGGTACTGATGTGCCGATAAATTAGGCCATTTCTCTAGTAGTGATTACCGTAGATGTCATCTGATGCTATCTCGGTTAGCTAGTATAGCCTGCTTGACGTTGAGCTGATGCAGCGGGGGAAGACGTTGTAGGGAAACGTACGGTTGCAATGACAACCTTGTTGGGCCTAGGGCAGCAACAACATCAACGGTTCGACCTTCCCAATATTATAGCGCCGACCTCTAGATCGGGTTAGGTATGTGGATTATGGTTTTCGTGGTGCGTGATCATCTTAGACGTGATCTGAATCAATCATATATATATCGGCGACAGCTCTCTCCTTTATATAGTGTTGTGTATCAGGAAACGAAACCAAATAATTTTGGGTGCGCCCACATCATGACACTAACACAATTAAAGATACAAGTTCGATTAGAGATATTCACGGGAATAGAAACGGCGCAGGCCCTCGCGTCGCTCGCAAGGGCGGCTCGAGGGCGACCAACTCCCAGCTCCTCCACACAAACCCTAGCGCCGCCGTCGCCGCCGCCGCCCTACTCTCCCTCTTGCCCTCTTCCCTCCCCCTTTCTCCCCTTCCTTTGTCTCTCCAGCGCCCGGCGGCGTGAAGGCAAGAGCCAGAGGCGGCGTGGCCTAGGCCGGCCTGGGCGGCGGCGGCGTGGCCATGGCCGGCCTGCCAGCGCTGCCGCACTCTCGCCCTGATCTGGTGGCCCCTCGGCGCGGCCGGTCGATGGTGTCCGGCGCGGCGCAGGTCGCGCGCTTTCGCGGCGCGTGCGTGGTGCTGTTCGTCCCCATGGGGCTCGCCGGTTGGCGCCTCACCGCAACAAGCGCGCGTCGTGGGAGGACGCGGGCGCCAAAGTTGGGGGAGCGGGCGGCATGTGGTTGTGGCCGCCCTCGCTCGCGGCAGGCGCGGCCATGGTGGTGGTGCGGTGGCGGCACGACCACGCGGCGGCATGGCCTTGGTGGGGTGTGGCGGCGTAGCGACGTGGAGGCCGGCTCGCTACGAGTGGCTCGGGCCAGCCGAGGCGGCGGTTGGAGGCCATGGTGGCGCTGGTTATGGGCGCGGGCGGCGGCGCTGGTGCTGCAGTGGGCCTCCTGCGGTGCCGTCGGAGATCCGCGACCGGGCGCGCGCTGGCGGCGCCGGCTGGGCGCGTTCTTTGCCGTCGATGTTGGCCGTCGTGCCTCATGCTCCTCTTTCCAAATCTGAGCTCAACCGGCGGCCTCCTCCCTTTGGTCCCCGGTGCCACGCCGACCAGTCCCCCCATCCAGCATCGCGACGGAGTACACCCTCTCCTCAGTGACCCCCGCATCCCACCTTCCCCTCAGATCCAAGTCAGGCAGCGCCTAGGTCCGTTGGCGTGCTGCCCCGAATCCGAGGGTGCTTTCATTCTTCGTTCTCACCTTGGCGCGCAGTGGTGGAGCCTGACTTCGGTTTTCCCTCTTCATTCTCCCTTATCCCTTCTTCCCCTCCTCCTAGGCCTGTCTTGGCGGAGGCCGTCCGGGGGGACCGCTCTGTGTGATGCCAGATTCACGGGCGGGAGGCTCGGATCTGGAGGTGTGTGGACCGGAGCGGTCGGAGTCGGTGTACTCCAAGGTCGTGGGACCGGTGGCCTCATAGCTCGGCGGAGCTCGGCACCGGCTTCTTCTCCTTCTTCCCCTCCCCTTAGCCCACCTCGGTGGAGGCCACTTGGGGGGGGTGGCTCGCTTCGGTAGCTGGCCGGAGCAGACGGAGCAGGTGGGCTCCAGGGGCGTGTGCTCGACGTCTTCTCGGCTCCTCCCATGGTGGCTTGGTGGGCCGTCGCCGGTCCCCAGCGGCACATCGACCCTTGTTTTCTAGCCTAGTCCTGTCCTCGTCCACCTTGCCCTCCCCTCCCTGTGAGGTGCTCGGTGGTGTGGGTTGGTCTCTTCTGGGTTAATGGCAAGGTTCGGCTTGTGTCACCAGGTGGTGTGGTGGCCGGTCTCCTACGCTTCCCGTGCGCTGGCCACCAGGAGTGGTGGCCCCTCTACGGCGACTTTGGCTGATGAACTTTTCTCCGGCAACGTCCTCGTTCTCTGCCTCTTGACCCGGTCCCATCCTCGTAGTCTTGACCCTCCCTTTCTCCGAGGTGTCTAGTGGCATGGGCGGCGTCCTCCTCGTCGGGTGGCAGCGTTCATTCGCGTTTTTCGGCTCTGCGTCTTCAGCCGGCGACTCAGTTCTACTTGTGTTTTCGACCTTCGGTAGCCTTTGCCTTCGGCGCTAGTAGGGCTGGTCTTGAGCGAAAGCCTCGCCCTTTTGGGGCTGGTGCTGGCGTCACATTTGGTGTCGTTACCTCGTTGGAGGCATCACCTATTGGACCTATCCCTGCTCTGGGTGAAAACCCTAGCGGCTTTGCGATGGCGGTGGGTTCTCCTCGTCGCTACCTCGTTGGAGGCGTCGTGGTTGCCGTTTTACGCTTTGGGTTTTCGTTGGGTCTGCTGCTCAAGGAGTCGTTTGTTGTTCTGTGAGTGTGTTGGTGTTCCCCCTTCTTCCTCTTATGTATCTTTCTCTTTGTTCGTCCTGTGGCTTGGGTGGCAGCGGCCGGGCCTGCTTTCCTTTCTCTCCCCTGTAGGTGTTGTGTCCGGCGGTGGCCAGAGGAGTGTCTGGCTTTTGCCAGGGTTGTAGCGGAGCGCTGCGGTTGTACCCCGTGCTTGCACGACCTTTTTATTTTTTTTCTTCTGCTTATCAATGAAATAGGACGGCAGTTCTCCTGCCCCTCTTTCAAAAAAAAAAGTTCGATTAGAGATAAATTTAATTAAAGATCTTGTGGACTTGTGAGTCCAAGATCCATCCCAACCCAAGGCAATCGGCAGAAGAAATGAAAGTAAACGAAAACAAAAGTGAAAATGGAAAAAAAAAAAACAAGGTTACAAAAGGGAGTTTACCCTCCATTCTTGAGGTTGCTGTATAATGAAGTACTATTTATCTTCGAAGTGGCATTTACACGGAGTGCGTTAATCATGTAACTTTCGTATACGATTATTGTAGCCGAGAAAAATGGTGAGAAATACAAGGTATGTAGGCACACAGTACATTTACAACAGCCTATGAGAGGACAGGAGGCAGATGCATGCATGCATGGATGGGCAGCTGATGATGCAGCAGAAAATTGGCATACACCCAACCTACTGGCTGTTAGGCCCAGACGCATTGATGGTCTCTCTTCTGTCTGCCTTCTTCATTGGCTAGCCATTCAGTGACGGATGGAGGATAAAAATATAGATGAGGTAAACTTAATATCTTCTTTGTCTACCGTCGGCTAAATACACTGCTAAGTAGTTAAACTATAGGATCACAACAATAATATGAAAGTGCATCTAGGCCTCTATAAGGTTTTGGTGATAAATGACAACCAGTTAAAGCTCTAATAAAAATTTGCTAAGATAAGTACAGGTTTGACATTGAATTAAGGCTATAGACATGGAGTGGACCCGCGTGACTAAAGATCAACGGCTGCACTTTTATATCGTAAATTTCTCATTTTTTTCTTTTAGTTTAAGGACAAAGCCGTACTATTAAGAGGGGTCCCGCAAAATCTGAGGTTTTTAGGTGTCATTAGTGCTCACAATGAATCTTTATCTATTAAGGTACCCAAAATCTTAGCCACAAAAATCTCAGCCCAATATATTCAATTGATGAGACCCGGATTTGATATCGATCGTCCGGATCTCGGTATCGGTAACTCTCTGGGCCGGAGTATCCGACCACTCCGCGAGTGGGACTCACTGTCTCAAGATTCCACGAGTGGTACTCACTGTCCGTCTTATCCGGAATATCCGGTTGATTCGCAAGCAGAGCCCGCAACCTTAAATTCCCCGAAGAACACTTATTTAGCAGATAACTCGACCCGGACTCTCTGGCTTCTGCGGATTGTTCGGCGCATTCACGAGAGGGATTCTCTGTCTTGAAATTGCTCGAAAATTCCCATTTAGCGGACAATCCATCCCGGACTGTCCGGTTGTCTTGACAAATTTCTCATAGTTTTGTTTGACCCACGTTTGACCTTATCCTTTGTACCGCCCGGACTATCCGGTCCTCCCGACCGGACTGTCCGGTCGGTCTGTAAAGTTTCCAAACGGGTAGTTCGCAAGAGCTGACTATATATACATCTCACCTACTCCAAACAATGGAGGCCCGTTGAGAAAGGAAAAATATGATGCTCTCTCTCAAAAAGCTAAAACCCTAGCTTCTCCCCTCCTTGCTCCTTGTGTGGATTTGAGGTTTGAGGGTTTAGTAAGCCATTTGAGTGCGCAATCTAAGCTTGAAGTGATCTTGTGAGCACTAGGGCCACCTCCAAGCTACGATTCTTGCGGAATTTGTTACTCTTGGAGGCTAAGTACTCCTAGACGGCATAGAAGTCGCCGGTGAGCCACCGATCTACGTGTGGTTGGCCATTGGAAGTTTGTGAAGGTCGATTCCGCATCAGCAAGGAAAGGATTCACTAGTGAAGCCGATCAGTGCTTGGTGCAACGTCAGGAGGATTAGGGTCTTGGTGACCCGGGCTCAAGTGTAACCGAGCCTACCTCAACGGAGACGTAGGATCTCCTCAAGGATCGAAACTTCGGAAATCAAATCTTGGTGTCTCCTTTGGTTTGCTCTCTCTCTCACACTTGTATATCTAGTTTGCTTGAGCGTGCTTGTGCTTGCATTTGTGTTCAAGGTGCTAGTTCAGTTTTTTGTGGTATTGCTCATGTTTCCTTGTTTGTGGAGTGAAGGTTTTGCTTGGATTTGGCCAGGATTTTGGCCAGGTTTATTTTCCCTTTGTCCGACTGGACAGTCTGGCCTAACTGCTCCATTGCGAAAAGGGAAAAAGTTTTAAACGCCTATTCACCCACTCCTCTAGACGACATCACCGGTCTTTCATAATAAAGACACTACTTCATGATCACATCCATTGTATATTCAAATTATCAACAATGGGCTATCCATTAGCCCCACTTAAAGCATCTCCAATAGTAGAGCCAACTACTAACTATAAGAAAGCTTTATGTCATCTATACATAGCTTGTAGATAATATCTTCAATGAATTAGCTATAGCATTGGATCTTAACAAGAGAAAATTGCACTATTAGTCACCAAATTTGTTTCGGCTGTGCACGTAACACCGTAACTATTGAAACCGTTTATTTTAGCGCCTAAACTTGTTGAATTGTTGCAATTAAGTCCAATTCGTGGGTTTGGGTGGTTTTGAGGGTGATTTGGTGACATGGTAGTTAAGGCCTTGTTCTTTTCAGCGTATCGTTGCGTTGGCGTAATACTGTAGCAAATTTGAGAGCCCTCGAAAAGAGGTCTAAAGATTATAAAAAAATAATTAAAAAATAGTTTTAGAATCTTTGGATGGACTACTAAAAGCCACGAAAAATTCGTTACAAATTATCTCAACATATAGACTATATAAAAATAACAAAATTTGCTACAGTAATATGCAACGGTTCGATACACTGAAAAGAACAAGGCCTAAAGTCAAAGATAAGATGGCTGATTTTTTGCATTTTGCCCCCCCCACATTTGGTTTTCTTCCTCCTCACAGCTCCGATCCACGCTATCTTCCTCCTCTCAGCTCCCAGCTCCGCCACCAGCTGCACCTCGCCTCTTTTACTTGGTCCTTCTCCGACGACGTCGTCGCCGGTCTCGTCTCCGGCAGCTCTAGCCCAAGCACATCGCGGTGCCAACCTTCCCCAACTTGTTGTTAGGCGACGCCCATCTCGAGCTCGCCGCAGAGCCTCCAATCGATGCAGCTGGCGACAGAGCTGGGAGCTGAGAGGTGGAAGATGTGTGGATTGGAGCTGGAAGAAAGAAGAAAACCAAATGTGGGGGGCAAATGCAAAACAGAACCACCTCAGCTTTGACTTTGACCGTTATGTCATCAAACCACTCTCAAATCCACCCAAACTCACGGATTGGATCTGATTGCAACAACTCAACAAGTTTAGGCGTAAGATAAACGGTTTCCATAGTTATGAATTGATGTGAAAGTAATATGGATATATGTAATAGATACAATGCATCTTGTAATCCGTTATAGACCGGTTTTTGGTATAAATAAGCTGTGAAATTTTAGGTGGAAGGTCCGCCGTAGCCACCGGATTCTCTATAACAAATTAATGCATCTCCGCTCATGCGTGCATGATCACTTGGATGGGGCCTACGCTCTGATCCTGACAGCTGACCTATGGGTCCATCGTCCCAGCAGCTCGCCGTCGCTGGCAGACTGTGGCAGTGGCATGTGTGGCAGTGGCCCAACTTCACCATGCCTCTGAGTCTGCGCTGACTTCACTCCTCCGTACGCCCTTGTCCTGGACGTCCATGGGCACGTACTTCTTTATGTTTTCCCATTTTTCATGCTCCATGTTCTTTAAAGGTTTTTTTTACTATCCCATCATTAGTAACGTATTGTTCCTTTGGATTCATTTGTCCTCGCCAAAGACTGATCTTATAGTTTAAATTAAAACTAAAAACTACAGCTAAATCTTGTTATTTTTTTACTGGCCAAACGTTATAGCATTTTATAATTTTTTTGTAAGTTTTTTTAGTGATTTTCACTGAACTTTCAAAAGTATTTTTTAATATTTTTTAAACTCTTCAAGCTCCCTATCGAGATCTACAATTATATTCTTTTCGATTACATTCTATGAGGATTAAAGCATTGTATAGTTCCTTGGCAAAGTTCGCTCATGTATTAGGTTGTCCTTTGCCTTTCCAATAGTTCTCATGATGATGTCTGAGGCTAGAGCGATGGCCTCATCAAGACTATCAGAGCATCTGTAACAAGCACTTTAAAACGATGAACCTTTGGATAGAGTAGCTGATGGAGTGAGTAAATCTTTCAGAGTGTAGTGTAAATTGCGAAGAAACTTTAGAAAAAATGATAGAGTGAGTAGATCATAGTGAAATGGAGTGGAGGGATAGAGTAACAAATGTGGATGCTTTAAGAGGGGCGAATTAATGACTTCGTCGATACAATCAACCCTTCCCACATAGGCCCTTCTTGTTACACACCTTTGTGTCACTGGCCTACCTCTCATCCAAGCTTGGGTCAACCTTGTCGGAAGCCTCCACCCCATGTAGGAATTCTCTCCTCATGTGCGCTCTCCCATCCAATGAAATCTCCAACAGTACGACGATGTTCTCCTACGGCAAAGAAGCAAAATAGTCATGCGGATCAATGACGAACAACGGGAGAGACGAAGGGGTTGAGAAGGCTCACCAATGAAGAATTGCAACATACGTCAAAGGGGGAGAGAGAGAGGGGGGATCACCAGAATTTTACAATGGAGATGGAGGGAGAATTTGGAAGGAACAATGGGATTGGTAGGCAATCATCAGGTTTCATATTGGCAAGAGTTTCCGATATGAGGAAGGACATGCAATTTAAGTCAGCTGGAAAGAAATAGGAGAGGAAGGAAAGGGGATTGGTGGAGGGAGAGGGGCGGCCAACTAGAGAGAGAGGTGGTGCCAAGGAAGGGTCAGCTAAGGAGGGGAGAGAGAGAGAGAGAGAGAGGAGAAAAGGAAAGCTGGTGGGTCCACCCGCAAAAGAGAATAAATGATTAATAAATCATAAACTAGAGAGCCGCAAATAACTTCGTGCAAATAAAAAATCGGCAAAATAAAATTGCATAGCTAATATTTTATTTACTTTGCCTAAAAAATTATGCAATTATTTTATTTGCTTTACAACTTTTTTATTTAAATCAAATTAGTTTTAAGGGTAATGACGATTTTCGAGGTAACATGATCATTTTCAAAAGGTTTTAAATATTTTAAAATATATTTCATACAATGCAATGACATTACGTACATAGACTTTGGTTTTTAAAAATGAGGATGTTACATCAGTGAACTGGAGAGTTGTCTACTTGTCTTTCAATAGAAAATTGAAATGTAAAAAAAAAAAGAGAATTCCCAACAGCCCCTCTATACCTCCCCTATAAAATACTACTCCCTCCTTTCTAGTATGTAAGGCATAATTTGTTTTCACTTTTTTTCCAATCTATAAGGCGCAGCGGCATTGACCGTTCAGAAGTTCTAGAAATACCCTTCGCTGTGTAGGAAACTAATTAATTCTAGAATCGTATTATTTCCTTGCGCTGATATTTCCTTCCCCTGCATTAGCACTGATAAAAAATCATCTCATTAATTAGGGGCAAATCAGGAATCACAAGTGCTATACATAGGGGTGGAAACGAGCCTAGCCCGAGCCGAGCTCAGCAAGGGCTCCGAGCTAAAAAGTGGGCTCGGCTCGGCTCGGATCAGGCTCGCGAGCTGTTCACGAGCTGCTCGCGAGCCACTCCCTCGGTGCAGCGGATGGGCTTGTCCCAGCTAGAAGTTCCCTATTCGGCTACCCACTGGCCACTCGGTCCCTCCCCACCACCCCGGCTCCCAGAGTCCCAGTTGACGAAGACCCAATGGATCCCGATCCCCATCCCATTTCCCTACCCCATCCCCGTTCAGCCACCGGCCAAAGCCCCTACATCCGCTGCCGCTAAGGCCCCCGCCTCCTCCGTCGCCACGGCCCCCGCCTCCTCCGGCACCGAGCCCCCCGCCTCCGTTGGCGCCACCGCCTCAAGGTCCGGTCTCGTCGGCGCTAACGCCACCGCCTCCTCGGCGCCAAGGCCCCGACTCGTCGACGTCCCGGCGCCAAGGCCTCGTCTCCTTCGGCGCCACGCCCGTCCTTCTCGGCGCCAAGGCCCCGCCTCCTCGGCGCCAAGGCCCCCACCTCCGTCGACGCCCCGGCGCCAAGGCCCCCTTCTCCTTCGGCGCCGACGCCCCGTCCTTCTCCGGCGCCAAGGCCCCAGCCTCCTCCGGCGCCAAGGCCCCTGCCTCCATCGACGCCGACGCCCCTGTCTCTACCGGTGCCCTACTGCCCGAGATAATGCACGAGCTACGAGCCGAACCCGAGCGAGCCACGAGGCGAGCCCGAACGAGGTAGCCTCTAGCTTGGCTCGGCTCGGTTGATTGCACGAGCTGAAAATGGTGCTCGGCTCGTGCTCGTTTCTAAACGAGCCGAGCCCGAGCCGAGCTGGAACCGAGCCGAGCCCGAGCAGCTCGCGAGCTTCTAGATCGTTTTCCAGCCCTAGCTATACACGGTCTCCTTGGTATTCACGAAAATCAAATTATGCCTTACATACTAGAAAGGAGGGAGTATTTACTAGCATCCCCACTATCCATCCATCTAAAAATTCTTCACAATTTATACTACATTCTGAAAGATTATTTTTCTCCAACAACACTTTATATCTATTACAATATTAAACAAGGACTATTGGGACGCTCTAGGACCTATAATTCCAACAAGAAAACATGCATACACGTTAATTTCAACTTTGCAAATTGCATTCGGCCGGCAGTCAAAAATTTGACCACCGCCTGTGCTTGCCGCCAAAAAAGCAACAATTGTAGACAACCTATCTGCTTACTAGTCTCTCTAAACGCGTACGCGCCACACGATCCAACTACCATAATGGTTTTAGCTGGTTTGCACTTTACATGATCTACCGTCTACGTACGCTTAGGGTAGCTATGGTAACCAGAGCCATTATTGTGATTTCTAAAATAAAATCCACAACTAACATCTATTTTTTTATTTATAAAAAAGTAAAAGAACTGATGTCCAATTGTACTAAGTAGTAGTAAAATACATAAAAAACTCGTACAAAGCATGGGATACAGCCGCAACACAATCGCTGCCACCCCAACAAAAAGCCAAACAACTCTTCTAACATAGCGGGCAATGCAACCCCACAAGGCGACGGGGCTCACCCACACAAGACTCTAGCGACGACAACAGTGACCAGGAAACTACCATGAAAAGGCCCTAACAAGCATCCAACTGATGGTCCTAGAGGCGTTGCCCGCAATAAGGAAGCAGCCTGCACGACTACCACCCGGCAACAAGGACTTGGATTTCACACAAGGTAGCTTCAAAGGAGGATAGCGTTCGCGACAATGCCTCCAAGAAGGGGTTTCCCCAGACAACGTCACCATTGTTGACCCAAACGTGTAGCGCACCCACCCAAAACCTTGTCGATGAAAGGCCACTAGGTAGGGGACAAAAAGCCGAGGTCTCCGACCCACGCCAACACGACTTTACCAACAAGGAGAATCGTCCAACACCGCATATCCTCATAGAGAGGGGAGGAATAGCAATGTGACGAACCTCGACAGAGGCGCCGAAGGGATAAGGTGTCGCCATGAAGAGGAAGAACACAATGTGAGGAGCCACACCGCCGCAGATCTCCTGCCCCTGGAGCACGCTCGCAATTTTCGGTGCTAGTTATCAAGCTGCAAAACTGACCCCATAGGATTGTACTTTCGCGTCTCTAAAATTGCAATCATGGTAAGGCCTTGGTTTATTCAAATTGCAAGGACTCCGAGCCAGCTGCCACATTGCTCGGGCACCACACCACCGAATCGGGGCCTCAGGCTGTTAGATCTGGCCTCCACGCCACCAGAGCAGACCCCTGAGTAGCCTCTCAACCAAGGCAGGCATAGGGGAGGTAGCAACTTGTAGCATGCTGAGGCGCCGCCGATGAGGACAAGCACTACCGTGATTGGGACGCTCTCCAGACAAGCCTTGTCCGGGCACCTCGCGCTAGATCCGACCGAACTGACGCCAAATCCAGCGTGGTATGGAACTGGCCCGTACCGCGCATTTGACATACCCAATTTTTCTTGCCATATTTAGCATACAATTTTTTTCTTAAAAAACCATTGTGTATGCTCCTTAACCACCTCCTATTTACTAGGAATTTTCAAGCCAAATATCTATTTAATCATATAAAGAGATTATCTCTCTAATTTTGTAGGGAAATACATCCCATAATATATCCATATAATTACATAATTTAAATATCCTTATTTTTCTAGAATTTTAAATTTTCAATTCGTATTTTTGCGAGCTCTTATATATTTTTTACAATTTTTGAAATTCCTATCTATTTTCTGGAAAATGATTTCGCAATTTAATGAAACCTTTCCTTTTCTAGAAATACCCTAGATTACACCTTCCCTTTCGTGAATGTGCTTTTTACATCACCCTGTTTCCTGTAGAGACTGTAACCTGGCCCAAAGTCTAAGGCTCGTTATGGCCCAATCTAGCCCATAAAGTCACTTAAGCGACTATGGATGGCTAGGATCTCCTTTACCTAGATCCAACGGCGCTCGAGAAGCCACATAGCCCAACCCATACCGTTTCACTTTTTAGGAAATCCGACGATGCCCATCGTTCATCCCGTGATTGAACAGCTGGCGCCGTTCCTCCTTTTTTTGGTGCACCGCCCATCTGGAAACTATGGGGCTTCTACCTCCGCCATAACGCCCACCAAAGAAACATCATCGCCATTGATTCCAAACCTCCCCGGCCACGGTATTGGCCTCTCAAGAACCCTCTCCACGACCCCGACCTTGTCCATCACCTTGCCGTTGTTTGGATTGTCGAGCCTATATTGGCCATAGCCAGGTCAACGATGCCCCAAGCTACCTTCCTTCCTTCTCTTCTCCTCCCTTTGCTGCCCCAAGCTGTCCTCAACACCGTCATCGTCTCTATCCGTAGTGAAGCCCTATCGAGCCGTCCCATGCACCGCCACGCTCTAATGTCAACGTGGGAAGTATCTTTATCGCTCCATGAAGTTGCTGCTGTTATCCACAGCCGCCAGCGATCAGTGAAGCTTCCCCACCGCCGCGACCTTTGAACGCCATTGCAATTACCTCGTGGTCCGGTCACCACCATCTTTTTGTTACCACCATCTTTTTCGAGCCCTTGCACCGCCTCCAACGGGCCTGTCATGCTCCCAATTGCCCTATTTCGACCTCCGCTCGCCGGTGTTACTCCAACCCCGTTGAGGTCCCCGAGTTTACCGCTTTGCCCTCAAACCAATTGGTGGGCCCTGCATGTAAGCCCCGCACATACCCCTCCCACTGCACTTGGGACTCTCCTGTCAGCATGCCAATTAGGTCGATATTTTTTATCTAGAATTGTTGTATAAATCTATTTTTGAGGTTTTTACCCTATATATTCAACAGTTTCCATCTCGAAACTTCGACAATGTAATTATCGTCAACCACGATCGCTGTGGTGCTCCTCTAGAGGATTACGGTGATGCCAGGGTGGAGTAGGGTACACCAGCAAGGAAAAGACGGAAGGAAGAGGAAAGAGGGAGGGTTGGAGCTCACTGGCAAGTGGTGGCACTGCTTAATAGAGGCAGCAACGACAATAAATATAGTGAAATTGGATGGCATGGCAGCGGGAGAAAGGGAATGGAGATGTGGAGAGGCAAGAGCAGAGAGGGAGGGGAATTTGTAGGGGTGTTGGCTCACCAAATTTGGAAGGGAGGCAGCGGTTATTAGAAGGGGGCTATCGATTTTAATTTTTTTCAACGAGATGGAAATGTAGACAGAGAGAAAGGGAAGGAGGGAAGGCAATAGTGGGCAATCGATAGAGATCGACACATAGGCAAGGTAGCAATGATGCTTCATTCTCATTTAGACATGCCAACGAGTGGTGTGGGGATGGTGCCGACGATGAAAGGAATAGAGAGTGGGAGAAGGGAAATAGGAGGAAGAAGGGGAAGGGTTGATGCGGAAGTGAGAGAGGAAGAAAGAGAGATGGGGTTCGATTGGGCTAGCTGTTGAATGGGCCAAAGGATGGTTTAACCCCACAAGAAGAATAAAGGAGAAAGGTGGAATGAGCTAAATAGGAAAAACAAAAGGAGAGAGAGAGAGAGAAGAAATACCATTTTGTAAATTTTGAAGATAGGCGATCTTTCACATTGGGTAAAGATTAGAGAAATTTGAAAATATAGCATTTTCTACTAACTTTGATATTTTCAAATAATTCAAATAGCTTCAATCCTATAAATTAGTTCTATTAATACCAGTCTTTGGGAAAATCAAATTAGGCTTATAATTTCAAAACTAAAATATTGAAAAGAAGATCTCTAGTTTTATTTTATTTTTTCATTTTGAATTTGGGGAGGATTTTTGGAATTTGGAAAACAAGGATCCTTTCTCTAGCTTTGATACTTTGAAAATTCAAAATATTTGTAATCACACAAAAAATAATTTTATTACCGCCCTTTTGATGAAAATCAATTTAGATATAAATTTTAAATCCAAAGTACTGAAAGATAAACTCTTTATTATATTTTGATATCATAAAGTAATGTTTTTATAATTACTATTATTTTGTAAAACCAAAGTATCCATAAAAATACTAATTAAAAAGCAAACTCTAGATTTCTCTCATTTATTAAAAAATAAATTAATTTTCAGGACCCAGCGTTCATTACAAATCAGTGAAATCCTATAAACACGGTTTTGTTTTCACAAATATAGATTTTTAAATCCAGCAAAAGAACATCTAAAATACTTAAACTATTTTTAAATCCACGTGTCGCTCCCCGAGCTCACGCCGCCGCGGCCTGCAGCTGCATGCAGTGCTGCCTCCTCCCCACGCATGAACCCCCTCCCCGGCAGGGCAGCTATGGACTCTGGATGGAAGCCAGCCACCAGCCAGCCCCAGGCCATGCGTGCCCGTGGCTCCCTGCTCATGGTGCGCCCCCTCTCCATTCAGGATGGTGTTTCCCCTCTGACTACAGAAGGTGAGGTCTTCTCTCCGTCCATTCTGCATCGGATAAAATGCGAACAGGTGCATGCCCTGCTGTAAAATGTTTTTTAAGCTATTTTTATCGTATCCTATATCAGATAAATCGTGCGTAAGAGCATTATCGGTGAGTTGATTTAGCTGTCTGATTAACTTATCTTTTTTATTAGCTAAGCTTTGAGAGCTTTTCAGGCTTGCCAAGTAGCTTGGAGGGTCGGGAATGTTTACTTTGAATTGCAGTGCTTTGACATGCTAAACGATCAAAAGATAAAAGGATAAAATAAGTAAGCCATAAGAATAAGAATGTTTTTTCATGAACAGAGATTTCAGCTCTATTTGATTTGGTATTTGGTTTAGTTTGTTTGAGCCAAAAGTTGAGTGTACTTAAAAACATGCACACAAAAGTTAAAAAATTCATTTAAAATATTTTTTTAGATCTTTCAGTAAAACCACAGACAAGTGGCAGTGGTTATAATACGTACAAGCGGTGGTGGCGGCGGCGGTGTGCGTAAAGGCCGGTGACGACCTGTGTTGAGCGCGTAGGCAGCGGCATGCAGGCAACCGTGGGCGGCGGTGCGTGCAAGGCCTAGCGGTGGTGCGTGCAAGGGTTGGGGCGAGGCGAGGTGTTGCCGGCGGTCTGGTCAGCGACTGCAGCGGCGGCGAATGACTTGCTCTAAAGTGAGAGAAAGAGTAGAGAAGAGAGGATGAAGATGAAATTACATATTTGCCTTTGTAACTTTGAACCACCAAAAAAATTAGAGTGATGTATCAAGATATACCATTTTACCGTAATCATTATTTATGAGGTAATCGACTACTCTACCAGCAGGTACCATGGATGGCAAAACAGCTTAAGACACAAATACAAGAAACACAACAAGAGAAATTATAGAAGGAAAAATCTCCCGTTTTTAATGCAAGCAGATCATCTAACTCCACTATATTATAAATAATCTATCTTCACTCTATATAAAAATATGGTGAAGATCCACGGAGCATTTACATTTGAATAGTGGAGAGCAAATGAGTTTATACATATACTGTAGATCCAGCAATATAAAAATCGATTTAGCAATAAATAATCACCCATATGGCCATATATAGGTTATGATGTTTCAGTATGCATTCATATACTGAATTTCTCAAGATGCAAATAAGAATATAAATTTTAAGCACCAATTGTGCTTTAGTGTGACAAAACCCAAGTTCCATTGGAAGCAGCAAGTGCAAAAAAAAAAAGAAGAAGAAGAAGAATCTTTGCACTATCCAGGAAGCTCAGCTAGCTAACCCCACAGAAGCAAACCAACATCTCTTGTATCCACCTGCCGGTGATAATGCATCAGCACAATCTCTCCCAAAATATTTTTTTCCTATAAAAATACAAAGAAGCACCCATACTTACACACATATAAACAAAAACAAAAATCTGGGTAAAAGGACACGTATTAGCCTCCAGCTGTCTCCACCCAGCTCTAGCATCAGCTCCCTTGTCCTCCTCCTCCTCCCCCCGTGCATGCATCCAAGTTCCATGCACTCCATCACCAACCTCCTTTCTCTCTCCTCTTCACTCCTGCAGCTGCTCACCTCACTGACCTCTTCTCTCCCTCCCCCCTATATATACACACATCTGCATTGGCGCCTAAACACATCCAAATCCCAACCCAACACGAACTCTTGCTCGATCACTGCAAACTGCGACATTACAAATTTGGAACACGTTTGCTGGGGGAAAGATCGATTAGCTTCGGCATTGCCGCAGCAATGGAGGTGGTGGTGGACAATGGCGGCGGCGAGGTGGCCGGGCAGTACCGCGGGGTGAGGAAGAGGAAGTGGGGCAAGTGGGTGTCGGAGATCAGGGAGCCCGGGAAGAAGACGCGCATCTGGCTGGGAAGCTTCGAGTCGCCGGAGATGGCCGCCGTGGCGCACGACGTGGCGGCGCTCCGGCTGCGCGGCCGCGACGCCAGGCTCAACTTCCCGGGCATCGTCCACCGCTTCCGTCGCCCCGCCACCGACCAGCCCGACGACGTCCGCGCCGCCGCGCTCGAGGCGGCGGCGGAGGTGCGGTTCAGGCCCGATCTTGTCGTGCACCCCGGCGGCAGCGGCGGCGGCGGCGCCGCCGTCGACCGGCTGGACGACGTGGCATGGGACGTCCTGCTCGGCGCGGACGAGATAGCAGCCGAGTCACCGAAGATGTGGGTTGAGCTGGCCGAGGCCATGCTGATGGCCCCACCAGTCTGGGACGGCTGCGCTGCGGACAATGACGAGTGGGCCCAGGGGTCGCTCTGGGACCCATCTGTCTGGAACAACTAATCTCACCCTTACGGCCTCTGATTTTTCGAGGTGTGAAATTAATTTAATCTTTTCGAAAATCATAGAGGTTAATTAGCTAGGAATCCTGCCAATTAAGCTTGGAACAGATTAGCTAGTGCCTTCGTTTTTGAACTTTTCATTAATTGTCATACTGTCAGTGTGTGGCATTTTTTCGTAGCTAGCAAAGGGTCTCGCACACGTGCAATTCGCGTTTGTGGATCTGTAAGCATGTTGTTATTTTTTATTTTACCTCCACATGGAAAGAAATGGTCAAATTGTAGTGTAAAGAAATGACTGGACAAGGTAAATTGAACGGAAAAGGATACACATTTCGTTTCTGCATTTTTTCAAGGCTCGTTTGGATTATAGAAAAATTTCTAGTTCTTCCGAGAATTTAGTTTTTTATTGTATAATCTCTGCAAAATTTCCATGTGTCAACCAGGCATTTTTTAGGCCATGCAAATATATACACTACTACGAAATTGATTGCGCATTACTATTTCTTACTGGAACCAATGCTAGATATGAATGCGAGTGAATTGAACCCTGTATTCTGTTAAGTCAGGTAGGACCGGAAAGACTAGACTCTGGTTATTCCAGAAAAAAAGGGAAAATGTCATTTACATCTTCCATTATTCTACTTAAACTAGGATTTAAAAATTGAGATGGTAGAGTTTAACGGTAAAACTGGGTACCCGCCTCGATATGTACGAGTCTGTATCTAAGAATGGACCCATCGTTATGAAAAAACGGGTCTGGGTCTGGATCTAACTTTAGATTCATGGGTATCTAGACCCAGAGGCAAACTTCTATGAATTTAAATGAATGTTTTAAACCTCTATGAATTGTTGTTGGATTGGTAAGTAATGAATTTAGATGTGTGTGCTGTTGGATTGAAAGCTATTTGTTGCCTTATGTTTAAACCTTTTAGTTGTGGTTGCTGGATTAGTTTATATTTATGTTAGCTTTGATTATTTGTGTTGTTTCTATTTGGATGGCTAGATGATTTTTTTGCTTACTTATATGTTTTTGAAATGCTATTGATTGTTATATATGTGACATAATTGTAATGTATATTTGCTTCTAATTATGAAACGATACCCAGTGTTTTTATAAATTTTTGAATCTGGATAGACCCGATTGGTTTGGTTCTAGGTCTACTTTGGATCCATCATAGTTTTTGCGTCTGAGTCTAGGTCTGATTTTGGGTCTATGATCGGTCCACGAGGCTGGATCCGAAGAACCCAAACTCACTGCTATGCCTACATAGTACATAGGGAGAGGAGGTGCGTTGATGGGTGAAAACTGATCAGCCGTCACGATACTGTCTGTCATATTTTTTTTCAGATAATGAATATGTATTGCCCAGGTACGAATAATCCAATATAGAAAGAAATAATATTGAAGGTGCGTACAGAGAGAAAATATGAATTGGTCATGTATGTTTTCATGATATAAAAAACCCACAATCTTTACTTACAAAATTAACATAAATATATAATTAATTTAATTGGTCAAATTAATTATAAAAATTACATAAAGAATAATATTGAACAATATTACAATTAAACTAAAAATATGTTCTCACATGCCTACGAATGGTTACACCTATTGAGCTGCATGTCCTAACCAGTTCACCCAAAAGCCTAAGCTTGTGAGGAAAGGAGGGCAATTCACTTATACTTCAACACTCCGCTGTACGTGCAGGCTCCCTCAGGCCTCAAATGTGGAATAGAGTGGGCGACTTATTTAATTGCGCCGGCCAGGACTCGAACTCAAGACCTCTGGCTCTGATATCATATTGAGCTGCATGCCCTAACCAATTCACCAAAAAGCCTAAGCTGATAAGAGATGGCAATCAGACCCGCGGGGACGGGGGCCCGCGGGTTCCACACCCGATGGGGCGTGGGTTCGGGTTTAGTTTTGCCCCCATGGGTCTGGCGGGTCGGGGCCCCGAATTCCTTGCGGATCGGGGGCGGGGGGAATTTATAACCCACGGGCACCCATGGGCCCCCGAATCAAGCAACAATGTAGTTTGCCGTCGGCCCCAACCGCCCAACGGCCCAAGTGCAGGCAGCGACGGCCCAAGTGTAGGCAGCCCGGTGTAAGTGCAAGTGACCTTGTGTGATTTTGGTGATTAATGACAAACACATTTAATGACAATGTTTGGTTTAATACTTATTTAATGTCACACCTCGAATATATGTATTGCTATGAGACTAATATGTTTATTGTCAAGATTGTTTAAGTCTCATCCTATTTAGAGAAAACTCATATATGTCGAGTGGATAAGCTATTCATTCTAAAAGGTACGTCTTATGCTAATTATTCCAATGAAACTAACACACTTGATTGCTTATCTTTCGTAGTCTTATTTATGCAAATAAGATGACTTGCTAATTAAGATATGCAACTACTTTTGTGTAAGCATATTGTCGGGGATTAAATTACAGCCCATTGCCATGGCCCACTCCCGACGGCCCAGTCGAACAGCCTACCAGGGCCTGGCTCCCTGGAAGGTTCTATCAGGCCCATGTGCATCCTGCCGAACAGCTTCTTGGCTGGCACGGTGCGTAACGGCCTAGGATTCGTGTTTGAGTCCCACTCGAACAAGAGTTCTGCACGGCTACGTGAAGACCCGGACGTTGGTTTCCCGGATTGGAATAGAAGTCGTGATCCCCAAGAATTGCAGTATACCTTATCTACCTTGGAATGTATTTGGCATGTATGAGTTCGTTACAAACTCGTAGTTAGCCCGGCCCGATTATCCCTTGATAGGTCGGTTTGCTCAGCACTATATAAACAGAGCTGTAAGATCAAGCCTTCCATGGGCTTAATGTTTTGGTAATTGATGCCAACTGGGCCTCGACGGATCGCATCAAGGCTAAGGATATTATTTGCTAGTTCTTCTATTTTCCTTTGTGCAAGAAATCGCTTCGCCCATCCGCCCATTGATGTCTGCAAGCTCATCTCTCTGGTTGTAGGTCCCACTGAGCACAAGTTCCAGTTCATCCGAGTGAGTTCGAGAGGGTTCTAGAGATGCAGTGTCCGGGTTCGAGAGAGTTCTGAGTGGGATAGCTGTCCAAGATTCGAGTTTCTTAGCGCCTAAGTCTTGAAAGTGCGAAGTCTCCGGAAGCCACTTTCCGGTGTCCAAGGGTTTCTTAGCGCCTAAGTCACCGGGTTCCCGCCTAAGTCATCCAAGTGTTCCGCCGAGTCCACAAAGCGACAAAATCCAAAACCAAGCCCTAGACGAAGACAAGAGAGAGAGGTGTCCGAGGGTGCGGAGAGTGGTTTCTATAGAATTTATGGTTTATCCATTTAGAAATAGGTGGTGAAACTTAGTTAGTTGGATAGCCTTTTCTCTTAGCTTTCCGGAATGCCCAAGATCATAAAAAACGGAGTTCGGGAGCAAAAGTTATGAATTTTTTAGTATTTGGCCAGAGGGCGTGCTGGAGCTTGTCGGACGGAGTCCGATAAGCCGTCGGACGGCGTCCGACGAGCACATTTTTCTTGTCGGACGGAGTCCGATAAGCCGTCGGACGGCGTCCGACAGAGCACAATTTTGCCCGAAAAATCTTGTCGGACGGAGTCCGATAAGCCGTCAGACGGCGTCCGACAGAGCACAGTTTGGCCTCAAAAAATCTTGTCGGACGGAGTCCGATAAGCCGTCGGACGGCGTCCGACAGAGCACAATTTTGTCCTAAAACCCTGGTCGGACGGAGTCCGATAAGCCGTCGGACGGCGTCCGACAGAGTACGAATTTGGGGACAAAATCTGGTCGGACGGAGTCCGATAATTCTCCGGACGGCGTCCGATGGATTGATTCGAAACTCGGGAAAAATGAATCTGAGCCGTCCATTGTTAGGGTTTCGCCTTGTGCCTATAAATAGGGGCTTGGAGCACGGAGAAACCCGAGAGAGCCTAATCTAGCAGCCACCCTTGCCCTAGCCACCAAGAGAGCTCTCCCATGGTTCCCATCTCCACCTAGGGTTCCATGTGCTTGAGAGATTGAGAGGAGAAGAAGAGAGGAAGAGGAAGAAGAAGGTGCCCCCTACCTCCTCTCATCCATCCCCAAGGTTTGCCCCTTGTCCCATGGTGTTCTTGTCCTAGTTTCCATGGTGGGAGAGAAGGGGTAGTGGTGAGAGACGGTCTCGATCTTGTGCTCTTGGGACTTATTGCGGCGGAGAGATTGTCGCCACGCCACGAGCTTCATCAACCGAACGACTACATCAACCGTGCCACAAACCCACCATCCGTTGGTGGTCACCGCCTGTGTAGGGGTGCATCCTCTCCATCCGTTGGAGTCATAAGTCCGCCGTGTGTTCGGCGGCCACCTCCGTGTGTCGGTGGTGCCAAGGTGTCCGTGTGTCGGAACCAAATCCTCCATGTGTTGGGGTACCTCATGTGTTGAGGTGAAATCCACCGTGTGTCGGTGGTCGGTGCCGTGTGTCGGTGCCGGTGGGGTGTGAGAGCTCTCGCGTGTGAGAGAACTCGCTTCCGTGTGAAGGTTTGGAGCTCGCCTACCATGTGTTGGTGAAGAGCTACCACGAGTGGATTGAGGGCTAGGAACGAAAGGGTTCCGACTTCTCTGTGTGAGAAGTTTCCTCAACGGAGACGTAGGTGTTCATGTGTTGAGCACCGAACTTCGGGAAACAACTCGGTTTGCGCCTTCTTGTCTCATTCATTTACTTCCGCACATTAACTTGATCGTTTGCATGTGAGTGCCATCGAGCCTCCTAGTAGTCGCTTGTGTCTCATTGTGATCGCTTCCGCAACTAGACTCTAAATCCATGGATAGCTTGGGTTCCTAATTTGACTAATTAAGCAAGCGAATGGAGTGAAATAAAATTTGAAAAGAGCCGATTCACCCCCCCTCTCGGCCTAGGATCCTTACAAGAGCCCCTACGGCGTGTTAAGGGGGCCTGGCCATCATCTTATAGCTTATCGCGCACTTGTACTCGCATAATCTCGCCGAGACTTGTTCGTCTCGTCGAGCCACCTCTTGTATTCATCCACGATATATAAGAAAATTTGGACGAGGGCTATTATCTCTCTGAGAGGCTGAACCAGATAAAAACTCGTCTCCCTGCTCATTTGTTGTTCGTGGTTGTTCGGCGTGTCTCTATCTCAATCTTAAAGAACCTTAGCGACTTGAGATCGATATCTCAACCGCCGGCAATTTGGCGCCGTCCGTGGGGATCGCAGATCGAGCATGTCGAACTCTATCGGCGACCGGAGATTCTCCCGAGGACTACGACTCGGAAGGCGGCGGATGTCTCTTCCCTACCAGATCGGATCTATCCTTCGATCTTGATCGCCTTCAGATCTGGTTCCCGGCTCGTGCTCGGGATGGATCTCCTCTCTCGCTCGCCCGAGCGCTGTCTGATCCGCGACGAGCTCCGCTTCGGGCTGGATCTCTCGCGACGCAGCTCTTCGCCGGCGCTGTCTGGATCTCGACGAGCTCGCAGCTCTTGGATCACTCGGGGCAGCTCTCGCCGGCGCTGTCTGATCGCGATGAGCTCCGTGCTCGGGATCGGATCAAAACTCCTTCCGGATCCCGGGGCTGTTCGCCTGGCAGTGGATGGCGGGAGAGAGCTGACTAGCACTTGGAACATCGACCAGCTTCGTAAGTTCCTCGTGTAGGTCTTTCGCTTCCTAACCGGCGCTTTTTCTCAAATTTCGCGCCTTAGTTCGTCCAAGTCTCTCGGGCTGCCATGTAAAGTTCAACCCATTCAACGGTGAATGTTCGCGGTCCCCTGCGGCCCTTCTCGCCACTCGTCTTCTCAGACTACTTTCTCTCTGGTAACACTTGATGGCTGCCCGGTCTTGCGAACTCTTGGCTCCGTGATCTCAAGGATTTTCCCTGCCCGTATCTGGTTTCAACAAGTTCCTAAACTCAGAGTTGCGTAACACGGCATCCAGCCTCGCGGCTAAGCCTGCTCTCGTAAGCCCTCCGCGGCAGAGGCACTTACCGCCACGGCACAACCACTTGGCAAAGCTCTCTCGTAAGCCTCGCGCGCGAGGCACTTTCCTTGTTCGGTTACCTTGAATCGCCTAACTTACGTTAACGGCGGTTCTCGAACGAGTCGATCAGGATACGGGTGTCGCTTTAACTCTCTACGCACATGCTTGAAGTCGCAAGCTCAGGTCTTCATGCATCGTCCGTATCGGGGCTAGGGCGTCGCTCTTTCTCTTGTGCACCTGTTCGAGTTCGCAAACTCAGGTCCTCGAGCAGCTGCACAACGGGGGCTGGGAGTTAGGCTAAGCGTTCTACCGGTTTTCTTAAAACTTTCTAGCGCTGTTCGCCTTGCTCTTGGTTTCCTGTTCGTCCTTGTCTTTTGCTGCTCTTTTTTGCAGGAAAAGCTGCTCGGTCAGACTCTCGCTCTGATTCAAGCGCTGCTCGGCGGTCTTGAGCTGCTCGGCCAGCTCCTCGAAGGACTGCCTCTCCTCGGTCAGTTGGGACTTGAGCTGAATTTCGGCAACCCCGGTACGTTTTCAGTTTTTCAGTTCCTTTCCTTAGCGTTGGTTTTCCAAAACCTCGTTGGTCTTCGCTCCGTGAGCGCCCCAGCGTCTGAGCATGTCTTTTATCCGGCGGCGACCTATATGGCTCGGTTAAGCGGCGGTGCACCACCGATGGAGTTCTGCCTACCGTAAGCCGATTCTCATCGCAACGGGCATGCCCACCATAAGCCGATTCTCATCGCAACGGGCACTCCTGGTGCTGGTTCCGCACCCGCCAAGGCGACACCAACGCTACACGGGTCCATGCCCGGATAAGATTTCGCCTCGCACGTCTTGCCTGCGGCTAAGGTCCCGATCGCCTTCCCTGGTTAGCGGTCTTAGCCACAGCGGGGCTGCCCTTGCCCGCACACGTCTTTTTTATCCATGGAACGTCCTTCCTGGCACGGTAATCCGGAGCAATGCACCACCAACGGAGTCCTGCCCATCGTAAGCCGATTTTCATCGCTACGGGCACTCCTGGCGTCGGTTCTGCATTCGCCGAGGTGACACTAACGCTATCGGGGGACGTACCAGGAAAAATTATGTCTTGTGCGGGTAGGTCGCCTTTTGCGTGTTTTCCAAAACTCTCTTTGCTCTTCTTAGAGCCTGTTCTTGCTCTCTTTTTCCCCTTGCTGGCTCGTTTCTTCTTTGTCTTCTCTGGGGAATACGAGAACGGGAGCGTCGATTCGATGATGGTTGCGGCGAGGTTCCGTGCTTCCCACCAAAACCGATGTCGCATCCTCTCTTCCGGGTTTGCTCGCGCATGCCCGTGGACGATTCACTTTACCGCGTATGATTTCTCGTCTTTGCCAGGCATTGACCTTCACAGTTCGGCTAAGTCAAGGTAATGCTCCACCAACGGAGTCCTGCCCACCGTAAGCCGATTCTCATCGCAACGGGCACTCCAAGCGTCGGTTCTGCACTTGCCAAGACAACGCTAACACTGTCGCAAGGAATACGTCATGGGTAAAGCGTTGATTTCACACGTTCTCTTGCGGCTCTGACTGCATTGGGTTGTGATTCACCTCGCACCGGGCAGTTCTTCGCCCGGAGCGCGCATCTGGTCCCCGCGACGAGCTCCGTGCTCGGGGGCTGGATCACCTCGCACCGGGCAGCTCTTCGCCCGGAGCGCAGGCTCCTACCGGGTACGTCTTTGCCTGGTCATACTTTCTGGTTCCTTTAACGAGCTCCGTGCTCGGGGACTAGACCTCCTTACCTAGTTCCTTTGGCGAGCTCTACGCTCGGGTACTGGGTCACCTTCCCACTCGTATGTATTGTCTGCTCCTAGCACACGATCTACGTCTGGGGGCACATCGCCTTCGCCCCTGAGCGCGACATTCGCTCGAGAGCGCAATCTCTATTTTCTCGGGCAAGCTCTAGCCCGAGAGGTGGTTTCTCTATTTCCCCTATCTTTTCCTAGGCATCTGAATGCCTGGATGCAGCAACACGAGTCCGTCTCGCGACTTGCTATGTTCATTCTCCCGGAAGATCTGATCTTACCGGATGCGGTGGTACGCTCTTCACTACCAAGAATCCAATCCCTCCTTGGCGACGTTCAGTCTCAAGGAGATGATTCGCCTCGCACCGGGCAGCTCTTCGTCCGGAGCGCGCGTCTGGTCCTCGCGACGAGCTCTGCGCTTGGGGACTGGATTTCCGATTTCTACATCGAAGGCTGAGTGCTCTGCTCGGACAGACGTTGCTTTCTGTTCGACGCAACAGAGTTGCTCGGCACTGGGCGGGTTTGTTCGGTCCCGAACAAGTCTTGTTCGGTTGAGCCATAACCTGTTCGGTTATCTGTTGCACGTCTTTGTAGCAGGAAAAATACCCTCTTCGTGACTTTGAGTCTCAAGAGGACGACCCCAATCTAGTGAGTCCTTCCACTTGAGTCTCGGGGGCTAGCTGTCGGGGATTAAATTACGGCCCATTGCCATGGCCCACTCCCTGATGGCCCAGTCGAACAGCCTACCAGGGCCTGGCTCCCTGGAAGGTTCTATCAGGCCCATGTGCGTCCTGCCGAACAGCTTCTTGGCTGGCACGGTGCGTAACGGCCTAGGATTCGTGTTTGAGTCCCACTCGAACAAGAGTTCTGCACGGCTACGTGAAGACCCGGACGTTGGTTTCCCGGATTGGAATAGAAGTCGTGATCCCCAAGAATTGGAGTATACCTTATCTACCTTGGAATGTATTTGGCATGTATGAGTTCGTTACAAACTCGTAGTTAGCCCGGCCCGATTATCCCTTGATAGGTCGGTTTGCTCAGCACTATATAAACAGAGCCCCTACGGCGTGTTAAGGGGGCCTGGCCATCATCTTATAGCTTATCGCGCACATGTACTCGCATAATCTCGCCGAGACTTGTTCGTCTCGTCGAGCCACCTCTTGTATTCATCCCTGATATATAAGAAAGGCTAGACGTAGGGCTATTATCTCTCCTGAGAGGCCTGAACCAGGATAAAAACTTTGTCTCCCTGTTCGCTGTTGTTCGTGGTTGTTCGGCGTGTCTCCTATCTCAATCTTAAAGAACCTTAGCGACTTGAGATCGATATCTCAACCGTCGACACATATGTTATTGGTTGATTAGATGTATGCTCGTCATATCTTGTATTTATTTAAGTATAAATATATTACAAACATGTTGCTTACTCGTCAAGATCTTTTGTATTCTTTACCATGTATTAGTGATCATCTAGTCGGTGTACTAGATAAACTTCACCTTGTTTAAATGGCTTTGTGCATGTAGGCTTTTTATGAATATTCTCACATGCACTTAATTTAGTTAAGTTTAATCTAGATTGGTTCACAATCTCTCTTGTTTCGAATATGAATTTGCACATGTGTAAGTCACGAATATATTCTCATGTGCATCATTAAGTGAAGTTTTGATTATTAAATCATCTCTGTAGTGCATATAGATCAAACACAAATTTATCATGCTGCACTTAGTAGAGGCCTTTCTCGTGCCAAGTGTTTCCACTTGTGTTGTGCTTATTTACGTGAAATACTTGAACACTTAATCGCTCAGGAATATCAAACTTATCCATGTTTATTGAGTTTTTGGACAAATATATTTCACGAGTGATTTGGAAAGAATTAGGTCATATGAGTTTGTGTGTTGACCAAGAAACGTTGAAGGATGACGGTTAAGTCAAGGTCAACAAGACAACGATATCACCAAGAGTTGAGTACTAAGTCAAGATCGATTTGGCGGGATGATCGTCGAGAAGAATGATCGAGGCAAAGTCGAATAGGACGAGTCTCATAAGGTGAATCAAGTCAAGGTTGACAAGACGAAGTCGCTATCAATATTTAGTAAAAGTCATCGTGCGCAATACATCAAGGGTGCTCAAGACTAACAACATCGTTGAACCTCAAAATGATGAAAGAAGACGGCAAGTGGTTTATCCTAAAACTTGTTTGATTTTATTTATAAGTTGAGTCTAAGGATTGCCGTACTGTTAAGAGGGATGCAACGTTGAATGGTTTAGATGTCTCATGTGCTCAAGTGATCAATCTTTGAGAGAGATCGAGGGATAGGAGTGTTGGTGGTGTCGGAAAGTGGGAGATTTAGGTCTTTCGTGGATTCCTTTGTGGTTGCTGCTCCTATCCTTTAGGAGTTAGGGAGTGAGACCTTGTGGGTTGTGTAGCCCTTGTTCTTAAATTTCCGTAGAGTCCAAGATCACTGAAATCAGAGTTCGGAGTCAAAAGTTATACCCATTTTCGTCATTGGCTGTGTGCTGTGTATCGGAATGTTCCGATGTTAGATCAGAATGTTCTGATATGGATCAGGATGTTCCGATGCTTGTTCCGATTGACCCCTCTCTGTCTCGTTGCGAAAATATCAAAACATTCCGATGTTAACATCGTACTATCCGATATCTGTCAGTTTCAAACGGCTAGTTTCTGTGTGAGGCTATTTAGGGCCTCCCTCTTCCCCACGGGTTAGGGTGACCTTACACACCATTTTTTAGTAGAACTTTTAAGCAACCTAGGACTTCTTGCCCCCTCCACTCTAGATCTAAGTGATCCTCTTTGTGAGAAGAGTTGGGAGAGGGTGTGAATGCTAAGTGAGAAGAAGTCGATCTTTGAGCACTTGAGTTCATCTCCGAGTTCGTTCTTTGTGTGCATTTGTTATTCTTGGAGGTTGAGGACTTCTAAACGGCTAGGAGTCAACCACGAACCACCGGTGCTTTGTATGGTGAGCCGTGCAAGTTTGTGAAGGCCTATTCCACCTTCGGAAGGGAAGAAATCAAGGAGTAAAACTGAGGGTCTTGGTGCGATCTCGGTGAGGGAAGGGTTAAAAGAGACCCGGGCCCAAGTGTAACCGAGCCTGTCTCAACGGAGATGTAGGATCCTCTCAAGGATCCGAACTTCGGAAACAAATCTTCGAGTCTCCACTTCATTCTTGGTTTCCCTCTTGCCCCTAACTTGATTTACTTTGATCTGTGCTTATACTTGTTGTTGACTAGCACCGTCGTGTGCTATTACTCTCTCTTGTGTTGTGGATTTGATTTTGGTGCAGGTATCCATATCAGACTATCCGATATCAACATCGGAACATCCGATATTATTTTCCGCTGTGGTTTAAAAGGTTGAAAATTTGTAACGCCTATTCACCCCCCTCTAGGCGACATCCCAATCCTTCACCCGGCCGTCCTCAATCCCTCCCCTCATGCCCTAACTCCTTTAGTCCCTCTGTCCCTCACCTCACTCCACCGGCCGCCCCTAACCCTAACTCTCTCCGTCTCTCGACCGCCTCGCGTCCGCCGCCGGCCGCCGCCCGCCTCGCCCCTCGCTGGTCCACCTCACGCCGCCGCCCGCCTCACCCCTCGCCGGTCCACCCGGCCTCGATCCGTCCACTGGCCCGGCGCCCGCCCGCCCTCGTTGTCGCTGGTCCACCACTAGGCGCCCGCCCCCAAATCCGCCATTGCCCTCCAGTCCACCGCCAAGTCCCCAGCCCCAGACCCGTCCACCGCCCGACGGTCCACCGCTAGCCCTAGAGCCACAGCCGCCCGTCCGTCGACCGCCAGCCCGCAGAGGTATTATGTGCCCTACCCTCTAGTTGGTGATGATGAATTGGTGATCATTTATTCATGTCTGTCTAATTGTGATTGAATATGTGATCAAATATGCAGGTGGAGTGGAATATATATTTTCCTGCTGTGTTATTGCTTTCACACAAGCTCAAATGCTCAATCAGTCAATCTTACATTCATACATTCTCCCTATAAAACACAAACCAGTGGGTCACCCATCGGGTTTCGGGTACCCGACGACGGGTTTGGGTTCGGGTTTGGTTTTGTGCCCGTATTCAATTTTGGGTTCGGGTCGGGTATTCAGTTATCCGCCGTCGCCCTCCATCCACCTTGACCCAGAGCCACAAATGGCCGTCGTCGATCGCCACTGCAGAGGTATTATGTGCCCTACCCTCTAGTTGGTGATGATGAATTGGTGATCATTTATTCATGTCTGTCTAATTGTGATTGAATATGTGATCAATTATGCTAGTGGAGTGGAATATATATTTTCCTGCTGTGTTATTGCTATCACGCAAGCTCAAATGCTCAATCAGTCAATCTCACATTCAGACATTCTCCCTATAAAACACAAACCCGTGGGTCACCCATCGGGTTTCGGATACCCGACGGGTTCGGGTTCGGATTTGGTTTTGTGCCCGTATTCAATTTCGGGGTCGGGTCGGGTATCCAGTTATCCGCCGTCGCCCTCTAGTCCACCGCCCGATGGTCCACCGCTAGCCCCAGAGCCACAGCCGCCCGTCAGTCCACCGCCAGCCCGCAGAGATATTATGTGCCCTACCCTCTAGTTGGTGATGATGAATTGGTGATCATTTATTCATGTCTGTCTAATTGTGATTGAATATGTGATCAATTTTGCTAGTGCAGTGGCATATATATTTTCCTGCTGTGTTATTGCTTTCACACAAGCTCAAATGCTCAATCAGTCAGTCTCACATTCAGACATTCTCCCTATAAAACACAAACCTGCGGGTCACCTATCGGGTTTCGGGTACCCGACGACGGGTTCGGGTTCGGGTTTGGTTTTGTGTCCATATTCAATTTCGGGTTCGGGTCGGGTATTCAGTTTTGGATTTTGGGTCGGGTCTGGTTCTTCTCCACCCGGCAGGACCCGACCCTTTGCCATCCCATCAGGGGATGGGGAAGGGAGGGCAATTCACTTATACTTCAACACTCCTCCGCATGTGTAGGCTCCCCTAGGCCTCAAACGTGGAATAGAGTGGGCGACTTATTTAATTGCGCCGGCCAGGACTCAAACTTGAGACCTCTGGCTCTGATACCATATTGAGCTGTATACCCTAACCAATTGATCCAAAAGCCTAAACTGGTGGGGGAAGGGAGGGTAATTCACTTATACTTCAACAACACCTACAGCGTGTCTACATATGGCTACATCTATAGACTTTTGTTTGTGCTGGACTGCTGGGTACGTGGGACGAGCCTAATCCAGGAAGGCTAGTATCGGGATATCCAAATTGCCCCTATCTAAAAAAATACAGTATACTAGGTGAAACCCCGTGCGTTGCTACGGCAAACGCGTAAGCACATGTTGAAGAGATAGGTGAAGTAGCCATATTTCAAATGTATGTATCAGTAGTATCTTATTTTAAGAGGACATTTTGTAATGTATGATGAAGGGTAAAAGTGTATTTTAAAATAAATCTAGAAGGAAAACTTTGAGATTGAAAGAGAAGATATGGAAAACATATGAAATACCTACCGAACATGTCTTTGTCTCAAAGCTTTTTTTATTCCTATATTTGCTGGACTTAACCTGCTGTAGCAATGAACTTATGCATAAGCTCTTTTTAGAAAGGACTGTAAAGAAAAATGTAACAGTAGCATGTTGTGGCCATGTACAATATACAATGCATATGAAACAAAAAAAGTTGGATAGAAGCGTAACGTGCTACAGTTTTTTGTTGGTAATTATGTAGTTCAAATTTAGGAGCTCAATCAAACATGGGAGCCTTCAAAAGGATTGCTAGCTCTGCGGTTCTGAGAACCATCAGAGATTGATATTTTCATGCCATTGTCCAAGTGGAAAATATGTCAGAACTATGCATAAGTTACATAAGAAGTAACAGAAATATATAATGATGGAAAGGAGCATATGGTAAAGTAAAAGTACACATATATATCCATATAAAGTATTCATGTCCATACACTTAAATGATAGTTGGAGCATAAGTGATTAAGAGGACATGAGGCAAAGGGAGCAAAAATGCTTTCACTTCAAAGGTCCCACAGGAGTAACTGGCCACATAGGATGATCAATGATGGTGATACCTACAATATAAGGCAAATAAATAAAAGATAAGAATCCTTGCACGAAAGAATGAAATGTAAGGGTAAGGAAAAATTGAGACATATCAGTTTAGAAACGAATGTTGGGGGAATAAAGCATGCAAAAGGTAAAGAAACTACACGTGAAAGGCCATTAGTTTTCAATTAGTAGCATATAAGGCAAATATTTATGGTTTCATTCACGTGTAGCATATAAGGCAAATATCCTTCCACGTGTAGCATATAAGGCAAATATAATTTTCAAATTTTCAATTAGTAGTAAAGAGGGAAAGAAACTACACGTGGAAGGATAAATATTTATGGTTTCATAGCTGCATGTCATACATTTACTGTGAAGAGTAGGTGGATTGTTTAAGAAATTGTAGTGCAACTAAATATTTATCCTTCCATAGTATTACCATGCCCCCTCTGGGTATACTAATTTACTAAAACAAAAGGGGACAACCATTTTGCACATTGAAATGAAACTTCCTACGGTAACATACCATCTGCAAGAATATGAGGCCCAAGCTATATATGTCAAATCTGTCAGGAAGGTTTAGATGTTAATGAAAAAAAGCATTAGCTCAAGCAATTATCTTAGAGAACTGACACAAAGTACAAAAAATCTTTCAAGGATTTAAGGAATACCTACCATAGGACTAGAGATAAGGCAGTTGCAACAGGAGCAGAAGGAGCAGATGGTGTTTGTGTGCTCATGATATATTGCTCTGGAGCTGTACACCGGCAAAGCATTGTTAAATCTTGAAGCCTTCAACTAAATCCCTAGGCACACTAGGTTAGCACTTCATAGTCAAAACTTCAGAAGTTATCAGCTATCTTATATTCTTTCTGCCAGCAGTTCAGTGCTTACCATCTAAAAATACATGTGCATACAAAAGGTGATTTGAATTAAAATATGAACAATTTTTGTTGTAAAGCAAATGAATCGAGGCACATTTGAACAGAGGTGTAGGAAATGAGTGTGAACCGTAAGGTAAACATGTTTGTTGATCGATGGGTTTCATGCAACAATTAATTTGAGGCAAACAAAAAACCGTTGATGGCAATGACTTGCCCAAAGGCAAAGGATCAGAAAATTACATGTTAGTAATGTACAATTGCCTTATGTAGACCTTACAAATATGGAAGTGCTCAGTATGGCTGGGTTAAACTTAATTTAAAGATGAAAGTGATATGTACGGTTAAAGTTCAACCTAAACAGAAAATAGATGTGGAGGCAGTAGTTAGTCATAGTAGGAAAATGACAAAATGGTGTAAGCGAGGCATAGCTGATCTAAAAAGAAACAAATATGTGGTAGTGTTTTTATGTGTGCACTATCTTCCTATTAGTCCACAATGCAAAGAAGCATGTAGTAAATTGTATATAGAGAAATGCACATGGGAAAGATTGGATTGTACCTTGTAGACTAAAATAGATGCAGCACTGACAAAAGGAACATTAGCTTGATGGAAACACGAAATTGTATACCTCTATTTTTGATGTTGCGGTTATATATGGTGGTAAACTGAGATTGAAAAAAAGGGAATGCATTAGCATATATTCATATCAACATGAAAACTCAATTTAATGAAAAAGTTAAATTTCAGGTAGATATATGGAAGAAAGGTAATATTGGGTCATACCTGAGCTGGGGTTAATAACTTGACTTGATACATCATTAAAGATTTCTGTGTAGACGACATTATGTGTTTTTGTTTCATATTCAGGTACACTATTCTGAATAAGGACACGCAGCCCCTTCGGCGATGTAACACGTGACAAAGCAACATAGAGTTGTCCGTGGGAAAAAATAGGGCTTGGCAAGTAAACACCAACTTTATCTAGTGTTTGGCCTTGACTTTTATTTATTGTCATGGCATAGGAAACACGAATAGGGAATTGTTGACGCTTTATTTTCAAAGGCCACTTGGGGTCGGTTGAGATGCATATTATCCTCGGAATATATACGCTTGATCTAATAGCTTTCCCTGTAATTATCTGTGGTTCAATTACACGATGGGTTAGCTGAGTTAATATGAGTCTGGTGCCATTACATAAGCCTTTCGATGGATCCAAATTCCTAAGAAGCATTATTGGCACAGCAATTTTGAGTTGCAAATGGCGATCTGGAAGGCCACTCATGTGAACCTTGTTAAGAAATTCCATTGGATAAAGAGATTCAGTAATGCAGTAGTTAGCTGAGGTGTCATCTATGCTATCACAACTATAATAAGACATTTCTTGAGTGGCTATCTTGGTCATTATCTCCGCATTGATAGCTGTAGCAACCTCATTTGTTGGTGTTAGAATAGCTCTTTCACATAAATAGGCTGTTGATTCTGAAGTTTGTATTGATGATCCATATACAAAGTTGATCAAACCTGCAATGCTTCTTTGTTCAGGTGGCAAAACGAGGTAATCTGGAATATTCACCAAAGTTGTGTCCGACATATTAGTGGGCGAATGGTTGAAAATTAACTTTTCCATCACCTATAGAGAGGAGCCACTTAGCAAATTCTTCAAGCTCAATTCTGTCGGACATGGAAAGTGATGGTGATTTCAATCTCATATTTTCTGTCAACTCGAGTACCACACATTTTCTCCAAAGATAGGAGCGAGTGATAGAAGATTCCAAGATTTGTTGTTTTTTCGCATTTGAAATGATAGGAAGAGTTTGTCTAAAATCACCACCTAACACAACTGTAATACCACCAAATTGTTTGCCTGAAGAATCATGGTTGGTTGATTTCATAATATCTCGAAGTGTGCGATCAAGTGCCTCAAAACAATGTTTATTGTTCACAGGAGCCTCGTCCCATATAATGATGATGTTTGTTGGATTAATTCGGATAGTTGTGTATCCTTTTTTATTCCACACATCGAATGCACTTGTGTATTCAGTGGAATCTTGAAATGTGAATGCGGTGTTCGACCACCTGGCAATAATAAAGCAGCTATACCTGAAGATGCAATTGGTAGAGCCAATTTTCCTTGATCTCTAATGTTGTTTAATAGGTCATTCCATAGAAATGTCTTACCAGTTCCACCATATCCATAAACAAAAAAGGTGTATCCACAGTTGTTTAGAACAGAGTGTTGTATTGCATTATATATAGATTTTTGGTTGGAATTGAGTTGTCTAATCTGTTCGTTTGCTATCGCCAATGTATCAACAGAGCAAAAGGCAAGCTCATCCATTATTAGCCTATTCTCCAAAAGAGGGGAAGCATGGTACTCCGGCTCAGGTAGACCAAATCTCTCTAGAGCATATCCAGTATTTTTCAATAATTTGTCTTCCTCTACCAAGACATATGATCTGATATGTTGTTCAAGCAATGCTTTGGAGATGTCTTTTTTGACTTGAAGAGTGCGATATGTCATATCATCTCCCATGGAATGCATGTATTCATCAAATAACTTGTTTGGGTTTGCAACCTGACAAAACAGAAGCAGCGTGACAAATAACTGTCTGAGCTGGTATGGAAGCGCCCCGTTAGCTGCATCGGCCATAGCATGTGACCATTCCTGATCATCACCGAGCAAACCAAGAGCCTCACAGGTAGCACGAAATGTACAGTATTGTTGACGAGCTACAATGCATAAATCAGAATAGAGTTCTGCCCCTTATATAACATGCAACAACATACAAAGGTAGAAAAGCTCTCCTTCATTAGGCCCAACATTAGCAATCCGACCGATCTTGGGACGACTATTACGGCGTGGTGCCCAGCAATGACCATCTGCATGCCAAGTCCAATGCTCAGGAAAGTCAACATTAGTGTATTGTCGAGCCTCTGGGTATGCTTTGTTTGCATCAAACCATGCAGTTAATTTAGTGACAATACTTAGTGGATTATTGATCACCTGGTCAAGATGGTCATCCTCTCTGAATACAACATTATTCTGCAAAGGAAGGTGAACAGGAAGCCGCTCCACAGATAGGTCAGTGTGATGTATATTAAAGTGGAGTAACCTCCATGCCGCATCATTGGGTGTTATGCATCTACAATCCAGGTATTCCTTTATTTCATCTATTTCCTGAGCAGTATCAGAATTTGATCTTTTTCTTTTAATTCCAACTTTAGAGCAATCCGGGCCTTTAGTTGTGTACTTAAACAGGTATGTCTCCATGCCATCACGATTGACAATCTAAACATTAATGTGTGCGTCGTATTTAACCAGTAGATCAACATTATGTGGGACTACAAACGTATTATCAATAGTAACATCATTCCTTTTAACAGTGATTCCTGTGTTTGGCCGTGCATATCTAACATGTCCATCAGAAAGAATTGTAGTTTATTCAGCAATGTCCTTTGGGTAGAATTTACTGCATTCGTTATCAACCATGCAAGGAGATGATGGATTGATGGTACTGAAGGAATTATATGCCCAATTGACAATCATATGCCACATTGGATGTGAGCTAATGATATGTGGGACCACGTATGACGTGGGCTACATGGACCATGTGAGACATGGGCCATGGACCAGGTTAGGGCCTCCAGTGTAGAGGGCCCACGTTGGGAATATATAAAGGAGGCAGTGGAGAGGCGCTAGTATGCCCTAAGGAAATTAGGTTTTCCCTCTCCACCAAACCCTTCCAAATCATTATTTAATGGGGGTTCAAAAGCTGAAACTGTTTCAGTTTAGACAAATATTACCACAACCTTTGTGAAAGACGCACATGAGTACCGTATATTAGATATCCGGTTTGATAAGCTCTGGTGCACGTGGATAAAATATAAGTAATAAGCCGACTAGGCAGTTTTGGAGATGACTGTATCACTTCTATGTTTATGATGGATAATTGTTATCCTAGTTCCTTGACTAACATCATCGGTATCGATCAACAAGTAAGACTTGTTCGCGAAACTCTTTTACTATATGATGTTATTCTAAAGAAGTCCCTGATCTTATATTATAACTTGAACAATTATGATTCAAAGATTAGCATATGTATTGATTGATGATCATGTTCCCGGATCATAGATATGGAGATATCAAATTAATAATGTGAACACATGTTAGAAAACATGGGTGGTTGGACAGACCCGCATTGAGATGCTGCAAGATTTGTTATAATCTTTCGTGCCATCGGTTGAATTCTCATATAGTGACTGTGGGATCCTTTGACCTGAGATCGCCATTGAGTTCCAACATGCGTAGTTGTATACTTTGGAGCTATCAAACACTCTCCGTAACAGGGGGTTATAAAGGTAGCTTTCGGGTATGCCATGAAACATGGACATGAGGTGTGAGCGGTCAAGATGGGATTTGCCCCCCCTTTATAACAGGAGAGATATCTCTGGGCCCCTCGAGGTATTGGATTTGGAAAGTGTATGGCCATACCATGATTAAAGAGTTAATCATACGAAATCCAGTACTTGATCGAGAGAATGGCCGAGCTATCACAAGGGTGACACGTTTCTTGCCTTGAGCTTGGCTGGTATCGTGTGGCAAAGGGATCAGCACTTTAACGCTATTTGGTTCGTTAGATTTGATCTTCGCGTGTATTCAGGGGTTGGTACATTTTGCTAGAGGCCGCTGCTGATCTGTGACTAGAAATTTGTTTATGGGTCACTACTGTCTACATACGAACCTATTGGGTCACACACTTAAGGGGTTGGAGTTATCATTTGCATAATTGTCTATTGTGCAAGTGGGAGATGGAAGGAATTATATGCCCAATTGACAATCATATGCCACATTAGATGTGAGCTAATGATATGTGGGACCACGTATGACGTGGGCTACATGGACGATGTGAGACATGGGCCATGGACCAGGTTAGGGCCTCCAGTGTAGAGGGCCCACGGTGGGAATATATAAAGGAGGCAGTGGAGAGGCGCGAGTATGCCCTAAGGAAATTAGGTTTTCCCTCTCCAGCAAAGCCTAGCCGTCATCTCTCTCGCCTACGCACGGCGCTAGCACGCTGTCGTGGGCGGATTTCGATCACCGGATGTGTGTATTCCTGTAGAGGCGCAACACTTGAGGCGCTGGCTTGATCAACCGCAAGACGAACCGGTGAAGACGACATGATCTGCTCGCGTCCAGAATCTGTTCGCGTCCATGTTTCGTGAATTCCCGTTGATCCAGAAGGAATTTCGTGATGGGGCTGGATGCGTTGGAAACCTATTGTCGAGGGCTTGTCCGTAGTATCCAAGATCATCAAAAACGGACTCCGAACGAGGCCAGGGCGTCCGTTTGAAGACAGGCTGCGCAGGAGGTCGCGAATCTCGGCAAGCACGCGGAGCACGTCAACGACCTCAACGGCGCGGGGATCTGCCACGACCCACCTTGTGGGATGTTGAGGACCAGCGAGGAGGAGGCGATTGGATCGCCAGGAATGACTACTCCGTACAACTACGCACAGATCGATTGAACCGGCTTCATCGAACCGTCTTCCGCTACACTGCGCGTCGTAAGGTAACTCAATCTGTGGTCAATTACTTGCAGGGGGTCCTAGGTCTCGGTGGTAGAATTTTGATTCTGTGCTAGCGTAGCGCCCGCGTTTCCCTTCAGTGGTATCAGAGCCATCCTGTTTAGTTCTTGATCCGGATCGGCGCATTTATGATATGCGACGCATATGTGATATGCGTGATAGTAGATTCGATCTACTGTTGTTCTAGCCGATTGGATCGGTTAGGGGTTGATTGATTGAATCAATCACTAGTATGTGCCATAGATTTTATGAGTTGAATTGTAGTTCTTATAGATTTGATCTATTGTTGATTACTGTTTCAATCTCTGTAAATTTAAGTTGATATGGTCGCATATGTGATATGCGGGTACTAGATATGATCTACTACCGTTCTTCGTCTTGCCGATTGGATCGGTTAGAGAGAATCCATATGATTAATGAAATTAAATTTGCATCTCTGTATCTCACGGTGATTGATAAGATCAATCAAGAAAAGAGTGATGTGATCACTGTTTTTGGCCGTCGTGCACATTGAGTATGCGGATTCTGATTGGGCTAACCTGGTTGTGGATCAAGCTACCTAGTACGGCTGTCGTGGTGCATGTGTAATGTATTAGTTAGTATTACAATGCACGTGTGCTCGGCTACGCATGCATGGGAGCCAGTTTTTTGGCTGCACGATGCATGTGTATTGCTGGTCGGTAGTAGCTTGTATTTGTGATATGTGGGTTGAGGCTAATACGATTAGCCGATATGTTTTGGTTAATTAATATGATTAATTAGCTAATTACTCTGGCCATGGTATGAACTGGTTTGGGTCTTCGTCTCGAGCAATTCTTGCTGAAACGTTGATTACCGTGATTTGATCTCAGGCCACCGAGCTGTTGCTAATTGGATTAGTGCCTTTACTGCTCGGGGTGCACTGCCCGGTTGCCAGGTCGCTGCTCAGCAGCACTCGGTGCCAGCCCGGCAGTGCTCGGCGCTGCTTGACGCGGCTAGGCGATGCCCGTATGCATGCTATGTTGGTGTGGGCTTGCACATATGATGTGTGGCTTTCATATATGGCTTGTAGACATGCATGTTTGTGTTCGGACAGATCGATAACGAGCAAATTGTTATTCGAGTGACTTGATATTGTTCAGCATTACTCAAAATTACTCGGCGCTACCTAGAATGCTTGGTAACGAGCAATTTGTTGCTCGGGTTACTTGCTGTTGTTCGGTAGTGTGCCGGTAATAGTCGACACTGGTCGGCGCTGCCTAAACTACTTGGTGACGAGTAAATTGTTGCTCGGGTCACTCGATGTTGTTCGGCGGTGCCTGGCACTGCTCGACGCTACTCGGCTTTGCTTGAAGAACTTGAGTTGGTCGCGGGCTGCTCGACGCAGCTTAGCACTACTCGGTTCTACTTGCAGGAGCTCGAGTTGGTCGGAAAGCCCTGCCGTACGCTGGGATACGGATCCCGACCAATGGTATAGCCACGCCATAAATGGCTCATGGAGTTGGAGTACCACTTCGGCATCAGATGCCTCGAGCGCTGGTTGCCTGGTGAGTTTCCCCTACTTCCATGTTGCCTCGGTAGTTGGTTGGGGCTGCACGACTAATGGGTAAAATTGTGAATATGATTCATAGTTCGAACCTTGCTGACTGATTAATCCATTAGTAGGCTAATTTGCTAATGAAATATTCATTGGGACAATATGATTGGCTCGGAGTGAGTTAATATGATTAATTCCTTGGAATTATTCATGGGCAAAAGTTGTGAATACGATTCACTGTGGAAAATTGTTTCCACCAAACAAATTATTTATGTGCCTTTTCATAATTGTTATGTATTCACTTTATCTTGTAGAATTTGATTCTATGCAGATGTATGTGAATAGTTTGATCCTCGTGTATATGATGCATGTGTGGGATCTTACTAAGGCTTATATATTAATTTGTTATACTTGAGTAAAATCAAGTAGATGGCCCGGTGGACAGGAATGGGCGTATAGTGATAATGATCACAGTGATAATGATCACCGCGTCTTGGGCTATACCGTACAGATTAATAGTGTATTTTCTGTGATGGTTTTCCTACTCAGCTATTCTTAACAGAATAGATTTCCCTCGGAAAAATTAAGAGTTTGCCCTTTTCCAATAGCTGCACCCATTAAGGTATTGTACGTTAATTGGTAGTTTCCGCATACAGTAGGGTGCCATTAATTTCCTTGATCAATGGGTGAAGTCAGACTTCACTGCATAGTGTTGGTTTTACTTGACGAAGCTATCAAAACGGTTTTGGGCTTCGGGGCAGGCGTGTTGGTGCTGTGCATTGGCGTATGCCACCCAACAAACAAGAGTCACATACGATGTGATTGGCAAGGGGTTGCCTACCTATGTCACTTAGTTCTAGAAGTCGCCTCCGCGCACTAGATCTTTGACTGACTATGGATCTTGTCCTACTACAAGTCATTAGAGGGAATGTGACTTGAGTGGGAGTATCTTCGTTAATTTGTTAAAGGAGGTACGCAACATAAACATAGTTTAATATTTGTTGATATACTTGATGCTTTATTTTTGAGCTATATCTTTGATTAGTGAATCTTGATATATCTATGGTGATTGATATCGTTTTTGAGAATTGTTCCTTAGTTATTATGGAATATTTGTTCTAAAAGTAGTACCTTGATGAACCAGCTTGAAATGCAACCTGTAATTGAAGTGTTTACTAGAAGCACTATAATGATTTTCTTTGTGCTTATTATCTCTTTCTTATCATCATGAAATCTGAGCTATTGTTGCGGGAGGAAATATGAATGTCTGCAATATGATTATGGATTTGGTGGATATGTTTGAGAACCAAATAAAGGGCTAAAGGATTTGATCCCTAAGTCATTGTTTGCATGCAGATTAGCACAAAAGAAAATTTGGTCAGTCGTCATATGTGATCAATATGATTGATTGTTTAGGTATTGAAAAATATGGTTTTCCATTTAGCTATTGATGTGACTTTCGATTGCTCTTCATAATGATGAATTGCTTGGAGAAATCATTGACCGAGATGCGTATATGCATATTAGAATAAGACAGCATTAAGATTAGCTTTATCATATGATGATGGTTCGAAAGACTGGTCGACTTGTGAAGGTGGCCGAGTCATGAGTGAATGGGAAAGGTCGAGTTGGACCTGAGTACTAATCCAGACTTGCGAAGTCAAAGATTGGCGCTACCTTGACACCGCAGGATAGGATTCTGGATTAATAGCATGGGTATAAAAGTTGTCTCGTTTGACGTTGACAAACTTTTAAGGGCCTAATCCGAAGGATCACAGTCGGAATTAAATAATTGTTATTATATTCCGGGCATAAGCAAGTTTAATATTTTGCTTCTTTTAAGTGGGAGATTGATTTGGTTTATGGGCATGCTCCATTAGTGAATGGATGTGTGTTATTAATCATAAGGACTTACGATGTCATTATGTTTCATTATCCATGTTATGGTACACTTTAGAAATGTTTGTGCTCATTTAAAGGTTTCATCTAGTTATAAAGAAACAACCATATATGACATGGATCGGAAGGTGTTCCGTGCTGTTTTATCGATGTTTCGAACGTGGGGCATGTGTAAGACGTCTGACGTCTGATAAACTCACGCTCGACTAAGATAAATGTTTCTTTGTGAAGTGCAAAGTGTTTGCATATAAGGAATGGTATGAGCTGCGAAATGTTTGTTGCTCGGAATGGTTTTATTCTAGAGAAATTGTTTCTTCTAAAATTTTTAGTGGGAGCATGGTGTGACTCGGAGTCATTCGGGTATCATTGGAAAGTGTTTCAGTTCCTACTAAATCTTTCACATTGCGTACAAGTTGTTGCATGTTTTATGAAATAACCAACCCTTCATTGGTCCTAAAGCCAAATTAGACACTTATATGATAGGGAAGACAATTGTTGTCGGACTGTTATGAGCTTAAGACTTATATTGAAGCATGATGGGCCTATACTCTGGAAGATGAATTTAAGACAAGCTATGTGTGACAATTAAGTTTTAAACTTGATTGGTCCACTTGGTGCTGTCTGGATTCACCTAGCAACTGCTGCATATTCGATATGCTATATGAATATCAAAACGGATCTCTCTGGATGAGACCTAAGTGAGAATGTGTTTTGACACGGTCTCAAGTTTTGACGATTCATAAAGTGCTAAAGCTTGAAGGTTTTTGTACAAACATCTCAGAGATAAATATTTGTTTTGATGTGTAGTCAAATTGTTTGGCTAGTTCATCAAGGGCTAGTGGGAGAGTACTGATTTTCTTGATCTTAAATATGTATGTGATATAGTTGATCAGAAATAATATTCCGTAAATCTACCTTGTATTGATTAAGAAATTGTTCTTATGAAAGACTTTAGGATAGATTTGAAATTTTGGCATAAGGGTCTATAGGGATAGATCAGAAATGCTAATTGGATTAGACCTATGTGTTGACATAGTGTTGAATGGGTCAGCCGGGAATTGTTCCCATGTATGTCACATTAGAGAGCAAGATTCAGTATTTGATACTCGATGAGCTTGATAAATTGCCAAAAGAAGGGTTTTATGCCCTATGCATTAAGGAGAATGTCATCGGATATGTAGATATCAATCTAATTCGGGTGAAAGTCACTGGATGTTGAGAAGCATTCTAAAATACTTGTGAAGTATAAAGAATGTGCACTTTGGGAATGGTAGTCTGTAATGGTTACATCGCGTACTACATCCAAATCATTATTTAACGGGGGTTCAAAAGCTGAAACTATTTCAGTTTAGACAAATATTACCACAACCTTTGTGAAAGACGCACATGGGTACCGTATATTAGATATCTGGTTGATAAGCTCTGGTGCACGTGGATAAAATATAAGTAATAAGCCGACTAGGCAGTTTTGGAGATGACTGTATCACTTCTATGTTTATGATGGACAATTGTTATCCTAGTTCTTTGACTAACATCATCGGTATCGATCAACAAGACTTATTCGCGGAACTCTTTTACTATATGATGTTATTCTAAAGAAGTCCCTAATCTTATATTATAAGTTGAACAATTATGATTCAAAGATCAACATATGTATTGATTGATGATCATGTTCTCGAATCATAGATATGGAGATATCAAATCAATAATGTGAACGCATGTTAGAAAACATGGGTGGTTGGACAGACCCGCATTGAGATGCTGCAAGATTTGTTATAATCTTTCGTGTCATCAGTTGAATTGTCATATAATGACTGTGGGATCCTTTGACCTGAGATCGCCATTGAGTCCCAACATGCGTAGTTGTATACTTTGGGGCTATCAAACGCTCTCCGTAACATGGGGTTATAAAGGTAGCTTTCGGGTATGCCATGAAACATGGACGTGGGGTGTGAGCGGTCAACATGGGATTTGCCCCTTCTTTATAACAGGAGAGATATCTCTGGGCCCCTCGAGGTATTGGATTTGGAAAGTGTATGGCCATACCATGATTAAAGAGTTAATCATACGAAATCCAGTACTTGATCGAGAGAATGGCCGAGCTATCACAAGGGTGACACGTTTCTTGCCTTGAGCTTGGCTGGTATCGTGTGGCAAAGGGATCAGCACTTTAACGCTATTTGGTTCGTTAGAATTGATCTTCGCGTGTATTCAGGGGTCGGTACATTTTGCTAGAGGCCGCTACCGATCTGTGACTAGAAATTTATTTATGGGTCACTACTGTCTACATACGAACCTATTGAGTCATACACTTAAGGGGTTGGAGTCATCATTTGCATAATTGTCTATTGTGCAAGTGGGAGATTGAAGGAATTATATGCCCAATTGACAATCATATGCCACATTAGATGTGAGCTAATGATATGTGGGACCACGTATGACGTGGGCTACATGGACCATGTGAGACATGGGCCATGGACCAGGTTAGGGCCTCCAGTGTAGAGGGCCCACGGTGGGAATATATAAAGGAGGCAGTGGAGAGGCGCGAGTATGCCCTAAGGAAATTAGGCTTTCCCTCTCCAGCAAAGCCTAGCCGTCATCTCTCTCGCCTACGCACGGTGCTAGCACGCTGTCGTGGCCGGATTTCGATCATCGGATGTGTGTATTCCTGTAGGGGCGCAACACTTGAGGCGCTGGCTTGATCAACCGCAAGACGAACCGGTGAAGACGACATGATCTGCTCGCGTCGAGAATCTGTTCGCGTCCTTGTTTCATGAATTCCCGTTGATCCAGAAGGAATTTAATAATGGGGCTGGATGCGTTGGAAAGCACTCGTCGAGGGCTTGTCCGTAGTATCCAAGATCGTCAAAAATGGACTCCGAACGAGGCCGGGGCGTCCGTTTGAAGACAGGCTGCGCGGGGAGGTCGCGAATCTCGGCAAGCACGCGGAGCACGTCAACAACCTCCACGGCGCGGGGATCTGCCACGACCCACCTTGTGGGATGTTGAGGACCAGCGAGGAGAAGTCGATTGGATCGCCATGAATGACTACTTCCGTATGACTACGCGCATATCGATTGAACCGGCTTCATCGAACCGTCTTCCGCTGCACTACGCGTCGTAGGTCTCGGCGGTAGAATTTTGATTCTGTGCTAGCGTAGCGCCCGCGTTTCCCTTCAGGTACCACATGGGCCGTGCTTCATAAATTTGGAGACAACTTCACAACCTATAGGTTGAATAGATGGGTCAGGTAATTGAGCCGATATAATGGCATCTATTTTATCAACATCAATAGGCCTATCTTTTTTGAGCCATAAAATGATATGAGCATACGGAAGACCTCTCTTTTGAAACTCAATTGTGTACACAACTGCAATAAAGATCGTTAAGGTGGGTAAGAAATCGCGTGGAGTCAAAACATGATTGACAATATCTAGTCGTTATATCGATGGGTGTTGCTTCATTTCAGAAACATGATTGTATTGCCGCTGGGTGTTGCTCGCTTGCCGCTATTTCTGGCCAGGAAGCATTGGATGTAAAGGTGATAAATAAATCTGGGCAACCAAACCTACGACAAAGAGCAACACAATCTTGAAAGTTTTGATAATAGTATCGTGGGCTTCCAGTGCATGAAGATGGTAAAATAATCCTCTGACCTACAGATGAAGCTTCAGTGATACCTCTATTGACCGTTTCAACCAAAGATTTTAAATTGTCCAGTCCTGTACTTGAGTTGGAATGAATTATTTCTATAGTATCTCAAACGACTATCGTCCACACAACAGAATGCATCAACCAGATACGCTTGGGTGAGCTTCTTGCATCTTAGTGGAGTGTTAAAGTCATCATCTCTATCATGCAACCTATATGCATAATATTCCAACATGGTGACATTTCTTCGTTTCAAACCTTGGGAGCGAGGAGAGGTGTGATACCTTAGTTTTTCATGGAACCCATCTTCTCCATGAGGGAACAAAAGAGGATATTGCATCGCCATAAATTTGCAGTGGGTTTCCTTAACCCTTTGTAAATGATTTGTATGATCCTCCACAATCAAGTCACGACCCTGATCAAAAGCTCCTAGATCATTTACAACCAATCCAACCACCTCTTATGTGACAGGAGCACTATAAATATTGCCATGTTGATTGGGCACAGCAAATAATTTGATAGAATAGCTATCACTGAGTCCATCAGATAACCTGTCACGGGCAGTACGGAACACCTGCACAATTGGATTGTGGTGATCAAGCATGGCTGTGAAAGCTGCAACAATAGCCTCATTTGCTTGGAAGTCCCCTTGACTATGGGAAGCAACTGATATTCTGTTTTTTATCTCGTTGTCACTATCGAAAATGTATAGCTGACAATACTCAGGCCTTGAATCTTGTGCTGGAATCAATGATCCTATTTGATGGCATAATTGACCACTGATCTTGAAAACATAAGGCCCACGACCGTCGTTGATAGAAGTGATGATATTGACACCCATAGAGGTCAATGCATACATGGAGTTGTAATGCCTTATAAACTCATAGAAGTGTCTTGATAATCTAATATTGACTCCAACCAAAAGGACATAAAGAGGTTCTGGAGGTGGTCTATATGGAGGTAGAATAATACTCCCTCCCTTGCAACATTTGTTGTATATAGGTGATCCAACTCGGCCACGACCATGTACACGCTCCTCATACCAAAAGCGGGCACCGCATTATGGGCATATATGGTTAGGACCCCCAAGATAAAAAGGCGCATAAATAGAACCTAATATGAAATAAAAAATAAAGCATGAGTATTGGGCATGCAAAGCAAACAACAGTATCAAAAAGGCAAATATCCTTTTTTAGGCAGCATAGCTTTAGCAATGTCACCATTTAGAAGGGACCATAGGGTAGGGGATCTGTGCACGATTGTATAGCGGGGAATGTTTCAGCGGTGTTTCCATTGAGAATAGTTATAGAACAACGGATTTGGAATAAATATGAACCATGAAACTGTTGAGACCATCACAAAGTAAGAAGCGTCAGAACGATGTTGATAGGGATTGGTCAAGTAGTATTTTTAGACTACTGATGCACAGAGATAATCCCTGGCATAAACTACATGAACGATGAAGCACAAAAAAATATGGTAACTTACGGTGGTGTCGGTTGGCCTTTTGCTGTGGACCACCTTTTGCTCTGGCAAGGTCGATGGATGCCTTATGCTTTCTGCGTGCCTCCGCAGGAATAGATGAGGCTATTGGTGAGAAATTCTCTTTGTAGATAAAAAAACAAAATTCAGTAAAGGAAGCAACAAATTAATGTTCTATGACGTGAAAAAATAGGTAGATCAAACATGATGTAAGGGCACAACTGATGCACCGAGTGCTTGGAAGTTTAATTAGCAATAGCTTATTTGTAGAGTATAGCAACAAACATATGATTTCGGAAGTTCCATAGAAGGCAGAAATGGTTGGATCTGTATGACATGGGAAAAATAGATAGAGCACAACCGACGTAATAAGCAGCCGAAAGTTTAATTAACAATAGACTATTGACTATAACAACACACCTAATGCCTCTATAAGGTACATAGAAACCTTTCGCTTCGCGTGTGGCGTGGCAATAGTGGTTGGGGCTACAGGCAACAAAGACATGAAGCGTAAGCAAAAATGTCACCGTAACAACCCGTGTAGCATAAACAACACGTACTAATATTAGGAATTGAAAGGATGCAATCACCAGGAAGCATGTTATCTTCGGATGGCATGGACGAAGATGGCATAGATGACCACCAGGCGAAATTACAGAAAGTTGACGCCTAACTAATCGGCGTGATGGGAGGAAGAAATATGAGCTCAAATTTTCTTGTTCTACGGGACCATCAGGTGTGATAGATTGGGCATACTGCTGACCAGTGGTGATACCTACAAAATTAGACAAAAACCAAAATCAGAAAATCTCGGCATGAAAACAGAAAGAAGGCACATTAAAAAATCAACCATGAAAATATTATGGCATCAAAAGTAACTGACCAATGCGTGAACGGCCTATACGAAGAGGGCTCTGTCCATGATCTGGTGGGCTGGTTGCTATCTGTTTTTTGGGCAAAGCTTCCATCAATGATGCGAGCAGTATGAACCTTTATACGCTAACACAATCGCTGCCTTCACAATTTGACAACAGGTAGCACCAATGTAAACATTAAAACTTGCAAGTCACTAATCATTAAAATAAAGCAGAAGCCTAAGTTTTAAAAATAAAAATAGTTGCAAAATCATAAACAAATCTTAGTTACACATAATAAATTGAAGCTTTCCTCGGTTGGACAGAAGTAAACTAAAAAAAGGCAAGCATACCAATAGCAACGATTACTTGTAGGCGAGTGATGGCGAGCAGAAGGGCCGAGATGGTCGATGGATGAGGCCCTTAGAGGCAGCAGCAAAACCGAGCGGAGGCGGCAACAGCTGGCAACTCAGGCACGGCGCGAGAGGAGAGGTGGGAGCCATCGCGGGAAGAGGAGGCGAGGAGAGCAGCAAGGCTGGTGGGAAACGGGTAGGCGGGAGGCTTGGAACAGCAGTGGAAAGGAAGAATTTTGAATGGGGAATTAGGGACTGAAGGATTAGAGCTTTGGGGATTTTGGGAGGATTACCGAAGGTTGAAGATAAAGCAGGAAGGTAGAATACGCAAGGTGGAAGACCAAGCAGGGACCAAGCAGGTGCCCCTTAGGCGGAGGATGGACGGCCAGGATGCATGTGAACTGTAGGATGAACAGTGGAACAGTACCAAGTACGTGTCCGATTTTATAGATATGGATGGATGCCATACCTGTTGGATATTGTTGTTTTTTCTCGTACACAAACGTACACATAGACACGGCGACGCTGCGCTGGATACGAATTCAGTTCCCGGTCGTTTTATGTTATAACCATGGGTGATTTACGGATTAGAAGATCATCCCAAATCCCAAAAGTATTGCCGGCAAATATAGGCTAGGCTATATATATGAAACCCCTTGTACAAAACAGCGATCTATTAATAAAGATTATTTTGCCTGGCTTTCCGTTCTCTATATTTGTGTCTCCTATTATTTTGATTGTTTTTGCGCGTGTGTGACGACTGTTTTAAAATACGTTATCAGCATGAATCGCTCTTAGATTTGTTACCAACGGTATGTCGCTATCGCAAACAGATCTATTATTGTCGATCTAGTAAATAGTTGTTCTTGGTTTCAATCAAATAATTTTTCTTTTAATTGCTAGTACATTGATTCATCACCTGTAGCCAAACTCGACTACGTCGGTCACCGACGTTCTATAGATGGCCATGCCGCAGCGCAAGGCCCTATGCCATGCACGTGCGTGCCTCCATGTCCCGGCTCGGCCCGGCCCTCGCGCCGTCTGGCACGGCCTCACCAAGGCTACTGGCATCGCCGGGATGCCTCTACCGCGCCAGCCTACTAGGGCAGGAGCCGCCGCCACCCAACCGGCGGTTATGGTGGAGCCCTAGCCGCCTGGGAGGAGTGGCGCGGTGCGCCTGCTGGGCCGACCTGATGTGGGCCGAAAAACAATTGGGGCAGGGGAGAAAATAGGACAAATAAAAAGGACAAATCGGGCCCTGTGTGGGCCGAATTAATGAAATTATGTAGATTTTGGATTTTTTAGTTTCGTGAGAATTAAATCCTGTAGATTCAATATTTGTTGGTAATTTATTGCCCTGATTAATAGTAAATTCACTTTTTTGCATTTATCTGTAATTGACGAGTGTAACTTTTATTTTTGCAAATTAATTGTGGATTATTTATTCATCATTATGCAATACTCTTTTTAGACTCGTAGTTTTATTTAATACTACAAATTGGTGAATTGTTATCTTTTATCGCAAATACACATGTTATATTTGCCGAAATAAATATGTGCATAACAATGTAGGATATGTCCGACATCAATAAGCGGGAATTTGCCCTACTCGCTGTCGATGGTAGCAACTACCTAACTTGGGATATGTATCTCAAGATCAACTTGAGTGCCCGCGCCCTTGGTGCTACCATTGTCCCTTCTGCAGACGGGCGTACCTGCTATCCCTGAGATGATCAAGTACTCGACTTTACATTTTATGCGACACCATCTTCACCTGGACCTGAAAACTGAGTATATGATGGAGGACAGTCCTCTGACCCTGTGGACCTCCCTAAAGGAGCGCTACAACCAGCATGTAAACATTCAGAAGCTCAGAGAGAATGGTCGGAACTACGGTTCCAAGATTTTAAAACTGTGGCCGGTTATAACTCTGCTATCCACAAGGTCACCTCCAAATTGAAGTTTTGCGAGAAAGAGATGTCGCAGGAGGAGATGATCAATAAGACCTTGTGACCTTATGCATCTTCCACCCTTCGATGATGATACTCCAGCAGCAGTATCGTCAGCGCAAGTTCACTAAACATTCTGACCTTATAATGACTCTGCTGTACATGGTGAAGCATAATGAGATTCTCATGAAGAATCACTCAGTCTGTCCCACGGAGACCAAGGGTGCGTCTGAAGCGCACGCCAATATGCTCAGAGTTCCTTTAGCGGTAGGCACCGCCAGATGAGAAAAGGGAAGAAGGGCCAAGGCAACCGCCTCGGTGTGCAAAAGAAAATTGAAAAGGGAAAGAAAAGTCAGAAAGGCAAAGGGGAAGTCCAGCAGAAACTCCTTGAAAATAAGTCGCATCAAGCCTCACTACCGTGTTACCGTTGTGGTAGCAAGGGCCATTGGTCGCGGACTTGCCGAACCCGAAAGCACCTTGTTGAGCTGTACCAGCAGTACGTCAACAAAGATAGCGAGAAAAAGAAACTGAAGTTCGAGGTCACGTTGTTCAGCTAGAAGTTTCTCATTTTGAGGAGAAGAGCGACGATAAGATGGTCGTTGATAGATCGAAGCAAGAGGCCAATGCATCCGACAATGAGGACAACCTCCTTGGCATGGAGCTCGAAGATGCATACGGTGATATGCACTAAGTTATCTATGTTGGGCATTATCTTTACTATATAGTCAGTGTGTTTTGCTTGGTTTTTAGAGAACACTTTACCGTCATGTTGAGCTAAACTGTTTAATTCTATGTCTTTGTAAGTCCCTATAGGAGCTCACTCTGTCATGAGATGGTTTAATCACTTTCCTTATTTATTATGTTGTTGGCCTTTAATTTAAGTTTGTGATTGTTAAAGATTATATCTTAATTGGTTGTATGATATACTCGTATGATATAGAATTTGCTAACTTGGCTCTAATGGAGTAAGGCTCTGTCTAGTAGACCGTTGCACCACTAATACGATATTTAGGGAGATGAAATATTTCCAAAATCTTCAGAAGAGGGATGGGGTATAATTACAATTACCAGAAGCAATGCTAGGATTGTTGGCTCCGGTCGAGCTACAATCTCCCCATGGGTACAACCATCACGATCGAGGATGCATTGTTGTATCCGGAATCAACTCGTACCCTCCTAAGCTTTAAAGACATTCGCATGAATGACTTCAATGTTGAGACCGATCATGATGGCGGGGCAGAATTCCTACTTATGATGGTAAAAGATGAATGTAATAAGTGTGTAGTTGAGACACTTCCTTCCATTTCGTCTGGACTATATTATACTTATATGAAGCCCTCTCCTCAAATTGCTATGGGATCTGAATTACCAACCCTAGACCCCTATTAGATCTGGCACGATCATCTAGGGCATCCTGGTCTGAGTATGACGATAAGGATAGTTCACAATTTTGTTGACCATACCCTGAAGGTATCGAAATTCCCGAAACCCGAAGCTTCCATGTGCCCCGCATGTGTCAAAGGGAAGTTGATCATTAGACCCTTTCACCTCAAAGTCCAAGATGAGTCACTGAATTTCCTGGAGAGAATTTAAGGTGATATCTGTGGACCGATTCTGCCTGTTTCTAGCCCGTTTAGATATTTTATGGTACTCTTAGGTGCCTCTACTAGATGGCCCTATGTTTGCCTCCTGTCTAAAAGGAACATGATTTTGCTAGATTATTGCCCAAATTGCTAAATTGCAGGTCGACTTTCCTAAAATAAGAATTAAGTACATTAGGTTGGACAATGCCGCGGAATTCAGTTCGCGTGCCATTAATAATTATTGTATGGCCATGGGCATAACTATAGAGTACTCTGTACCGCATGTGCACACCCAAAATGGCTTGGCAGAGTCACTAATAAAGAGGATTAACTTATTTGCGAGACCTTTACTACAGAATTGTAAACTCCCAACCTGTTGTTGGGGTAATGTGGCCTTGCATGTCACAGAATTAATTAAACTCAGACCAACTGCATACCATAAAACCTCCCCTATCGAGTTAGTACGTGGGAAACAACCTTATATTTCCCATTTGTGTAAGTTTGGCTGTACAGTGTACGTGTCAATCTCACCACCACAGCGGACCTCCATGGGTCCCCACCGGAAGCTGGGGGTCCATGTCAAATTTGATACTCCGTCCATTATAAAATATCTCAAGCCTATGACAGGTGTCCTGCATAAGGCGATGTTCGCTGATTGTATTTTTGATGAGGGCAATTTTCCAGCATTAGGGGGAGAGATGTACCACCATAAAGAATGCCGGGAACTAGATTGGAATGTCTCTGTCATCCAATCCCTAGACCCATGCATAAAAGATATTGAACTCGATGTTCAGCGGATAATTAATTTGCAACAAATTGCAAATAGACTGCCAGATACTTTCACCAACTATAAAGGTGTAACAAAATCGCATATACCAGCAGTAAATGCACAGAAAAAAGTGGAGGTACCCCAACAGATCACTCAAATCCCTCTTACTAGAAAGAGGGGGAGATATCGGGCTGCATGTGATTCTAGCTCGCGAAGACGTCCGCAAAAGTAAAGAATTGATGCAGGCTCATTACCCTTGTAGGGAGAGATAGATCGACCTCATGTCGAGAAAGACCACCTAGAAGGTGGTAGCCACCCAGGAGGTGGCGGACCCAGTGACCATACGAGCGCACACTCAGGCCCTAGGAGATCGGAAGGCTCTGACCCTATCGTGTTGGGAAATCACAAAAAGATAGAGGATTTGAATTAGGAAATTTCCATGAACTATAGTTGTTCAGGAAAGTTATATAAAAGAAAGTACACTGTTGTTGACACGTATTTTTCCTCGAAAATTGCTAAATAACTGGAATTAAACCGATAACCTAAGACCATGGCAGAAGTGCCAGAAGCACTCCGACTGGGCTAAATGGAAAGAAACAATTGAGGCCGAACTGCGCTCGCTAAATAAGAGAAAAATGTTTGTCCCTATAGAGCCAACTTCTTCCAAGATATTCTTAGTAGGAGCTAAATGGGTGTTCATCCGGAAGCGGGATGAAAATCCTCAGGTGGTGAGATATAAGGCAAGGCTTGCACAAGGGTTCAAGCAAGACCCAGTATTGATTATGATGCGACCTACTCTCCGGTCATGAGTGAAATTACCTTCCAGTATTTAATATCCCTGGCAGGAACCATGAATTTAAAAATATAGTTAATGAATGTGGTGACAGCATATTTATATGTGTCATTAGATTCGAAGATTTATATTAGAGTCCGTGAAGTAATAAAAATCCTGAATCAAGAAGATAGAAATTTGTATAGCGTCAAGTTGAGAAAATCGCTATATGGGCTAAAACAGTTGGGTAGGATGTGGTACAACCGACTGAGTGAGTTCCTCCTAAGAAAGGATACACGAATAATGATGATTGTCCCTACGTGTTTATAAAGAAATCCTCGAATGGATTTTATATTATTTCTGTCTATTTTGATGATTTGAATACCATCGGGACAACAGAGGACATTGGTGAAGCTAGTGCTCACCTAGTGACGGAGTTTGAAATGAAAGATTTGGGTAAAACAAAATTTTGCTTAGGCCTGCAGCTTGAGAATTTGTTAGGAGGAATTTTTGTGCATTAAACTATCTATACGCAGAAGGTACTAGAGAAATTTAATATAAGTAAAGCGTATCCCCTAAAAACCCCCATGGTGGTCAGGTCTCTTGAAGTGGACAATGATTCTTTTAGACTTAAGGCAGAGATTGAGGAATTATTGGGACTAGAAGTTCCCTACCTTAGTTCCATTGGTGCACTAATGTATCTAGCCAATTATATTAGGCCTGATATTGCTTTTGCGGAAAATTTGTTGGCTAGATATAGCGCGGCTCCAACCAGAAGACATTGGGTCGGCGTTAAAACTGTATTTAGGTACCTGCAAGTACGCAGGGTCTTGGGTTGTTTTATGAGAGGAACGAGCCCAATATCATGGTGGGATACACAGATGCTGGATACATGTCTGACCTGCATACAGCTTAGTCTCAGACTAGATTGGTTTAATTGTATGGTGGTATCGCGATTTCATGGAAATCATGTAAGCAAACACTTTTGGCCACATCCACCAACCACTCTGAGCTAATAACATTGTATGAAGCTGCACGTGAGTGCATATGGCTGAGAAGAATGGTATATCACATCTAGAAGTCATGTGGTATTAATACCATTGATACCCCTACTGTTATTTATGAAGATAATGTTGTCTGCATATTACAAATGAAAACAGGCTATATTAAGAGTAATATCACGAAGCATATTGCTGCTAAATTGTTCTATCCTCACGAGCTCCAGCAGAGTGGTGAAGCTGATATAGTTCAAGTGAAGTCGTGTGATAATCTGACAGATTTTTTATTAAGGCGTTGCCTACCTCGACATTCCGTAAATGTGTCCATGGGATAGAAATGAGGCGATTCCACGAGTTGCAAAATTCAGTGGGAGAATCCCTGAACAATAGCATGTAATGATTCAGAAGATCTAGTATTGCACTCTTTTCCTTTACATGAGTTTTTCTAAAGTTTTTCATAATAAGGTTTTTAATGAGGCAATATCGCAATGTGGCATGCGTGTGCGATGTACTCTTTTCTCCAATCCTTTTTTTGCCACTGGGTTTTTGGATGAAGTTTTTGATGAGGCATTGGCATATCGCGGTTTAGCCTGGGGAGCGTTATAACCCTAGGTGATTTACGGGCTGGAAGCCCATCCCAAACCCTAGGGGTTTTATGGACAAAACCAAATGTAGGCTAGGCTATATATATATATGAAACCCCTTGTACACAAGAAAGATATATCAATAAAAATTATTGTGTTTGGCTTTTCTCTCTCTAGATCTGTGTCTCCTGTTATTGTAATTGTGTTTGCGTGTATGCGACGACTGTTTTACAACAGTTCCAACTGTAGAGCGTCGGTATCGTAATTTGTCCATCGTTAATCACTCGTCATTCTGTCAAACGAAAAACTATAGCGCATGTGCATTAAAACTATTCGTTCTAACGGTCAAAAAGTATCAAATCTGATAGTTGTATGTAGGCCACAACTCATATGTGAATGCATTAAATAGTCATGCAAACATTTTTTCCGGTCTTCTTCATCGTGTTTTTTGAATGGATGCTTGGATTAACTACAGGCTTTTGTCAGTGTGTTTCTTTTATTTTTATGAATAAAACAGACCGAACATGATATAAAAAATACTTTGTATCATCAAAAACCATAATGTCAATGGAAACTTACGATAATGTATCTGAAAAATAACTATAATCCGACTATCCAAGTCATAATAACTTATAGATTTATTATGAATAGAATAATCGAATTAAGTTATTTTTCATATACATTATCACAACTTTCATTGACATTATAGTTTTTTGTACGTATGTTAATATTTGCTAACCTATTAAGTTACTGGGACGAATAATCGGACAATAGTTATTTTTCACATACATTATCGCAAACTTCCATTGACATTATACAGTTTTTATACTGAAAAAATATCAAGTTCGGTCTTATTTTGTTCATAAAATTACAAAGAACATAATGGTGAGAAATGTTCACCAATTTGAGCTTCCATTAAAAAATACAAAGAGAAAATAATAATAGAAATGTTCCCATGGCTATTTAATTTATTCACACATGAGTTGCGGGCTACACGCAACTACTAGATTTAATAGTTTTTGGCCGTTAATTTGATAGTCTACGGAAGCGTGTAGGGTTAACAGTAGAATAATTACGAGCATGTGCCAACCACGCTGTGTTTATGGGTGTAGTATCAACCCCCCTCCAATTTTTTTGAAACGATTATCAAAGGGTTTTGTTGATGATGACATCAAGTAAGCTCAAATGGATTCATTTCAGAGCATCTAGGCTCATATTATGAGTTTTTCTCCTGATGGTGCGGCATCAAGTTAAAAAACAATATTGAGGAAATTTTTACTAGTTTAGGCTTGGGAGTAGTATCAAGCCTGTAGTTAGGTTTTATTATTTCTTTGATGTACTATTAAGAGGGGTTTCACATTATTACTCCATTGGATAATAATTCTCTCAATCATATGAAAATAACTTAGAGCAATCAAAATCTAATCTTTTAGCCATATACCTTTCCAGAGAGTTTTGAGTTAACGCCGGAAAAGCATTTATTCCCTGTTTTTGGTCTGGTGTTTCGCCAGAGAAATCAAGGTTAACGATGGGCAGGCTATTACTTAATATCTTTTTGTATTCGGCGGTATTCTAGTTTACGCCGGATAGTCTATTGCAAACCAATTACCTGTGAATTAGCGCAAAGACAAATCTTAGTTCACGCCGGAAATCCGTTGCGTGAAGGTTTAATACTAAAACTCTGTCCGTCGCAAACGTGTTTTCTTTGTCTCATTTTTATGTCCGTTGAAATCCGTCCGTTGCTAAATCAACTTAGAAAGTTCTTTTGCAAAAGTATTTTTGTCGGGGGTTAGATCACGGCCCATTGCCATGGCCCACTCCCTGACGGCCTAATCGAACAGCCTACTAGGGCCCAGTCCTCTGGAAGGTTCTATCTGGCACATATGCATCCTGCCGAACTGCTTCCTGGCTGGCATGGTGCGTAATGGCCAAGAATCGTGTTTGAGTCCGTCTCGAACAAGAGTTCTGCACGGCTACGTGAAGACCCGGATGTGGTTTCCCGGGTTGGAGTAGGAGTCGTGATCCCCAAGACATGGAGTCTACCTTATCTACCGTGGGATGTATTTGGCATGGTACGAGTTTGTTACGTATTCATAGTTAGCCCGGCCCGATTCTCCTCAGGTAGGTCGGTTGTTCACCACTATATAAACAAGGGCCCTACGGCGTGTTTAGGGGTCAAGCCATCATCTGATTAGCGCATCTGAGCTTCGCATCATAGCATATTGCTTCCTGTACACCCATAATCTCACCGAGACTTGTTCATCTCGTCGAGCCACCTCTTGTATTCATCTTTGATATATAAGAAAGGCTGGACGTAGGGCTATTATCTCTCCCGAGAGGCCTGAACCAGGATAAAAACCCCTGTCTCCCTGTTCGTCGTTGATTGCTGTTCAGCGTGTCTTCTATCTCCCCTTCCTAAGAACCTTAGTTGACTTGAGTCAATATCCCAACCGTCGACAGTTGGGGCCGTCCGTGGGGATCTAGCAGATCAAGCATGTCGAACTCCATTAGCGACCATGAATCTCTTCCTGAGGACTACGAATTAGAAGGGCAGGATGCCTCTTCCCCTGCCAGATCGGATCGGTCTTATCGACCTCGATCGATGTCCAGATCTGAGACATAAGTCTCCGGATATGTCCCGGAGACGGTCTTAGATCAAGCTCTCGTCATCGACGATGATTACGGAACCGACGGTCTATACGAAGGTTTGGATCTCTCGGATTCCAAGGCTATGTCGGTTGATTCTTCCTGTGGCGACACAGTGATGACACCGTCTAGCGCGCCAACGCACGGTCATCGCAGCATCAACATGGCCGGTGCAGGGACCTCAGGGGATCCTGCACGGGCCGCAGCGGCGGTGAGATCAGGCAGTCTAATTTTGCTCGGCACCAAGATGAGGCCATGCTACCTGCTCGCGATCAAGATGTTGTTCGCCGCAGTTTCGACGAGTCTATCAACCAAACCTTGGCGCAGATCCGCGACCAGCGCAAGCGACAGCGTCGTGACCCGCCTCGCGCGACTACGCCAAGACCCCCGGCAGAAGTTCAGCCTGCTCGGGTTGAATCCCCACATAACCGGACTCCAGTCGGGCAAGACGCGGATGTCTCGTGGATCTCGAACCCTAGATCGAGTCGGGAACGACCTGTGCCATGTCAGCGGTGCTCGAGATCCACCCAACCAGACCGACGCGCGCGATGGGCGACGCTGTACCTCCTACCTTGAGCGGTGGTCAAGGCCTTAAGTCCCTAGGTGAGGGCAACACCTCCTCGGCGGCCTTGATCGGCTGTCCGAGTGGATTCGGCGTGGCGTTCGATCGATCGCGTGACCCTCGTCACCGTCGAAGGACCACTGTCCACGAGTAAGTTACCCGTGGTCGTCGACGCTCGCCAAGTCCCCGTAGTCATCGCGACCACAGGGGCAAGCGTGCACGCGATGATCATGGACGATCCCCTCGCGAGGAGCGCGTTGTCGCGACCACGAGGAAGGAGCGTGGAGGCTTATCATGGAGAGAGTTCCTCCAGGCAGAAACCTCCCGCTCAGCTAGAGTCCCCCCGACCAACAGGACCAACGTCTTTTCAAGGCTAGGCTCTGCTGGGGAAGGTGGCCGGTCTTATGCCTTGGGCTGTAGGGCTTTTTCTGACGAGCTTCGTGCCGTCCGGTGGCCCTCGAAGTTCAAGCCCGGTCAAATGGAGAGGTACAATGGGACTCAAAACCCAGAGGAATTCCTTTCCATCTACGCTACGGCCATCATGGCGGTCGGGGGTGACGAGCTCGTCATGGCTAATTACCTCCCGACTGTCCTTGAGGGTGCTGCTCGGACGTGGCTGTTCAATCAGCAAGAGGGTTCCATCAGCTCTTGGAACCAGCTTTGTGACGCTCTGATTGCCAATTTCCAGAGCTGTTACGTGCGTCTGGGCAAGGAGGATGATCTGCACCAGATGATCCAGATGAACGGGGAGAACCTCCACAACTTCGTGAAGCGTTTCATCAAGATTCGCAACACGATCCCGAACATCTTGGACGAATGTGTTGTCCGCGCCTTCAAAAACGGAGTCCGCGACGAGCGACTCACCCAGAATCTCGAGATCAATGAAACCTGGACCGCTAACGACCTGTTCAAGGCGGCTGATCGCTATGCCAATGCGGCAGAGCGCGTTCAGTATAAAAAGGCGTTTGATAAGGGCGAGCTGCCCGTCCAGCCTGGTGTGGAGGAAAAGAAGAAGAGCAGCAACAATCCTGGTGACAAGAAGTCCCAGAAGAAAAAGAAGGGTGATGCGAACAACACCGTCGCCGGTATAGATCGCACACCTCCTCCCAAGGATGGGCAGAAAAAGCCCAACAATAATTATAAGGGCAAGAAGCCCGCCCAGGGAGGCAACCAAGGCAAGAAAGGTCCAAGTGACCGATATTGCAAGTTCCACCAGAACTACGGGCATGACACGCGCCATTGCAGGACCTGGGCTGCAAAGCTCGAGGATTTCTACAATGGCAAGGGCCCAATGCCCACCCTGCCCGAGAAAGGTGATGCCGGCAAGGCCAAGCGCCAAATCGACGATGGTGATCGGAAAAACGATGATGAATACCAAGAGCCCGTGGACCATATCGTCGTCATCTTCGGCGGTTCCTCGGCTTATACCTCTCGACGCAGCCTCAAGGAAGCTGCCTGGGAGGTCCACAACGTTGAGAAGGGCAAACCTCAGCCCGAAACAATGAAGTGGACCGAGGTCGCTATCTCTTTCTCTAAGGAAGATTGCCCCACTGGCATGACCAAGCCCCAGCGTCTCCCACTGGTGGTCGCTCCGACCATCAGCAACGCCAGAGTTGGCCGTGTCTTGATCGACGGCGGGAGCGCGTTGGACTTGCTTTCTGCTAAGGTCTTGGACGAGATGCAGATTCCTCGTTTCAAGCTTAAAGAGGTCACGATGCCTTTCAACGGCATTGTCCCGGGAGAAGCTGTTCGGCCGTTGGGGCAGATTGTTCTGCCTGTTACCTTCGGTAACCCAAGCAACTTCCGGACAGAATTGATCACGTTTGACGTGGTTGACTTTCCATCTGCGTACAACGCAATTTTGGGCCGTCCATCACTTGGTAAGTTCATGGCCGTGTCCCACCACGCTTACCATTGCGTGAAAATACCGAGTCCCAACGGTGTGATCACGGTCAAGGGCAACTACAAAGCTACTCTGGATTGCGACGAGCAGTCCCTTGCCCTGGTCGACCAGCTTCCGCCGCGTGGTCCCGAGGTTCTGCAGACCAAGTCTGCACGCCCTAGGGTTTCCCTTTAGCCAGGAGGAGAGACCAAGGAAGTTCCGCTGTCCCTGGATGACTCATCCAAGACAGTTCATTTGGGGACTAATCTGGACCCCAAATAGGAAAGCGAGCTCATTGCCTTCCTCCGAGCTAATGCAGACGTGTTTGCCTAGGAGCCGTCTGACATGCCCGGAGTCCCAAGGGAGGTTATCGAGCATAAACTGGCAGTCCGCCGGACAAGAAGCCTGTTCACCAGAAGCTTCGACGCTTTTCGGACTTCAAGCAGGGGATCATCAAGGATCAGCTTGGCAAGCTGCTCGCTGCTAGTTTCATCCGCGAGGTTGATCACACCGAGTGGTTAGCCAACCCTGTCATTGTAAAGAAGAAAGGCGGCAAGTGAAGGATATGAGTCGACCACACTGATTTGAACGCTGCTTGTCCTAAGGACAATTTCCCGCTGCCTCGCATAGACCATTTGGTCGACGCGACTGTGGATGCCCAGCTCTTGAGTTTTTTGGATGCTTACTCCGGTTATCACCAAATAAGCATCTTCCCAAGGATGAAGAGAAGACTGCCTTCATCACCCCCTTCGGCACTTTCTGCTACACAACCATGTCTTTCGGTGTGCGCAATGCTGGTGCCACGTTCCAGCGCCTAATGGAGAAGACTTTCCCAGAACAGCGCGGAAAAAACCTGGAGGTCTATGTCGACGACATAGTTGTAAAGAGCAAGTATGCTCCAGATCATGTAAAAGACCTGTGCGAGACTTTTTGTAATCTTACCAGGCATTGAATAAAGTTAAATCCAGAGAAGTGTACCTTTGGTGTTTGATCTGGAATGTTGCTCGGTTACGTCATTGGTTCGCAAGGTATTTCTGCTAACCCTGAAAAAATCGATGCCATTGAAAACATGCAGGCTCCGACTACCGTCAAGGAAGTTCAGAGTCTCACTGGGCGGATGGCTGCTCTAAGCAGATTTATTTTCCGTCAAGGCGAACGCGGGCTGCCCTTCTTTAAGGCCCTGCGCAAGCACAATGGCTTCGAGTGGACAGAGGAGGCTGATCGTTCCTTTCAGGATCTAAAGCAATACCTGTCCAACCCACCTGTCCTGACTACCTCGCGGCATGGTGAGCAGCTCTTGCTTTATCTTGGCTGCACGCCACAAGCGGTGAGCGCGGTCTTGACGGTGGACAGGGAAGGCATCCAACGACCAATCTACTACGTGAGCGAGGTGCTTCACGGATCAAAGGAGCGTTACCCTAAGGTCCAGAAGTTGCTCTATGCCTTGCTCATGTCCTCCAGGAAGCTTCGGCATTATTTCTAGGCACATCAAATACTGGTCCCGACCAAGTTCCCTCTGGGCGAAATCCTAAGGAACAAGGAAGCTGGCGGACGTATAGCTAAGTGGGCAATGGAACTAGCAGAGTTCGATATTCTGTTTGCTGCCCGAACTGCTATTAAATCCCAGGTCCTGGCTGACTTTGTCGCTGAATGGACCTACCCGCCCAAGTCCTAGAAAGCTCCCGAGCAACCTGAAGAACCCTCTTGGACCATATTTTTTGACGGCTCGCGCACTGGAAACTCGGGGGCTGGTTTTGTTCTCATCTCCCCTCAAGGAGAGCAACTCCAGTATTCTATCCAGCTACACTTTGCGGCACTAACAATGCCACGGAGTACGAGACCCTCCTCGCGGGACTAAGAGCGTGCAAGTCGCTTGGCGTCCAACGGCTGACTGTGAAGGGAGATTCACAGCTGGTGATTAATCAGGTAAACAAGGAGTATCAGTGCTGCGTTGACTCAATGGCGCGATACTTGGTTGAAGTGAGGAAGTTGGAGCGGCACTTTTGATTTTTCGAGGTGCTCTATGTGCCCAGGAAGGACAACTTCCTGACCGACCAACTGTCCAAGTTTGGATCCTCACGCGAACCTGCTCCGGCAGGGGTGCTCGTTGAGCACCTTTACAAGCCCTCAATCACGTCTTCGGACGAGGCAACAGAGACAGGTGGTGCTGTCTTCGTCATCGAGCAGGCTGCGGACTGGACAACGCCATTTGTCCGGTTCCTCGAAGATGGGACCCTGCCCGAAGACGAAGCTGAGCGTTCCCGGCTTACAAGGCGTGCTGGTCCATACAAGTTTGTGGACGGCATCCTTTACCATCAAGGTGCTCTGGGAGTCCTCTCCAAGTGCATCTCTCAACAGGAGGGTGTGTTCTTTCTTAGGGACATACGAGGTGCTCGCGCACCCACCTCCTCTTCAGACTCGGTCGGCAAAGCGTTTTGCATGGGATATTACTGGCCTACAGCGTTACAAGATGCCCGGACGTTGTGACTAAGTGCAAGCCATGTCAGTTTCATGCCCGGAAGGCCCATAAACCCGCCCAAGAGCTCCAAACGATCCCCCCATCTTGGCCTTTTTCCACGTGGGGTCTGGATCTGCTCGGCCCGTTCCCCAAGGGGTACAAGGGCTGCACACACTTGCTCGTCGCCATTGACACTTTTACAAAGTGGATAGAGGCGCAGCTCGGTCTCTCTCCACGCCAAAACGGTCATGACGCTTTTTCAAAACAATGTGATCGCGCTTTGGGATTCCCCAAGCGATCACCGATAACGTTCCCGATTCGAGCGAGCTATTCCAGAATACATGCAATACCGGGAACCAAGGTCTGATTCGCCTCTGTGGCATATCCACAGAGCAATGGAGCAGTCGAGCGAGCCAACGGACAGATAGTCCAGGGTATCAAACGGCGGATGTTCGCCGCTCTCCGCGAGCACAATAAGGCTTGGGTTGACGAAGTTCCTTCCGTCCTCTAGGCAGTTCGCACTACGGCCAGCCGGGCAACCAGGGAAACTCCCTTCCAATTGGTCTACGGTGCAAAAGCCATCCTGCCCGCCGAAATAGTACTCGGCTCGCCTCGCACGAGCTCGGTCAACTTGGTTGGCGACGAGCAAGAGCGCTTACTCGATCTCGATCTCCTCGAAGGCACACGCAAACGGGCACAACTCAGAATGGCGAGCTACCAGCAAGCTCTTCGCCGGCACGCTGCCAAGTCAGTTCGACCAAGGGCTTTGAAGGCGGGTGACCTCGTTCTGCGCCGTGTCCAGAACCTGTCCAATGCCAACAAGCTAACTCCCCGTTGGGAGGGCCCGTTTACGGTAGTTTCTATTGCTCGCCCGGGGGTTGTTCGCCTGGCAATGAAGGACTGGAGAGAGCGACCAGCTCTTGGAACATCGACCAGCTTCGTAAGTTCTTTGTGTAGGTCTTTAGTGTGTTTGCTTAGCTCCACGCTTTTGTAAACTTCGCGCCTTAATTTGTCCAAGTCTCTCGGGCTGCTATGTAAAGTTCAATCCAATTAACAGTGAATTTTCGCGGCCCCCTGCGGTCCCTTTTACTTCTTGTCTTCTCAAAGACTACCCTCTCCTTTTTGGTAACACTGGATGGCTGCCCGGTCTTTCGAACTCTTGGCTCCACCAATCTTCAGGGTTTCCCTGCTCGTATCTCGCTTCAACAAGTTCCTAAACTCAGAGTTGCGTAACACGGCATCCAGCCTCGCGGCTAAGTCTGCTCTCGTAAGCCCTCCGCAGCAGAGGCACTGACCGCTCACGGCACAACCACTTGGTAAAGCCTGCTCTCGTAAGCCCTCCGCGGCAGAGGCTCTTTCCTTACTCGGTTGCCTTCGAAATCGCCTAAATTACGTTAACGAGTAGTTCATGGAATGAGTCGATCAGAATACGGGTGTTGCTCTATCTCTCTACGTACGAGCTCGAATTCGCAAACTTAGGTTTTCGAGCATCGTCCGTACTGGGGGCTTGGGTGTCGCTCTTTCTCTTGTGCACCTGTTCGAGTTCGCAAACTCAGGTTTTCGAGCAGCTGCACAACGGGGGCTGGGAGTTAGACTAAGCGTTCTACCGGTTTTTCTTAAAACTCTCTAGCGATGTGTTGCCTTCGCTCTTAGTTTCCTGTTCGTCCTTGTCTTTTTGCTGCTCTTTTTTGCAGGGAAAAAAGGTAAGTTTCTTTATTGCACATTAACAAAAGTTTCAGGTGCAAGGCCCTTTCGGGTTACAGCCGCGGTGCCACTTAGGAGCAAGCTGCTCCTTTAGCTCCTCAATTTCTAACTTGAGGCGCACGACTTCACCTTGAGCCTTGATTCCTTCTCGGGTTTCAGCTCGGAGACGTTCGATTTCCTCCTTGCTTCGCTTGGCCTGTTGTGTGGCTTCTTGCCCGAATGGCTTCGACCTCTTCGGTCTTGGCCTGCTCGCTGGCTTGGCTGCACTTGGCCTCTGCCCGGAGGTTTTTGACCTCCTCGGTTAGAGCGCGCAAGTCCTCGGTCAGACTTACCCTCTGACTGAGGCGTTTCTCGGCCACCTTGAGCTGCTCGGCCAGCTCCTTGGCCCATTCTTCCGCGGCGCGCCCCCTTGCAGCCTACTCATGAAGTTCCTCAGCCTCTCCTTGGGGAAGCCGCTGGGATGATTTCCTCTCCTCGGCTAGTTGGGCCTTGAGCTTCTTCACCTTCGCCTTTAGCCTGCTCCGGCTCTTGGCTGGTGCAGAGGGCTCCCATGAGTCCCTCGTTCGAGATGCTCCGAAGCCCGCTCTCTTGCACAAGGCCGGCAGTGGCGCCCTCGCGAGATCCTCCATGGTGCCCTCCACTTAACCGAAGAGAGAAGAACAAGTCAAGCCTTGGGTAGCTATAGCCCGAAAGCGCATAAAGTTTGGTTTTGAGGATTACCTTTCCAAGCCGCCGCTCAGGACTCGGCGTGCAGCGATCTTCAAGACCATGGGTCACGAAGCCTCGCTCGTGCAGGATAAGGCTGCGGTGACCTTCCGCTTCATCCTTCCCGTCGGGCGCTGCGCCGCCAGAAGGCGATTCTTGGTGGCGAGCTATCGCCCTCGCGCTCATGCCTCTCCTCTTGCTCCCCTGCCCGTTCACCTTGAGCAGAATCGGCGCCTCTTTGCTTGAAGACGCCGGTGGGGTAACGGACGGGGTGACTTGAGCCCCCTGTCCGCGATCCTCTTCTTGCTCCCCGGTGGTAGGGATTTCTCCCTGCTCGCGGAGGTTGCCGTCGCCACAGGGATGGTCTTCCCCTGCGACGAAGTGTCCATCGAGGCCGCCTGCTTAGCCCCGCCTTGGGCAGTGGGCAGAGCCGAAACCTCGGCTCCGCTCTTCGTGGCGCCATGATCCGCCTCTTGGGCCTCCAGCCAGTTGATCGCGCCCTTCAAGGCTTCGAATCGGTCGCTGGAGTAGCCTTGGACCAAGGCCCACGCTGCCAGCTTGTCCTTCAGGGCGAGCAGCTTCGTCGCTCGCGAGGCACCGCGTAGGTGCTCGGGCAACAAGGATCGCTCAACCGCCGCATGCACGTAGTCCGCGGCGACCTCTTCTTGGACAGCTGATGAAAAGGAATAAGTTAAATCCTGCGCTGCTCGGTTAGGTGTGGAGTCGGAAGGTTTAGCACTGCATACCCGCCGTGGAGGGCTTGATCTTCTTCCTCGTCGCCAAAACTTTCCGCCTTTTCCTCGGGGCTCCTTGGTTTCTTGTCCGCCTTGGCCTCCAGATGCTGGCGGCGACAAGCTCAACTCCCTGCTAAGCTGAGCGCTCTTCTCGCGCAACGCAAGAAGCTTTTCCTTGCGCGCGACTTCTTCTTCAAGCCTCCTCTGCTCGGCGACCTGTTGCAGCCGTTCCATGCGGCCCGGGTGAGCCTGCTTATAACGTTTAAGCCAGAGGGTCGTGATCCTAACCTCTTCGTCGCTTTGCTCGGTGAGGAGGAAGGGGCTTGGTCGTCGCCTACTTGGTTGGCCGTGCGTGCGCTTGGCTTGCTTGTTGCGCTTCGTTGCCGCGGGGGGCTTCTTCGAGGGCTGGCGGCCGCCATGGCGCGGCGAACTCCGCGTCGGCTCAGCCGCCACCTTGGGCTTCGTGGCCACCTTGGCCTTGCCCTTTCTCGCTTTCTCTTTTTCGGATCCGGAGAGTTCCTCCACGATCCCTCCAAGGATCAGTTGATCCTCCTGTTCATTTGAGAAGCGAATGTTAGCATCTTTAGCCGTGCAAGTCTTGCAAAACCGGGTGGGTGAAAATATTTTACCTCGGCTGTGCGGACAAGCACGTTGCGCGGACATGTGTAGGCCACCTCGCCGGTGACCTCGCTGTCCTTCTTAGCGGCCTTCAGCATGGAGTCGACCCGCTCGGTGACCCATGCGTCGGTTGGTTGCACTGCTCAAACAGAAGAAAAAACCTTTAGTACCTGTTCGGATGAAACCATCAAATAAAGGTTGAGTTTTAAAGGCACTTACCCGTGCTCTCCCTTGTGATGTCTTCCCATCCTTCTATCTTGTAGAAGGGGTAGGATCTCCTCCGCAATGGATGAGATCTGTTATTTGTGAAGTCACGGATGATCTCCCTGCCCGTGAGCCCGAGGCCCACGAGGAAGGCTATCTTCCGCGTCCGGTACCAGTCCTCGTCGGACAGCTCCGGCCGAGGCATGGGTGTTCCCTTCGCCGGAGCCTGTCCGGTGAAGACGAGCTTGCTGTCGCCGCTCCGCTTGGTGTAGAACCACCTCATCCACCATGCGCCCATCGAATCGAGCAGCGGTGGACGGGGGTACGGCGTGTTGTCGGCGGTGGCCCGGAGCTTGAGGTAGTAGCACCCAAGCGCCGAAGCGGTGGAGCTGCTCCTCATTACTGTATAGTAATGGAGGAAAAATTCACCGGTGGTCGATTCCCAGATAGCCCTCGCACAGGTGTGCAAAGACGGCCATCTGGAGGATGGAGTTCGGATTGAGGTTCGTCACCTCCAATCCGTTGATGTTGAAGAAGGCCTCCACGAAGTCGCTCTAGGGAGACCTCAACCCGAACAGTGCGAACTGCTCGAAGTTGACAAACTTCGTCCTCGAGCGGCTCGGTTTTTCCTCCTCCCCGGGCAGCCTCCAGCTACTGGTGTCTACGTGCCCTTCCTCCTCCCAGATCTTCAGGTCCTCCTCGGTCAAGCTAGTGCCAGAGAACTTGGCCATAGCGATCCCCAGGGTTGGACGAACAGATTTGGTGGTGGGGTTTGGGAGTCGGATGCTGAGCGCGGTTGGAATTAGGGCTTGGGAAGAAAAGGCGTGAGAGCAGAAGTGGCTAGCCGCGGACGGCTTGGGTGCTTTTATAGCCTCAAACGAGCAGCTCTGCAACGGTTTTTTGCCACAAAACGGCTAGTTTTTACCACAACGGCTAAGTAAAAACGGTCGACTGTTTTCACTGCCCAGCGTAAGTTACCGTTGAGATCTGCCAACGGCTACTTTTTCCAGTGTCTGCACTGAGGACTGAGTGCTCGGCTCGGATAGATGTTGCTCCCTGTTCGATGCAACGGAGTTGCTCGGTGCTGATCGGGTTTGTTCGATTTGGACAAGTCTTGTTCGGGAGAAACATAACCTGCTCGGTCGTTCGTTGTACATCTTCGTAACAGCGATATTTCCCTCTTCGTGACTTGGAGTCTCAAGAGGAAGACCCCACTCTAGTGAGTCCATCCACTTGAGTCTCGGGGGCTAGCTGTCGAGGGTTAGATCACGGCCCATTGCCATGGCCAACTCCCTGACGGCCTAATCGAACAGCCTACCAGGGTCCAGTCCCCTGGAAGGTTCTATCTGGCCCATATGCATCCTACCGAATAGCTTCCTGGCTGGCATGGTGCGTAACGGCCAAGGAATCGTGTTTGAGTCCGTCTCGAACAAGAGTTCTGCATGGCTACGTGAAGACCCGGACATGGTTTCTCGGGTTGGAATAGGAGTCGTGATCCCCAAGACATGGAGTCTACCTTATCTACCGTGGGATGTATTTGGCATGGTACGAGTTTGTTACGTATTCGTAGTTAGCCCGACCGATTCTCCTCAGGTAGGTCGGTTGTTCACCACTATATAAACAAGGCCCCTACAGCGTGTTTAGGGGTCAAGCCATCATCTGATTAGCGCATCTGATCTTCGCATTATAGCATATTGCTTCCTGTACACCCATAATCTCGCCGAGACTTGTTCGTTTCGTCGAGCCACCTCTTGTATTCATCTTTGATATATAAGAAAGGCCGGACGTGAGGGCTATTATCTCCCGAGAGGCCCGAACCGTGATAAAACCCCGTCTCCCTTTTCGTCGTTGATTGCTGTTCGGCGTGTCTTCTATCTCCCCTTCCTAAGAACCTTAGTTGACTTGGGTCAATATCCCAACCGTCGACAATTTTGTTGAATTATTAATGGTTAGGATTGTCGGTGTAATAAATACCGGGGTACAAAGAGTCCTGAGAAGATCAGGCGGGCCCCACGCGTCGGCCAGGCGAGCAAGGCCCGGCTGTGCGAGTCCTCAGTCCTCGCTTGAGCGAGGGCCCCACGCCAGCGGGCGAGCAAGGCCCCAGCGTGGGCGAGCCTCAGCGCAAAGCGAGGGCCCCACGCGTCGAGCGGGCAACCGGGCCCCCAGCGTGGCGAAGCTCATCGATGGGCGGCGAGGCCCCATCGCGGCGGGCGTGTGGGCGAGCTCCTCGGCGCACGAAAGGTCTCCCACTGCTAAGTGGGGCCCGCAGGGCAGGGAGTGTTCCGAAAGGAGTCTTCTGGGCGAAGGCTCCCCCTGCTGTGAAGGACGAGCGCATTTAATGCGACATCACGCGCGGATAGGCAGCTGAAGAAATGATTACCGCTACGGTGACCCTCGCAACTCGGCGGTATCATCGTGGCGCAGCGGAATTGACCGGCAGAGAGAAGGTTTGCTTAAGATGTCCGCCCGCGTCCGAGGAGCAGGTTGGGCCCCACCCGCAGACTCACCGGTGCAGGATCAGGCGTGGTCGAGGCCACTGCTTGGCATGGCACGCGGCTGAGCCTTGGCGTGGGCAGCGACACGTTTGCGTCTCTTCTGTTGTGTCTTGTCCGTATCGAGAGTATTCAGACGCTTACTCCTCGGCTCTCTCCGCCAGTTCAAAGCTTGTATAAAAGGAGAGAGAGAGAGGAAGAGGGTATGTTGCACTAGCGTACGTGCATTCGAAACATTCTGTAAACACATCTCATTCAACCACAACCAAGAAAGAGCTAAGGCTCAGCAGAGTAGGACTACTACCCGCAAGGGGTCCGAACTCAGGTAATCCCGTGTGTTGTTCTTTCTTTGCGTCCGCCCAGCTCAATCGAATCGAAGCTCGCCAATAGGCTAGCAGGATAGAAATCGACTAGGGTGTGATCCGTAGTGGTTGAGCGGTGAACACGCCGTCGATGCTGGCGCGCCTGTAGGGGCGCTAAGCCGTTCAAGTTCTTCACCTCTCTTCAGCGGTAGTGGCGGATCAGCGATCGCGATGGACAGAGGAGGGCAGCGGCGGCTTCGGCGCGGCAATGGCGATGGATCGGCCGGGCGACGGTCGCCTGCCAAGCTAGGGCGGCGCTCGCCTTGAGGAGTGCACTCCGCATAGAACCTCCACGCTGCCAGAGGCCTGCTGGACAATCCACCGTTCCGTGACTCCGGACTCGGCGGCGCCGTGGTGGCGATGGGCCCTTCGTCGATCTTTGCCCGGCGGTGGTGCAGGTTTGGGAGGGTGGGAACGGTGTTTCCGCCTCTTCTCGTTCTCTCCGCCTCGCACACCTCGCAGATCTCTGGCGGGAGGGAGCGGGCCAGACAACAGAGCCGGGCGACTCCTCGGGGGTTCGGCTGGCGGGCGTGCAAGTGGGTGAGATCTCCGTCCCACTTGGAGGATCGCCATCTACGACGCGGAGAAGACTTGCGCGACAAGCTCCGACAGCAAAGATGACCGAGAGCGCGACGCGCCCGGCTGTCGTTCGCGGGGACCAGCGAGAGGACTCCGTGGCGCCGCTTCCGCCAAGAGGGCGGCGCCTCTTGCCGCCGTCCGGACGGCGGGCGGCGGGACGGCCGCGCCCAGAGCAGCGAGGCTCCGACGTTGGGTGCCGCGCCTTTTCAAGGAGCTGCGCCGAGTCCGATGGCGGAGAGGTTCCGCCCACCCCATCGAGAAATACGACGGCTCCACCAATCTCGACGAAGTTCTTGCAGATCTACACTACGGTGATGCGGTCGGTGGAGGGTCGGGAAGGTTCGACGAACTACTTCCCCACAGTCCTCACCGGGCGGAGCCGCTCTTGGCTCATGAACCTGCCCCCGAGTCCGTGGGGTCGTGGAAGAGCTCTCGAGCTCTTCATCACCAACTTCCGGGGCATGTTCGAGCAGCCCGAGTCGAGGACGACCTCCTAGCGTGGGAGCGAAGAAGGGAGAGTCATTGCAGCGACTACATCCGGCGCTTCAGTCAGGTCCGCAACACCATCCCTGACATCTCCATCGACGCCGTTGTCACGGCATTCAGGAGAGGCGCCCGAGACCCTAGGGTCAAGGAGAAGATGGCCACCCGCAAGATCAAGACGACGGAAGAGCTCTTCACCCTGGCGCACAAGTGCGCCCTTCAGGCGGAGGCTCGCGTCCGTCCGGCTGCACGGGCGGGCGCAGCTACGGGCGGCGAGGCCGGGACCTCGAAAAATCCCGGCAGCAAGGACAAGAAGAAGCGCAAGGCGGCCGAGACCGGACAGGTCATGGCCGCCGAGCGCGACGACGACGACGACGACGAAGACGGCGGCGGCGTGGCAGCGGCCAGGCGGGCAAGAGAGCGAGCAGCGGTGGAGGCGCGCGCGCGGCGATGGCGGCGGCAGAACGGTCCCGCAGGGCGGCGAAGCGACCGCCGTGATCCTGGCGCCCGCGCGCCACGACGGGCGGGCGAGACCGCCGCCCCGCGAGTGGAGCGGGGGGCATCGCTCCATTCACCGCAACAATTCCCATGACTTGGCGGATTGCCATGTCATCAACAAGTTGGTGGACAAGCACGCCCACGGCGGCAAAGAAGCGTCCGGCGGCAAGGGCAAGGAAGCGGCGCTGGCTTGGCGGCGGAGCGCGGTTGCCGCCATCCACGGGCGGATCGGCCATCTATCCGCCCCACACTAGCTTTAAGCGTGCGATGAGGAGGTGTCGCCGCCGCGTGCGGCTTTGGGTCAGCAAGGCGGTGGCGTGGTCGGAGCGACCGATCGCGATTCGGTCAGCCGATCACCCGGCAAGACCGCCCGACCTGGACATCTCCCGATCGTGGTTGCGCCCACGGTCCGGAATGTACAGCTAGGGCGGGTGCTGGTAGACGGAGGAGTTCCTCAACTTCTCTCGCCGGGTCGCCAAGGCGCCCAGATTCAGCGGCGAGGAGCTTCGACCGGCGCTCCCATTCTTTGGCATCGCGCGGGCCGAGTCCGTCCGGCTGGCGCGTCGCCTCCGGTGACGTTGGAGGCTCCGACAACTTCCGCACCAAGATGCTCGAGTTTGAGGTGGCGGACTTCGACCTCCCCTACAACGCCATACTAGGTCGGCCGGCGCTGACCAAGTTCATGGCGGCTTGCCACTATGCGTACATGGTGGTGAAGATCCCGGGGCCAGCTGGCCCCATAGTCTTGAAAGTGGACCGCCCGGAGGCGCTCCGCTGCGACAAGGACGCTCTCGCTTTAGCGGGCGTCGGTGCCGAAGGCCGAGCCGACTCGACTGGGAGCTCCTCCGGCGAAGACCCGTGCCTCCCCCGGTTCGTCCGCGGAGGTTAAGGCGGTCTCCCTGAGCGAGTCAGACCTGGCGAAGACCGATCGGGTGGGCGCCTCTCTCAGCGCCAAATAGGAAGGCGCGCTCGTCTCCTTCCTCCGCCTAACGCAGATGTGTTTGCGTGGCAACCGTCCGACATGGTGGGGTCCCGTGGAGGTGATTGAGCACAAATTGGCGGCGTTTCGGCCGCGACGGTCATGCGAAGGTCCGGAAGCGATCGGTGGAGCGCCAGAAGTTATCCGCCAGAGGTGGACAAGCTCTTAAGGCGGGGTCGTCCGCGATGTCGCCCATCCTAGGTGGCTCGCGAACCCGTCCTCGTCAAGAAATCAGCAGGCGGTGGAGGATGTGCGTGGACTTCACCGACCTCAACAAGGCGTGTTCGGGATCCGGACCCGCTGCCCGCATTGATCTCATCGCCGATTCCACAATGGGTGCGGCAACAGTGCTCGGATCGCACTCGGGTACCACCAGATTAGCATGGCTGAAGAAGATGAAGACAAGACTGCCTGCGTGACGCCCATGGGCGTCTACTGCTACACAAGGATGGCGTTCGAACTGAAGAATGCAGGCCCAACTTATCAGAGGGCCATGCATATCGCTCATCGCCCTCAAATAGGGCGAAACCTGAAGGTGTATGTCGACGACCTGGTGGTGAAATCCAAGAAGGCGGAGGAGTTGATCGGCGACCTAGAAGAAACCTTCGCCAACCTGAGGAAGTACTGCATCAAGCTTAATCCTGAGAAATGCGTGTTCGCCGTTCCGTCGGGCAAACTGCTGGGATTCCTCGTCTCCCAGAGGGGGATTGAGGCGAACCCTGACAAGATCGCAGCGATCGAGAACATGAAGCCCCCGACGCGACTTCGGCAGATGCAGTGCTTGGTGGGGTGCTTGACCTCCCTGGGCCGCTTTATAGCTCGCCTGGGGGATAAAAGTCTCCCACTGCTCAAGCTCCTAAAGAAGACCAACCAATTCGAGTGGACGGCGGAGGCGCAGGAGGCGTTCAACGGGCTGAAGAAGTATCTCACTTCCCCGCCCGTGCTGGTCGCCCCGGACCCGGGCGAGCCGCTGATCCTCTACGTCGCGGCAAACCCCCAGGCGGTCAGCGCGGTGCTGGTGGCGGAAAGAGAAGGCGTTCAGCGCCCCATTTACTACGTCAGCAAGGTCCTCCACGACCTTGAAACAAGGTATTCACAGACCGAAGATGCTTACACACAGTCTTGTGGCGTCGGAGGTTACGCCACTACTTCCAGTGGAGAGAAATCACGGTGTTGACCAAGTACCCCTTGTGGGAGATCCTCCTCAACCGCGAGGCGACGGGCCGCATCGCCAAGTGGGCCATGGAGCTGGCAGAATTCGATCTCAAGTTCGCTCCCCGAACGGCCATCAAAGGGCAAGCTCTGGCGGAGTTCGTCAGCAAGTGGACTCCGGCGGACGCAGAAGCTGAAGGCACCCCAGCACCCTCGCCGTGGACTCTCTTCTTCGACGGCTCATTCCGGCTGGAGGGGGCTAGGGCTGGCGTCGTCCTGGTGTCTCCCACCGGCGATGTCATCCGGCACCTGGTGGTGCTGGACTTCCGCGCCACCAACAACGTCGCGGAATATTGAGGACTGCTCGCCGGTCTTAGGGTGGCTTCGACCCTAGGCATCCGGCGGCTGCAAGTAAAAGGCGACTCTCTCCTAGTCATCAACCAGGCGAGGAAGGATTTCACCTGCTCGGATGCCGTCATGGCGGCCTCCCTGGCGGAGGTGCGCCGGTTGGAGCGGCACTTTGAGGGTTTGGGCTTCGTGCACGTCCCTCGCCGCGACAACTACATGGCGGATGAACTGTCCCAAATTGCCTCGTCAAGGGCACCTGTTCCGGCCGGGGTCTTTGAAGAAAGACTTACGCGGCCATCCGTCGCAGCCCCCAATCCTGGCGGGGACGACGCTTTCCCTGATGCAGCTCCCACATCTGGAGGAGACGTCACCAATCTCGCCGCAGCCCCGGTTGGAGGAGGAGGCGAAGAACTGCTGAGGCGGTTGAGGCGGAAATGCTAGGCCGAGGCGTAGTACGTCGGCGACAATGTGCGTAACGCCGTCACACTCGTCCGGGAAGGTCGATGGATAGATCCGATCCTAGCCTACTGCGGGATGGAGTGATCCCCAGCGATGTGGCGCTGCTTGGCCGAGAAGATAGCGCGCAAGGCCAAGCGCCACGCCTCGGTAGGTGGGGACCAGACGCTGTGGCGCAAATGGAGTTCTCTTGAAGTCGTCACTCGAAGCGGGAGTGCAATTCTCTCGAGATCCATGGAGGCATGTGCGGAGCCATTCGTGAGCCGGGCGTTGGTTGGGAAAGCTTTCGCCATGGCTTCTATTGGCCTATCGCCTCCAGGATGCCTTCGAGCTGGTGAGGAGATGCGAAGCGTGCCAATTTCATGCAAAGCAGATCCACCGACCGCCCAGGCGCTGCAAACTATTCCGCTCTCCTGGCCGTTCGCGTCTGGGCCGACATCTCGCCCGTTCGCGGGCGACCGGAGGTTTCACACATCTGTTCGTCGCCATCGACAAGTTCACCAAGTGGGTTGAAGCCATGTCAGTACCGGCGATCACGTCCGCTGCTGCCATAAAATTCATGAAGAGCATCTTCGTCCGCTTCGGCGTCGCTAGCAGGATCATCACCGACAACGGCGCTCAGTTCAAGAGTGCCGATTTCCAAGACTGGTGCGAAGAGCTAGGTACCAAGCTGTGTTTCGCCTCCGTTGCACATCCGAAGAGCAATGGGCAAGTCGAGCGGGCGAACGCGGAAGTACTCAAAGGGCTCAAGACAAGGGCTTTCGACCGTCTGGAGAAGCGCGGCAAGCGCTGGGCGGAAGAAGTCCCCATCAGACAGGGCGCTGCGGACGACTTCCATGAGAGCCACCGCGAGACCCCTTCTTCCTGGTGTATGGCTCAAGCGGTGCTCCCATCGAGCTCGCCTTTGGGTCCCCAAGGGTGGCGGCGTTCAGCGAAGATGAGACCTCGACCGCGTCAGATGAAGTAAATCTCCTGGAGGAGATCCGAGACAGGGCGGCGATCCGGGCCGCCAGGTATCATTAGGCACTGCGCCGTTATCAAGCAAGACGGGTGTGTGTGAGAACACTGGCAGTGGGCGACCTCGTTCTGCGCAAAATCCAAGCGCAGGCGGGCCGCAACAAACTGTCTCCCCGGTGGGAGGGCCCCTTCAAGGTGGTCTCAGTCTCCCGCCCAGGCTCAGTCAGGCTCGCATTCGAGGATGGTCGCGAATTGGCGAACACTTGGAACGCCGAGTACCGAGGAAGTTCTACCCAGAGGTAGCAGCCCGAAGTTTTTTGGGCCTTCCTTTGGAGCCGAGCGGCAAGGTCTTCCTCCTTCACCGCTCGCCTCGGGGGCTGCATTGTACAAAGCCATCTTCAATGAAAGGTAAGTCCTGTCTCCCTGTAGGCATCTGTTTCTTTTTTCGCCTCAAGCCTGTTAGAAAGCATTCTGTTGAAAGCTGGTAGCGAAAAAGTATTTAAGGCTGATGGCCCCTTAGTTGCAAAGGCGAACGCTTAAACTTGCGGCTGGGCGAGGCGAGGCGGACGGAAGGCGGGTTCTAGCCTGGTGTGTCGGCTCGGTCTAGGCAATGCGCCAACGGTGGCACCAGCGACTAGACCACTTCCGAAAGCTAAGTGCTCGCCACGCAACGTTTAGGTCGGGTCGCGAGAGGCCATAAGGGTTGAAGTAACCAAATGCCTGAGGAAAAAGCGCTCACTATCAGTAACGCTCGCCTAAAGCTTTTGGCGATCAGTGGCTTAGCCTTAAAAAGTCTGTTAGAAAACATTTGCCGAAAGCTGGTAGCGAAAAAGTACTTAAGGCTGATGGCCCCTTAGTTGCAAAGGCGAACGCTTAAACTTGCGGTTGGGCGAGGCGAGGGGGATGGAAGGCGGGTTCTAGCCTGGTGTGTCGGCTCGGTCTAGGCAATGCGCCAACGGCGGCACCAGCGACTAGACCACTTCCGAAAGCTAAGTGCTCGCCACGCAACGTTTAAGTCGGGTCGCGAGAGGCCATAAGGGTTGAAATAACCAAAAGCCTAAGGAAATAGCGCTCACTTGCGGCAGAGCGTTCTGTCTAAAAGCTTTTGGCGGTCAGGTGCCTCAGTTCTCCTTTTTTCGCAAGTCAAGATTTGCGTGAAGGTTAAAATGAGACTCACGACAAAAGAGCAAAAGTTTGTGTTTGCATTGATAGGTAACATCTACAGGACAAAAACAAGATGAGGGAGTTCATCTACTCCTCGTCATCATCTCCGTCGCCCTCTGCTGGAGCAGCGCCGCCCATCATCGAGGCGCTGGTGGCGGCGTAGCTCGACCCGGATTCTTCGATCCGTCCACCGGGCGAAAGGCTCCTCGGTGGCGGTGCTGTGTCGAACGCGGCGTTCGGGGCAGGCGATTGCTCAGATGAACCGCGCCGCCGAGAGCGCCGTGGCGACCGTCTTCGATCGATCATACCAAGATCGCGCGCGGGCGGAAGCGCGGCGTCGCCGGCCGCCCACGGCGCTAAGCGTCTTCGCGCCGCCGCTTTCTCCAATGGGAATACAAAGTGACGCCAGCGGATACAAGACATCCGGAAGTGTGGTAGGTGGCGCGAAGATGTCGGCGAAGCACCGGAGGCGGTGTGTTCGCGCGGAGATCTTCGAGGTCCTTGGTGGCCGAGGCAGCGGCGGCTTGTGCTGTCGCAGCCTCGCGAGTCATCGCTTCCCTCGCGGCAGTCTCCTGGTCAAGGGCTCTCCGCAGCTCGCTGGCGGCTTGCTCCGCCAGCGCAAGGGCATCTCCTCCCGCGCTGCCCAAGTGCAGGAGAGGGTGCGGAGCGCCGGGCGAGCGCCAACGCCGGCGGTGACGGCAGAGATAGCGGCGGCGCCAAGGAGGCGGTGGTCGAGGGTTCTCCGGCGGTGCCGGGCGAAGCCCGCCGCCGCAGGGCCCGCTCGTCAAGGCGCGGAGGGCAAGCCGGGGTTGGCGAAGTCGCGGGATGGAGCTTGAGGCCCCAGCGCCCGCTCTGCTCCACGAAGATAAACAGAGACAGGGTTCAGGTATGCGAGAACGTGTAGCATGCTAACCCTAATGCAAAACGTACGTAAGCGCAGGGAAAGCCAACATGAAGTGGCGCGTCCTGAAAGTGAAAGCTGAAGGGGGGAGCGCCAAGCCGCTTGATTGCGGAGGCGGTGGTGGCGCGAGTGGTGCCGGCGCAGGAAGCACCGGCGCGGCAGCGGAGGCCGGCGCGTCGGCAAGCGCCGGCGCAGGGGCGTCGGTGTAGAAGGAGCGGAAGAAACTGGCGCAGGCAGCGCCAGTTCCGGAAGAGGCACCGCGCTCTCCGGTGGCGGAGCGGCGGCGGTAGCAGCAGGGTCCCTACTGGAGGGGGCCGGAGGAGGCGGCGGACGCTCAGGACTTGGTGGGCGAGCTCTCTTTGGGCTCGCCCCTCCCTCCTCATCCTCATCATCTTCGGCGAGGATCAGGCGGCGCTTCCCAAGAGCGCGGTCGAGTCGGCCGCCACGCCCGGAGCGGCAGCTGCCGCAGAAGCTTGGGCGGTCGCCGAGGGCAGCTCGCGGATCTGCAGTGGTCCCCGGGCCACTTGGACCGCAGGACCAGAGACCTCCATGGGGGCAGCGCGCGCAAGTGCTGGCTGCGCTCCTGTGGATCCCAGTCGCAGAGAGGGAGGATGCCCGCAGGCAGAGAAGTGTCGCCGGCTGGAGTAGTCAGAAGCCCCGACAGCTAGTTCCGGAGCACGTCGTCCGGCACGTTCCCTTCGGCTGGGTGAACAAGAAAGGAAACCATAAGATTGGCAAGCAAAAGGCGTTTCAAAAAGAAAAGAGACCCGAAAGACTAAAAGAACACTTGCCTCCGGGAGCAATGCGGACTCCGTCGTTGTCGCCAGTAATCGCCAAAGCGGGCGCGCGACTCACGCGGAGCGGGCAAAGCCGCGGCCAAAAAAATCCGCCACGACGGGTTCCGTGAGCCCACGCGGCGGAGGTCGGCGATGCGCGCCATCATCAAGTCCAGCTCGGCCGAGTCATCAGCGTGTTCCCCAGATGGCGAGGGCTCCGCCGACCTCGGGAGGCTAAGATCGTCGCACTGGCCGGAGTCCTCCACGCATGACCATCGCCGGTGCCGCCCTTCTAGTTGGACATAACCGCGATGGGGATGAAGGCGGCAGCGTCGCGAAGGGTGAAGTAGCAGCTTCCGGTGGCCCCACTCTGGCGCGGCCTCGCGTGCAGTGCGAAGAGCCGACGCCAGAGCGGGAGGCTTGGCATCGTCCACACGAACATCTCGCAGAGGTGGACGAAGATGGCCAGCACAATGACGGAGTTGGGGGGAAGGTGCGTCGCCTGAATCTCGTAGAAGGCGAGCATCCCCAAGAAGAACTCGGAGTACGGCGGGACAAGCCCCGCCAGCGCCGCCCAGGTGAAGGTAACAATCTCCCCGTCACGGGGGCTGGGCGCCATGGTGCCGGGGCGGAATCGAGCGCAGGTTGGCGGCACGAACACTTGGAGCCGCCTCACGGTATCTTCGTCGGCGGCGGAGATGGGAAAACCTGGCCCGGACTATGGCGCGTCCCCTCGACGACCCTTGGTACGCTTTGGTGCCATTGGAAAGCGCGGAGGAGTTGGCGAAAAGAAAGAAGGTTCTGCGGGCGCAGAAATAAGAAGGCAATGGATGCTTTAAGGACTTAGCGCGGAAGGATTAGCCGCAGGCCAAGAGAAGTATTTATAGGCGGGCGCGAGCGCGACAGCTTTTGATTCCGCCTTCGCTGCTGGGCGCCATCATTGCCCCAGCGCTTGCTTTTCCCCAAAAGCGCGCGCTGGTTCCCAAGGAAGATCGTGCGCAGTGGAGAATCAGCGACGGCGCGCAGAGGTGGGCCCCCACGATTCGCCTCCCACCGCACAAGAAACGGAAAGTGTCTCGCGCGACGGTTCACAGATCATGGTGGACCCGGCTATCGCTTGTAATAAATACCGGGTACAAAGAGTCCCGAGAAGATCAGCGGGCCCCACGCACAAGCGGGCGAGCAAGGCCCCAAATGCAGGGCGAGCCCCTCAGCTTCAAAGGGCCCCACGCGTCAAAGCGGGCGAGCAAGGCCCCCAGCGAGTGGGCGAGCCCTCGCCGCTTTCAGCGAGGGCCCCACGCAACGCGGGCGACCAGGCCCCAGGCGCTGGCGAAGCTCATCGGGCCGGGCGAGGGCCCCATGCGTCAGCGGGCTTGTGGGCGAGCCCTCACAAGACGTAAGGTCTCCCATCGCTAAGTGGGGCCCGCAGGCGTGGAGTGTTCAAAGGAGTCTTCGGGCGAAGGCTCCTCGCCGCGAAGGACGAGCGATTGACGCGACATCACGCGCGGATAGACAACAAGAAATGATTACCGCCACGGTGACCCTCGCAGCTCGAGCGGTGCACACTGGGCGCAGCGGAATTGACCGGCAGAGAAAAGGTTTGCTTAAGATGGCCGCCCGCGTCAGGAGGAGCAGGCGGGCCCCACCCGCAGACTCACCGGTGTGGCTGCAGGGTCGAGGCCACTTGCATGGCACGCAGGGGGCGGCCCATGACGCGGGCAGCACACGTTTTGCCTCTTCTGTCATGTCTTGTCGAGTATCGAGAGTATCAGATCGCTTACTCCTCGGCTCTCCGCCAGTTCAAAGCTTGTATAAAAGGAGAGGAGAGAGAGGGAAGAGGGTATGTTGCACTAGCGTACGTGCATTCAAAACATTCTGTAAACACATCTCATTCAACCACAACCAAGAAAGAGCTAAGGCTCAGCAGGAGTAGGACTATTACCCGCAAGGGGGTTCGAACCTGGGTAATCCCCGTGTGTTGCTCTTTGCTGCGTCCAGCGCTCAATCGAACTGAGCTCGGCCGATAGGCTAGCAGGATAGAAATCTGACTAGGGGTGTGATCCGCAGTGGTTGAGCGGTGAACACGCCGTCAAGGATTACTATCAAACGGCTATTATATGCTTCTTAGCCTATCAATGAGCATAGAAACTCCATTCTTGGGTGTGCTTTGGCCTTAAATATCATTCTTACTCCTATTAGCCAGCTCTTGAGCATAATTCTGCAACAACTCCATATTTCCATCAAAAGGCGCAAAAATCATGTTGCTCCGAAACTATTTGAATATGATTGAAAGTTTGCTATCCACTTGAGTGATGATCTGAAGCTTGTTACTCTTGGATTACCAATCCTAGAGGGCTTGGTGGAGGTTCCTTGAAGAGCTTTCCATGGAGGTTGTGGGAGCTTCAAACAAGATTTGTGAAGGCTAGGTGCTTGCCTACTGGAGTTGTGAAAAGCAACCAAGAGTAAAATGAGGCTGCAGGCTTGACCGGGAGCTGGTTCTTGGTGAAGGGTTTGCCTCAACGGGGAGTAGGAGGAGGACTTTGAATCTCGGTCAAAAATCCTTGTGTTACTCTCTTTACTTATTGTGTTGTTTTCAGCTCTTTCAACACCTGTCCTTTTATTTACTTCTTCCGCTATACTTGTGGTTAATTGACTAGTGTAGGTCTTGCTAGTTAGTTTGTGTAACAAATGTGCTAATTTGTCAGGTAACTAAATTTTTAAAAGTTGCCTATTCACCCCCCCCCCCCCATCTAGACCAACTAGATCCTTTCAATGGGTTAAACGACCGAGGCGCTGAATACTTATTCGGTACCTATGCCTATACGTATATATATCCAAGAACAATTATATTGGTATTCGTTTTTGACAAATATTTGATCTGATCCTGGCTGTGTTTGTATCCAACAAATATTCGATCCAGTCCTATTGATATTTGTATCTAACCAAATCAGGAACTATCGTACGGTTTTCACCCCTACCTCTAGGTATGACAAAAGGCATGGCGAATGGTTGCGTGGCGCCTACTCATATAGACAATTAAACCAAAAAACAGGAAGTGAAAGAAAATGGAGGAGAAGAGGGAGGATGAAAGGGAGATTGGAAAAAGAGAAGTCCCGAGTTCATTTTTTAGGAACTCTTTGCTCCATTTATTCCAACAAAAAAAAAGGTTATAGGACTATCAACAAACAACTATAGAAATCATATTAGCACATAACTGGCATATCCATCCATCTTACAACAATCAAGACTCCTATCATCACTACCTTTTTCATTTTCCTCATTTTCGACTTCCCCTCTCAATTTCCTTACTATGGGGCCACAACTACGATAATGCTGATATCAAATTTGGTGGGATTGAGATAGTAAACAACGAAGATAACAACGATTGATTGGATCTGCAATGCTATGGATAATGCTAACCCATAGGTCTTGGTGGTGGTGGTCCGGCCTCTTCTTCTAAAGTGAAGATACCTCATCATGCGGCATCGCCTTGGCTATTTAATGGCCATGCCACTCACTCTAGCCTATCTCACCAACTATCCAAAAATATCGTAGTTTTCTACCAATATACGCCTATGTAGGAGAGCTCAGTAGCCTCCTAGGAGAACACTGAAATGTAGAGATACACTTCAGATGCACAATGAAAGGTTTTGAGAAAGAGAACTCACCAAGCTACCACCGTCACTAGTATATGATAGATGATGACATCCTCGAGAGGCCGAGGCCACATTGTATCCTTTGCATCCCTTGTGGATACAACTCTTTTTTTAGTTTGGCATTCAGTATGTGGCTGCCATGCATTGTTATATTGGTTGTATCCATCCCTAGTTGGTGCAGAGTCTAGAAGTTTTTTATTATGTAAAAAAATATGTGCGGCTACATATATAGTCAAAACCATGCACTATGCCACTGTTATGCAAAATGAGATGCTATTAAACCTAATCAATCGACAGCTAGCTATCGACTAGATCATCTAGAAAAGAATTTGACAACAATCTGATCAATAATTTTAAAATGGAACTAGTTGCACCTCAGTCCTAAAAAACACAAGATTTATGTTTTGCATCCTATGGCTCGGATCACGCTAAACCCTAGTTCTCTCTGCCTGTCGATGCAACCATCTGCTACCGATCACACACAAGTACCGCTGCTCGATTTTGCCCGCCTTGTCCTTCCTCTTCGGTTCCACACCTTAATCCCCTTCTTTCTTTCTTATTCATATCTAGTGCCTCTGACCCACCCATCTTCTTCATCTTAGGTTACATGTGAAGGATCATGATATCACCTAGAGGGAGGTGAATATGCGTCACAAAATTTCAAACCACAATTACATGGAAGCTTCTAACTTAGAACAGTCCGATCTCAAAAATGGAATAGTCCGACAATTATCGGAATATCTGATGGTAAACACCGGATAGTCTGTCCTGCAAAGAGTTAGGCCTGAATCTCAAGCTCCACTAACAAATCCGATCTACCACCTGCATCAAGAACCAAACAACACAAATTGAAGCAATAGCTCTCGAAGGTGCTAGTCAATCACAACCACAAGCTCAAATCAATTCAAGTTAAGCTAAAGAGCAAAGTAGAGGGAAACCAAAAGGCAAAGTGGAGACATGTCGATGTTTGTTTCTAAAGTTCAAATCCTTGAGGGGATCTTACGCCTCCTTTGAGGTAGGCTCAGTCACACTTCAGCCCAGGTCTCTTCCATTCCTTTCCCTCACTGAGATCGCACCAAGACCCGTTGGCTTCACTCGTTGATTCCTTCCCTTCTGGAGGCGAAATCTACCTTCACAAACTTCCTTAGTACACCACACAAAACTCTAGTTCCTCGAGGTGATGCCTACATGTCTAGAAGTCATCAACCTCCAAGAGTAATAAATCCAACGATGAACGAGATTGGAGATGAATTGAGTGCTCAAAGTATGAAGTTATCTCATGGAGCACTAGATCACACTTCTCAAACCCTACCCAAATCATAGAGCTAGAGTTAAGTATTGATGATAGTGAAGTGCTAATTACTAGCTGGGTTGGTGGGGAGGGGTTATAAATAGGTGAGGGGCTCGGGTAGTCGTTCAGTTAAAATTTTGCACATACCGAATACTCAGATCTAAAGACCGAACACTCCGGTATAAAACATGCCTAACAGACAGTCAACTCGAATTCTTGAAATTCCCCACATTTTGATCTCCTTGGTACAGGGTACTACGATCTAATTGCATGATACTTCAGTGAAATAAAATAAAATCAGGGGAGCAAATAGAGAACCTCAAATCTTGAAATTCTGGACATTCCGATCGCACAGCCACTGGATACTCTAGTACTTGGACCAGATACTCCGATAAATATTTAAAAAATCAAACTGAGAGGGTAAAATCTTGAAATCCTAAACAGTCCGATATGCCTCATACCGGAGACTAGTACTTGACACCGAATATTGGAAGCCTTGAAAGTTTAAAACCGTGTGTTTTAAAAATGGGATGTGATTAGTGTTTCTCTCTTAGGCTATATATACTTCATCCGATTAGTACTTGAGGCATGTAGAGATTGTTTTTCATCGCATCGGTTATAAAGTACAAGTCTAGGGATTACCAAGCTTCTTTTCTCTTCTCCTTTTAAGGGATTCACAATGCTCTCACATCTATAACAATAATTATTAAACCTACACCTTCGATCAATTAAACTATTAGTCTATTTTCGTTTTTTTCATTAACCACAAAAATCAACTTAGAAGTCTAGATACACTTTCAACATGACCCATTGGATTCAATTGTACAACCCTCCGGCGCCCAGTGACCATATCTTTCTTTGTACAACCCGCTAACTCCCAGTCTCCCATCGATATCCCATGGAAAAGGCCGCACCGCTGCCAACCATCACCTACGTTCCTCTAAGTTGAGGGGCATGGTGAACCACAACCCTAACCCAGTAGCGACACCAAAATTAGAGGGCCGCCAGCGATGAAAAGCAAGAGATCGGTAGAAATCCCAGCCAATTTTAGCTGACCGAAATCTAGCAAAATTTCAAATGAGTCTACTAATGAAACCATATATCTAGCAGGTTAAGGCTTGCATGAGCATGTTTTGCATAAGTTTCTTAAATTATTTGATTGGCCTTTAAAATAATTTTACTTTTTTTATGCCATCCCTTGAAAATCTTAAAGACAAAAGATAAATATATCAAACTGTAACAGCCATATTTTGGGGGTATTCAAAATTTTTTAGATTCAAAATTCAATCAAATTCGCGCTGACACATGGCCCCATTTCTCCTCTTCTCCCTCTTCCTATCCTTCTCACTTTCCCTCTCTTTGCCATGTGGCCCGGCCGCCACTCGATCTGCTCTCAGATCTGCTGCTCTCGCGCTCAGGCCACGCCATCATCACCCCTGGCCACGCACCCTGTCGCACACGCCACGCCAAGACCTCTCGCGCTGCTATGCATGCCATGGGGCCAGAGATCACGCCACACGCCTATAAAGCCAGGAGCTCCGCCCCACCGACACCGGTTTCTGTTTTCTCCAAATTTTCACCGCGTCGGCACCGGAGAAAACCTTGACGATTGCGTGAGCGTGAGTCCGATTCCTTCCGCCCAAAGCATCTCTTGGCACCTTCCCTAAACTTTCCCCTTCCTTAATTTCAGCGGAGCCGCCCCTATTTCGGCCGCCGCCGGGATCCTAGACGCCAACCATCTCCGCTCCATTTAGTGCCCGTCCATAAGCTCGGTGAGAACCATCACATACCCCTTGCGCTCTCCTTCCGTTTCCAGGGCCTGTAGATCTGAAGCTTGGCTCGGCATCACCGGCAAGCTAGCCCTCGGCTCCGCCGCCACTGTCACGCCACTTCGTCCGGCCACGCGCCTCCGGCCTCGACCACCGGGCCGCTTCATCGGTTGGTTCGGCCCAAAGGTTTTTAACCGTTTTCCAGCGAATTTATTAATTAGATAAATACCGAATTAGCTTTTGAATTATTTAAAATAGCTAGAAACTCCCAAAAATTCTAGAAAAATTTGGGTAAATACATTAGGCCATTCTGATTTTATAAAAATATGAAAACAATACCTGAAATGGGAAATGGCACTGTTCATGAAATGAGAAGAATTCCAATATAAGAAAAATAATTAAACTAGAGTTAGGGTGATTCTAATTACCTTAATTAATGAATCTGACACAAAAGATCATAATATAATGAAATGGGTAGATAATTTCCATAATAAAAATAGGACATTTAAATATGCCTACCTTGTTCAAATATATCCATTAGAATAATTAATTGATGTACCCCAACAAATAATTAAAATTTCCCTCCTAATTTAAATAAGGAGCTGACCTTAGAAAATATATGAATGTATGATATAACTTAGGATTGCCTCCTTTAGTTAGAAGCACCTAGTGAGTGTCAACTCCAATAAACCTTATCCCTTATGTATGTTGAATCTCGACGAGCTGTCATCGTATGTCGTTCCACAAACCCTAATCGCTCTATGTTGACCATATCGTACGGTATCGTATTTTGGGGATAACTATTGTCGGGGACAAAATTACGGCCCACTCCCTGACGGCCCAATCGAACAGCCTACTAGGGGCCAGCTCCCTGGAAGGTCCTATCAGGCCCATGTGCATCCTGCCGAGCAGCCCTTGGCTGGCGCGGTGCATAACGGCCAAGGAATCGTGTTTGAGTCCGACTCGAACAAGAGTTCTGCACGGCTACGTGAAGACCCGGACGTTGGTTTCCCGGATTGGATTAGGAGTCGTGATCCTCAAGACTAGGAGTATGCCTTATCTACCTCGGGATATATTTGGCATGTACTGAGTTCGTTACGATCTCGTAGTTAGCCCGGCCCGATATTTCCTCGGTAGGTCGGTTTGCTCCGTACTATATAAACAAGGCCCCTACGGCGTGTAGAGGGGACCTAAGGCCTAGCACCTTTGTATTCTCGCATAACCTCGCCGAGACTTGTTCGTCTCGCCGAGCTACCTCTTGTATTCATCTACGATATATAAGAAAGGTGGACGAGGGCTATTATCTCCCGAGAGGCCCGAACCAGATAAAAACCCATGTCTCCTGTTCGTTGTTGTTCGTTGTTGTTCGGCGTGTCTCCTATCTCACTTCTAAAGAACCTTAGCGACTTGAGATCGTTATCTCAACCGTCGACAGCTATATTAATATATAATGCTATTACCACCTAATAGAGCATTAGAGCATGCATGGCATATCATACGTGAATTAGAATCGTTAATATATATTAGACAATAATGTCAATGGTAAAGCCTAGGTCGTGCATGCATCATGAATTATGTTGCATTAGTACGTAATTTTGGTTTGATTGTATGATTAGACGTAGGCGATCCCGAAGGGAGATTTGGTGACGCCGAGGAGGACCACCTATCTGAGCAAGGCGAGTTAACACTTACTCTTTAGATGTTGTCCGTATTTGGGAGAGATTGCGACATTCCCTAGTGCGGATTAACATCGCTAATAGCATGTTCATTACAAAGTTTTTCTGCTAGCTATTTTGTTTATTATTTAAATGCATGCTTAGTAATCGGCCTAATTGTTAATTATGTAATACTTATACATGTCTGCCCTTGATCTGTTAACCTTAATGACTGCCATGATTGTCTATACCATTGCAAATTATTAGCGTCTAACTGTGTGTCGGAATATACCATATATGCCGTCAAACAATCGGTTGGTAAAAAGTATTACCGACTGACTTGGGGTGTCGGCTAAAGTCCCGTTGGGAAAAGTTTTTACCGACGGACTTGTTATTACCAACAGACTGTAAGTCGGCAATTTTTCATATTACCGACTGACAGTGTGTTGGCATTTTTTAATATTACCGACGTTTAGTCCGTCGGTAGTGTTGTCTTTGCCGACTTTCAATCCGTCGCGCTTAAACAAATTACCGACTGACGGTACGTTGGCATTTTTCAATATTACCGACGTTTAGTCCGTCGGTAGTGTTGTGTTTGCCGACTTTCAAACCGTCGCGCTCACACAAATTGCCGATTGACAGTATGTTGGAATTTCTATAGTTACCGACTTGCATTCCGTCGGTACTGTTAACTTTGCCGACGTTTAGTCCGTTGCTATGCTAGTTTTGCCGACACTCGGTGTGTTGCTTTTTTTTGCCTTTTTAAAAATATATTATTCTCCATACAGCAATTCTCATTATACATGACATGATGCAATAAATATAGCACATCCAAAAGATAGATAGATCATCCAAAAGATAGATAGCGCTCTCTGGTACCATTCTCGATTGGGACCGGCATGGGTCATCACCGAGGGTGATAAAGGCCACACTTCCCCAGGGTGACGGTCGGCTAGTCAGGGCTAGTAACCCCCTAGGCCGAGGCGGGCATGCCGGCAAGTGTGGTCCATAACAGATTTCCAAATCCTGGAAAGGTGGCGGATCTAGGAAATGTTGGGGGCAACAGGAGGAAAGTCAGGGTGATTAGTCAAGCTAGTTGGATATTTGGTCGAGAGTTGGTCTATTGTGGGTTGGTTGGAACGGTTGGTTGATCAGTTGGGTTGAGGTGCATTATTAAGATGGTAAACCTCAGATTTATATAAACAAGACAAATTCTAATTGATGCTAGATAGGATGATTTCAAAATCTTATAAAACCTGGTTTTACGCAAATAAAATAAACATTTCCTCTAAATTCAGCCTTATAAACACTATGTGCATTAAGGGAAGTGTTAACTAGCCGCTGTTGGATGACGCTGACCTCGCCTACTTACTTTCTTTAGAAGAGGATCTTGAGGAGGATCCGTATGAGTGCTATGAAGACGATGGATAGGGCTTCCGTGGACCTGACGAGTCTTAGGGGTTGCTCCGGTCGTGGCAGGACACTTAGCCGATAGGGATTCTTTTGGATACATATTTTGGTGATGGCTGCAAACTCTGACGTTGTTTTGCATATTGAGGCGTGTATTGTCCGCCTTACTAAACTCGCCTATGGGCGTAACTCGGTATGTAATATTCAGGGATTCTAATTTATCGCGATGTGTGCTTGCATCGGCTATATGATCTTCCGCACTAGTGTTCCGATCCAAGGACTAGTACATGGGATTCCGACTCTCAAGGTAAGTTAAAATTGAGGATCGACACAAATCTGGCTTTGGTTATCAGTTTTAGGTTTTTATGTCACTGTTCAAGGCATCCGAAAGTTCAGTTTCACATATAGATAATTTCATGCATCGCTGCTAAATCGGATTTAAGTACTACTTGGACAAAACATGTGCTGACTTAAAACTAATAGAATGCAAGAAAAACTTTCTATTCTTCAACATTGATTTTCATCTTGTTTTGATCCCTTAAGACCTTATTAATTCAATCCTTCAATTGATAAAACCGTAAACAAATGGTCATTTTTTGACCAATCAACTAGCCATGTCGCCGTTTCAGGGCCAATCATAGCCAAGTGGCCATAAATATGGTTTTATATTTTACAAGCCAGATGTTTTGGCGCTTTGTTGCCACCTTATTATGGGGTAATTTTTTCTATGCCCTTCATAATCATTTTAGAGTATCACGTGCCACCGCTTAATCATTAATCTCTTCTATGCCTTCACAGTTGTTAATTTGTTGTCTTATCGCTTAATCATTAGTCTCTTCTATGCCTTCACAGTTGTTAATTTGTTGTCTTATGTGACACTAGTGAAACTTCTTTCTTTCTTTTTTTGAGCTATGTAAACATATAAGAAAACCTCAAAAATCACAATATTAGCATATATGCAATACTTTCAATCTACATTTGGTATTTTTATTAAAAATCACATTAGATTTACGTATAAAAAATTTTAAACATAAAATATTTATTTATTTTCTATCAAAGACAAGAGCTTGCCAATTCATTCAAGTAGGAAGAAATACAGGAAAGGGGAAACAACATACGAGATGCCGAACACCCAAACACAACCACAGCGAAGCGCTGCCACCTCGGTTTAAAGCCCAACAACTTGGTAGGGAAAATCGACCACATCACCTTGCCAAGACAATCCAAACCTCACCACCAATAGCACACCACCAGCGGTCGAACGAAACGACCCAATCGAACCAACTAGACATCTACTTGAGCAATGAACAATTACCAAATAGAGCAACTCTAGAGGAGAAACCAACAACATGGGAGGACCACGATGACACCTTCAACAAAGAAAAGATGACGAATCGCCACCAATGCCGATCCGCAATAGAGTTTTCAACCGCAGACGAGGTAGGGCCTTTGATTTTTGTGCCATCAAGGAGGAAACAACATCGAAGAGACGTTGCCAAAGCTAATCAAGCGCTAAGCTCGACTAGCCTTTCATTCGGTGCACCCTCGGCCTAGAACCACGCTGCAACAATGTCTAGAGCATCAGCTTAAAAACCGTCGCCGCCACCATGGAAAACAACCATCTCCTAGAAAGTCGCCTCGACGCCCTACGGGCTCCCGTAAAAGGGGTGGGCGAGCCAAACAGGGGGTGGTAGGCCGAAAGGAGGACAAAGCAGCGACAAGGACCTGGAGGGCCAGTACGACGATGACGTCGCTAAAATAGCACCACAATACCATGCCTAGCCACCAAACCAGCTTCGGCCAGCCCACCATCTAGGCATCCCACGCCCGAGCACAACCATAAGAGGCGCCCTCGGCCAGAGACGACGCCTTACCAAAAACCTAGCGGGAGAGCCAGCAGTGGCCTCGTGCCACCGCACCTGATCTGGCCACTCCACTGCTGGATCTGGGCACCACACGGCCAAACTATGACGAATTTGATGCCCCACAGCCAGGAACGGTGCCTCACAGCCGCCGACACACCGCACCGACACCGCGGTGAGTGCGAAGGCCGCACCACCTTAGCAGAGCCACCCTTCCACCAAGTTAAAACCACTGTCGAGTCGCCAAAGCCGCTCGATGATGACACGCCCATTGTGGCTCCTTCATGCACCAGCGCCCGATATGGATGTCTATTGCTGGATCTGGTGACTGCACCACTAGATCTAGCTAGTGCCACCAATTCAGGTCTGCATCACCACCAGCACAATGGCCAACCAGCAGCACGCACCTGCAAAAGATAGGGGGAGGATGAAGGGAAAGGGTTAGGGAGAGGGAGTGGAGGCTCCACCAAGGCCGTAGGATGGGAGAAAGATGTGGCAACAACAAGGAAGGTGGTGGCGAGATGGTCTCCGGAGGCGGTGGTGGATATCACTAAGTTACCCAAGGGGTTAATTAGGGTGTTTCGTGACCGGTTCGTAAATATTTATCTTAAAATACTGCAAACATATGTATGTTCATATTGTTGCATACTTTTGACCCTGTTCTCGTCATCTTATCTTAATTATTTGCCTATTTAATTATCTTTATTTAATTTTAAAAAATTTATTTTTACACCCAATTTTTCTATCCTGAAGACTTATCTAGGAACTATAAAATACAAGTCAAATGTTGTGCACTCGACTCTTGATTTTCTTTCTAAAAACTCTCTAGGTTAAAAAAAATAAGGTAGATAAGCAAATAAGTCCAATAAGATAATCTGACGAGAAAAGCCCTTAACAACTATTTTTAAATATTAAAAATGTTTACATTGAAGAAATAAAAAAGTTTTCGCTAGTGACACGTAGGACATGTTGGAAAAATCTTAGGATCAATCCTTTCAGAAATTGACTGATGATCGACGGGAACACGGGTAGTCAGTATGCATGCACTTCATATATCGCAGACGCCGCTGGATCGAGGAACGTGAAGAGCACGTCTAGAAAAATACCACGTGCATGACCACATGTTGTGCTCGTGTTTGGCCTAACTAATTAGCTCTACTAATCACGCAACAAAAAAAACGTTGGCTCAATATTTTCTCGGTGCTCAGACTTGCACATTTCCTTGGCTTTTGGCCATCTATTTATACTAGAGAAATTACAAAACTCCTACTCAAATTAGAACTACTAATTCTAAACAAACTCCATCTCTAGTACTTCTACTTCAGATAAACCTAGTCCTACTCAAACTAGACAAACTAATATTTCTATATCAAGATTAGAACTAACAATCACCCCCCTAATCTTGATCCAATGGCTTGACGAATCCGTCTCCTCGCATAGTCTTTACGCCCATCTGACGTGTTCACAATCTTGACGGGTTGCAGCCCAACCTTGTCCTTCAAGTCACTTCGGCATACTCGGTTCTTCTTCTTCATCATCATCATCTTCTTCTTCTTCTTCTTCTTCTTCATCATCTTCTTCTTTTTCTTGCATAGCGCAACACTTTGAATGAGCTGAGATTCAACTTGAACATCTTCGGCGCTGACAAGGTCATCCAAACTATGCTGGAATACCACTGTCGTTGATGCCATCTTTATCTCCTTCTCCTCCTTCTCAGATCATTTGCCTCCTCTATGGCACGTAAAGGATCGACTCCACCACATCCGATAGGTCAGTTAAAGTTACACTTGATGTTCCCCGCTTGAACATATCATGTGGCACAATCTCTTCATGCGCTTCTTGTTGACTATCATTAGTATATATGTTCAACTGAATCATATATAACCTATATTTGGATCTTTTCACCTTCATGAGAAGCTTCCCGCTTCGCTCATAGACCCATAGATCTTCTTGGGGCATGATCACTTTGCATCCATCTTCGACAAACTGTCCCAAACTGATGATGTTCTTGAAGAGACTCGGTATAAAATATACCTCGGGGAGTACATGTTGTTCTCCGTTCTTGCACTGGAGAAGAATTGACCCTTTCCCCTTGATCTCCACAATTGATCCATCACCAAATTGGATTTGTCCTTGGAAGCACTCATCCAACTTCTCAAACAATGACCTTTGCCCTGTCATGTGGTTGCTTGCACCATTGTCCAAGTACCACTTCGTGGATGTGGGTTGTGTTTCACCCTCGACACACAACCTCGACATCACATTCTCTTTACTTAAAAGCACCACGTCTTATACCTTCTGGACATGCGTGGAGAGAAGTAGGCATGGTTCATTATCGACGTCCTTATGGATGAGATTCGCCTCCTCCTTGTGCCAATCTCGATTACGACGAAGTTTCCAGCACTTAGATGCATAGTGCCCATATACATTGCAGTTGAAGCATTTGATCTTGCTCCTATCCTTTGCACCCCCGAAGCTCCGTTTACCATTGCTTGACTTGTCATCATCTGTGTCACTTGACTGACCGCCGCTGTCAGTATCACTTGACGAGGCATCATCGTCACGACCACCTTTGTCGCGTCGATGTCTACCACAATGGCTACAAATGTTCTTTGACTTGGATCCTTTACTAGAACCCTTATCGCCGCCTTCCTTCCACCACCTCCGAAAACCCTCTCCTTCTTTGACAGTTGTCTCCCATCGCGATCGGGTGAGCAACAGCTTCCTTGGTCCTCCGGATCACCAATAGTGGATTTGATCCGCTCATCGACGCCGTAGCGACCAATCGATCACCGGTGTTAAAGTCTTCAAGTCAATACATTGCTCTATCGAGATGACGAGCTGCATGTATTTTTCCGGTGCCGCACGCAAGAAATGACGCACCACTTCAACTTCCGACAATTGCTTGTCCTTATCTTTCTCCAGTCCTCGGATGCCGTTGACGATCGTCGAGACCCTAGTAGCGAAAGCCGCTACGGTCTCACCGTCCTAGCATCTTGAGATTCTCAAAATCGCGTTTAAGAGACTGTAACTTCGCCTCTATCACACGATCATGCCTGATGTTCGCCGTCTTGATCGCCTCCCATGCCGCCTTCGCCGAGTCCATTCTGGCGATGGAGGTCATGAGGCTTCCGGGTATCGCACTATAGATTGCCAATAGTGCTAGTCGATCCTTCCGGTATTCCGCGCCATCTTTCTTGTACGCGTCACCTCCTGGATCAACAGCAGACCATACTTCCTCTGCCTCCATCGCTACACGCATCTTGATGGCTCAGATAGTATAGCTGCTCCTTGCAAGTTGCGGGTACATCGTCGACGGTGGGGCCTCCTGCCTCACAACCGACGCTCCTGCTTCATGCGGTACTATCGACATCTTCTTATGGCGATATCCGAGTTGAACCTAGGCTCTGATACCAATTGTTGAAAAAATCTTAGGATCAATCCTTCCGAAATTGATCGATGATCGACGGAACACGGGTAGCCATAGGCGCACGACTTCATATATCGCAGACGCCGCTATCGGATCGAGGAACGTGAAGAGCACGTCTAGAAAAAGCCACGCGCACGCACCACATGTTGTGCTCGTGTTTGGCCTAACTAATTAGCTCTACTAATCACGCAACAAAAAAAACGTTGGCTCAATATTTTCTCGGTGCTCAGACTTGCACCTTTCCTTGGCCTTTGGCCATCTATTTATACTAGAGAAATTACAAAACTCCTACTCAAATTAGAACTACTAATTCTAAACAAACTCCATCTCTAGTACTTCTACTTCAGATAAACCTAGTCCTACTCAAACTAGACAAACTAATATTTCTATATCAAGATTAGAACTAACAGGACATTAAATTAGCAAAGTTAACCAACATTACCTTGTTCATTGCTCTGCAACAATCTCAAGAAAGGTTTGGTCGTTAGCGTATGAGGTTTTTTTACGTCGAATAGAGCTTCGTGAGTTGAGATAAATCACAGTTGAATGTGACGATATAGAAGAGAGAATGTAATGTTAGATATTAGGCGGCTCCGCAACGACACGTAAAATATTTTTTTCTATAAATTATTTATGATCATTGTAAGTCCTTGTCACTCTTAGAACTAATTTTTAATATTTTCTCACACCTCAAAGCTCTTTATCATGAGGCTGCTTAGATTAATTAATCAGAAGTAGCCTTTTGGCTTCAAACAACATGGCATAAACAGGAGCAAAGGATAGGGTTAAACGTTTTTTTTTTGTTTTGCTATTAAACCGGACGATTTCTTTTGTTACTCGAGGACGAGAGGGGTGTGCTGTATGTGAAGTTTCGTGGAGATTTCCTCCCTATTGCATCTGGCGTTAATTGGCTCCCGGGGCAGGACCAATGCTAAACTAGACGGGTATTTGCATTCGAACATACCTACAGTCACTGACAGCTTGACGCGGTCAACCGTCAACTCATGTGCCCGTCCAGGTTCACCCCGTTCAGCCCTGGATCGGAATCAAGGACGGAGGCGCCCTGTCTCCCTGACAAGCGCCTATCGGCATGTAATTATTTATATTAAAGATTTTCTTTTAAGATGCTGCCAAAATTGATTGACGGCCTGTGTAGATGAAGAATGGGTACGATTTGAAAAAAAAAATGGTTGGGATCTGGAAAAAATGACTGTATTTAGGGGAAGATAGTTGATTTGGGGAAGAAGATCTCCATATTTAGCCTAAGAACATCTCGTTTGCTCTCATGCAGCATTTGATTTTAACATATTATAATTTTTTGGTTTGCCCATCGCAACATTTTGGTTCTTGTCTACTATAGCATTTAGGTTCACCGGTTGCAACATTCAGTTCTAGCCACTAAAACATTTGAGTTTGCTTATTGTAACATTTGATTCTACTCACAAAAACATTTGGTTTTGTCTGTTACAACATTTGGTTCTGACATACTAAAAACAGTTAGATTTATCTGTTGCAACATTTGGTTCTACCCACTAAAACATTCGTGTTTGTCTATTACAACATTTGATTCTACCCAATAAAACATTTGTGTTTGCTTTTATTGCAACATCTAGTTTTACTCAATGAAACATTTGAGTTTGTCTATTGCAACATTCGGTTATACCCGCCGAAACATTTGGGTTTGCCTGCTATGACATTTGGTTCTGCCGACTACAACAATTTGTTTAACTTACTACAACATTGTTTAATTTGGTACAACATTTTGGTTCAAAAGTACTGCAACATTTCGATCTAAATACCGTAATATATTTTAAGTCACTGCAATATCATCCGATTTTTAGTTTTTTAATCGAAGGTCAGATCCATAGTCCATCCCAAGAAATAGATGTACGAAACCTTTAGGCAAATGGAGGCATATGTATCCGGTTTTGGATATTATTATCAGGATAGTCGCTTGTTATTTTCGACGTGTTTGCTTGTACTCATCTACTCATTTGTATATCTTCAATTTTGAAAACACAAGTGGTTTGATATCTTTGCTCAATTCTTTTTTGTGTTAAGATGTATCACAAAATTCTAAAAAACAGAGTAAATATGTCAAATTCTTCGAACCGCTTTAAAAAAACTCTGAAAATTTAACTTACCAGCAGATCCACGAATCAAATGAGCCGAAAGAACGGCACGGGTCCATCCATGGTTTGCTCTGGGCTGGCCAAAGCATGGCAACCGCAAGGCCACCATGAATGCTTATGTTACTGCTGATAAGGTTGCTGGCTCAATCGCCAGGCCGTGCCGTACTGGTTGCATCATTATTAATTAGTTACATGCTGTCAGAAATATATATGAATAATGAATGGGCCAATGTAAATAGGGCATGCATGGCAATGATTGGGTGCATGCATGCTCGCTAGCTTGCTACTGTTTATTTGGGCCACAAGGATGTCAGATGGCTGACGCTGTTGCAATTTCTATTAACACGTGGATGCACGGCGTGCATTTTAATTTCTTTCTGTTTGTGCAATATTAACTCATGGAAACCTTGTAGAATGTTGATCTCAATTTTTTACCACGTACCATGGTGACCGACTGACTGGAGTTAGCTACTGGTAGCACCATAAATATACACACGCATACGTACTTCCTCCGTTTTGTTTTTTTATCTGAGTGAGTACATAATAATAAAATGGAGTGGAAGATTAGAATATCTAATGTGGATTCCGCATGGAACGTTGATGTGGGTCCATTGACAAATAACTGTTTCCCTTTAACAAATGTGACATGCCATGATATTTTGTGCTCAACAAATGATTTTCCACTTGCGCTCAAGCCTATATTAAACATCTCTAGTATGGTCAATAACTAGATATAAAAATAGACATGTCATTTACAAATAGCTAGCTTTGATACCATATTAAAATTGCATGTACTGATCGATCGGTTCACCAGAAAACCTAAGCTCATAAGAAAGGGTGCACAATTCACTTATGTACTTTCTAATAATAGCAAATAGACAACCTCTGTAATAGACTAGTCATAGTATTGCCTCTAAAATTAATATGAGCCAATATAATATTGTGCATATACTTGTAATCCACTACAAGTTAGTAGCTGGTCTTTATCTATCTTCATATTTTTCCTCTATATAAATAAAAAAAATTAAGTTGGAATCCTTATATCTAGCTAACGTAGTACTATTGGAGATGCTCCAAGAGCATGTTTAATGAGAGAACATATATGCAACTCATCCGATGCCCAACACTATTTAAATGAATAATGTTCGACATCAAATGGTGATGGGGATAGAAAATTAACTAGATGGATAGTGCTGGGCATTTAATTAATTGGTCAAACAAATAGGTTCTCTCATTAAACATGTTCATCTCTTAATCAATGCGTTTACACATGCATGCAATACATGCATATCTAGTAGTTAAAGATGAAATGTCAAGAGATAAGCCCAAGTGAAGGGGCCAGGATAAGTTTCATTTGCTCCCCTTAACATGTATGCATATATATAGCTGAAAAAATTATTATTTGCCACCGACCATATATCACAGTATCATCATCTTCTTGGCACGATTGTGAAGACAAGTGGTGGTTGTGCAATGTTTAAACCCATATCCAAGTAAACATACCTGCAAACGTGTATCTGAGTATATGTAGTGGTAGGCCTATTTCAGGTCGAGGGGGATTGGGTCCAATTACAGAAGCTTTTGGGTGCATTTGGTTCTTTGGCTAGCTCAGCTCTAGCCGAGCTAGGCTAGGCTAGCTCAGGTCGGTTTAGCTAGCCTTGCCATCGATGCTTGTATGGTATTCTTTGTCCGAGTCGTTAATTTCAGCTGCTTCGTAAAGATTGCCATCGAAGGAGAGCCAATTCATGCTCTCTCGGCTGAGCAAGATTTTTCTTGCCAGCTCGGGTTAGTTTGCCTAAAAAAGCTAGTTTTTTTTTTTTTTTTTGCACTAGCAAAAAACTAGCCTAGTCCAATAAGGCTATAGCCACTCTAGCCAAGGATCCAAACGATCCCTTTGTCACTGTCGACCAGCTTTAGTAATATAATCAAAGGAATTAATTTATTTGCATGGGCAGTGGCAAAGGTCACGCGGCCACGCATGTCAGGCAACAAGGTTCGCATAAAAGAGTGCATGGGTTTTGACTGCTGTCATCCAAGTGGTACGGCATATGCAGGCCAGCCTAGATTGTGAACCGTACCGAATGTGCTTGTTTGCATTTGTATATCGTATGCTTAGGGTATCACTAATGAAGTCTAACTACATCAGTTCAGCATTGTAGTAGCAAATTAAATATAAGAAAGAGAAACACAAATAATAAATGAAAAGAAGGTGTGCATAATAGATGAATAGTGCTTGGTCTGACCTATAAGTTAACCACCATCGGAGATGACCTAACTAGAACGTTTATCTAATTTCACCGGTTTTAGAAAAAAAAAGAGACAGAAGTACCATGTTTTCCTCGGTTTAACTTGAACGGGCAAAAATGGGTACGTAATTTCGTCGATTTTATTTTGGCCGATAAAAATAACTTTGGCTAAAAAAATGGTTTTGTTGTGTTTATTAAATGGAATACAAACAAACCGAACATCCATCGTGTGAGGATTAGTTATTTTTCTTGCGAACTGTTGAGAGGGAATAACGCTGGTACAACATAACCATTAGTTTTAAAAGAGATGGTTGGATTTTTTATTTTTTGTCATGAGCCCGTGAGTCTACTCGTATTTGTGCGAATCAAAACAACGTTTTTGACGAACTCAAATGGCGTATCCTGTGTACCCTTTAATAAAATGGTAGAGCCACTTCAAAAAAATTGAAAAGAAAAGAAAAATCATGGATAAAAAAAACAAGGTAGTCGAGAAACGGCCTATATATTAGACGGACAATCGCCCATATGTTAGACGGATAATTAATGGTTGGCTTGGTTTCTTTAAAACTATATATGAGTGAGTGTCTAAATTATAAAGCAATTGCCTTGTAAACATATGTGTTTAGCACTTATCATAGTAGGCAACATTAACTGCCTAATGCTTTGTATAAGGAAGAAGTCCATTTTATAACCTGAACTTTGTAGAGAAGTTGATCTTTGATACCAATGAGATATTTAAACATAACAAATCACCCCTGCACAAACCAAAAGTGACATTAATTGGTGGTACAGCCAGACAAAAATGAAATAGTTTCAGAAAATATAATTCAAATAGAAGGGAGCAATTTATTTAGATACACAATAAGCTTAGGTCATCTCATAAAATTTCAATGTCTTTGAAGTATATGTTTTATATCGTTAAAACTTTTAATTATTTTAAATATTTGAGGATTAGATAACATATAGCATTATTTTTACAATATGATCATGTTCTCCTACAAAATATTTCATAGTTTTTGGGGCATGTTTGATGTTTATATTATTGCAATTATAATTTCTGATAACTTTTAGCATGCGACGGTCAACCAAACCATTTTATTTGTTTTGCCAAGGGGTGGTATTTTGTTCTATTTTTATAGTCAAGGGGGTGCCAACTATTCGGTAATTAGGATTGTATTTTTACTTTCCTGAAAGTTTAGATTGTGGAAAGTTTGCATTTTCTTGACCTCGCCGCTCACTTTGGTGGCGATTCCCCATCGCCCGGTCGACCCGCCAGAAACCCGGTCGGTCATCATTGTCATTGCCACCAACCGCAAGAACGACCCCGCCCGCCTACCCGCTCCCTTCCCCATCACTCTCTCCCTTCTCCTCTTCGGCATGGTGGTTGCATGCGGCCGTCGTGGCGACCGGCGGCCGGTGCTTCTGGACGGCACGAAGCCCCTGGAGGCCGGATCCGGGGGTGCGTTGCTCGGATCCCTCTCGGCCCTTTCCAATGCTCCGGCGGCTGGTTTCGATGGCCTTGGGCGCGGATCTGGCGTAGGTCATCCCCGGATCGTTGCGGCTGGCCGTTCTTGCGTCGCCCTTGGCGTCCGAGTGTGTCGTTGAGCAACGGCATTGAATCCGCAGGCAAGGGGCTCTCCCCTGCTGCCTGGTTTCCCTCCAGATCTTTGCGTCGCCTCTTGACCCGGCTGCCTTGTTCTTCTTTACGGTTGCCGCTCCACTGTGCCCCCTGCCTCTCCCTTCTTCTGGAGTGTTGTGGCTCGAGTTGTGTGCCCCCTCTCCTCGTCTCTCCTTTGGATGTGCGGCGGTCCAGATAGGGGTACCCCTCTTCTCCTTCGTCGTCACCTTCTTCTGGCCCTATCCCCTTACCGATGATCGACGTGGCGTCCGGTCTAGCCACCCCCTCTACTCTCCCCCTCTACTGGAGAGGCTGCGGTAGGGGTTGGTCTCCTCACGGCAGCTGATGGGTGTCTAGCTTGCGCGTGGGAGGTGGGTCCCTGGAGTTGGTGGCTCGGCCGGTTTGCGAGCTTGGGGCGTGGATCCTGCAATGGTGTTTGGTGCTTCGAGGGTTCTCGGTGGTCTGCTTCTGGGGACGTTGTTGGATCACGCAGAGGGGGTGGCTTTGGTGTGTTCTCATTGGCTCCACCCCATGGGTTGGCTGGTGATGGCATCCATCGTCGCCAGCTCCCTCGCCGTCTCTTGTCGTGGGGCGGTGGTGGCGTGGTGTGGAGGTCGCGCTCTCTCGTCGGCTACGAGCTTCGTCCTCCTCTAGTGTGGCTTCAGGGCAGATGCGATCCGTATGAAAACCCTGCCTAGGCTTCCCGCTTGGGCCGGTGATGGTGACGCCCTAGCACTGTTCCCCTCCATCGAGGCATCGTTCGCGGTGGTCGCTTAGCCCCTGAACCTTCTCGAGTGAAAACTCTTGTGAGACGGCGTCGTGTCTGCGTCACTCCCTTGCTGAAGAAGTCATCTCTGGTTCTGGTTGTTGGATGCTAGTGACCTTGTTAGCCATGTTGTCGTTGTCGGCGGCCTCAGGCCATTGCTGTTGTAGTTGTCGCCTTCGAGCGAGGTGTTTCCTGGCCAAGATACCATGTGATGGCATGCTTGTTGGTGGCGCTTGCACTGGGTCGTTTTCTTCCTCCCTTGACCGGGTCATCTTCCCCTCCTTCCCCTTTCTCTCTTGTACATTGTTTTTCTCTACTACTTAATGAAATTATAGATCGTTTGCCTGTTAATTAGCTAAAAAAAAGTTCAGATTGTAAAATGAACTTACTTCCTTTTTACGATAAGAAGCTAAATTTTGAAATAAAGAGTAGAAAAATAATCATGCATGAAACTGGTGTATCTAGAAGCCATAAGCTTTCAAGTTACAAACGCTTGTTAATTTCAGACCAAATATAAAGCCTGACCGATAGAAATTTCGTTGAGTTGCGAGACCTAAAGCTGGATCATCTTGATACTTCCATGACTCATCTGGCTCCTCCAAGTCCACATGCAATCACTATAGGAATCAGTCTCTGTGTGGTCGGCAAAAGCCGACCACATAGCCCAAAATGCCGCCCACATAGGTCTATGTCGTGCCAGTCACGACATCGTCTCCATCGAGGCCACGTCGTCGACATAGCCAGATTTTGTCGACCGACCCGCCGACAAAGCCGCCGTCTGGGCAAGACCCACTGGATGCCATCAGTCTCGGCGGCATGAATAGCCATCGACGTAGACCTGCCCTCACGGCTCTCCCCACTTAACGGCGCCCTGACAGGTGGGGTCCGCCGACCAACCAAGACAAGACGCGTGTCACTACCTATGTCGGCGGCATACTATATGCCGCCGACATAGGCCAAGCTCCAGGCGCTCCCGTGGCATTGCCGGTAGGACATCAGTGTCGGCGGCATAGGTAAATCCGCTAACACAGACTTCAATCTATGTCGGCGGATTTTCCTATGCCCGATTAATCGATGTCCTACCGCAATGCCACGGAGCGCTCGAGTTATTTCTATGGCATGCATATAGTATGGCGCCGACATAGGTATTACAGCAGCAATTAAAATAGATGCTGTATTTTATTAAAAACTTCAGTTTTAACCTGCAAATAATCATTCCCCAACATAATTCCAGTCCCAAATTCTCCACATATCAGCCACACATATTTACGTGCTTGAATCCACATCTTTTCGACCACTCGACAATCGCATCAATACAAAAATACAAATTCAACAACAAATTTAAATCAAATGGCAGAAAGCGTCCACATGCATAACCAAATGACACATAGTCTCCGTATACATTACCAAATGACACATATGTCATATAGATAGAATATTAGCAAGTTTTATATCTTAGACATTGACAGGTGCGTACATACAAAACCTAAGGGTTCTGCGAACTGCCGTAGAGGCTGGGATCCTGCGCAAAGAAGCCCTCCACGAATCTTTGGGCCTCGAGGTCAGTGGCACTCGTTGTCGCCTCCCTGCTGCACATTCTGTGCATGCGCAGGCGTAGCTGAGCCAGACACCTGCAAGATCGAAGGAAATCATGTATCTAACTAACTTTGTGCATTTATGTACTCTTATGAAATTGTTATGGCAGAAATACATACACCTGGAGAAAGCATTGCTGCTGGCGGGAACTAGAGCATCCAGGGTGGCGGCACGAACGCGGGGAAAGCGCCGGGCTGCGTCGGTGGTGGCCTCTACGACGGCGTGTAAGCGAACTGTGATGCAGGAGGCGCTAGGGCTTGGCTGGAGGACCCCGCCCCTGGGAATGCCTGCGAATGTATACATATATGATATGTTAGCGTCAAAACAATGAAAGAACAACAACAGATATAACTGCGGATAGGACATGATTTTTTAATTACCTTTTGCAAAAAGCGCATCGTAGAGGTTACGATTCGAGCATATCCATCCTCCTCTCGCTCGCACGATCCTTTTCCGCTTGTGCTTATGCTTGCTGCTGCTGCTGCTGCGCTCGTCGTCGCCGCCCTTTTTGTAGCAACTCCTCGATATGCTTGGCACGGGCTTTAGTCAAGGAGGTGGCACCGAGGCCTGTTGTCGATGTGCCCCGACCTCGTGGTATGACGCTGTGGGATCGACCACGAGTCCATCATGCCATACTTGCCGTGAGCCCTCCCACCAAACTCGTCAGAGAGAACCACAGGTCGGCCGGCATATTGGTGGGTCATATCCTCACCGTGCTTCGCCAGATGGTCAGCGAGATATGCATCCTGCGAACAAATGAGATGATGCAGAATAGTTAGAAACTGTCGAGTAGGTGTAAATAAGCGAAAAGAGCTAGTTACTTACATCCTTCTCCTGGGCAGCTGGCGGCATCGGTGGTTGTCTCCCGTCTGGGAGCACACGTGGCGTGTGTGCAGCCCTCCACACGGCGAATCCTGAGGGCTCAACCCCGATGCAGCCTCCTGTGTGAAATCAAATAGTGGCATATTAAACCTTGTCAAATCTAGTAAATTATAGGTGTAAAAGATGAATGTGCTCACCAAGTCTCGTGCCACGTGACCCATGCCAAGGCCGCCCATGTAGGTGGTGCACATTTCAGCCCGACTTTCCTGTTTTCCCTGTTCCTCTTGGACATGGCGATCCACTCAGGCGTCTTCCAAGTAAGGCAAAGATACCTCCAACCCCTTGGCTCCATGTCCAACCAGTCTGGACGCCAAGGAAGATATTGATCCGCGTTCAGGTACTCCTGACCAGCCTGGTCCCTCGTCATCCTCGTGCCCTCCGATCGGTAGTGCTTGATCACCGCATCCAAGCGAGCAAGCCAGAGGGAGTCTCTAACCTTTTTGGATGCCATCTTGTCGATCACACGGCGAGCAGCCTCGTAGTGCTCGGCGGAGTCATTGGGAGGGTTCAATCGGTAGCATGCCTGCATGAAGAAAGAAACAAATCATTAAAATAATAACTTTGTCAATTGTATAAAAAGACAAATGGTTAAAGTAGTGAACATGTTACCCAGAACTCGTCGACGACGGCATCGGTGACTGTTCCTCCCTCGTACCCCACGAGGTCGTAATCGCTCCAAGTCATCGTCGGGTGCCTATCCCTGCCAGTGCCCACTACCCCGGGGTAGTAGTGTCTGCAGAGCACCCCTATCTGCTTTCCCGGCTCCGTGCCCGCCTCCTTGTTGACGCAAACCAACGTACTGCGTGTACAATTCAGAACAAGCGTTTAATTAGCTATATTGTGTTGATGAATAAAAGATATCGAAAATGAACTGTTGAAGTGATCAGTACACATACCTCTTCCCAGCGGAAACACGTACCCGTATCCTCTCATTTGGATTTTTGGCTGTTTTTATCAGTTTGTTCCGCCCCCTGTGTCTCTTGGAGCTCGAACCCTGGCCAGCCTCGAAGGGCACGTAGTCCTCGTCCTCGTCTTCTTCATCCTCATCCTCCATCTCCCCAACCAAGCCTGAGCGTCTGCTTCATCCTCCACCTCATCCTCATCCTCATCCTCGCTCTCATCATCATCCTCCCCAGTACTTTCTCGCCACTCCCGTCTAGCACCCACTTCTCCTTATAACCTTGTTGCACACCCCCTATCGGGTCTGCCGCCTCCCAATCCCTCTCATCCTCCCCGCTCTCATCCTCCCCGCTCCCTTCTCCCCCTCCCGCTCCCTCCCCCTCTCCTGACACGACCTGCAAGACCAGCTGCTGCTCCTCGGCCGTCTCCCCCTCCTGCCCACTCCCGCTCCCTTCTCCCGCTCCCTCCTCCGCCATGTGTTGCCCTCTCTTCTTGTACTTGATCCCAAAGAGCTTTTCCGTCGCTCCAGCTAACCTACGCCGAAACCCAGTCATCCTGCAAAAAAGAAAGTAAATGATACAATTAGATCGATATGAGATAAATAAAAATGAAAGTAAATAAGCAATTCTACCTAGCTACTCATAAGTAAATATGAATACGTTAAAAATCTTCTGCTTCTGCTTCCTGTTCCTCCTCCTGTTCCTCTTCTTCTTCATCTTCCCCTTCTTCGCTTTCTCCCACTTCCTCTTCCTCTTCCTCTTCCTCTGCGTCTTCGTCTTCGTCTTCGTCTTCCTCTTCGTCTTCCTGTTCCGGCTGCTGTTGCATATCACCAATATCGACGTGCAGCTGTCCTGACAAGTCGTGTTCTTGGAATGGCTCCACATATGGCTCTTCAGGAGGCTCGTAGTCTTCTTCCGTGAGGTTGGGCAATCCACCAACGGGATGACATTTATGGGCAATCCACCAATTTTTGTAATCCGAATGGGCGTATGGCAGATAGAACACTAGCTCGACTTGTTCGGGGAGAATGAACACGTCGAGCCTTTTATATAGCTTCGTTTAATTGATTTCAACTATACCCAACTCTGGAGTACACCGCACCCCAGTCTCAATATCGAACCATCTACACCGAAACAGTACTAGCGAGAGATCGTTGTTGCCTTCATAGCATATTTCCACAATCTCCTCAATAATCCCATAGTACTCTTGGTCTGCACCACCATGCGGATCTGTGACATAACTGACGACCCCACTATTCACCGTGGTAGCATTTGGGCGAGCAGACTCGGCTGCTTCAGATCGATATGGATATCCATGGCAATCATAGCATCCATGGACCTTAATCGTACGATTGCATCCACGTGACATTTATCGAGATCGCCAGCACGCTAGAACGTGTACGACACTGCATAAGCATATGCACGACAAGTCAGATAGAAGTTACGTATAGAAATTGAAATGTGCGGTTGAGGATAAACTTACGTGGTAATGAAACCATATAAGAAAGTTTGGATAGTTTTGCCCACGGCCTTGTCGTTTCAACTTTTCAATTTGAGCCACCGAGGGTTCACCTGGTCTTCTCCACTCTTCTCGAATAAATTGACTACAATAATAGATGTTCCATTCAATTATATTGACTATAAGAAAAAGGACTTCATTCAATTCTCTATAAAATATTGACTTGCTCGATGTACACCTTCATTTCATCCATGTTGTCGTACACGTAGAGCTGGATGATAATTTTTTCTGCTTCATCCAAGTCACGTGTTGTGCTTTTGCCAACGCTGCGCCCGGCTTGGTCATGGAACACTTCAAGGTTCGAATTACTTCTGCGTCGTGCCTTCTTATACTTTGGTTGTGGCACATGTACCTTATTCCTTGTCGCAAAGTATTTGTCCGTGAAATAGGCGATCTCCTGAGTGAGCCAAGCTTCGGCAATACTACCTTCGACTCGTGCTTTGTTCTTCACCTTCAATCTAAGATTTTTCATCATCCGTTCAACAGGATACATCCACCTAAACTGTGCCGAACCGTCAATTTTTGCTTCGTATGGCAAGTACACCAATAGATGTTGTATGCAATTAAAAAAACCAGGGACATACATCTTCTCGAGTTTTGTGACGACCACAACAATCTCCTTCTCCAATTCTTCCATCCTTGACGCGGATATTTCTTTTGCGCACAACTCTCGATAGAAGAAGCTCAGCTCTGATAGTGTTCTCCAAATAGCGTCGTCGACATATCCACGCCATACGGTAGGAAACAGACACTCTATAAATACTTTGTAGTCATGAGCCTTTATTCCATTTAACTTGCATTGCTCTGTACTAACGGCATGACGAAGGCTCGTCGCATAACCATCAGGGAATTTCACCTTTTCCTTAATCCAGACTAGGATATGCCTTATTTGTGCACGTGTGAGGCAATACTTCGCCCCAGGTTTCATCCCGTTTTCGTCAAGATTCAACTCCGAACGATCACATATCATGGCACAGTCCTGCCGAGCTTTTGTGTTATATCTAGTCTTATATTGGATGTCCCAGTTTGTGTTGACGATTGCCTCACACATATTCTTCTCCTGGTGCATCAGGTTGAGGTTGTGAGGCTGCTTCAGGTCCGTTGCATAAGGAAGATTATAGATTCTACATTTATGAGTCCAATGGTGGTCTTTCCCATATACGTCTTTGTTGCCCTTTTTTGCCAAATGTTTATGCCATTTGATGATATCATCCACTTCAAACTGCTTCGCGCGTATTCCTTCCTTGACTTTGCCTTACCTTTACAAAACGTATTTCTTTCCTTCCTAAATGGGTGATTTGGTGGCGTGAAACGACGGTGTGATCGAACCAATGTGCCTTGCCCTTTTTTTAGTTTGAATGCATCTGTGTCTCTCAGGCATTTAGGGTACAACAACATTCCATAGGTACTCCACCCCGAAAACATGCCATACGCTGGAAAATCGTGTATGGACCACAGGTAGGTGGCCCTCATCTTGAAGTTCTGGCCCTTATAGCTATCATGTGTCAATACCCCGTTGGTCCAGAGATCGCTTAGCTCTTCTACAAGTGGTTGCATGAATAGGTCCAAGTTTTTTTCATGAGACTTAGGTCCGGGTATGATAACAGAAAGGAACATGTACTCTTCCTTAAGGCAAAGTTGAGGCGGCAGGTTGTATGGGATGGTAAATATAGGCCAGCACGAGTACGGGTGCGAGGTCATATTGAATGGGGTGAACCCGTCGGTGGATAGCCCGATACGCACATTCCTGAGCTTAGCTGCAAATTCGGGGTGTTGCTGATCGAAATGCCTCCAGGCTTCTGCATCCGATGGATGAGTCATCACACCCTCCTTTCTACGTATGCCCTCTTTGTGCCACCTCATGTGCCTGGCTGTGGTTTTGGACATGTACAGACGTTGCAGCCGTTGAGAGATCGGAAAGAAACGAAAGGTTTTCTGAGCAACCGTCGTCTGCCTATCTACGCCATCTCGTCCTTTAACTAGCACGTACCGACTCTCACCGCAATGCTTGCAATGAGTCAGCCCAGAATCGGTTTTCTTGTAAAGCATGCATAACTTTGAGCAGTAGTCTATCCTCTCGCACGGCATGCCTAACACGCTGAAAAACTTCTTCGACTCATACAGATTTCGAGTCATCTTGTGCCCAGCCAGAAGTAGGCTATCCAGAATCTTGCATAAGTCATTGAAACAATTGGCAGACAGGTTGTATTTGGTCTTCACCGCCACCAGACGTGAAACCGCCGAGAGCACGGTCACATCGGTATGCCCATGGAGTGGATAGTTGGCAGAATCTAGGAGCTTCTCGAATTTGTGGGCAAGTGGCTCTCCCTCTTCCTCGGGAGATAGATCAAAAGCCCTACCCACATCATCCGTTAGCTCGTCAAATCTGTCGGGCTCGACTTCGTCGTAGCACTCCCCAAAATCCACAGGGCTAGACACAGGCGCCGGACGCTTCCTCTTGCCATGAAAGACCCATACAAAGTAGTTTGGTTTGAAGCCATGCCTACAGAGATGTTCGGTCATATCCCTCTTCGATCTCTTCTCCGTGTTTGAGCAGTTAGCGCAGGGACAAGTTACTTTTGCTACGGTAGGGTTACAGAATCCTCAAAAAGCATCTTCGACGAATTTTTCAGCTTTGATGAACCACTCGTTCGTATGCTGCCCAGACTTCTTCCAACCATCGTACATCCACCGTCGATCTTCCATCGCTTAACTACTACATGTACAATCAATAATGAATTATATATCTATTCGACATTCACTCAAGCATTCACATTTAGTATTATATATCTATTCGAAAAGTAAACGATCTATTGCACGACATATACGGTCTATGTCTAGCTAAATAGGAGGGCTTACCCACCCACAGATGTTGGTTTGAGTACAGTGGTCGTGGCCACGAGAGGTGCACGGGTCTGAATTCCGGCAGCATAACCCCGCAGTCCTCCCAGTGCATCGACGGGTACAGCGTACCGCTTATGTTATGCACAAGGAGAACAGAGGGTTATGTGACCGGAGTTTTGACCTGTGCACCTCCCGTGGCCACGACCACCGTACCCAAACCAACATCCATGGGCTGTCCGAAACGTGGACAGCTCGGGAGCACGACACCTCTCGTAACGGAACACACCAAATCACCGTCCGTGTTCCTTACGAAAATGTGCCGCGCCCCCGAACGGGTTTGACTCGGGCTCCGTACACGTAGTTGCAACACACTAGTTAAGAAACACCTAACTAAACATACACATCTAACTAACTACATTATACTAATTAATCACAAATACTAATGTCGTCGGTAATAAAAGTACCGACGACATAGCAACCACATTAGGAAAAAAATCGAAGTAGAACCTGCAGGGCGTGAGAAGACGTCGGGCAGTGGGGGGAGGAGGTGGTGACGCTGGGACAGTGGGGGAGGCAGCGTCAGGGAGTGGAGGGGGCGGCGCCGGCGGAGTGGAGGTGGCGGCGCCGCGGAGTGGACGGGGCGGCGCCAGTGGCGAGAAGGGCGAGGCTTGGGGAGGCGGCGGCGCAGCGGCGACGAGGGCGCCAGCGTGGAGAGGTGGCGACGGGAGGTGGCGGGCACGGAGAGCGGCGCCGGCAGCAGCGGCGGCACGAGGAGGCGGCGCGAGGCGGCGACGGCGAAGCCGCGCGCTGGGAGGCGGCGGGCGGCGACGACGCCGGGCAGAAGCGGCGGCGGCGGCGGCGCGATGGCGCGCGCATGGGGCGGCGGCAGCGGTATGGTGTGGATTGGCGCGTGGGCGGCGTAAAGGCGTCCAGGTTAGGACTTAGCAGTTTTTTATGACATAGTAGCCTATATCGACGGCCTAATACCGCCGACATAGGTCATAAAGCCGCCGACAAAGCCTCTCCAACGGCCGCTTAAACGAGGATGGGCCACTGGCCAGTGAGACAACACAATGTCGGCGGCCTCCTAATACCGCCGACACTAATTCACCTATCTCGGCGGCAGACACGAGACCGCCGACAATGATGACCCCGTGACCTTATGTCGGCGGCCGATCCACCTGGCCGCCGACATAGACCCTCCACCCACCCATTTTTCAAGCTAATATCGGCTGACCCGAGTGTTTCATTTGTCTAAACCAAGGTTGTACACCATGCACTACACGAAATAACACATCTAAAGTGATCATATCCGCCTATTTGTACTTTTGCGGCACGTCGTTTCTAAGATCGCCCACTACTTCAGCATTGTATCGATCTCCTTCGCCTCAACGAATGGTTAGTGAAACTAAAAAACGTTTCGATAGGTCAATATGATCACGTGAAGAGCTATGAGGGTGTACATCATCCCCTACGAACTTGTTACGATAATCGACTCTCTCGGCGGCGGCGAGGGTGGCTTGAAACTTGAAAGTAGGGTTAATACCATCTGTGTCGGCGGTCTGTAGAATGCCGCCCACAATGGTTGCTCTATGTCGGCAGCATACACTAGGCCGCCGACACAGATGTTCCCATGGCATAAAAACAAGACGTCCATTACGATGGTGAAATGAATCTCTCTCCCACCTGGTCAACAGCGCGCGGCGCGCGGGCTCCTCGCACGGCGCGGGTTCGAGCCCCGCCTCGCCCCCTGTTTTTTTTAATTACCTATCTTGGCGGCATAGTAAAAGCCGTCGACATAGGCTCACCTCACCCATGTTATTTATGGTGGGCCCACATGGCATTGACGTGTTTTCTACCATGTGGGACCACCTTGATGTCGCCGTTAAGGCGCCAAGCAGCCGTGGATCGAAAGGGACAATGTCGACGGTAAGTTTTGGGCGCCGACATAGATCAAGCGGCGGGAGGAGAAATTTTGAAATTTTTTACCTACGAGGGGTGGTGGGGTATCTATGTCGGCGGACTAAAATATACTGCCGACATAGCGTAAGAAAAAAACCTCTCGTCCTCTCGCGGCTGGGCATCTACTATCTATGTCGGCGGCCGAGGCTATGCCGCCGATATAGATTATGGATTTATCGGCGGGTTTTTTAACTGCCGACATTACTTTTTTTGGCCATCCACAGAAACTGCGATTCCTGTAGTGAATTGATCCAAAAAAAAAGAAAAGAAGTCCACATGCAACTAAATAAAGTATTGCACGTAGGAAGGAGCTTGGAAAATCTCTCGCCCCATTTGTTAATCCCTGTCTGCGCTGGGTAAGACAAGGACATGATCATCACCATGTTTGATTGCTCCCTCCAGAGACAACGAAAACATGGTTAGAGCGACATCAAACACGGTGCTGAACCTAAACTAATCGCCCTGCTTTCACTAAACAAGACTAACGATCACATTCCGAGGATCTGCCTGCCGAGTTGCCGATCGAGATACCTAGCTGAACCATGATGATCTGTTCAGACATGCAGAAGCAGAAAAAGAAAAGGGAGCAGATCGATCGATGAGACTTGGGAATACAGAGAGAGGTTCAGAATGTCGTACGGCGCCTCTCCTTTGGCCCGATCGACGAATCTCTCTTGTTGATTCGCTTTTCGCGAGGTGAGCAAGTTGCTTTGCTTGATTGCTTTCAGGGGGGATCATCCAGCATCAGATACGCATGCAGGTACGCCGTGCCCATTGCGATGGCGACATATATACATGCAGAGGATATGCAAATGGTTTGGTTGGTTTTGTGTCCGGGCATCAACTTCGTGGGCCACGCAGGCTGTCTCCAACACTAATTCCTAAATTTTAATGTATATGCATTCTACACCATCTCTCAAGTTAGGAAGAGCACCATTCAAAATAGTGTTGTTCGTATAAATGCTTACAAACAGGTATGGAATGTTATGAAACTGAGTCTGTATTGCGGATTTATTGAAGAGATTTGGAAGCTAGACTACGTATCCTTCAAACCATTGTTTTGATGCCAATATGTAAAACCGCTTGACGAGCTCAAGATTGACAAGTATGGGATGATTACTATTGACCGACAACAAGTCGGTTATCATAGCGATCTGTCTGTGCTAGGAAAACAAGTTATGCAGGTATTCTACATAAAAGACCCTGCTAGCAGGAAGCAACATGTTGTATTACAAGGAAAACGAAGAATTGTTGGAGTGGAAAACATAATAGATGAGTAAGAGTACAATCAATTCGACGAGATCCCTTTGCTTGGGAATGATATCCAACTTGAACCACATCCTCCTAAGGATGGAAGCTATACTTGATGTGATCATCAAGAAGGGTTGATTATATAAATCATAAAATATTATCCAAGTGATCCTTGTAATCATATTACACGTGATTGTCATGTGTTTGTTATGATATTGTATGTAATTGTAATGGGTTGAACACACCGCATTCCCCTCCGTGCCCCATACCCCTACACTCCTCTCCCTAAGGTGGTCCCAAGTCATCGCATCGCCCCTCTGTGCCTCATCCCCCTCCGCTACTCTCCCTAAGGTGGTCGCAAGTCACCGCTTCACACCCCCCCGGTAACCCATCCTCCTTCGCTCCTCTCCCTAAGATGGTCCCTTGTCATTGTAGCGCCCCCTCATGAGCTATCAAGACGGCCTACTGTAAATAGTTGTCTTTGATAGGAAACATATCCGAGAGAGTTAGTTGTGGTAACTATCTCAGATAGCATCAGAGACAGGCTGTCGACGATTGGGATATTGACCCCAAGTCAACTAAGGTTCTTGAAAAAAACGAGATAGAAGACCTGCCGAGCAAGGTGAACAACAATCAACAAGCAACAAGAAGACCCAGGGTTTTTATCCTGGTTCGGGCCTCTCCCGGGGAGATAACAACCCTACGTCCAGCCTTTCTTATATATCAGAGATGATTACAAGAGGATGCTCGACGAGATGGACAGATCTCGGTGAGATTATGTGTGTATAGGAGAGTAATATGCAATGATGCACTAAGTCTCGATCTTCTCGCCCCTCTACACGCCTTAGGGGCCTTGTTTATATAGTGTTGAATAACCGACCTACCGAGGAATATCGGGCGGGCGACCACCGAATCCGTGAAACGAACTCGATACATGCCAAATATATCCCGAGGTAGATAAGGAATACTCCAATTCTTGGGGATCACGACATCTGCTCCAATCCGGGAAACCAACGTCCGGGTCTTCATGTAGCCGTGCAGAACTCTTGTTCGAGTCGGACTCAAACAGGAATCCTAGGCCATTACGCACCGTGCCAGCCAGAAAGCTGTTCGGCAGGATGCACATGGGCCTGAAAGAACCTTCTAGGGAGTTGGGCCCTAGTAGGCTGTTCGATTGGGCCGTCAGGGAGTGGACCATGGCAATGGGCCGTGATTTTATCGCCGACAGCTAGCCCCCGAGACTCAAGTGGAAGGACTCACTAGAGTGGGGTCTTCCTCTGAGACTCCAAGTCACAAAGAGGGAAATATTGCTATTACGAGGAGGTACAACAAACGACCGAGCAGGTTATTGCTCTCCCGAACAGGACTTATCCGGGATCGAACAAACCCGATCAGTACCGAGCAACTTTGTTGCGTCGAACAGAGAACAACATTTGTCCGAGCAGAGCACTCAGTCCTTAGTGCAGACACTGGAAAAAGTAGCCGTTGGCAGATCTCAACGGTAACTTACGCTGCGCAGTGAAAACAAACGACCGTTTTTACTTAGCCGTTTGTGGCGAAAATCCGTTGCAGAGCAGCTCGTCTGGGTCTATAAAAAGCACCCAAGCCGCCTGCGGCTTGCCACTTTCGCTCTCACTCCTTTTCTTCCCAAGCCCTAATTCCAAGCGCGCTCAGCATCAAACGGCCAAACTCCACTCCCAAATCTGTTCGTCCAGCCCTGGGGATTGCTATGGCCAAGTTCTCAGGCACTAGCATGACCGAGGAGGACCTTAAGATCTTAGAGGCAGAGGGGCACATCGAGACCGCAATTGGAGGCTGCCCGGGGAGGAGGAAGAACCGAAGCCGCTCAAGGGAGAGTTCGTCAACTTCGAGTAGTTTGCTGTGTTTGGGTTGAGGTCTCCCGAAAGCGATTTCGTGGAGGCCCTCCTGAATATCAGCGGATTGGAGGTGGCGAACTTCAATCCGAATTCCATCCTCCAGATGACCGTCTTCGCACACCTGTGCGAAGGCTATCTGGGAATTGATCCGCCGGTGGGACTGTTCCTCCACTACTATACGGTGACGAGCAGCAGCTCCGCCGCTTTCGGGCCGGGTGCTACTACCTCAAGCTCCGGGCTACCGCCGATGACATCCCGTACCCTCGTCCACCGCTACTCAACTCAATGGGCGCGTGGTGGATGAGGTGGTTCTACACCAAGCGGAACGACGACAGCAAGCTCGTCTTCACCGGACAGGCTCCGGCGAAGGGAACCTCAATGCCTCGACCGGAGTTGTCTAACGAGGATTGGTACCTGACGCAGAAGATCGCTTCCCTCGTGGGCCTCGGGCTCACGGGCAGGGAGATCATACGCAACTTCACAGCGAACAGGATCTGTCCGCTGCGGAGAAGATCCTACCCCTTCTACAAAATAGAAGGATGAGAAGACATCACCAGGGAGAGCACGGGTAAGTACCTCTAAGACTCAACCATTACTTGGTGATTTCAACTGAACAGGAACTGAAGATTTCTTCTGTTCGGACAGTGCAACCGACAGACGCGTGGGTGACCGAGCAGGTCGACTCCATGCTGAAGGCTGCCAAGAAGGACGGCGAGGTCACCGGCGAGGTCACCGGCGAGGTGGCCTACACGTGTCTACGTAACGTGCTCGTCCGCACATCCGAGGTAAGTTACTTAGATCCCCGTTTACGTCGCTAGGCTTGCACTGTTGTAAAGTGCTAATATTCGCTTTCCAAACAAACAGGAGGATCAGCTGATCCTTGGAGGGATCGTGGAGGAGCTCTCCGAGACCAAGGGAGCGAGAAAGGGCAAGGCCAAGTTGGCCGAGAAGCCCAAGGTGGCCGCAGCGCCGACGCGGAGCTCTCCCAAATGCACTGTTTTGGAAGAGTCATCAAGAGACAGCGGAACTTCCTTGGTCTCTCCCCCTGGCTGGACAGAAACCTTGGGACGGGCAGACTTGGTCTGCGGAACCTCGGGACCACGCGGTGGAAGCTGGTCGATCAGGGCAAGGGATTGCTCGTCGCAATCTAGAGCGGCCTTGTAGTTGCCCTTGACCGTGATCACACCGTTAGGGCCCGGTATCTTGACGCAATGGTATGCATGGTGGGACACGGCCATGAACTTGCCAAGAGATGGCCGGCCCAAGATCGCGTTGTTGGCACATGGGAAGTAGACCACGTCAAACGTGATCAACTCTGTTCGGAAGTTGCTTGGGCTGCCGAAGGTGACGGGTAGAACAATCTGCCCCAACGGCTTAACAGCTTCTCCCGGAACGATCCCATAGAAAGGCATCGCGACCTCTTTGAGTTTGGAGCGAGGAATCTGCATCTCGTCCAAGACTTTGGCAGAAAGCAAGTTCAAAGCACTCCCGCCGTCGATCAAGACACGGCCAACTCTGGCGTTGCTGATGGTCGGAGCGACCACCAGTGGGAGCCGCTGAGGCTTGGTCATCCCAGTGGGGCAATCCTCCTGAGAGAAGGAGATGGAAACCTTGGTCCACTTCATTGATTCGGGCTGTGGTTTTGCCCTTCTCAACGTTGTGGACCTCCCGAGCAGCTTCCTTGAGGCTGTGCCGAGAGGGATAAGCCGAGGAGCCGCCAAAGATAATGGCTATGTGGTTCACGGGCTCTGGATAATCATCCTCATCGTCCCGATCACCATCATCGGTTTGGCGCTTGGCCTTACCAGCATCACCCTTCTCGGGGAGGGTGGGCATTGGGCCTTTGCCGTTGTAGAATTCCTCGAGTTTTGTCGCCCAAGTTCTGCAATGGCGTATGTCATGGCCGTAATTTTGATGATACTGGCAATATCGGTCACTGGGACCTTTCTTGCCTTGGTTGCCTCCCTGGGCGGGCTTATTGCCCTTGTAGTTATTGTTGGGCTTCTTCTGCCCATCCTTCGAAGGAGGTGCGCGATCTATACCGGCGACAGTGTTATCCTACGGACCCTTCTTCTTCTGGGACTTCTTGTCACCAGGATTATTGCTGCTCTTCTTCTTCTCATCCACACCAGGCTGGGCAGGCAGCTCGCCCTTGTCGAACGCCTTCCTGTACTGAACGCGCTCCACCGCGTTGGCATAGCGGTCAGCCGCCTTGAACAGGTCGTTGGCGATCCAGGTCTCATTGATCTTGAGATCCTGGGTGAGCCGCTCGTCGCAGACTCCGTTTTTGAAGGCGCGGACAACAGACTCGTCCGAGATGTTCGGGATCGTGTTGCGGATCTTGATGAAACGCTTCACGAAGTTGCGAAAGGTTTCCCCGTTCATCTGGATCTTCTGGTGCAGATCATCCTCCTTGCCCGGACGCACGTAACAGCTCTGGAAATTGGCGATCAGAGCGTCACAAAGCTGGTCCCAAGAGTGAATGGAACCTTCTTGCTGATTGAACAGCCACGTCCGAGCAGCACCTTCAAGGACAGTCGGGAGGTAATTCGCCATGACGTGCTCGTCAACTCCGGCTGCCATGATGGCTGTAGCGTAGATGGAAAGGAACTCCTCTGGGTTTTGGGTCCCATTGTACCTCTCCATGTGGCCGGGTTTGAACTTGGAAGGCCACCTGACAGCGCGGAGCTCATCAGAGAAAGCCTTGCACCCCAGGCTGTAAGACCAACCACCTTCCCCGGCAGAACCTAGCCTTGAAAAGACGTTGGTCCTGTTGCGCGGAGGAACTCTTGCTGAACGGGAAGACTCGGCCTGGAGAAACTCTCTCCGGGACAATCCTCCGCGCTCCTTCCTCGTGGTTGCGACTACGCGCTCCTCCCGAGGGGATCGTCCATGATCGTCGCACGCGCACGCTTGCCCCTGTGGTCGCGGTGACCACAAGGACTTGGTGAGCGTTGACGACCACGGGTATCCTGCTCGTGGCGAGTTGTCCTTCGATGGTGACGAGGGTCACGCGATCGATCGGAGCGCTCGTTGTCAGAGCCATTCCGCGCAGGCAGGCTGCGCTGCCTGGAGGGAGTGTTAACCTCGCCTATGGACTTGACGTCTTTGGCCAGTCGCTCTAGGTGAGAAGCAACAGCGTCGCCCATGAGGGCGAGATTAGCCTGATTGGTGGATCGGACCACCGTTGCCAAGGCTTGGAGCCGTTCCCGACTTTGCTCAAGGGGTCCTGGAATCCCTGAGGCATCCGCGTCTTGCCCGACAGAGGTCTGGTTACGCGGGGATTCAACCCGAGCAGGCTGAACTTCTGCCGGGGGATTTGGCGGAGATGCGCAAGGCGGGTCGCGACGCTGTCGCTTGCGTTGATCGTGGATCTGCGCTAAGGTTTGATTAATGGATTCGTCCAAGCTATGGCAAACAACATCTTGATCGCGAGTAACCGGCCCAATTCCATCTTGATGCCGGGCAGGATTGGACTGCCCGATATCGTGGCTGCAGCGGCCCGCGCAGGATCCTCTGAAGTCCCTGCACCGGTCATGTTGATGCTGCGACGGCCATGTGTTGGCACGCTAGACGGTGTCATCACTGTGTCGCCACAGGAGGAATCGACCGACATAGCCCTGGAATCCTAGAGATCTAAACCAGCGTAGAAATCATCGGTTCCGTAATCATCGTCAATGACGGGAGCTTGATCTAAGACCATCTCCGGAACGTATCCGGAGAGCTCTGTCTCATATCTGGAGAGTGATCGAGATCGAAAGGATCGATCCGATCTGGCAGGGGAAGAGACGTCCCGCCCTTCTGAGTCGTAGCCCTCAGGAAGATTCTCCTAGTCGCTGAAGGAGTTCGACATGTTCGAACAGACTTGATCTACTTTCCCCACGGACGGCGCCAACTATCGACGATTGGGATATTGACCCCAAGTCAACTAAGGTTCTTGAAAAAAGGGAGATAGAAGACCTGCCGAGCAAGGTGAACAACAATCAACAAGCAACAGGAAGACCCAGGGTTTTTATCCTGGTTCGGGCCTCTCCGGAGAGATAACAACCCTACGTCCAGCCTTTCTTATATATTAGAGATGATTACAAGAGGATGCTCGACGAGATGGACAAATCTCGGTAAGATTATGTGTGTATAGGAGAGTAATATGCAATGATGCACTAAGTCTCGATCTTCTCGCCCCTCTACACGCCTTAGGGGCCTTGTTTATATAGTGTTGAATAACCGACCTACCGAGGGAATATCGGGCCGGGCTGACCACGAATCCTTAACGAACTCGATACATGCCAAATATATCCCGAGGTAGATAAGGAATACTCCAATTCTTGGGGATCACGACATCTGCTCCAATCCGAAAACCAACGTCCGGGTCTTCACGTAGCCGTGCAGAACTCTTGTTCGAGTCGGACTCAAACAGAATCCTTAGGTCATTACGCACCGTGCTGCCCAGAAGCTATTCGGCAGGATGCACATGGGCCTGAAAGAACCTTCTAGGGAGCTGGGCCCTAGTAGGCTGTTCGATTGGGGCGTCAGGGAGTGGACCATGGCAATGGGCCGTGATTTTATCCCCGACACAGGCCATGTCCAAAAACCTTGCTCTGATGTCGTGATAGCATTAGAGAATTTTGTGCACGACCGTCTCTCTTTCTATCAGAAACATTTTTTAATACGAACTATCTCTCCTAAGAAGCATATCCAAGACGGATCTTTTAAGAAAATGTCTTCGATGGTCACAAAATATATTTGGAGGTGCGCAGGGGGATCAAAATTTTTCTCTAACTCCCACCCTTGTTGCCTCCTCGTGTTGTCTCCCTAATGTCGCTGCCACCCCGCGCCATCTCCCTACAGCGTCTCCCTCATGTCTCCACCTCCCCACGCCAAACCCTCCCGATACGGCCATCTTCCCACATTGGAGCATCCCCATGCCGCCCCCACCCCATGCCAGAGCCTCACCATGCATGTCTCCACAACCCCACGCTAGAGCCTCCCCACGTCGTCTCCCCCGCACTGGACCCTTCCTGCGCCACCTCCACTTTGTGTGGAAGCCTCCCCACATCACTGTCTCACAGCCCCGCCACCACCTTGCGTCGTCTTCCCTTAAACCTTAACCCTCACCCGATTCGGCCACCTCTTCACACTATCTCCGCTGCACAGCCACCTTGCGCTGTCGTCACCCCACAGCGCAATCTCCATGCTCCACCGTCTCCCCGAACCGGCTCACCCAAACCCTTCCATGCTCCGCCGTCTCCCCGAATCGGCTCACCCAAACCCTAACCCTTACCCAAGCTGCTGCCACCCCACATCATTACCTCCCCTGCAAACCCTACCCTCCCCATGCACTCCTTTCCCACTCAAACCCGTGTCGTTGAGAAGTCCACAGGTAAACCCTGCCCCCTCGTTGCGAAGTCCACAGGTAACATAGCTCCATTAAAATTCTAGCATTTTAATTCAGGAAATATTACTAAGAAAGTAGTAATTATAGAATCCCCTTAACTATGTTCATTCAAGTTTTGCAACCTTAAAAGTCAAGTTGGTATTAGTTGACCAAAAGATTTATGGCACTATAAGGTGTTTAGAAAATGGTTAGTAGCAATTTACTATAGCTAGATTAATAGATATGACATATGTTCAATATCCGTGATATTGATGTGTATTATATATTTATATATGTATATGATGCCTTAAATATTGTAAAGATGGAATTCTCGTTTCATTGCATGCCACCTCCAAAGATGGTCCCACCCCTGACGGAGGCAACGACCCTGACTTCTAAGAAAGTTGCACCTTGGGTGGCGGAAACAAACATTTCGTAGGGATGGAAACCCTAAATGCAGCTACACAAGCCACTCGATGGTGCAAAAAGGTTGAGGCATATCTAAACATGTTGACACCAGGATGATCATCAAGGAGGTTGGCATAGATGGAGCCCTAGTACAACTGACTAGGTCAGCGAAAAATTATCAAAGGACATTCGAGGTAATTGGACGAGAGACATGGAAATATGTCACGGATGAGGCCAAAGATCATTTGTGGGAAGAAGACAAGAAGTCAAGCAGAAATTCAAGTTCCCTAATGGAGACGAGCCCAAAGTGCGGTGACATATCTTGATGTCTATCGGCAAGGCATGGAGGACATTGAAGTTTAACCTTATAAGAATTTTGTCAAGGAGGAGAAGTTACCGTTCGAGCAGTACATGTTCATTTCATGGGCGGTCTGGGAGCAATTCATCGCGCTGAAGATGATAGCTACTTTAAAAAAAGGTAGTGAGCAGCACAAGGAAATCCAACTAAAGAATGTACACACCCATCCTCTTCGTATTGTTGGGTATGCCTTGAAAATCCCTCATTGGGATCAGGAGGACCAAGAAGCACAAAGTTCGAGCAGCTCGCGTCCAAAACTACTGCAAGGCTAGAATGTAGTGCATGTCTATGGGGAACTCTCTTTTAAAAGCAGCTCTACTGAGGAAGTCTGCAGTAGAGTGGTAAGCATATAATATTATTTATTGTTAATTAATCTTGTTGACATGTATAAAGCCTAAGTGAGATGCTCCTTCTAGGTTGCATTGGCCAATCAGGTGTCATAGGGAACTTTTGTTGAAACCAGAAAAAAGGACATACTATCTGTGGCCCTTGGCAACAAGGAACATCCTGAAAGGACATGAGGGCTTGATGTTTTTGTATCTTGAAAAGTTGGGTTCACATATGACCCTAACTATTCAAAGAAGAAATCTAAGTCTAGCTTGGAGGAAAGGGTGGTGGCCTTGGAAGTGGAACTGAGGGCACAGGATGAACCAACCGTTGTTGATGTCACTCCAACTCATCAAAAAAGCAATTGTGCTTCTGCGCCTGATGCCACAGATTAAGAATTCATAGTTGATCGTATCCAGGTATTTATATAAGTTCGAACAATTATTTTTAATTTGACATGTGTGTATTGTGAAAACAATGCCTAATTGCTTTCTATTCTTGGTAAGGACCCACCTCTTACACTATTAAAAGAGCTGATGTGGCATGATTAAGATAGAGGTAGGGAAATGGATGGTTTATCCATGCCTTCCAGGATGTACGACCCATGGTGCATTGTGATGGGCTTTGCAAAGGTCCAAGTCGACACAGTGCTCGATAATGTGAACTCTAGAAAAGTCTCTGAACGATGAGATAATCACTCTTGGGGGTGCCTACCATACATTTTTTCGGGGAAATCGCTTATGTGCCACCCCCAACAATGCCCACCCTTTTTTTGCCACCCCGCACGTTGCCACCCCTAATCTGCCATCCTCAACAATTTTTCCATAGCTCATATGCCATTTTCACCTATTTACCACCATTTTCTCCCCCTTTTCACTCTTCAACTCCAAGTCCGGCGGGCTCTGGGAGCGGCGGCAGCTGAGGGGGCGTCGGCGGTGCTGAGGTTGATGGCGGCACTGAGGGAGGAGGCCACCGACGCTGGGGAAGGCAGCTACGGCGAGCTCGAGGTGGCGGCACGGCCAGCCGGCGAGCTCCGGTACGGGAGCGGCAGAGGCGGCGGTAACGAGCTCGAGGATGCGGCGGCGGCGACCAGCGTTGGCGGAGGAGCAGCGGCTCGTGCTCCTCCCCCGCTGCCTCGAAGCCGTGCTCGTCCTCGCCGTCTCGAGCTCGCCGCCGTGCTCGTCCCGCCGTCTCGAGCCTCACTGCCCGTGTCGACCTCAGCGCCGCCGACGACCTTGGCGCCGAAGCCTCCGTCGCCGCCTCCACGAGCATGCCGCCGAGCCAGGCCGCTCGCAACGCCGCCGTCGCCTCTGCTCGTCCCTGCCGCACTTGGAGAAGAAGGGGAAAGGGGTGAAACAGGTGGGGGAAATGTGAGAAAAGGGTGGAAATGAGTCAAAATGGCATATAGGGTGTGAGAAAATTGTAGGGGGTGGCAAATTAGAGGTGGCAGGGTGGGGGATGGCAAATAAAAGTGGGGCATTGTAGGGGGTGGCAAATAGGCAATTTTCTACATTTATTCAATGGCTCTAGAAGGATATTGACATCGACTTAATGGAGATAGACTTAGGGGCCTTGTCTTATACACCAAATTCAGACATTGCAGCTAAGCAATCACAACTTCTCTTGGAAGTCAAGGAGTGTGCCACCGTGTCTTCTTGAGTAAAAACTCCTATTAAGCAAAAGAAGAATGGTAGGAAGCCCGGGACCAAACCAAATATTATGTACCTAGAAGAATGGTAGGAAGCCCAGAACCAAGCCAAATATTATGTACCTAGAGTGGTTCTCAAAATATGTGTACTCTCTGAAAAGGGTTTCTACATTGAACAAACGTTGGTTGAATATGGACAAACTTGTCGTGAGCTTCATGATTTTTACATGAGGAAAAATGGCATTGCCAATCCACTTTGGTATTACAGCGATGCTGGAGGCCAAATATTTTCTACATGTCATTGATGCTCACTTCCCTATATTATTTGAGGATTTGTTTAACATGTATCACCTTCAACAACTGGATGTCTCCATCATACGATGCTCCACACTTGTCGCATACATGTGGTCCTTTTTTCAAATTGACCAATTACTGCTTAACAATTTTCGTATGCATATAACCTAGGGTTCAATGCTAAAGGAACCTACTAGTAGGTTTCATTGACCCTCAGCTGGTCAATCGATCCTCCTTGAAACATTCTTGGCTTTTTGATCAAACCGACTTGCACCAACAGTTGGGATGGCCTCTTGACACGTTACTTGGGTCACTAGGAGAAAACACGGCCAAATTGGCTCAAAAGTGGGGCCGGCCAAATTGGCTCAAAAGTGGGGCCAGCCAACTAGGCTTGGGTCGGCCGGCAGAGCTCTTCATTATGGTGCAGTCCAATTTGTTATTTAAAGACTTTTCCAAAATTGTTTAATTTAAACACCTTCTTTTGCCCGATTTGCGTACGCCCGAGAAATCGTCATTCCTTTTGTATTTTGGGTGCATGTATGCAAAACAAGAGAATACAACAAAACTTGTGTAACTCATTAATGTTAGGCTAACTATATCTTGAATTCATTTATTTTGTGGATATGTTGACGGTCAAAAAGTATATAAAATTTTGCAAGAAAGAACCGTTAACACACCCTCACACTAGATCTTTGCTTGTCCAGAGTAAAGGAATTGCAATATAGACAAGGAGCTAAGCAAAGATTAAAGTGGATTACTTTGCACAACTTCTCAAGATAAATAGTTTGCATAAACGTCATTCCGAATTATTCCTCATACTTGTGATATTTTGAAGTAGATAAATACATTACCTTTAGGAGTTAGAGAGATGTAATAGCTTTGAGTAAGGCAATAATTTCCCTTTCTATCCTGATTCATACTCGGAGTTTTGAAGTTTTTCCAAAAGAGTTCCCAACTCATTTTATTCATCAAGTGATACTCTCAAGTCACTAAGGATGGTTTCTTACCAAGGCCTATGACCAACCTCTTCCTACAACTAAGGCTTATGTGGAGCTCAAGGTAGGGCAAATATCATGTGGAGGATACCCCAGTTTGATGATGAATATATGTGACAAGATGTAATTTGAAGTGTTTTGAAGAACAGTTAATAATGCATTTGTGGAAATTGCCGTGAAATTGAAACCGATCTATTGTGCTGAGATTAGGCTTGGTAATAGTTTTGAATGAACGTGGTCCGGCGAAATTTCTTAAGTTAACACGTAGTGTATTAGGTTTTGCTAATTGTGGTTGCATGAATGGATTATAATGTTGGTAATTTTGTGATGTATTAACCTTGCTGAATAGGTGATGTGTGTTGATTTTGTATATGTCCACCTCTGTGAGAGTAGCCACGACGACTCCCGAGCGGTGGACCACATTTGAGTCACTTTAATAATGCAAACACCCTAAACTAAAATTTAAAAGATCAGGGATCTAGACACCCAAAACTGAAATTTAAAAGATCAAGGACCCCGTGCGGTGGCGTGGGAACGGTGGACTGCATTTGGATCACTTTAATAGTGCAATTCAAACACGTAATAGTTTAGAGACCATCTGTATAATATAATCTAAACAAAATAATTAGAATTTAAGCATTAGTATCATTTGGTCACAAATCAACAAATCAACAAAGTAGGGATACGAGTAGGCATAGATTCGGAATCATCAAATAAGTACAATTTGGGCACCAGTACAAATAGACTAGGGATAACTTAAATCAATCATCAGTATATGTCAATCGTTGGCTAATTGTGACGCTAACCTCAGGTGAATCCTTGCGAAATCTGACGCGTAACTTCCGAGTAGGTACAAGCAGCTCTGGGAAAAATTAGCCAATAGAACAATAAAGGAGAAGAAAAATATAATTGAGATCAAGCCAAACAATTGGAACGATATGGAGGCAACTGATCAAATTCATCCATAACTTCACACTTGGCGCAATAAACGACATGATAGGATTGCAATGGGTGCCACAATGAGATATATAAAAATAAGACTGGGAAACATCGTTCTTAATAAAGCACCAAAATTGGACAGCACAGTATAGTTCACCAGCAAATCAACTAGCAACCTACAGGATTCATCTCAAAACATAGTCTTTTGAGTGTCCCATCACATCTAAACAAAAGCTAAAGAAACAAATATCACTGCCTCTACTTTCCTGCCAACGGATAATGATGATAGAAGACCCCCAGCCCACCACTTAGTCAAACAGACTGAAGCCCATGTCCTGCAAGTAAATTTGCAATAAATCATTCAATTCAAATGAAGATTGATCAAATCACAAGCTAATAACATTCATGCATAAAAGTTTGTAATAAATCATTAGATATCAATGGAAATTGATCAAAGCACTAGCTAATAACACTCGATACTTAATAGAGAAGCACAAATGGCCAAAAAGTGTATGTAACAAGTTACAAGGCCAAAACTACTAAATAAGAATTAAAGTGATGTGCTCAAATATCATGCATAAAAATAATATTCCATGAAAGCTATACATCATATGCAACAATAGAATAATCATATAAAAGCGTAAAAGTGACAAAAGAATAATTATATGCAGGTGAGAAAAGGCGTTCTTACATCATCACTCTCTTCCTTCTCCTCAACCTTTTCTTCTTTCTTTGACTCTGCAGGAGCAGCACCAGCACCCCTGCTGGTCGGAGCAGCGGTTGCAACAGCTACACCACCACCACCACCACCACCACCACCACAGGGAACTGAAGCAAACTTCTCCCTTCCAGCAGCAATGAGCTCAGTAATGTCCTTGCCACTCACTTGGGACAACAGGAATTCAATCCTTTCATTGTCAACCTCACAACCAACTGCCATATAGATAATATATACTAACATTAGATGGTAACAGTTAAATGCACAGAGAACACTTAATCTAGTGTAATGGACGAATTATATTGATATTATATTATGATTAACATGGCATCAAATACAAACCAAATGGCATAAAAACAAATTTGTGCATCTTGACTGACAACTTGATAGTACAAATTAAGCAGGGAAACCCTCTGCATCAACAAAATTGACACATGTCTTACATGGTAATAAAGGACAAAAAGTATCAACTAGTATAATTTTTTTTATGGCAATGTTATCTTTCTTGGTAGTAAAGCACAAACAAGCACATTAGCAGGCATGCTGAACGACAAGATCAATTGGCTTCCCAACATTACAGTGCTTGCAAATATAAAAGATCAGCTAGTCAGCTAGATGAGTTAACCTGACTCTAGAATAGCAGTCAAATCCTCCACCGAGGGGCTAGAGTTTCCAGCCAGGACAGCAAGCAGATAGGCAGCAACAAACTTCATCCTGAAGAGATTATAAATAAATATTGTCACAAAATGTAACTTCAATCTGGCAAATAGATAATTAAACATGCAGTCCAGATGTAGATTCAAGTGTTTGCAAGAGTTGACGTTATGTTTTAGGAAACACTGGTGGAAGTCAGGAGGTGTGGTGAACACTTTAATGATATTATGACTTTTGTGTGATACTTAGAATATAGTTCAGTTTAATAATGGCAAATGGTTTCTTCACTCAATCAATTAGCTTTAGTTTCAGATATCTTCTGTAATGCTAATGAATCACATCAATGGTGCTGAGAGCTACGCTCCAGGATCAGGAAAAAACTTGACAATAGATAATAATTACTGACAACAATTCAATAAAGTGATAGACGGCCCACCATACATACGGGCCAAAAAATATATTGAAATAATTATGAACCGCCACTAAATTTGACAATACAAACTAGAAGTAAAATCAGTGGCGGATGCACCGCCCGGGCAGGGGGGGCAGCTGCCCGGGCTTCCGTGAATGTTCAAGGGATTTAGGGCTCATCAGCAAAATAAAAAAACTAGATTATATTTATTGAAAAACAAACACAAATCATTCCGTCGAATTCGGATCAAATCCGAGATCACATAACAGGGGGAAACCAAACGAGAGCGAGCGCGCGCGCGCGCGAGAGAGAGAGAGAGAGAGGCGGTACTGAATCTGGGAGACTGGGATCCAGAGCAGGTGAGGCAGCGCCGCAGCGGTGACAAAGGCGAGGCGGCGCCAACGAGGCAACGCGCAGCGGCGAGGCCGTGCCAACGAGGCAACGCAACAAGCGAGCAAGGCGGAGAGAGGCGGCGGCCTGGCGGCGTCGTGGAGGCGGCGAGGACTAGGGATGGCAATCGGGCGGGTATCATAGGGAGAGGGAGGAGAGAGAGAGAGGGAGAAGCTCACCTACGGCGCCGGTGGCGGAGGGGTCCGATGGGGAGAGGATGCGGCGGCAGCGGCCGGCCGGTGCGGACTGCGGAGTGGGAGTCTGGAGGAGAAGAGAGGAGCGCGCTGGGGAGAGGGAGGGGGCGGCTGGCGGCGTGGAGCGGCAGGAGAGCTATAGCGGCGGCCGGTTAGGGCTACGGTGGAATTTATAGGATACCATGTATGGCCCATATGTCAGGGTTTTTTAATTTTAATTAGGGCAGTGCCACGGCTCGCTATCAGACGGATCCGTACCAAAAAAAATGGGGCTATTTTTTATGTAAGTTTTTTTGAAAAACAAATATGACACAGATGTGAGTTGTGTTGAAACAAAAATAATTTGTTCGGTGAAACATGTCGAAACATGAACGAACATGCCAAAACATGGCAAAAAAGAAAACAAAACATTGGAAGAAAACAAACAAAACTTGACATGTTTTTGCGTGTTTTTTGCATGTTTTTAAATGTTTTTTGAAGAACAAATGTGTTCAGATCCAGCTAGAGAGAGATGGGGGAGTGGAAGGAGAGAGAAGAGAACACACCTCGGTTCTTCCTCGCGGCTCCCCATATGCGACTCCTCCCCCGGCGGCATGCAGACAACTCTCCAGCGACGGCGACTCGCGGCAACAACGACGATGGCATTTGCAACCGCGACGGCATGGCCCAAAGCCCACGGCGGCGACGGAGGCGGCGGACGCCGTGAGCTCAAGGCGGTAGCACCACTGGCGTAAGCGGCCGAGAGGAGGAACACGGCGGACGGACGGATGTCTGGCGTGGCGAGGGCACGCAGCGGCAAAGACGGATGTGCAGGGGCGTTTGGGGAGAGCGAGAGCTCGCATGGGATGGATAAGGCTGCGCATCCTCCTCGCTCACGCAGAATGGAAAGGCTGGGCCCTTCAATTCAATTGGACGCCCGGCCAGAAGCAATTTCGTTTTCATTATCTATTCGGGCATCCATAGATACCCATGGGTGTGACTATAAACCCAAAACCGAACCTGAATTATGAAACCCATGGTCTAGAATAAAACCTATACCCGTATCCATTGGGTCGGATACCCATGGGTACCGAACCCATGGGTAAAATTGACATCCCTAGTGAGGACTAGCAAATCGTATCTTCTGCCGTTGGTTCTCAAAATGTACAGCGTGACTTCTGATCTGACCGAGCAGTAACTCCCTCACAGGCCATACAAGGCACATAAAGGCCCACGAAATATGCACACAACTTGCACCTAGCTCAATAGCAAGTGCTAAGATCAGGAATCCTCATGAGCTTTTTTTCTCTATTTTCTGTACTGAAAATGCCTAATATTTTTTGTTTTCAGTCAAAGGACATGTCGTTTTTTTATTAAGCTGTCCCCTAAGCATGATACTAGGTGGGCTATATTGGATTAGGCAGAGCAGGACATCGGACATAGGCCAACAAAACTTGGCCAGCCCGGTCCAGCGCCCGGTGCATTCGTTTGTCGGGCCGGCGAGCCTAGACTCGACGAAAATACAAATTAAGGGCGTGTTTGTTTCAGTTTAAAGTTGAGTTGAGTTTTACTTTATCAAATTTTTTTATTTTTATATAACCTACATATTATAGTAATTTGTAGTTCTTCTCAGAGTTGTAACACTATTTTTTAATTATTAGACCGCTTTTTTAATGCTATCAATTTTTGCTACGGTAAAATTCAAGTTTATTCAACACTGAAACAAACAACACCTAAATTGTAGTTAGGCTAGACTTGGCCCGGTTTTTTAAGCCGGATTGGTTGGACCAAGATGGGCTTGGGACTGGTCTGGTGGGAGCAGGTTTTTTCAAGCCCGACACGATCCGATGCATAGATCTATTTTAAGCAACAGCTAAGTGGAGTTCTTTTAAGAAACCAGCACAAACACTTAAATCGACTTGTTAACATCACCCGGCACCCGCAGCCAAAATATAAATATGGTCTCAAAAATTCTCGAGCCACACATTACACATACACATGTCCATCCTCATGTTGGCTAATTCCCATAATGGCAATTTCATAGCTGCTAAATTATAAGCCTTGGACAATAAGTAACAGGACTAATAGTGAAACTATAAGAAAGTAATCATATGATCGACTGGATAATCATTGTATTCGCATATCGAGTTGTTTGGTTGGAGGTTAGCTCTGCCTAATTTTGCCAGACCTTATATTTAGAGTTCTTAATGGGGCGGGGCGGGACCAGGTCAAGCCTCGACTCGACCCAATCCGTCCCGCCCATTCTCAACAACCGCCCTCCCCCCAGCCCGACCTGGTCCCGGTCAATCGGTGCACCGATCTAAACAGGGACAGAGAAAATTCACATAACATCATCCTAACCAAAAGGCAATTAGGCATATAAAAAGCCCATCAAATACACAAATCCAATCACTTAGGTACATGAAAATCCAGCCACATACACAAATACAGTAATTGTGTGGTAGTAATAATGGCAAAAATATGGTTAATGAGTTGGGCTAGGCTCACGAGTAACGTAATATACATAACCGGGTCCGAGTCAGGTCGGGGCAGGCATTAATCTAGACGCGCCTCAAGATGAACCAGGTGCAAGACATCACCACATTAATATTGTATGAATTAATTCAAATAAAACAGTGACATAATGAGATGTAGTTAAAAAACTAGGTGCAATATGTATTGAAAGTCTATATTCATTCTTATGCTAGAATATTCTAAAAAATAATTTTATATTACATAGAAATGCGTTATATGAAATAGAAAAATTATACACATGCCATTATAAAGTTGTCGATTCGCAATAAATGTCATCCCATGCAACAATGAAATGTGTGCTCTGGACCCACATGTCATAGACAGAAGAGTGAAAATTTTGCAAAGTGTAAATTTTATAATAGCATTGATATAATTTACCCTATGAAATATATAAATATGTAGAAAATGAATATTTATTGTGTAGTCTTATCTTTGATCAATAAGTAAAAAAAAAAAAAAAAGATACAATGATCCTTACTGTAGATTTTTGCAAACATAAAAGCTTTGATTTTTTTTCATAGATAATTCTAGATTTAGTGTTATATGGTTTGGATTGTGCCACATGGTGAGAACATAACAGTATAATAAGCTTATTGTATTATCAAATTCCCTCCATCACCATTACATTGTATTATCAAAACTCCTCCATCACCATTATGTCGAATTAGACTTCATTATTAAACTTATAATGAAATAAATTAGATATTTCTTTAATAAGTCATTATAAAAATAGAAAAGTTTGTTAATAAATAGTAAAATATTAATGCATTCTATCTATATTATTAATAAAGTCAAAATATGTCATGGTTACTAAAATATGTTAAATAAGTTAGAAATTTTGATTTTATTAAGTTATATTTATTAGGTTGCCCAGGCTTTAGAAAATTATAGATCCGCCACTAAGTAAAATATCACTCATAAATCGCACTGGTAAATTCACCAATATGGTGAGTTCACATCCTATTGTCCGGTGTCCACAATCAGTAACGCTACGTCCAATAACTGACATGGTAGAAAAGTAACAACCGTGGATGGAAATTAATGTCTTCAACTAAAACAAGCCATATGCAACAATAAATTTTAATGGCCGCAACCACATAATCTATGCAACGACAAAATAGGACATCATATTTGACAAAAAACGCACCAGCCAAACCTGAACAATAGCTTCCTCCATTTCAAATCTGTATCAGATATATCAGTCACAGAAACAGATCATAATCGCTAACGAACTTGCAGCAACCATGCCAAAATGGCTAAAATAAAACCCTAATCCTTGATCCAATACACATATCAAACCCTAGCATTGCACAAAAATCAAACATTTGCATCCAAACCAAAACCACCACCACCACGGGAAAGACATCGCAGAAGTAGCATCTCATTTCAACCAAAAAGGAATCGACTACGGAATCATCAGAGCACATGTTTTGCATGATTGCATAAAAAAACGAGCAATCAAGCGGAAGATGAACAGAAATGTAGGAGGAGATCAGTGAGCCATTACTTGGGTCGGAGAATGGGAGGGCTCAAGTGGCGGCGGCGGCGGCTCGAGAGTGGCCTTTAGGGTTTCAGCAAAGGAGGCGACCACTGGAGCGGCGGCGGTGGCGGCTCGAGAGCGACCTTTAGGGTTTATGCAAAAGAGGCGACCACTGGAGCGGCGGGGAGGCACCAATATATATCACGCAGCCAGGGCGCGATGCGATCTGGACCATCCGTCTGCGTGCCCTGCCGTCCCAGCCGTTGATCGGCTTATTGATGGCATGTAATTTTTTGTAATGGCATGCCATATTTTGAAATAGTTGTTCATCCTCGTGGGATTAATGTCAATCGGGCCCATGGGTCTGCGGAAGAGGATGTTATAAAACATGTTGTATGTACGTAAACACAATCCTGCTCAAGCTTCTTTCAATGTATAAATTGGCTAGACTTTGGATGGTCTGATCTTAGGATCAATCTAGGAACCCTTTTACAGATGCACCAAAGCCTTAATATAGCCGGTCCAGCATGGGTCACAATGTGCTATACAGTGCGCATTAAATGATCCTACCACTGTAGCCATCATTCCTCCTGTCCCTGCATCTGACAACAGGACAGCTTGGATAGGACAAAGCGGCCCGCCTGTCCTGAGCGCCCTTCTGTCACACCGTAGCAGGCGTTAACGGGGGACGGCTACAACGTAGATGACATCACTAGCGGGGCAGGGGTTATCATACTGTCAGAGCCCCGCCCGCTCCGTCAGAATGGTTCCGTCGCATTGAATAATCCGGATATGGTGTATTCCGAGGAAATTCTTAGCAAGAAAGCTTCCTTACACCTTTGTCCTATATCCCTGATAGTGGGGTCCACGTACCCCCGCTGCCGCTGTGTACTCACCAGGCGCCATGCAATCTAGTCGCCTGGCGCCTAGGGACTGGTCGCTTGCCTACACACTGGACACCACGACTCCTAGCCGCCCTGTGCTTGAGGCCTGGTCGCCCGCCTGCCTGCCAGACCGCCACATGACCTAAATGAACAGCTTGAACTTTCACCATGTCTGAAACCAGACCTTAATCTGTTTGGGTCCGATGTTTCCATGTTAGGGGCGTTCCTTAATTGGGCTTTGGTCCCACTTGGCAATGAAGTGGGGGCACACCCCGGTGTAGAATACAAGATAGACACACACAATGATTTTACTAATTATTATCTCTTGTGCACGAAGGGTTCCACCAATTATATAGCATAGTCTATTTTTGGTTTTAGACGCCGACTTGGGGACGGATGTCCGACCGTGCTCGTGGCCGTCGAACGCTTTGCGCGGCCCGGTCGGCAAACGAATGGCGCATCCAGCCCAGCCAACCTTCCATGGTTCCACCCGCTGAAACAAGTCGGCGCATCTGTTCTCCCCCTAAATCGAAGGTCGTTGCAGCGTGCTCGCGAATCCTCTCGCCGCCATGGCAGCATGCTGATTTCTACCTTCCACCCCGCCCCACACCCTCCCCTCGGAATCGATCCCTCCTTGTCTCCCCTACCCTCGATTTGAATCAAACAGTATGGCCTCTCCCTCCATGGCACACATACGAAGAACCATAGAAGAAGGACCTTGTTGGCGATACTTACGCTCAAAGAAATTAATCCACAAGCGGGCGGATATCGCTTGTTGTTTTCACCAGGAGTATTCCTAGAGTTATCGAATCCACAGGGAACGAGGATTTAAAGAGATAAACCTCTATATCTTAATTATTTAAAATACCAGCCAGTCTAGGTAACGGGGGTTAGGATAAATGAAAAGACGGGGACACACACACGATAAATATTCACACAAATAAAGAGAAAGCTACTTTAGCTAGATAGACAGTTGGGAGGACAACGAGACAAGTTTAATAAGTTCACAAAATTATGCAATTCAGTTTATTGAGCGAGCTTAGGGGTATTCTAACAGTGGTTCACTTGGTATTCTTCGTCGGAGCTCGGACATTCACTACCACCCGCTATCCTGAATTGGAATCCCGAATGGTTATGATCATTCCGATAGGGCTCTACTGGTCCAAAGCCGGACGCTGTGGGTTATGCACGAGATACTTAGTATCTACGGATGGATAGGGCTATCACGACCTACCACCTACCACATATACGTGGGCCCGGGTGTAAACCGAGTTAGTTCTAGTCTCAGACACCACGTCTGCTACTATTTCTAATCAATCTTCCTCAGTACCAAAAGGAAGTTGATCTAGGTTCAATGCCTGGCTCTAACAGTATATGAGTGAGAACCTAAACTGATTCCAGACAAATACAAGTTACCGGTAAGGCAAATCTACACAACTCATTTATGTAGATATACTCAGCTCAAATAAAGTTGAACACATACGCAATGAATGAAGTGATCTCACTAATTGAAACAATTAGGAAAGGGTACGAGAGCTATTACCCGAATTTCCGAAGACACTTCCGGAACTCCGAGCTTCAGACCAACTTGACTCTAACTCCCAACTACTATTAACTAAGAGCTACTCTACTAAGTGGAATGAAAGTGTGAAAATGTGTTGTGTGTTGTGTTACAAGTGAGGTGTAGGGGTCCTTTTATAGTGTTCCGCAGCCAACCGGGGTGCTCCACGTGTAGGGACACTTATCATCCAACCCTCCTCCAAAGGGGAATCCAAAGGGACTCAAGAGGGGGTCGGCCGGCCTAGGGTGGGTCTGCCGACCCACCTTCTTCACCTCTCTGCCGTGGATTTCTTCTAAGATGCTCCCTTGATGGTGTAGATTAACCCCTTAAGCCGGTGGATCAAGTAGACATGCGCAAGAAAGGAATCCAATGGAATCCTATGCTCATTTGTGAAGCAACCGTGTCCATTCGATCAAACCAACTGTCGTGGACGGCTTAGATGTCCTCATTTTGTGCTTTTATGCCATTGGGGAGAAGACAGAACCGGATTGGTGACGAGGCCAGGTCGATCGGCCTAGGGTGGGTCGGCCGGCTTGGTATTTTGCTCGGTTTGGCTCTGGTTTTTTATATTTTGTACTTGTAGACCCACAACTCACCAAAACTTGTGGAACTTTATTAGAATAAATAAAATGTTAGTATAAAACTTGATTTTCCCTCTAAAATACCGAAATTCTGGAGTATTGTCGGGGATTAAATTACGGCCCATTGCCATGGCCCACTCCCTGACGGCCCGATCAAACAGCCTACCAGGGCCCAGCTCCCTGGAAGGTTCTATCTGGCCCATATGCGTCTTGCCGAACAGCTTCTTGACTGGCGTGATGCGTAACGACCAAGGAATCGTGTTTGGGACCGTCTAGAACAGGAGTTCTGCACGACTACGTGAAGACCCGGACGTTGGTTTCCCGGATTGGATTAGGAGTCGTGATCCCCAAAATTAGGAGGTTACCTTATCTACCTCGGGATGTATTTGGCATGTTTGAGTTCGTTCACGATCTTGTAGTTAGTCGGCCCGATATTCCTTGGTAGGTCGGTTTACTCCAAGACTATATAAACAGGGCCCTACGGCGTTTAGAGGATCCACGCATTGAGTTTTACATCCTAGCGCCTAGCTTAGACCTTAGCAGATAGATTTTAAGATACTACTCGTCGAGACTCGCCGATCTCGCCGAGTTCCTCCTTGTAATTTCTTTGATATAAAGAAAGGCCGGACGAGGGCTATTATCTCCCGAGAGGCCTGAACCAGATAAAAACCCCGCCTCTCGTTCGTTCTTCGTTCGTGGTTGTTCGGGCGGTCTCTATCTCCTCTTTGAAGAACCTTGGTTGACTTGGGTCGATATCCCAACCGCCGACAAATGGGCGCCGTCCGTGGGGACACGCAGATCGAGCATGTCGAACTCCGTCGCCGATCTGTAGATACTTCCCGAGGGCTACGACTTAGAAGGACAGGATGTCTCATCCTCGTCGATTCAGACGATCTGCTCGGTCTCGAACGCTTCCGCATCCGAGGCGTATGTCTCCGCTTACATGGCGTAGATAGCCTCGATCGCACTCCGCCATCGGCAGCGACTACGGAAGCGATGATCTTTACGACGGTTTAGATTTGTCGATTCCAAGGCTATGTCGGTAGATTCCACCGTGGAGACACGGCGATGACACCGTCTAGCATACCTTCGCATGGCCCCCGCAAAGATTAACATGGCCGGCGTAGGAACCTCTCGAGGATCCCGCACGGGCCGTGTTTTACCGGCGAGGTCGGGCAGATTAACTCGCTTCGGCATCAAGACGAGGTCGCGCAGTCTTTCATGAAAGCAAGACGTCATTCGCCGCAGCCTCGACGATTCCATCAATCAGACCTTAGCACGGTTTCGCGACCGGTGTAAGCGGCAGCGTCGCGACCCACCTCGCGTGCCGGCGCTAAGTCTCCGGCGGAAGCTTCCCCTGCTCGGGTCAATTCCCCGCGTGACCGGACTCCAGTCGGGCAGAACGCGGATGGTTCAGAGATTCCGGACCCATAGATCAAAGTCGGAACGCCCGGCTATAGCAACGGTCCTTAGATCCACCAATCAAGCTGATCTCGCCCGCATGGGCGGCGTGCTATGCGTCTAACCCAGAGCGACCGGCCGAGGGCCTAAAGTCTCTAGGAGAAGTCAACTCCTCGAGCAGCGTGGCGCTAAACCGCCGGAATGATTCGGACAGCTCGATCGATCGCGTGACCCCGCCACCATCGGGATCACCGTCCATGAGCAGGCTACCCGTGGTCGCCGCCGCCGCCAAGTCCTCGTAGTCATCGCGACCATTGGGGCAAGCGCGCGACGCGATGATCACGGACGGTCCCCTCGTGAGGAGCGTCGCCGCCACCACGAGGAAGGCGTGGTGGATTGTCCCGAGAGAGTTTCTCCAGCCGAGTCATCCTGCTCAGCAGAGTTCCCCGCGCAACAAGACCAACGTCTTCTCAAGACTAGGTTACGCCAGGGAAGGTGGTCGGTCATATGCTCGGGTCAGAGGGCTTTCTCGACGAGCTTCGAGCTGTCCGGTGGCCCTCAAAGTTCAAGCCCGGTCACATGGAGAGGTACAATGGGACTCGTAACCTAGAGGAATTCCTTTCCATCACGCCACGGCCATCATGGCGGCCGGGGTGACGAGCTCGTTATGGCTAATTACCTCCCGACCGTCCCTGAGGGTGCCGCCGGACGTGGGTCGTTCAATCGCCAGGGGTTCCATCACCATGGAACCAGCTTTGTGACGCCTCGATCGCTAATTTCCGGAGCTATTACGTATGTCCGGGTAAGGAGGATGATCTGCACCAGATGATCCGGATGAACGGGAGACCCTCCGCAACTTCGTGAAGCGCTTCATTAAGATCCGCAACACGATCCCGAACATCTCGGATGAATCATTGTCCGCGCTTTCAAAAGCGGAGTCCGCGACGAAGCGCTCACCCAGATCTCGAGATCAACGAGACTGGACCGCCAACGACTGTTCAAGCGGCGGTGACCGCTATGCCAATGCGGCAGAAAGCGTTCAATACAAAAGGCGTTCGACAAGGCGGCGCGCCTTGACTGGTGTGGATGAGAAGAAGAAGAGCAAAGAAGAATGTTCCCGTGACAAGAAGTCCCGTAAGAAGAAGAACAAAGGTGATGCGAACAATACCGTCGCGGTATGGATCGCACACCTCCTCCCAAGGATGGGCGTAAGAAGCCCAACAATAATTATAAGGGCAAAAGCTCGCCAGTGGAGGCGACAAGGCAAGAAAGGTCCGAGCGACCGATTTTGCAAGTTCCACCAAAGACTACGGCATGATATACGCCATCAGAGAACTTGGGCTGCAAAGCTCAAGATTTCTACAACGGCAAGGGCCCAATGCCCACCCCCGCCTGAACAAGGTGATCTTTGGTAAGGCAAAGCGCCAAACCGACGATGGTGATCGGAAGATGATGATGAATATCAAGAGCCCGTGAACCATATCGCCGTCATTTTCGGCGGCTCCTCGGCTTACACCTCTCGGCGCAGCCTCAAGGAAGCTGCTCGGGAGGTCCACAACGTCGAAAAGGCAAAACCTCAGCCTGAATCGATGAAGTGGACCGAGGTCCCCATCTCCTTCTCTCGTAAAGATTGCCCCACCGATGACCAAGCCTCAGCGGCTCCCACTGGTGGTCGCCCCGACCATCAGCAACGCGAGAGTTGGCCGTGTCTTAGTGGACGGCGGGAGCGCTTTGGACTTGCTTTCTGCTAAAGTCTTGGACGAGATGCAAATTCCTCGTTCCAAGTCAAGGAAGTCGAATGCCCTTCTACGGAATTGTTCCGGAGAAGTCATCAATCCGTTAGGCGGAGTTGTCCCTGCTCGTCACCTTCGCAACCCAAGCAACTTCCGGACAGAGTTGATCACTTTCGACGTGGTCGACTTCCCATCGGCGCATAACGCGATCTTAGGCGAGCCATCTCTCAGAAGTTTATGGCCGTGTCCCACCACACTTACCATTGCGTGAAGATACCGGTCCTAACGGTGTGATCACGGTCAAGGGCAACCACAAAGTCGCCTCGATTGCGACGGAAGTCCCGCCTCTGGTCGACCAACTTCCGCATGTCTCAAGTTCCAGACCAAGTCAGACGCCTAGGGTCTCCTTCACCGGGGAGAAACCAAGGAAGTTCCATTGCCGCTGATGATACTTCCAAGATAGTTCACTTGGGGCCAACTGACCCCAAATAGAAAGCGTGCTCATTGCCTTCCTCGAAGCTAATGCGAGATGTATTCGCACGGGAGCCATCGACATGCCCGAGTCCCAAGGAGGTAATCGAGCACAAAGCGGCTGTCGGCCGACAAAAAGCCTGTTCGCCAGAAGCTTCGTCGCTTTTCGGAATTCAAACAGGGGATCATCAAAGATCAGCTTGGCAAACTGCTCGCTACTGGGTTCATCCGCGAGGTTGATCACACCGAGTGGTTAGCCAACCCTGTCATTGTAAAGAAGAAAGGCGGCAAGTGGAGGATGTGTCGATCACACGATTCAACGCCGCTTGTCCTAAGGACAATTTCGCCTCAGTGACCACCGGTCGATGCGATCATGCGGACCTTGACTCTGAGTTTTTAGATGCTTACTCCTGCTACCACCAAATAAGCATCTCCCCGAGGATGAAGAGAAGATCGCCTTCATCACCCCTTTCGCACTTTTCGCTATAATGACCATGTCTTTCGGTTCTGCGTAATGTCGGTGTGCCACGTTCAGTACTTTAATGGAGAAGACCTTCCCTGCAATGCTGAAAAACCTGGAGGTCTATGTCGACGACATAGTTGTAAAGAGCAAGTATGCTCCAGATCATGTAAAAGACCTGACAGAGACTTTTCATAATCTCGCCAGGCATCGAATAAAATTAAATCCAGAGAAGTGTACCTTTGGTGTTCGATCCGAATGTTGCTCAGTTATGTTATTGGCTCGCAAGGTATTTCTGCCAACCCTGAAAAAATCGAGGCCATTGAAAATATGCAGGCTCCAACTACCATAAAGGAAGTACAGAGCCTCACTCGACGGATGGCTGCTCTAAGCGTGTTTATTTCCGTCAAGGCTAACGCGGGCTGCCTTTCTTAAGGCCCCGCAAGCACAATGGTTTCGAGTGGGCGGAAGAAGTTTATAGATCCTTCCAGATCCAAGCTTATACTCGCCCGCCCTCCCGCCTTGACTACCTCGCTGCATGGCGAAAGCAGCTCCATCAGTACTCTAGGTTGCACGCCACAAGCGTGAGCACGGTCTTGACGGTCGAAAGGGAAGGCATACAATGACCAATCTATTACGTGAGCGAGGTACTTCACGGATCAAAGGAGCGCACTCGAGGTCCGAAGCTCCTCTATGCCTTGCTCATGTCCTCCGTGAAGCTTCGCCACTACTTCCAAAGATCAACATCGGGTCCCACCACGTTCCTCTAGGAGAAATCCCACTAACAAGGAATCTAGCGGACGATAGCCAAGTGGGCAATGGAACTAGCAGAGTTTGATCTGCTATTTGTCGCCCGAACCGCTATTAAGTCACGAGTCCTAAGCGACTTTGTCGCTGAATGGACTTGCCCGCCCAAATCCTGTGGAGCTCCCGAGCAACCCGATGAACCCTCTTGACCATGTTTTGATGGCTCATGCAGACCGAAACTCGGGGCTGGTTTTGTTCTCATCTCCTCAAGGAGAGCAACCCAAAGATTCTATCCAACTACACTTTGCGGCGATTTAACAACGCCGCAGAGTACGAGGCCTCCCGCGGGACTAAGAGCGTGCAAGTCGCTTGGTGTCCAACGGCTAATCGTGAAGGAGATTCACAACCGGTCATCAATCAAGTTAACAAGGAGTATCGGTGCCGCGATAACTCAATGGCGCGATACTGGTTGAAGCGAGGAAGTTGAGCGGCATTTTCGATTCTTCAAAGTGCTCTTCGCGCCAAGGAAGGACAACTTCCGCCGACCAGCTATCCAAGTTTGATCTCACGCGAACCTCGCTTCCCGCAGGGTGCTCGCCGAGCACCTTTACAAGCCCTCAATCACGCCCCGGACGAGGCGACAGAGACGGTGGTGCTTGTCTCCGTTATCGGCGGCAGTCAGGATCGACAACGCCATTTGTCCGGTACTTGCAGATGGGACTCGCTCGACGACGGCCGAAAGCGCCTCGCTTACAAGGCGGCTGCCCATACAAGCTTGTGGACGGCATCCTTTACCGCCAAGGTGCTCGGGAGTTCTTCCAAGTGCATCTCGCAACAGAGGGTGTTTTCCTTCTTAGGGACATACACGAGGGTGCTCGTGGCAACCACGCCTCCTTCGTAACTCGGTCAGAAAGCGCTTCGCATGGGCTATTATTGGCCCATCGTTATAAGATGCCCGGACATCGTGACTAAGTGCAAGGCTCGCCAATTTCACGCCCGGAAGGCACACAAGCCCGCCAAGAGCTCCAAACAATCCCCCATCCCGCCCTTTTCCACATGGGGTCGGATCTCGCCGCTACCATTCCCTAAGGGGTACAAGGGCTATACACACTTGCTCGTCGCCATAGACACTTTTACAAAGTGGATTGAAGCGAGCTCGCGGTCGCCTCTTCACGCCAAAACGGCCGTTCGCTTTTCAAAAGCAACGTGGTCACGCGCTTTGGGATTCCCCATAAGTCGATCATGGATAACGGCACCAGCCCGGTTTAGCTATTCCAGGAATATCGCGAATACCGGGTACCAAGGTCTGCTTTATCTCGTGGCACATCCATAGAGCAATGGAGCAATGAGCGAGCTAACGGACAGATAGTCCAGGTATTAAACGGCGGGTATTTGCTGCTTCTCGCCGAGCACAAGAAGGCTCTGGGTTGACGGTTCTTCCGTCCTCCGGCGATTCAGACTACGGCCACCGGCGATCGGGAAACTCCTTTCCAACGGTCTATGGTGCGGCTTTATCTTGCCCGCCAAATCAGACTCGGTTCGCCTCGCACGAGCTCGGTCAACTTAATTGACGACGAGCAAGAGCGCCTCGATCTCGATCTCCTCAAGGCACACGCGACCGGGCACAAGTCGAATGGTGCGCTACCAAGAAGATCTTCACGCACGCCGCCAAGTCGGGCTCGACCAAGGGCTTTGAAGCGGGCGACCTGCTCGCTATTTGTGTCGAACTTGTCCAATGCCAACAAGTTAACTCCTCGCTGGGAGGGCCCATTTACGTCGCTTTTCCGCTCGCCGGGCTGCTTGTTCTGCTATGGAGGACGGAGAGAGTGACCAAGACTTGGAACATCGACCAGCTTCAGAAGTTCTTTGTGTAGGTATTTTCATTTTCTTAGCCTGCGCTTTTTGAAAACATCGCTACTTAGTTCGGCCCAAGTCTCGGCACCATGTAAAGTCCAATCCAATAATTATGAATTTCGCGCCTCGCTACTTTTTTCACTTCTTGTCTTTTGAAGACTACCTCTTTCTCTCTGGTAACACTTGATGGCTGCCCGGCCTTGCGAACTCTTGGCCCGCAATCTTAAGGATCGCTCTCATCCGTGTCTGGTTTCGATAAGTTCCTAAACTCGTGGTTGCGTAACATGGCCTTTCCACCTGGCGGCTAAGTTCCGCTCGTAAGCCCTCCGCAGAGGCACTTATCGCCGGCGCCGACCACTTGGTAAAGCTCGCTCGAAGCCCTCGCGCAGAGGCACTTTCCTTGTTCGGTTACTTCTGAATCGCTTAACTTACGCCAACGAGCGACCTACGGAACGAATCGAGCAAGGTACGGTGTCGCTTTTTTCTCTACGACGTGCCGAAGTTCACAAGCTTCGGTTCTCGAGCATCGTCTGCACCGGGGCTAGGGTGTCGCTTATCTCTTGTGCACTGCTCGGGTTCGCAAACTCAGTGTTTCCGGCAGATGCACAACGGGCGGGAGTTAGGGCAGAGCGCCACCGGTTTTCTTAAACTTCCTAGCTACTGCCGCTTTCTCTTAGTTTCGTTTTGTCTTTTTTTTGCTCTTTTTGCAGGAATAAAGGTAAGTACTTTTATTACATTACTCAAAAGTTTCAGTACAAGGCCCTTTTCGGTTACAAAGCGGTGCTACTTAGGAGCAAGTCGCTCCTTCACTCCTCAACTTCTAACTTGAGGCGACGACTTCGCCTCGAGCCTTGATTCCTTCCTGGCTTCACGGAGGCGCTCGATCTCCTCCTTGCTTGGCTTGCTGCTTGCGCGCCTCCGCCTCGATGGCCTCGACCTCCTCGGTCTTGGCGCCAGGTGATCGCTCGAGCCTCGCCTGGCCGACTGGCCGCTTTCGGCCTTGAGCTGCTCGTCCAGCTCCTTGACCTTTTCTCTGCGGTGATCGCCCTTCACCGTCATCCTCACAGATCTCCTCGATCTCTTCCCTGTGAAGCCCATGGTCGAGATCTTGCTCGAGACCCGGAAGTCTGTTCTTCCTTGGCGAAGCCGGGCCTTAAGCCTCTTGGCTTCCGCCATGAGCTGGTCCCGCCGCTGGGAACGTCAACAAGCCGCTCTCGAGCCACTTCGAGCGCCCGGCTTCTCCTCGCGGTGCTTTCGCTTTAATGGCTTGCGCAAGCTCCTCGGCCTCTTCTAGGAGAGACTCGCAGAACGCCTCTTCGCCAATTGGGCTTTGAGCTTTTTACCTTCGCCTTCACCGGTTTCGACTTTGGGCTGGTGCAGAGGGTCCCGCTCGACTCCCTCGTCCCCGAGGTGCTCCCGAGCGACGCCAAGATCTGGCGCTACTCGCTCGATGGTGACGCCTGCCTCGAGCTCCTCCATGGTGTCCCTAAAGACCCGAGAGGAAGAACAAGTTAACTACTTTATACCGACGTAGCTAAGCCGAGCAAGATTTGGTCTTGGTGCCTACCTTCCCAAGTCGTTGCTTCATCCGCGACGCAGCGGTCCTCGAGGCTATGCGCCACGGCCCGCTCGTGTGGGATGAGGCGGGCGCGCTCTTGCCGCCGCCCTTTGTTCGCTCCTTCTTCTTTCGGGAGCGATCTGCGCGGGTGCAGAGCGACGGGCGAAGCACTTTCGCCTCCGCTCCTTATCCTCTTCCTTTTCCTCTTCCGCCTAACGCCTTCGGCGAGGCCGAGCTACTCCACGGGTGGCGCCGTTGTTTCCACCGGCGGGGACGACTTGCTCGACCGCCGGGCTTTTCTTGCTCCTGGCGGCGGGATTTCACCACCTTTCGCCGGAGAATCCGTCGCCTCGTGGGTGAGCTACCTCGTGACGGCGCTGCAGACCGGCTGCTCGGTCCCGCCTGGCGCTTCGAGCCATCGCCTTGGCCCCGAAGTCCGTGGCGCCACCCGCCGCTATTTTTGCTCTCCAGCCGCTCCACCGCGTCTTTTGAGCGTCGACCGCTCGCTGGAGCCGGCGGCAAAGAGTTCCACGCCGCCTTGTGTCCTGAGGCTCGTGAATTTCATCGCCTGCGGACGCGCTGCAGAGATGCTCAAAGCGGCGACCGCTTCGGCGCCTCGACGCCGTCTGTGGGCGGTCTCTTCTTGGGCAGGTGATGAAAAAGAGATGATCGTTAAGTCTAACGCGTCGAGAAGGTTGGAAGATCTAAAGATCGATTCCTACATACCGCCGTGGAAGGTTTGATCTCGATCTTCTTCGCCGAACCTTCCGCTCTTCCTCGGGGCTCTTGGCGGCTTCTCCGCCTTGGCCCTTGGGTGTTGTGGTGACGAGCTCAGCTCCCTCGTGAGCCGAAGCGCTCCTCTCGCAGCAGAAGAAGTTTTCCGTCGCGGCGACTTCTTCTTCGAGCCTCCTCCGCTCGGCGACTGTTGCGGCCCGATCCATGCGGCGGGGTGAGCTGCGTAACGCCTAAGCCAGATAGCCATGGTCTTTACCTCTTCGTCGCTCCGCTCGGCGAGAAGGGAAGCGCTTGGTCTCTTCCCCTTTGGGCTGACTGCTGGCCGCTTGGTCTCGCTCGATGCACGCCCGTCGCCGCAGGTGGTCTCTTCGACGGTTGGCGGCCGCCGTGTCGCGGTGAGCTCCGCGTCGGCTCAGCCGCCACCTTGGGCTTAGTGGCTATCTTAGCCTTGCCCTTCTTCGCCTTCTCCTTCTCAGACCCGGAGAGCTCCTCTACGATCCCTCCAAGGATCACCGTCCTCCTGCTGCTTTTGAGAAGCGGACGTTAGCATTTAAACAACATTGCAAGTCTAGCAACATAGGTGGGGGTAAGTAATTTACCTCGCTCAGGCGGACAAGCACGCTATGCTGGCAGTGTACGCCACCTCGCCGGTGACCTCCCGTCCTTCTTCGCCGCCAAGATGGCGCCGACCCGCCGTTACCCATGCGCCGGTTGGCTTCTCCGCCTCAATGTATGGGATTGTTAGTTCTGTTCGAGGAAAGAATGTATTTAGAGGTGAGTCTTAAAGGCACTTACCCGCTCTCCCTTGTGATGTCTTCCCATCCTCTATCTTGTAGAAGGGATAGGACCTCCTCCGCAGAGGGCAGACCTGTCATTGTGAAGTCCCGAATGATCTCTCGCCCGTGAGCCCGAGGCTCACGAGGGAGGTGATCTTCCTTGTCAGTACCAATCTCGGCGGACATCTCGGCCGAGGCATTGGCGCCCCTTGCCCGGCGCCTTCCGGTGAAGACGAGTTTGTCGTCGCCCGCTCGCGCTTGTAGAACCACTTCACCCACCACGCGCCCATTGAGTCGGCGCAGGTGGGCGAGGGTGCAGTAGCGTCATCGGCGGTGGCCGGAGCTTGAGGTAGTAGCACCCAGTTTAAGAAGCGGCGAGGCGCCTCGTTATGTGTAGTAATGGAGGAACAGCCCACCGGCGGATCGATGCTCAGATAGCCTCGCGACAGTGTGCGCGACGGCCATCTGGAGGATGGAGTTCGGATTGAGGTTCGCCACCTCCAATCGGCTGATGTTCAAGAAGGCTCGACGAAGTCGCCTCAGAGACCTCAACCCAAGCAAGGCGAACTGCTCAAGCCGATTTAACTCTCCTCGAGCGGCTCCCGAGTATCCTCCTCTCCGGCAGCCTCCACCACCGGTGTCGATGTGGCCCTCCTCCCAGATCCTAAGGTCCTCCTCGGTCAAGCTTAGTGCACGTGAATTTGGCCATAGCGATTCCTGTGGCCGGGACGAAAGGTGGTCGGTGATGGAGTTTGGGTACTTGATGCTGAGCGTGGTTGGAGCTAGGGCTTAGAGAGGAAAGGCGCGAGAGCAGAAGTGGCTGGCCGCGGGCGGTTTGGGTACTTTTATAGTCCCGTATAAGCAGCTCTACAACGGTTTTGTCCCAGAACGGCTAGTTTTTACTACAACGGCTAGGTAAAACGGTCGCCTGTTTTCACCGCGCAGCGACAGGAAGTTTCCGTTGGAGTCTGCCAACGGCTATTTTTTCCGGTGTTTGCACTGAGGGCTGGGTACTCTGCTCGGACAGATGTCGCTCGCTCGACGCAATGAGTTGCTCGGCACCAAGCGGAGTTTATTCGGTCCCGAACAAGTATTGTTCGGCTGAACCATAACCTCGTTCGGCCGCTTGTTGCACGCCTTTGTAGCAGGGAAAATACCCTCTTCGTGACTTAGAGTCTCAAGAGGAAGACCCCACTCTAGTGAGTCCTTCCACTTGAGTCTCGGGGCTATTGTCGAGGATTAAATTACGCCCATTGCCATGGCCCCACTTCGACGGCCCGATCAAACAACCTACCAGGCCCGGCTCCTCGAAGGTTCTATCTCGCCCATATCGCCCCATCGAACAGCTTCTTGGTCGGGCGGATGCGAACGCCAAGGAATCGTGTTTGGGACCGTCTAGAATAGGAGTTCGCGACGACCACGTGAAGACCCTTGACGTTGGTTTCCCGGATTGGATTAGAGTCGTGATCCCCAAGATTAGGAGGTTACCTTATCTACCTCGGGATGTATTTGGCATGTTTGAGTTCGTTACGATCTTGTAGTTAGCCCGCCCGATATTCCTTGGTAGGTCGGTTTACTCTCAAGACTATATAAACAGGCCCTACGGCGTTTAGAGGGATCCACGGCATTGAGTTTTACATCCTAGCGCCTAGCTTAGACCTTAGCAGATAGATTTTCAGATACTACTCGCCGAGACCTGCTGATCTCGCCGAGTTCCTCCTTGTAATTCTCTTTGATATAAAGAAAGGCTGGACGTAGGGCTATTATCTCTCCCGAGAGGCCTGAACCAGATAAAACCCCCGCCTCTGCTCGTTGTCGTTCGTGGTTGTTCGGCGCGGTCTCCTATCTCCTCTTTGAAGAACCTTGGTTGACTTGGTCGATATCCCAACCGTCGACAAGTATGTTGACGTATAAAATTGGCGTTTATTGGACGTCAACAGAACTATTGCTCGACGGTTTCGTAGCTGGCCGATTCAAATCAGCGTGGCGGCAACCAGGTTGTCGGGGCCGCAGATCGTAGAGAAGACGGTTGAGGTCGGAGCATCATCTGTGGATTTGGAAATTGCTGATTTGAAAGATGAGGTATGATTCATAGAACACATGTCAAAGAATTTTGCAAAAATCGTTCTTGATTGTTCCAAATTGTCATTGTGGTGAAACAAAAACTCCGATCTATGTTGCACTAATAGGGAAATGCTTTTGTGCACTGTGAATTGCGTTGTTTCAGCTGAGAAAAAGGCTTAAGGTCTTGTTGTTTCCCAAACAACTGTAAAATGGTTCCTCAACAAAAACACTAGGTCTTTTGTTGTTTCGATGTTGAAGCAACTCTCTCTCATGGTTGTCTATGTATAATGAAAACAAAAATTATTGTAGGTATTTCTGAGACATGTTGGAACAAACTTTGAATTTGGCTATGTGGTTACATTGGTGAGTGTATATGTGATTGTTTCAAACACATCTATTTATTTTTCAGCTGATGTCTGAACAATGAAATCAATGGGTTGAAACAATACATTCTATTTTGTTTTGGCATGTCTGCTTGTCATCCCTTTTTTGTTTCACCAAACACTCAATTTTTACAACTTTTGGTGAATGTTTGCATCTATTTATTTTTCTTTTTTGAAAATTGAAAAATGATGCAGGCAAATGTGGGTGGTATTATTGGAGAAGAGAACCAGGACACGCTCAATGATTTTATTGAAATGGAACTATACAATGGAAGTGAAACATTGGGTTTTGGTGATCAAAAGGATGATGATGAAGAAGATGTGAGCTCAGAGCTAGTTGTTCCCTATGCTGGTGGCATGTTGTTTGATACCCTTGATGAGGTGTACAAAACATACAACAAATACGCCAAAAAGATGGGGTTTGGGATTCACAAAATAAGCTCGAGGGATAGCAAGGTAACAAACAAGTGGATACGACAAGGTTTCGAGTGTGTCCACGCTCGAAACGGAAGAAAAGGGGAGGGTGGTTCAACGAATAACTCACAAAGCAGCTCAAGAACAAGACAAAAAAAAATGCAAAAACAACCATTCAGAGGATCCATTAGTCCTAACAATTGGTTCGAGAAAAAAAGAGAAAGTTGTCCGATGTGCCTGCAAAGCAAGGATGGATGTGGGTCTGAGGGATGAAAAATGGGAAGTTGTGGTGTTTTATCAAGAGCACACGCATGAAATTATGGTCTGGAAGGCAAATGTCAATAGGATGTACAGGTCTCACAGGCGGTTCTCTCACGCAGACTATGAACTGTTGGTCACAATGCACAATAGGAATATTTCAACCTCCCATATGATGAGTATATTTGGAGAAGTGTATGGTCGTGTCCGGACCCTAGACTTCACGAGAAAAGACATCTTGAACTCAAGGACAAAGCTTAGGCTGAACATCAAATTCAGTGACTTGGCATCAACCTTGGAATATTTCACCCGACTACAAGCGGACATTGCTGGATTCTTCCATGCCACGAAAAGGGATGCGGATGGAACTGTGAAGGGACTCTTCTGGGTTGATGGCAAGACGAGGTTGTTGTATGAGAAATTTGGGGACTGCGTATTCTTTGACACAACCTTCTGCACTAACAGGTATTTTGAAAGAATTTAATTGTTTCTGTTGGAATAATGCGTTTGTGCTATTGAAACAAAAATAAAACAATTTGCTAAAACAATTTTTGTGGAACAACACATTGCCCATGAAAAGGCAAATGCTAATCGTTCTGGAACAACACATGAAAAGGTAAATTGTTATGCTGAAACAATTTATTTCTTTAGCAGAAACAATTTATTTATTCGAACAAAAAATGAACATTTGTTTGTTTTGTTTGAACAATGCGTTTTTATTGTTGAAACAAAATGTATGAACTGTTGAAACAAGTTCTTGCGGGAAGAAATGCATGTCGAAACAATTACTTGCCGAAACAAATTTTCTGTTGAAAACAATTTTCTGTTGAAACAATAGCCTTGTGCTATAATTGTTATGGAACAACAAATGAAAAATGTGACGTTTATATGACAACAACTATAGTTTCTTTACTTGATGTCATTCATTTTTATTGCATTGCAGATACAAAATGTCATTTGCTCCCTTTGTTGGTGTAAACAATCACCTGCAGACAATATTGTTTGGGTGCGCTTTGCTGGTTGATGAAACGACAGAATCATTCACATGGTTGTTTAAGACATTTAAGCTTGTAGTGAATGGAAAAGCCCCCAACTGTATGATGACGGATCAAGATCGAGCAATGAAGGTTGCAATCGCAAAGGTATTCCTTGAAACAATTCATAGGTGCTGCAAGTGGCATATTTTGAACAATGCTTAGCAGAAGCTTAGCGTGGTGATGTCGCTGAACGTAGAATTATCTGACTAGCTTCATTCTGTCATCAATGAATCTGAAACAATTGTGAAATTTTAAGCAAGGTGGCAATATATGCTGGAGACATATAATCTGGGGGAAAACCAACACCTGTGTGGTATGTGGAAAACGAGAAGTTCATGGGCCCCAGTGTACTTCAGAATGTACTTCTTCCCATTCACAAGTACGACTGGAAGGTCCGAAGGGATAAATGCATTATTCAAGAATTTTGTTCACCCATCAGAATCAATATGGTCGTTCATAAAACAGTACGATCACATCGTGGAAACAATGCTCTGCGAAGGGGATGTTGACGAGTTCAAGGGAGAGACAACGACAGGAAATCTTTGGTCGTAGTAAGTACCACGTCCCCCTGAAATAATAAATTTGCCTTCTGAAACAATCAGGCCTGGCCTGTTGAAACAAAATTATTGATACTGAAACAATTAGGTCTTGCCTGTTGAAACAACAATATTTACCACCTGAAACAAAAAATAGATAAAAAACCCATGTTCTCGGACATTTTAGTTTATTTTATTGTACTTGAAGGTACAAGTTGGAGGAACAGGGTGCATCATTTTATACGAGGAGTATTTTCCGCAAGTTCCAGGACCTATTAATGAAGACAACATCATTCTGTTGCAATTAGGTTGCTGACAACCCAATGCAGTTCGAGCTTTCTGCTTCCCAAGACATGAGCAACGATAGGATATACAAGGTGACGATTGAGGAAGACATGGTGACATATGTTTGCAGCTGTGACAAGTGGACCATGGATGGTCTACTTTGTTCTCATGTTCTGAAAATAATGACTCAGCTAAATGTCCAAGCAATACCACCTCAGTACTTGCTGTTGCGATGGTCCTCCCAATTATCTGCAAGTACAACGGTTCCTCCTTTGTATGCTGAGCCAATGTTTGGAGTTCCAAGAAGCAACGTGTTGAGATACAACTCGCTCTATAGAAAATTGACCGCCCTTGCTTCGGAAAGGTGCAACAGTGAGGAGGGGTACATGATTGTTTCAGAGTCGGCTGTGGATGCTACAAACAAGCTCTTGGCACTAGGGGGGTGGGGGGAAGTTACCACCCACTAACAGTGGAAGATACTGAGGTTGCTGTGGTGCAAGGAGGTGCAGTTGAGGTGGTACAAAGCCCTGTCATGTGTGCAACAAAGGGTCGGCCGACCGAAAGGTTGAAACGAGAAAAACACCCAATGGAGAGGGCAGTTGTTAAGAAGAACAGGGTGAGGACAAAATACACTGTTCGCACTGCAAAAATGAAGGGCAGAACAAACAGACTTGCCCTGTCATTGGGAATGCAACAACCAAGTGATGGTTCTTGGGCTATCCCCCTTGCTTCAATAGATGAACTCGATAGACAAAATAAAATACACGTATGAGTGTGTTTGTCATGTTTGTGGAACAATGTTATTTGTCTTCCGGAGCAGTATTATTTGTCTGTTGGAACAATTACACTAGCCTATTGAAACAACTAGTGTGGACCGGAAACAAGCATTTATGCCTGACGAAAACTGTTATTTGACTGGAAACAATCGTTTCGGCCTAGTGGTACAATTTTGTTGACGTATATTGAAACAATCGGTGTAAATTATTAAAAATAATGTTTTTGCCCCTGTTGGAACAATTACTTAAACTACTGAAATAATTGGTTTGGCCAATTGAAAAAATCGTTTTGGCCTAGTGGAACAATTACTTTGACCTATTGAAACAATTATTTTGGTCTATAGGAACAACCGATTTGACATGTTGAAACAATCATTTTAACATGATGTATCGGAAAAATTACTGTATGCTATCGGAACTATCATTTTGCCTATTGGAACAGTTATTACATGCTATCGGAACAATCATTTTTGCATAAATACAAAACAATTTGTCTAGGAGGTTACAATACAGAAACACAGAGATGTAAACGTGCTTTCCCCGTCTCCGCATATACTCAAGTTGCAAACCATCATTATCATGATGAACCATCAGTACTTGTCCTCATGTTGCAAAACATCAATACCTAGCATACCAACACTACTTGATTATCTTTGAAAACACACAAGTTTCGCAAAAATGTACATTGAAAAAGTAACGAGGTAGTCCATTCTCACATCCACCTCCAAAAAACAAAACACACATCATTGAACTACATAAATCATATGCATGAACTATGGAACAATCAGCCTCCGTTCATCCGAAGCTTGCTTCTCCTTAAGGACCCATGAAATGTCAGCAGTGTTGAACCTCGTGTTGATGTGTCTTGTTGCAAACAACTTGCGATACTCGGGGATGCTAGCCTATTTATCAAAGAAACAACGAAGGTTGGAGTGACAGTAAGTAATCAATGTTGATATGGACAGTTGATGTGTAAAATAAAATATAAATACCGGTAGGAACGACTGCATCGTCTTCCCAACCTAGTTGTCCATGTAGACCATTGAGAAGATGCCACAATCCACGCTGCACAGACACACAAAAAAAATTGTTCCATATAAAAATTATAAGATGTGCTCACATATTTAAAACTTGGACATGATACACAAAAAAGGGGAGGCGCTTACAGGTTGCCTTGTTGTGGGTAGTCAGCGGGTGCCCATCTCTTGAATTGGGTGATATCCTTTCCAGACAGAAATTTGCTTTCATTCCAAACTTTGCTAAGTTTGTGATATGATACATAGAGGGGGAGGTTGAAAATGCACATTGTAATCAAAGTAACAACAAAAAAGATTATGTGAAAAAAACAGAGAAGATGTAAGAAAAAAGAGCCCAAACCAGGTTGTTGACAACATTATCTAAGGCTTTGTTTTTTCCTTCCTCTGATGGAGTCGAATACATTGACTTGCTCGTGCAGCAACTTGAAGCACACAAGTGTCTAGTGCCCCCTCTTTAAAATTGGAAAGAAAATCTACATAGCACACCAAAAAAATACATGAAAATATGGAGAGATAAAAAAGAGGGCAACTGAAACAATGGACATGGCCTGATGAAACAATCAAGTAAACACAATGATGGAACAAAAAAAAATGTAAACATGTACTAAACAAATGGAATGACCTGATAAAACAATGAACTAAAACACTAATGGAACAAAAAAATGTAAACATGTTCTAAAACAAAATGGATAATACCTGATGGAACAATGATGAAACAATCAACAAGAACACTGATGGAACAAAAATATAAACATGTATTGAAACAATGGACATGACCTGATGAAACAATGAATAAAAATATAAATGTAGGCGTGCATGTTCATACACCAGTCACCTACCTCTCCTCTTTGTTTCAGCGAATTGTACATTTTGTCGTAGTCTATGTGAAAATTCTTAATGCTGATGAAAGCAGGCCTGCAATGGTTTTTGAAAACAAATATGACAAGTGGACAAGGTAAATGAACACAAAACGAATTGCATTGGTTCTCTCTTGCTTGTGCGTTTACTGTGTTTAGTTCTTCTTTGGCTTGTCCAAGCATCTGCTAGATAGGTATGTTGTATATATGGCCTCAACCTCCGCATTCACCTTTAGTTTCTTCAACTTTTTGCCATCATCAAGAGGTTTTGCTGCCCTCTTTTTCCTGGTCTTCTTCTCATGTGTGCTTGAGCCACTGCTTACATCATCGCTAGTGGAAGCATCAAGTTGATCTGCAAAAAATAAAGATGAAAGGATAGGGCAATAAACTTGAAATGGAGGTGGGGTGTTGAAACAGTCAAAAATTGATGGATGAAACAATTAAAAGTAAACCTATTGGAACAATAAACAGAAACATAATATGCTTATGAAACAATCATAATGGCTTATTGAAACAACCAGATATGTCTGTTGGAACAACCAGATTTGTTTATTGGAACAATCAATATTTGCTTATTGGTACAATAAAATTTTGCTTATACTAAAAAACACAACTAACCACGCATGGCATCAAAAAACACATATGGCATAAAAAAAGATCTCTCTTGACCTACAAAAACAATATAATGTGGATATGGCGAACAAGTTGAACATACCATTTTTTGGGCTTGCAGTATAGCTACTTCCTGCAAGAGGCTGTAATTCTGCATTAAGTAAATCTAGCAATAGCTCGAAAGAAGGAGGTATGATGCGATCTGCAGGCGACGGTGGCCTTGGGCGTATGGGTTCCCGGGCACTCCAACACTCCTGATTGGGCTGCCGCCGACTATGTCGTCGATGCTTGGAGCCCTTCCATGAATGGCAGAGCTAGGCACTCCAAGAGGAGCACGTGTGGCAGGGCATGGTGGTGCAGGGCTGCTCCCCTTCTGTGGCATGACATCTGCACCAACAGCATCATCCCGCGAAGTGTCCCTGGCGGGGCTAGATATATCATCATCAGCCCGCCCGTCGTGCTGTGCACCATCCTTAGAGGTGTGTCCCCCGAGGCTTTCCGATCGCCTCAAATACAAGGAGGTATTTTGTGTTTGGGAAAGTCCGAAGAAAAAAGGATTTTGAATCCACCTTTTCCTTTTTCCCTTCAAAAAATAACTCAATCAAAATCCAATTATCTACTCTACAAGAATGAAATGCTTGTTATGCCTATTATACTTAGTTCGGCCTGTATCTGTTTTAATTTTGTTCTTTATCCAACCAGTTTTTTCTTCGCCAAATTGCTCGACGTTGTCCTCTCTTCATCCTCGCCATTATCATTTGCTGCAGCAGCACTGGATGTCCCGGGCACTTGAAAGGTGAGGTTGCTATGCATTCCACCATGTGCTTTCCCCAGAACCTCCTTCAGTTCCATGGCAAAAGCGTCCATCGTCTTCTTGTGCAACAACTTGATTGACCCGACAACAGACTCAAGTTCTTGCTCCCATAATTTATTGTGCTTGTGAACGATTGCCTGGATGTTAGGGGGTAACTGCTGAAAAAAAGAATAGACAACTAGTGACACATTCAAAAAATTTATAATACTACTGAAACAATTAGTACAGCATGTGGAACAAATTGATACCAGTATGGAACAAAAAATGATGGCAAGTGCAACGCAGCAGGTAGATGACACATTGAAATAACTTTACAAAACCTATTGAAACAATTAAGTACAGCATATGGAACAATGGATGTCAACTATGTTGCACAGCACCTATGGAGAATTTACCTGCGTGTTTTGACTGCTTCTGAGAGGCCAACCTAACCCAATCCTCGAGAGTTGCCAAGTCAATTGTCTGAGCAGCTGGCTGCTCAGCGTACAACGTGCTTCGAAGATCACGAAACTAAAAACAAAAGAGAGAGGAAAAAAGGATTATGTTGGCACAACAACAAAAACACAAAAAACTAAAAAGACGACAAAAACACATGAGGAGAAAGATGGCTGCCAAGCCACATACCCCTCGCTGACCAAATGCAATCTTGTTGATTGTCATCCTATTTTTGTCATCTTTTTCCAGATTTGTGAAATCCGTTGAGGTCACGTGGCACATCCTAGGGGTGCGATAGTCCATCTTGGCCATGGAAGCAGCTGACAATTGAAGATGGTTCATGTACACAATCTGCGGGGTATGAAACAAACATAGATGATTTTGTCATGAAAGTACATATGCAGGGGGTAGCAAAAAAAGAGATAGAACGTAGAGCAAGAAGAGGGATGCATCCACCGGCATTGAAAGATGTTTTTTTAGCAAGGCATTGAAAGATGTGGATGGGTTCTTTGTGATGACTTTTCAAATCCTTCTGACCTCATCCATAGTCTTCTGCAGCATGTGTCCAGCCCAATCTAACTCGGTGAAGGCATCCATGTCTGCAAAGGTGTGCAGGTAGTCCATTGGGACATTGCTTGATGTGTTGGGAACAAGGACAGTGGCCAGCACGACCAGCAAGAAGGCCCTCATAAACTCTAACTTATATGTGCTATCTTTGACTACTTTAACTGCCTTGTTGACTGGATACATATCCCCTACCTTATACTGCTCCTTCAGATGCTCAATGGCATCGTTATCACCTGTTAACTTGAAGGGCTTGTCCCTCGATGGTATGCCAATCATCCTGGTTACCATCTCCCATGTGAATACAATGGACTTGTTCTTAAAGCGAAACTGACACAATTCTGGATCAATGCGCATGATCATCCACCTCGGCTAGACGGCTAGGAGGGGTGAAGGATGAAAAGCACAACAAATTCTTGAAACCATGCTTCCGAACAAAAGCCTGTTGAAAGTCCTTGAGATTGCCCACGAGCCTATTAAGATTCTTTGTTGTGAAACGGTACTTCACATTGGGCTTGCTGTCATCCTTGGCCATTTTTTCATTTGCAATGTACACACCTGAAACAACAAAGATTCGCCTGATCACAAACAAAATATATGGAACAACCTGAAAATCACTATTGAAATAAATTGTGAAACAAAGTTGAAAAATGACAACTAAACACAAAAATTCCCCTGATGCATATGCGTATGCAATGAACAATCTCTTTCAGCATGCAGGATGCACTATCATCGAGGTCGTATACGCAAAAATGCACAATGAAGTGTGTTCACTGTTGTTTCATCGGATGCAAATGCAAATACAAAACGGAACCCAGAAAATGTGAAACAACCTGTAACACTATTGATATAAATGTGAAATAATTGAAAATGCCCCTAAGGCATATGCCTATGCAATGAATCATTTCCTTTTCTAAGCGTGCAGGATGCAGTAAATCATCGAAGTCACATACAAAAATCAACCATAGAAGAGTAATACTCGATTACATGGCTAATCCACCTCCACAACTCCTCATTCTCAGCTGCTGGGGGATGCTAGGGTTTTTGCTATCCAAACCATCGATGCGCTAGAATCTTGTGAAAAAAATGACACTACAAAAACCCTAATCGTATGACACCTTCACGTGAATCGCACCTCACTCCCATCAGCAGGGAGAACTGTGGGGATTGGTGAGTAAGAGGGGCGGGTCAGCATCAATACCTTGCGAAGGGATGGGAGAGTCTTCTCCTCCCTGACACCGGTGATGTTACGAGCCACGGCTACCACTACCCCACCGCGACGCCATCATCGACGCGTCTCAAGGATGGAAGGGGAGGCGCTTCGACCGCCACTGTCGGCGCGTCGCGAGCGCGGGAGGGTAGGAACTCCAACCGCCACCGCCGGCACGTCGCGAGCACGGGAGGGGAGGTGCACCCACCGACCGCCCTTGCCGGCGCGTCTGCGAGCGCGGGTGTTGTAGGAATGCCTCCCCCTTTTCCTGAAGATTGGGGCGAAAATCCCAAAGAAGTGGTTATTGAGCCCGAAGAATTCGAAGACCCTTAAGACAACTTTGGGAAAAATGCATGTAAGAATGGAAGTTGAAGAGGAATTTTTGGAAGATGGTCCTGCTTTGGCGAAGGCAGGGACGACCGAGGATACCTTGGAAGATAGCTGAAGAGAGTGGACTCCAGTTGACTCACAAGGGCCCATTAACAGCTGAGACAAGCACTAGGTATGGGCCCTGGGCGTGATTACCAGAAGATGGGCCTACAATAGGCTAGCCCATTTTTTCGATAAGGGCTCTAAGGTATTAGTGGTAGTTAGGGTTTTTCGCATACCCACAAAGGGATCAAGTATTGGTAGGATCCATTGATTTCATGTCAACGATCCAGATGTAAGGACAAAGAAGTCTTTTTGTTTTTAGAATATAAACCCTAATCATCGGCACCCCTATAAATACAAGAGCACCGCATTCATTGGGGGAAGAGCATCTATTCCTAACCTATCATTGCATCTCCAGTTCCAAGGCCCTATTATTACTTTTTTTAGTGATCTTTCCTTACGGGGACACACTCCACGTACTGTCTGAGACACATCGACGACAGTTGGTGCCAACCATGGGGATCTTGGCGCAGAGACGATGGTTCGGGGTAGAAATCCATCCAAAAGCGAAGTACCTGCAGATGGAGGAACGGAGGCCGTGATAGAAGTTGTCACGAGTGGTGGTGGGACAAGGTGGAACATGGTACCGAGGGTACCCAGAGGGGGAGGTGAAAACAGGGAGGGAGAACCCAAAGATGCACCTGATTCCCTCGGGTTAGCACCTCCCGAAGGACCGGAATCGAGCAGAATGGGTGAGAGAAGAAACCGCGAAGAACCCATACCCGCTTACAACCCCTTGCAAAACCCAGCCAACCCTCTTCCACAAATTCCACCCATACACCCTTCGCCAAATCGACCAAGCCCCCGACAAGACCTACCTACCTTCCTGCAAGACCCACCCACCCGACCTGAACAAACACGACAACCCAGAACCTAAGGAGTAACCTTCGCGAATCATCAACAAAATGAAGAATACCTGCATCATCGATTGATGATGGAACAACAAATTGAGGACTTAAGGAGAGAGCTGGCAGCCGCTCGGGCACTACCACCTCAGCAAAACTAGTGAAGGTTAAATGAAACCGAAGGGACCCAGGCAGAATCACCGGCAACATACAACACTCAAAGCACATACCGAAGAGAACGTGGAGGAGGAGGGCCACTTGATGGTTTTCTTTGAGCGAAGAGGTGGCCACAGAGCTTCAAAATGCCAAGCATTAACTAATTCGCCGGTGATACTGATCCAATGGAATTCCTTGAAGTATACGAAACTACAGTTGAGGCTTCAGGGGGGTTGACGACATAAAGGCGAAGAGTCTTCTCCTAGCACTTAAAGGGACGGCTCTATCTTGCTTCACATCACTGTCTTCGGGGAACCATCCACTCATGGGAACAACTAAGAGAGGCCTTCGCCAAAAACTTCCAAGGTAACTATGTTGCGAGGATGCAGGAGAGCAACTTGTTTGCAATGAAGCAGTCTAAGGGAGAGAGTGTTCGGGATTTTTATAAGAAATTCATGAACATGCGTTGCCAAATTAAAACAATAAGTGACTCCACCATCATCAATGCTTTCATAGTGGGACTTCAACTTGGGACTTTATGCCATGACTTAACTAGCATTCCTCCAAATACTGCTTCGGAATTATATGATAGAGTGGAAATATATGCCAGAGGAGAAGAAGAAAATCCGAGGAGAGGGAGGCCCTAGCTAAGAGAGAATGTAACGAGAAGAAGCAAGAGAAAAGAAAAGGTGAGGATAAGCAGTAAGGTCGCCATCAGCAGAGTAAAAAAGTCCACCATATCGAAGATAAACAAAAGGAGGCGAAAGGGGCCGAAACAAGGAGAGGCCAAAGGAAATCTAATTACTGCGCCTTGCATGGAGAGAACCAAACCCACAACACCGAAGATTGTATGAACATTATTAGCCAGATAAACAATTACATGAGAAGACACAAGCAAGAGGGGCAGCGAGACCCTAATCGAAGATGGCAAAGCAACCAAGGAAGATGATATGAATATCACAGGGATAATAGAAGAGAGGACAACAGGATGAAGGTATAAGGAATGGGAGAGAAGAAGGAAGAGGGAGAGGAGAGGAGACGAAAGGGATAGAAACGAAGATAGGCGTAAATCGCCGGACAGAGTCCACAATGTTGACCAGCCTCCACAAGAACCAAGAAGGGTGATACATGTCATATCCGATGGATCTTCGGTGAAAATTACCATCAAATAGACAGAGGAAGCAATACCTCAGAGAAGTGTCTAATGTATCATCCTCGCATCTGCAAGCAGTACCGATAACATTTGATAGCACTGATGGGCAGGGAATCTGATTCCCTCATCAAGACCCCTTAATTGTCATTGCTGAAATCGCCAGATATCATGTGGAGAGGACGTTAATAGACGGAGGAAGCTCAACTGACATCATTTTTCTGCCCGTCTTCAAACAACTGAATACTCCCGAAGATACAGTGAGGCCTTCGCATTTACCCCTAATAGGCTTCGAAGGAAAGCCAGTGACGGCTATAGGTCAAGTCACTCTACAAGTGTCGTTCCAGCAAGACCGAAGAATGATCACAAATCTATATGCTTTGACATAGTAGACATGGAATATAGATACGATGCAATCTTTGGGAGAGGAATCATCAACGCCTTTGATGCCATAATACATCACAAGTACCAGTATATGAAGGTGTCAGCTGACGGGGAGGTTATCACCATAAGGGGTACCAGCAAGTGACGAGATAATCGGAGATTCAAGCAACATCGAAGGCCAAACCAGTCCAAAATACAAAGAAGATGGATGCTTTGCTTAGCCCAAAGGGGTGGAAATCAAAGCCAAAACCAGAGGGAAATACAAAGAAACACTAGTTAAACCCAGAAAACCCAAACAAAATCATCACCCTGGGAGCTCAGCTAACAACTCAAGAGGAAGAGAATTTGCTAGATATACTAAAGCAAAATGAAGACATCTTCGCGTGGGTCCCTATGGAAGCAAAAAGTGTACCTCGAAGCACAATCAAACACTTTGCTGGCGTTGAGACTTGACGCGAAGCCTCAGAAGAAGAACCTTCGAAAAATGTCTGGGGAAAGGATTGAAACAACAAAAGCGAGGTTCAAAAACTTCTTCGGGCGGGTGTGATTCGAGAAATCACATACCCCGAGTGGCTGGCAAACGACATCTGGTCCTGAAGTCCAATGGTACCTAACGCATGTGCGTTGATTTTACAAATCTAAACAAAGCATGCCCGAAGGATGATTTTCCATTACCGAGGATTGACCAGCTTGTGGATTTCACAGCTGGATGTGCACTAATGAGTTTCCTAGATGCTTACTCAGGATATCACCAGGTGTACATGAGAGAAGAAGATGAAGGAAAAATGGCTTTTGTGACGTCGTTTGGAACATACTGCTATCGAAGAATGCCTTTCGGCCTGAAGAACGCGGGAGCAACCTTTGCGAGGCTCATAGCGAAGGTGCTAGCCAAGCAGATGGGTCGAAATGTGGAAGTGTATGTGGACGACACTGTCGTCAAAAGCAAGACTCATTAGGACCATGCCGAGGATCTCAAGGAAACCTTCGCAAGTCTCCGGGCTGAAGGTATAAAGATAAATTGGTTGAAGGGAAAGAGTGGAGCGCTCCCCAAGGGACAAGCGTTCCCCATCCTCTTCTATGATGGGGGGTTCACCCCCACTCCTGCTGGAGCGGATCAATCCTCGCAGCGGTATATTCCTCGGCCAATGCCCGCATACTAAACCTCTGACTAATTCTTAGGAGCAGTAGTACCTGGGCTTTGTCGCCGCCGTCTAGGGATACCTCGGGAGCGCCAATGGTGGTGATCTCGCCCCGACGATACACTAATCCTTGATCTTGTTCGTCCATACTCTGGTAAAACTAGATTAACTTCCAAGATAGCCCCGAGGATCCCTCCCACTTCTTCATGGTGTTCAAAGAAGGGAAGCAGTCTTCGCGTCCGATATTCATGACGAAGTTGAAACTTCCAAAAGAGATCCCTTGGCTTTTCCCTTGCTAGCGAACCTCATGGATGTGCGCGAAGACCTGGGCCGATGGGATTCCTCCGTGGCTTCGGACGGCCCATTCGAAGATTGCCATCCATGCAATCGCGTTGGGGGAGAGCTAGCAAAGTTGGGCCCCATAAAGACCCAGTATGTCCCCCAGCAACGGCATGCATGGGGACCGAAGGCTTGTCTCCCTTCCTGGGCAGCGAACAGCTTACGCCGCCACCCTAGAATGCGCCATCACGGCTGCTACGTCCTCCTCTGTAACGCTCGATTCTCCAAGCTCCCAGGAAAAACTAGCTTGGGCGGAAGCATCTAGGATGCGCTTGGGGGCCACTAGGAAAAGCTTGGGGGGAGCTAGCAATGCGGGCGCGGCCACGAGAAATTTATTCTCGCCGGCGAAAAGCAAGAGGTGCTAGCGGTGGAGCAGCAGTAGAGGGTGAGTAGCGGACGCCGGAGCAGGAGGAGAAATAGCAGAAGGAAATCCTAGGCGAGAATGGGGAGCGTGAAAGGGAAAAATCCCCATCCATGTGTATTTATGGATGGCGTCATTCGTTGGATGGGCAACACGTGTCATCATGGACAGTTAGAATCCGAACCGTCTGCAGGAAGAATAAAAAATTTTTCTACCAAAAGAATTCCAAGGGACGTGTCCCCAGGAACTGACGCGTGCTGCACATGACCACTGTTTTCATGGCGTGCGGTTCGAAAAACATACTATTGGGTTATATCAACCGTCACATCTTATGTATTGCGGGCCCACCGTAATTAAATGAGCCGCTCAAACCCCTAGGTAACATTGGCAAACTTTAAAAATTCCAAGTGCGTCACGAGCATGGGAGGGGAGGCGCACCGACCGCCCTTGCCACCACCTGTGAGCGCGGGTGTTGTACGAAAGCCTCCCCTTTTCACGAAGATTCGGGCGAAAGTCCTGAAGATGTGGTTATTAATTAAGCTCGAAGAATCTGAAGACCCTTAAGACATCTTCGGGAAAACTGCACGTACGAATGGAAGTCGAAGAGGAATTTTAGGAAGAAGCTCCTGCCTGAGCGAAGGCAGGGCGGCCGAGGATACCTTGGAAGATAGCCGAAGAGGGTGGACTCCGGTTGACTCCAAAGGGCCCATTAACAGCTGAGCCAAGCACTACCTATGGTCCCTGGGCGTCATTACCAGAAGATGGGCCTACAATAGACTGGCCCATTTTTTCGATAAGGGCTCTAAGGTACTAGGGGTAGTTAGGGTTTTTCGCATGCCCACAAAGGGATCAAGTGTTGTTAGGATTCGTTGATTTCATATCAACGAACTAGATGTAAGGGCAAAGAAGTCCTTTTGTTTTCGAAATGTTAACCCTAATCATCGGCACCCCTATAAATTAATTGGGGGGCAGAGCATTTATTCCTAACCCATCATTGTGTCTCCAGTTCCAAAGCCCTATTATTCCTTTTTTAGTGATCTTTCCTTATGGGGAGACACTCAATGTACTGTCTGAGACACGTCAACGATAGTGGGAGGGGAGGCGCTCCGACCGCCACCAGCGTGTCGCGAGTACGGGGTGGGAGGCGCTCCGACTGCCACCGCCGGTGAGATTGAGGGAAAATGCCCAAATGTGCAAACATGAAACGACCAGGAGAAGGCCAAAGGAGTTGGGTTGAACGCAAGGCATGCAGACCACGCTGCTGGGCCGCATGCGTCTGACGCTGTCGGATGCCCGGTCACGAGCATTACCATCGGTTTTATCCATAATAACCTAGGGGCCTGTAAATCATCTAGTGTTCCAACGCTCTCTCTTGGGCTAAACCGCAATATCTTGACATTTTCTAAAAAATCCAGTGGAAAAAAAGATTGGAGAAAAGAGTACACCACACACGCATGCCACACGGCGATATTGCCTTATTAAAAGCCTCGTTGTGAGAAACTTCGGAAAAACTCATATATGGGAAAAAGTGTGCAATACTAGTTTTTTTTTGAATCATTACAGGCCCTTATTAGGAATTATCCCACTAAACTTTGCAACTCATGAAATTGGCTTATTGCTATCCCATGAACACATTTATAAAACTTTGAGATAGGCAATGCCTTTATGAATAAATCTGCCAAATTATCGCACGACTTCACTTGAATTATCTCAACTTCACCACTCTACTGGAGCTCGTGAGGATAGAACAACTTATAAGCAATATGCTTCATAATATTACTCTTAAATAGCCCTTTTTTTGTATCACGCAGATAGCATTATCTTTATAAATAACAGTGAGGGTATCAATGGTACCAATGTTATATGACTTCTGCATGTGTTTCACCATTCTCCTAAGTCATACACACTTATGTGCGGCTTCCCATAATGCAATTATCTCAAAGTGGTTAGTGGACATAGCCATAAATGTCTGCTTACATGATTTTCATGAAATTGCAGTACCATCGTACAAGTAAACAAATACAGTCGAAAACTTAGCCGTATGCAGGTCAGACATGTATCTCTCATCTGTGTATCCCACCATAGTCTTGGGTACGTTCCTCCTATAAAACAACCCAATATCCTATGAACCTTTCAGGTACCTAAAAATAGTTTTTACGCCGGCCCAATGTGTTCTGGTTGGAGCCGCGCTATATCTAGCCAAAAAATTTACCGCAAAAGTGACATCAGGCCTAGTACAGTTGGCTAGGTACATTAGTGCACCAGTGACACTAAGATAGGGAACCTCTGGTCCCAATAATTCCTCATTTGTTTTGCTTTAGGTCCAAAAGGGTCCTTGTCCACTTACAGGGAGCTGAGCACAATAGGAGTTTTCAGATGATATGCTTTACTCATATTAAATTTCTCTAACACAATCTGGGTATAGGCAGTTTGATGCACAAAAATTCTTCCTAACAGATGCTCAAGCAGCAATACTACGCAAAATTTGGTTTTACCCAAATATTTTATTTTAAACTCCATCACTAAGTGAGCACTAACTTTACAAAAAGTCCTCTGCTGTCCTGATGATATTTAGATCATCAACATAGATAGAATAATATAAAATCCATTAGGAGATTTCTTTAAAATACGTAGGGACAATCATCATTATTCGTGTATTCCATCTTTAGGAGGAACTCACACAGTCGGTTATAACACATCCTACCCGACTGTGTCAGCCCATATAGCAATTTTCTAAACTCGACGCTATACATTTTATTCCTTCAAGCACTCTCATATAAATCTTCGACTCTAATGACCCATATAAATATGTGGTCCACACATCCATTAACTGAATTTTGAAATTCATATTTGCTATCAGGGATATTAAGTATCGGAAGGTAATTCCACTCATGACCGGAGAGTAGGTCTCATCATAATCAATTCCGGGTCTCTGTGTGAACTCTTGTGTCACAAGCCTAACTTTATATCCACTACAGGAAAACGATATATTAACGTCGGCCAATTTTTTTTACGTCGGCCCGGAAGAAGCCGTCGGCCTGACCATGCCGACGTAAATAATTATATTTACGTCGGCCTGGCCAACGTAAACACAGCAGGTCAGGCACCAGCACAACCAGGTGACGTGGTAGGTTTATTTAAGTCGGCCGGGCCGACGTTAAAATGCCCTTTAACGTAACATCGCATGGTCATGTCTCGTCATTTCCCACGCGCCGACGCCGCCGCCTTCCCGCAGATCCGACGCCGCCGCCGCCACGCGTATTGGCAGCCACCGCCGCCACCGCGCCCGGCAGCCACCACCGCCGCCCGCCCCGCCGCCCCCACCGTGCGCCACATACTCCTCTTCGCCGACGTTGGCCTAGCCTTCACCACGCCGCTGCGAAGCCCTCAGCGCCGCTTCCCCGCCGCCGCGCCGGCCAGCCTCCACGCCACCACCGACCGCCGCCGCCGCTCCCGCCCGCCCAGACCGCCACCGCCCGCCCCACCGCGCCACGGCCCTACCTCAAGACCGCGCAGACCCAGCTCCACCTCCGCCACCAGCCCCGCCTCACTCGCTGCTGCTCCCGACCCGCCTCGACACCGCCATCGCATTGCTGCCGTACTGGCGCACCTCCCGCACCGCACACCAGCTCCACTTGCCCGCCGCGCCGCGCCCCCCCGCGCCGCTGCCATCCAGCCATACCTCCTATCCTCAGCCTCTGCACCTCTTCGCTGCCACCTCGCTTCGCCGCCGCCCGTCCCCCCGCCGCGCGCGCGGCAGCCTCCACCCACCACCGACCGCCGCCGCCGCCGCTCCCGACCCGCCTCGCACCGCCACCGCCCGCCTTGCCCGCGCCACGGCCCCACCTCGCACCGCGCACCCAGCTCCACCTCCGCCACCACCTCCCGCCCGCTGCTGCTTTCGCCGCCGGCCCGCATCCCATCGCCCATTGCCGCCGTGCCAGCGCCACCCCGACACCGTGCACCTCGGCCGCCTCAGCCCGCCCGCCGCTGCGCGCCACGCCCAGCGTCGCGCCATCCAGCCATACCCCCTATCTCGCCTCTCACCTCTTCGCTGCCTGCTCAGCTCGCCGCCGCCCACAAGGCCAGCCAGCCACCGCCACCACGGCTGACCCGCCCGCTGCGCTCCCGACCCGCCTCCGCACCGCCACCGCCCGCCAAGGCGCTGCAGCCCCACCCTCGGCACGCGCACCCAGCTCCACCTCCGCCACCACCCCGCCCGCCCTCGCTGCCGCTCGGCCCGCCTCAGCACCGCCATTGCTTGTGCCACAGTTTCGCGGCTTCGCGCGCACAGACTCTGCTTGCCCGCCCGCTCGCCGCTGCCGCGCCCCAACACCGCTGCCATCCAGCCCTACCACCTATCCTCGCCTCTGCACCTCTTCGCTGCCCTTCTCAGCTCGCCGCCGCCGTTGCCATCCTACTCCTCCGCGCCGCCCTCCACGGCGCGCCCACCGCCGCCCTGCTCCCTAGCCTAGGGCCAGCCCTGCTCCCCAGCCCCACACGTGCTGCCCTACTCCTCACGCCGCCACCGACGCCCTACTCCCCTACCTCGTGCGCCCACCACTACCATACTAGCGACAGGAGGACGAGGTGATGCGTCAATCTCTCTCCCGTGTGTGCATACATTGTCTTCGTTGTTTATTAGATGGATAATTGTAGGCGATTGGTTTTTGTTTCACAGTAGTAGAATTTTTAATTTCAATGTCTCTAAAATGCATGATGTAGTCTCGTATCAAAATTTGATTGTGATTAAATATTATGCCACTATCTATTGCCATTATCTGTTATTATGCCACAATTAGATATGCAATTAACTATTTTATTTTTTATGTATTTAGACCAACTTTGAATGTTATATATGTTTTCTCACTTTGTTGTAGTGATTTACGTATATTTTAATAAACTGGTTTTTGAAACACAAGTCAACCCAACCTATACGTCACCCGTTTGGGAGCGACATTGATCACATTGAATTGTGATATTTGTCGCTCCCGAATTGTCCACGCTTTTGGACAGCCTAGGGATGGATGGGTTAGCACGGTTTGTCGTGGCATGTGGTGCGATCTGATAGGAATTTCGGCTGCGTAACCCCGTTGTTTTCCGATGCACAAGTATCATGCGTGCATTTGGAGAACAGCGAGGTTACGCAGCCAAAATTTTGTTCAGATCGCACCACATGCCACGACAAACCGTGCTAACCCGTTCATCCCTAGGTGGGTTTAGGACGTATCTTTGCCTAGATCTCCTGTTAGGATAATTAACTTATTTTTTATGTATCTTTGAAACTAGTATTAATAAAGATGGCTGAAGACCGTAGATGGATGTACGACGGTTGGGATAATGGTATGAAGCACACTGAAGAATGAAAAGTTAACACACATAGTTTTCTGGATAAGGTTTTCACCCCAGATCCTCCTGGCGGGGTAGCGAAGTGTCCATGTGTTAAATGTCATCTTTTTGCCTGAGTGACAAAATCCTTTATGGATGGCCGCCTATGCAAATTGGGCTTCATGCCGAATTACCTCACATGGTATGAACATGGTGAGTCACGGGCGGCAGATGTATCTAATGAAGATGATACTACTGATAGAGTGGATGACATGATGGATGAGATGGTTCAGGACTTGGGTCGGCGATTTCAGAATGCTCCAGAGGATGAATCTGTGCGTCATGAGGATGTACAAATCATAGTAGCTGAGAAATTCTTTAGCCTCTTAGATGCTTCAGATAAGCCTTTACATGAGGGCACTAAGGTGTCAGTCCTTTCGTTTCTGACACAGCTTATGAATATAAAATTAAAGTATGGTTTCTCTCCAGGATGTTACAACGATTTGATCAAATTGATTAGTGATGTCCTCCCAGAAAAGCACAAGTTGCCAAAAGATATGTACTACTCGAAGAAGATTTTGGCTGGTTTAGGGATGCCTTATGAGAAGATAGATGCGTGTGTTAACAATTGTATTTTGGAAGAATGATGTTGCGAAGAAAAACTGTTTAGTTTGTGGCCAGTCTAGATTTGTACAAGCAATTGATGTAGAGGGGAATGTAGTGACAAGTGATACACCAGTGAAGGTTCTATGTTTCTTCCTCTAACACCGAGACTAAAACTATTGTACCTATGTGAGGAGACTGCTCAACACATGAGGTGGCATAAGGAAAGAGTACGATTTAACAAAGGTTTCATGTGTCATCCATCCGATGGCGAGGCATGGAAGACATTGGACCGGCATGACGAAGATTTTGTCAAAGATCTAAGAAATGTCCATATCGGGTTAGCGACCGATGGGTTCTCTCCTTTCAACATGAATGTTGCATCGTACTCATGTTGGCTTGTATTCTCAATTAATATGCAAAACAATCTTCCACCGAACGCTGGATTGCACGCATGGCTTTGATCTTCATATATTCGAGGACATGGACACACCGCCGCTGCTAGCTCAATTGAAGAGTTGTCCTGCGACGAGTGGAATGAAGCACTGCTCTATTTATAGACCAACATCCCAGAAATGGAACAATATTTCACGTAAGTATCCAATACAATAATTTCTAATTTGTTTTTGGCGTTAGCTCCTAACTTGATGAAATGAAATGTAGATTGTTTGATCAACAAAACTAGAATTTGACGAGGCAATCTACAAATACTCAACTGGACAATTTGCGACGCAATGGCTTACATGGTGGTCCAAATTTCGTGACTTTGTTTTGTCAACATGTATATTTCTTATCACGTTAAAATTAGAATAATGTGAATGCAACTATTATATCATAACTATTACAATATTTGCATTGTATGCGTGATGCCACTGTCCATGAGGACCTCCGACAGCTATCACATGGTTACACTACAATAAGAAAGTTTGGGCGTCATGATGTGAATGGGTTTCGCTTTCGTACCGCGGCATTAGAAGCAAGTCATCCTTTTGGCGCCATGGCTAATAGTGGAGCTGTCACTACCGCACAGGATGTAGATGGTCGAAAGAGAGAATACTATGGTATTCTTCGGAACATAGTGGAGATTAAGTTTGACGGTCGAAAAGACTTGAAGGTAGCTTTCTTCTATTGTGATTGGTTTAACGACAAAACAGGGATTCGACGAAACAAAAACCTTGGCTTGGTAGAAGTGAGACATGAATCACGGCTTGGAGGTCAATATTCATTCGTACTTGCTCACCATGTTGAGCACGTGTACTACCTTCCATATCCATGCCGAAAGGAAAGTTTAAGACCTTAGTGGGTTGTATATAAAGTTAATCCTCCTGCTCGCTTGTACACTCTTGAAAATACCGAGTATATTGAAAGAGGACTAGATAACATGGATGACTTAGCGTATCAAGAAGACGGTTTGCCAGCCTCATTTGAGGTAGACATTGGTTCCTCACTTCATGAATTAGTAGGCGATACAACAGATGTTATTGTGAAAAATTTTAGAAGGAAAAAGCGATGTCGTGCTTATGCCTCTCAAGATGTTCCAGAAACGAGACAACGCAGAGCAGGTGTACATGAACTAGTGGACGCTGATTACTTCTAGAAAGTACAAATGTTACACATATTTCTTTTATCTTTTTAATGTTTTAAAATGCTAATATATAATGTTTAAAAACAGGATGAAATCGTTTTTCCGTCACACTTGAAAATCGAAAAGAAAGGATGGGTCTTCATCGAGTCGTGGAGAATCACTCTTTAGAGGATCGAGTTATCAGCAGAGCAGGCAGAGAGTTTCTGCTTCTTCGCAAGGTAGTGGGTCGAAGCGGTGAACTTGTATTATAAGAGCTACATCCCATAAAAATCTACCTTACGTAAGATTAGTACCGATGGCAAGTTATGTTGCCTTGGTTCAACAAATGCCCAAGCATGGCATGCTCTTAGTTAGTACTAGGTTTCACTAGAATTTGTTTAGAATTCAAATAAGAGGGTAATAGGAAGCGGCCCGAGGGTATCTCGCTTCTATATATAGTAGTAGAGGTGGCAAGAAACATGGTAGATTCTTCATGTTTAATGGCGTCGTGGATAGTAGTGTTGTGTTAAGTCGAAGGCCGTGAGACCCAACTACTTCAGAGCAGATTGAGGCAACAAGCTACACAGCAAGCTGCACGCGAGGCCCAACTATAGGAGCAGTTGAGGCAACAACAAGAATATTTCGTTTCATGGCAAAAGTAACAACAAGCAGCTATACAGGTAATCTTGTTCATTTGAAATCATTACTCATTTGTACTTCAAATTAGTGAAAATTGCAAAATTATGGTCGTCTTGATGCCTTGTTTTGAATTCTATATATCACCGCTTCATATTAATAAAATAGCCCAATTATTATTATTAATTATTGCTTAAAATTCATAAAATAGTCTAATTATTACTCATTTCTTAATACTTTAACTTAATACATGCAATTCACTATTTCGAACTTACAATTATTAAAATTATTTTTAGGCATATATGACACAACTGTTTGGAATGCCATTAAGTCTTCCTCCATTCCGGCCTCCACCTATATTTACACAGCAATCTCCCATTGCGGTATGTATCAAATTTAAAATTTTTATATGTGCATGGTTGTGTAACTTAGAAATTCTAATATTGCATTGCAATTTAGGGTTCCGTGGCTCCTCCAGATGCCAATGTTGAAGGCGCTTCTTCTTCAAGGTCTCCGCCGACCGTTGGAGACTTCCTTGCCTCAGGAGGCGATGCTGGTAGCGGACATCGGCTTAATAATACCTCCAAGCTAGTTTATGTTCGAACTATCTTTTCATTCTTGTAAATGTGTTGACGGTTATATTTTTGTTGACGTGTTGAACTTGGGGAACTTGTGGATTCAAATGTGGATTGGAAATATGGACTCGAACTTGTTGACGGTTAACCATACGTGTTGAAATGTCGATTGGAAATTAGGACAATTTTGATTGTGTTGAAATGTGGATTGGAAAATTGTGCTAAAATGTGGATTGAATAGCTTATGGATTACGTTTATGCATCCCGCCAACGAAATACCGAAAATAGCTATTTACGTCGGCCTGGCCGACGAATTTAGGCTATTTAGGAATAACCATATTTCGCCGCCTTGTGGCATCCCGACGTAAATAAATACATCTTGTGGTCGACGTTACATCGGATTCTCGCAGTGATCTCACCATCGATGATTTTCATCCCATTTTCGGATAAACACCCATTTAGCTCCTACCGAGTATCTTGGGAGGAGTTGGCTCTACATGGCCAAACACCTTTCTTTTATTTAGCGCGCGCATCACACTAAGGGGAGATCGATTCCGCGTATCCAGGAGACCGATACCACGATCAAGGTGCAAGCTAGTTACATATTGATCCCAATTTCATTATTATATTATGTTCATTACAAATCCTAGATTTTGAAAATTGCATTCTATATTTATTATTAATTTACATGTTTTACTTTCAGTTAATTCTCATGACTTGTTAGTCATTTATTAGCATGTCTTGCCTTTCTTTGCCGCCTAGTATAAATTATTGTTGATTTATAGCCTTCCTTGTTTTTATTCGCGCTAGAGGCTTAGTTGCTTCGTTGGGAAATATATGTACCTTATGATGGGAAATCATTCAAATTCTTGGTAGAGAGAATCTACTCTTTATCTTGTGATTTTGTTTAACTTAATTAACTCAACTAAAATCAACGTGGCGTGAGTAGACTCGAGGTGGTGGCTTGATGAAGTGGTTGTTGGGTTTGTGGAATGCCACCTTGGTCGACGTAAGGGCCGAGCATAGTGGATGATCTAGCCAAGCATAACCGTACAACCATGGGTGTTAATAATGGTAATACCTTAGTTGTTACCTTGGGAAATCTTGATTTGGTTTGTCAGGGTGGTGTGGGTGTGGCTTGCTACCACCATAGACCCATCTGGCACACGAGGGGACCCCTGGCTTGGTGAAGAATCTGCCGTGGTGAATCCTTAGTGAGGCATTCTCGAATCTAGACGTACCGAGGATAATGGCTTCGTCTCACTCTCGGTTTCGTGCTGAGAAAGCGATATTATTAGTGTTGAGAAAACATGAGTAAAGAAAAAGGATTTATTGTTTGAAACTAATGATTTACAACTGATAGGTTTGTTAAAAGTGCTCTTTATGCAAATGAACCATCCCATGTTCCTTTGACACCCTGCATTCATACTTAAGGACGTTCATGCTTGCTGAGAACTTGTTTATTCAGATTTGTTAGCAGGTGACTACGATGGAGACATATACGATGTAGGCGATCCAAACTACTAGAGGTGTAACCTCTAAGTCAGATGCCTATGGCAATTTGACGGGACATCACCGACGTGGATTTCAATGTTCTTCTGCCTGCATTATACTCTGATATTGTAAGTGGCAATAAGTCCACGACTTTATGTTTATTTCAATTTAATAAGGCGTATGGTTTGATCATCTGTTGATACTATGTGTACTAGCTATGATTCCTTGGGACTAGTATCGAACACAAAGGGTCGGTTTTACAAAGCCGGGTCCCGACAGTATTGTCAAAAAACCATCCAAATGGCCCATGAAGTAGGTCTTATTCCCTAAGGGCATGCCCATTGCTCGCCACAAAATTTGTGGTTGTGAGTAGTAAATTTAGATATGTCCATAGTGAAATGTGGGGCTCGATTTGGGGCAAGTATGTGGCTAGCAATGGATAATGCTTTAACACCTTTTTCTTGAGCTTCAACCGCAACCCAGAAAACCAATTCCCAACTAAATGAGGAAAAAATGTTGGTGGCATAAAACCGAGGGCTATTTGATTATATTATAAGCAATATTTTGTTGTTATTTCTCATGTCAATTTTCATTCTTTTTGGTAAATTTTACAAATTTTGCATGGCAAATTTTTCATGAATGTGTGTATGAAATGATTCTATTCTCTGTTTTTCTACACAAAGAATATGTGCCATCCTTTTCCTTTGGCGCGACAGTTCAAACCATGTTATTTTTTAGTATGATTATTACTGCTACTTTTAACATGATGCTCTTTATTATGGGAGTTGCTGCTAGCAAAAATCTGCTTATCATGGTAAAAAAATTAGAATGCTGACATTATTTATTGGGCTTTTTCCAAGAGGGACAAACCATGTTTTCGTAAAAAAAAAAACATGATTTCATTTGGAACCATTTGTCTGAAACAAGTAGAATATCGGCTTGCCGAATAAAAAAAAGATCGTGAGGTTCAATAACGGTGCTAAACAAATTTTTTTTTATGCTTACACAGGTTTCATGGAGGATATGGTTCATCTTGATTCGGTTTGTGCCCTCTGCGATGATGGTGGGGAAATTGCAAGGTGTGCCTAATTGTTTACTCCTTTTACCTGTTCCGAACAAAGTTAGTTTAATTACTAGGTTTTCCTACATTTAGAGAATCTTCAACCTTCCAACATCTAAGTAAGTCCATTTGTTTACAGAATTTTTAATATTAGGACGTAACTTGACATGCAGTTGTTTTGGTCAGAGATTGATCTATTATGTGTTGCACCAAACTTTATTATTTTAATTCTGTAATAATGTCTTGATGTAGTTTTACAACAATGAGATGCCTTGGCCTATATGTTACCTGCTGTTTTGAGTCATGGGTTTGGCAACCTCGATTTGTACTTCCTTTGTGTAAAAAGGAAGAACAACGGTGGTAATTGAAACATTCTTAGTTGTGTTCTAGGCGTATGAAAATTAGATGAAACTTGTATATAACATCCTCTATTTAGTCGTATGACACTTGTATGTTCAAAACCCAAAAAATAAATAAAAGGGAATTGTTATATACAAAACCCTAGTTTAAACTATTTTAAATTAGGTTTAAGCCAAAACCCTAGAAAAACTTTTTGGAAAATTATGGAAAAATTCCCATAAATCTTAGAGGCCATCACCTAGCCACCCTTCAAATTTCAAGTCCAAAGCCCAAGGCTCGCATGTGTTTTCGTAGAGTGTTGCCATTTTGCCGGGAGCTCATTGGACCAATGAAATGATGAACAAACGTGAAAACCAAGCCCAAACTTGGAGGATAGTTATTTGAGACCCAAACCTTCCCAAAGCCAGAAGCCCAAGTCAAAATTCACGGATTTGTGAAAATACCCAATTTGGGTGAGTCAGCCAAATTCAAGTTCTACCCAATAAAGGCCTGCCTTACGTCGACCAACACACTATATAAACCCCCAAGACCCCCCCTCGACACCACAATTCGTGCAAGACACAGATCAAACCCTAGTCGTCGAGAAAACCCTAGCACGAGGAGGTTTCCGAGGTAGATCTCCCGGTGCTTTGCCCAAACCCAAGTATAGATGCCTCCATTGTGTAGAGCTTGTCGAGACGGTCCAGATGGATACTTGGATCATCAGTTTTGGTGGAGAAACGCATGAGTAAAAGCTCATCGAAGTTTCGGCCTCAGCCCGCACTCGCCCGCGTCCGCGCCCGCGATGCCTCGCCGCCATGCGTCGCGCCCCCACTCGCCCTCATCCGCGCCCCCACTGCCTCCCACTGCGCTGGCCGCCGCTGCCACGCGACGCCGCCAAGACACCACCCCAGCTGCGCCCGCTAGTAGCAAGCCGCCATGTGTCACCTCCATGCCGCCCGCGGGCGCCGGTTCGGCCGGTTCCTCTAGTTTTCTCCGGATTAACCGGTTTATTTATTTCCAGGATTTTTGATTTTCTCCAAACTTACAGGAATTGTTTAGAGAGCATCTGAACTCCAAATTGGATGATTCCAGAGCCAGTAAATGCCATAAATAGCCTAGAAGTTTATATATTTATATAAGGTATATGTTCAACGGATGAATTTTCTTTTCTTATGCATTTACATCTACGTGTAGATCACCCGTCCTTCCACTGTTCGGCATTTTTCCAGGAGCTTTCCGAAGGAGGACCCCAAGAGCCGGAGTTCTACCAAGGCATGATAGATCGCATCTTGCTCTCTTATTTTGCAAAACTCATCCGTTTAACTATTTATTTATTTTCTCAAGTATGAAATGATGGGAAGGGTTAGAAACCTAATTATTCACACTGCGTCATCTACCCTGTGAATTTAGCCATTTATTGCTGCCTTGGTTATTTTTCCTAGCCTATCCTTGTGCATAGATGCTAGTGCTCGTGGGTTATTAGTTGTTAGGTTATTCATTATTTATTTAATCTTGTGACTTGATATATTTGGAGGTGCTGAGTTACTTAATAACCTAATCAACTAAAACCTATGTTGTAACAGCCCAGCTGTTATTTTAAGTTGAGCATGCATATCATAGTTGTGTTTATTGGTTTTATTGTGGTTCTTTAAAAAATTTTCATGAAGTTGCATATATGCACCAGGTAACCTGGTAGGAACATAGGACTTGTCGGTGTAATAAATACCGGGGCACAAAGAGGCCTGGGAAGGCCGAGAGGGCCCCACGCGTCAGGCAGGCGAGCAAGGCCCCCAGGTGTGGCGAGCCCCTCGAGAAGGCAGGAGGGCCCCACGCGTCGGCGGGCGAGCAAGGCCCAGTGGCGTGGGCGAGCCCCTCAGAGGGCCAAGGGGCCCCACGCGTCAGCCAGGCGAGCAAGGCCCCGTGGCAGCCCCTCAGAGGCCGAGAGGGCCCCCTCAGGCGGGTGCGAGGGTGAGCCCCCTCTGGAGAGGCGAGGGCCCACGCCCCCCAAGAAGAAAGTAGGGCCCCTCGCCAAAGGCGTGCGTGGCGAGCCCCTCTGGAGACGAGGCGAGGGCCCGAGGCGCCGTGGTGAGCCCCTTCAAGAAACAGCGAGGCCCGGCGCCCAGGCGCGCATGAGCCCCTCTCGAGACCAGCGAGGGACCCACGTGTCGGGTGGGGCCAGCGGGGGAGCATTGCGTATGAGTCTTCGGACGAAGGCTCCCCCGCAGCAAAGGACGAAGCGCATTTAATGAGACATCACGCAGCGGATAGACAATTTGAAGAAATGATTACGCTCTGATGACCCTGCAGTTTGAGCGGCATCACTGCGGGCGCAGAAGAATTGACCGGCAGAGAGAAGGTTTGCTTGAGGAGGCCGCCGCGGCAGAGAAGCGTGCAGGCCCCACCCGCAGCTCACCGGTGATCATGGCGGGTCGAGGCCACTGCGCGGCACGCGAGGCGGCGCCGCGCGGCATGGGCAGTGCACACGTTTGCCTCTTCTGTCGTGTCTTGTCGATCGAGAGCATCAGACGCTTTATCTTGCCTACTCTCCGCCTCTCCTGACGCGGCTTGTATAAAAGGGAGGAGAGAGAGGGGACGGGGAGAAGAGATACGAGCACTAGCATTCGTGCATTAGAAACACCATGTAAACACATTCCCATTCAACCACAATCGAATAGAGCTAAGGCTCAGCAGAGTAGGACTATTACCCACGAGGGGTCCGAACACAGGTAAATCTGAAGTCGCTCCTTGTTGTGCCCGACGCCAAATCGAATCGAGCTTGATCGAGTTGGCTAGCAGACTAAAAATCTGACCAGGGGTATGATCCGTAGTGGTTCAGCGGAGAACACGCCATCAGTGGCGCGCCAGGTAGGGGAGCGCTAGCATCGGTTCAAACTCTTCGACCCTTCTTTAGGAGGCGATGGCGGAGCAGCAGTCTGCGATGGAGCAGGAAGCGGCCGCTAGAGCCGTGGCCACGGAGTCGGCCGCGGCGATGGCGGTGGATCACCCGGGCGGTGGCCGCCCGCCTAGGGTTGGAGCCCTGGCGGAAAGCAGCCGCCTCGGCCAAGCTAGGCGGCGCTGCCTTGGAGGAGTGCACTCCAAAGACAAACCTCCACGCGGCGAGGCCTTGCTGAAAACCCACCGTTCGGTGACTCCGGACTCCGGCGGCGCCGTGGTTGGCAACAGCCCGCCACGTCGACGCCGCCGTGGCGGTGGTGCAAGTTCGGGGCGGGGAACCGGCGTTTCGTGTCCTCCGTTCTTTGTTGCCCTCGCACTCCTCTCGCAGATCTCTGGTGAGGGGTGGGGCTAAGACGACAAGAGCGGCGATTTCACGGGGCTCGGCCGGCGGCGGCGGTAGGTGGCGCGATCTCGGTCCCATCCGGAGGACCGCCACTTGCTGCATGGAGAAGACCTGCGTGACAAGCTCCGCATGGGTCGCGACCGAAGCGCTCAGCGACGCTGTCGCCCGCCGTCGCTGGGACCAAGAAGAGGGTTCTCGCAGAGCTGCCCCGCCGATGAGGGTGGCGCTTCTTGGCGCCACCTAGGCGACGGGGCGGCGGGCGAGGACCGCGTCCAGAGCAGGAGGCTCCGGCGTCGGGTGCGCGATTTTCTAAGGAGCTGCGCCGCGCCCGATGGCCGGAACGGTTTCGTCCCGCCCCATCGAAAATCTGACAGCTCCACCAACCCCGATGAGTTTTGCAGATCTATACGACGGTGATGCAGCGATGGAGGGTCGGGAAGGTTTTGGTGAACTACTTTCCGCGGTCTCACCGCGAGCCCGCTCGTGGCTCATGAACCTGCCCCGAGTCCGTGGGGTCATGGAAGGAGCTCTCGGAGCTCTTCGTCACCAACTTCGTGGCACCTTCGAGCAGCCCGGTAGAAGACGACCTCACAACGTGGGAGCGGAAGACCGCTCGGGTGGACGCCTCTCTCGCCAAATAGGAAGGCGCGCGTCTCCTTCCTCCAGCCTAACGCAGACGTGTTTGCGTGGCAACCGTCCGACATGGCAAGATGGTGGGGTCCCCAAGGAGGTGATTGAGCACAAATTGGCGATGTTCCCCGTCGCCGCGACCGGTCATGCGAAGGTCCGAAGCACGGTCCGTGGAGCGCCAGAAGTTATCCGCCAGAGGTGGACAAGCTCTTGAGGCGGGGTGCGTCCCGCATGTCGCCATCCTGTGGCTCGCGAACCCGTGCCCTCGCTAAGAAATCCAACGGGCGTTGGAGGATGCGTGGACTTCACCGACCTCAACAAGGCGTGCGACATCGGCGATCCAGACTCCGCGCCCCGCATCGATCTCATCGTCGACTCAAGCTGCGGGTGCGGAGCAACAGAGTTTCGATGCGCTCTGGGTACCACAGATTAGCATGGCCAAGAAGATGAAGACAAGACCGCTTTCGTTACGCCCATGGGCGTCATCGCTATACAAGGATGGCGTTCGATCGAAGAATGCAGGCCCAACCTATCGCCGGGCCATGCATATCGCTCACCGCTCCCAAATAGGGCGGAACACGGAGGTGTATGTCGATGATCCGTGGTGAAGTCCAAGAAGGCGAGGAGTTGATCGGCGACCTGGAAGAAACCTTCACCAACCCGAGGAAGCATCGCATCAAGCTTAATCCGGAGAAATGCGTGTTCGCCGTTCCGTCGGGCAACCGCCGATTCTCGTCTCCCGGAGGGGATTGAGGCGAACCCCGACAAGATCGCAGTGATCGAGAACATGAAGCCCCGACGCGATTTTGGCAGATGTAGTGCTTGGTGGGTCGCTTGACCTCCCGGGCCGCTTTATAGCTCGCCTGGGATAAAAGTCTCCCACCGCTCAAGCTCCTAAAGAAGACCAACCAGCCGAGTGGGACGGCGGAGGCGCAGGAGGCGCTCGACGGTCTCAAGAAGTATCTTACCTCCCGCCCGCGTTGGTCGCCTGCACCCGGCGAGCCGCTGATCCTCTACGCCGCGCAAACCCCAGCGGTCAGCGCGGTCTTTGGTGGCGGAAAGAGAGGTGTTCAGCGTCCCATTTACTACGCCGGCAAGGTCCTCCACGACGCCAAACAAGGTATTCACAAGCACCAGAAGATGCTCTACGCCGTCGGCCGACGACATCCCGAAGCTACGCCACTACTTCGGGCGAGAAGTCACGGTGTTGACCAAGTATCCCTTGCGGAGATCCTCTTCAACCGCGAGGCGACGGGTCGACGCTAAACGGGCCATGGAGCCGGGCGGAATTCGATCTCAAATTCGCTCCCGAACGGCCATCAAAGGGCAAGCTCGCGGAGTTCATCGTGAGTGGACTCCGGCGACACAGAAAGCCGAAGACACCCCAGCACCTCGCCGTGGACTCTCTTCTTCGACGGCTCATTCCGGCGGGGGGGGGTCAAGTGGCGTCGTCCGGTGTCTCCCACCGGCGATGTCATCCGCGGCACTGGTGGTCTTGGACTTCCGCACCACCAACAACGCCGCGAGTATGAAGGATTTCGCCGGGCTCGTGGTGGCCGACCCTTGGCATCCGGGCGGTTACAAGTAAAGGTGACTCTCTCTGGTCATCAACCAGCGAGGAAGGATTTTCCCGCCGGATCCCGCTATGGCGGCCTACTGGCGAGGTGCGCCGTTGAGCGGCACTTTGAGGGTTTGGGCCGTGCACGCCCTCGCCGCGACAACTACATGGCGGATGAACTGTCCCGCATTGCCTCGCCGAGGGCACCTGCTCCGCCGGGTCTTTGAAGAAAGACTTACGCGGCCGTCCGTCGCCGCACCCCAATCGGCGCGGGACGACGCTTTCGACGCAGCTCCACCTCGGAGGAGACGCCACCGATCTGCGCCGCAGCTCCTCGTTAGAGGGAGGAGGCGAAGAACCGCCGAGGCGGTTGAGGCGAAACGCCAGCCAGCGGAGTACGCCGGCGACAATGTATGTAACGCCGCCACACTCGTCCGGGAAGGTCGGTGGATGGATCCGATCCTAGCCTACCGCGGGATGGAGTGATCCCCACGATGACGCGTCGGCCGAGAAGATAGCGCGCAAGGCCAAGCGCCACGCCTCGGTAGGTGGGGACCAGACGCTGTGGCGCAAATGGAGTTTCTTGAAGCGCGCCACTCGGAAGCGGGAGTGAAATTCTCCGAGATCCATGGAGGCATGTGCGGAGCCATTTGAGAGCCGGGCGTTGGTTGGGAAAGCTTTCGCCACGGTTTTATTGGCTCATCGCCTCCGTGATGCCTTCGAGCTGGTGAGGAGATGCGAAGCGTGCCAATTCCATGCTAAGCAGATCCACCGACCGCCCAGCGCCGCAAACCATTCCGCTCTCCGCCGTTCGCGATCCTGGGCTGGATATTCTGGCCCGTTCGCGGGCGGCCGGAGGATATACTCATCTGCTCGCCGCCATCGACAAGTTCACTAAGTGGGTTGAAGCTCGCCGTCCCGCGATCACATCCGCAGCGGCTATCAAGTTTATGAAAAGCATCTTCGTCCGGTTCGTGTCGCCAATGTAATCATCATCGACAACGGCGCCGGTTCAAAAGTGCTGATTTCAAGATCGGTGCGAAGAGTTGGGTACCAAAGCGTGCTTCGCCTCGCTGCACATCCGAAGAGCAATGGGTAAGTGGAGCGCGAACGCGAAGTACTCAAAGGGCTCAAGACAAGGGCGTTCGACCGCTGGAGAAGCGCGCAAGCGCTGGGCGGAGGAAGTTCCCACAGATTATGGGCGCTGCGGACAACTCCCAACAGAGCCACCGCGAGACCCCTTCTTCCCGTGTATGGCTCGAGGCGGTGTTTCCCATCGAGCTCGCCGCTCCCCAAGAGTGGCGGCGTTCAGCGAAGACTCAAGACCGACCGCGCGGGATGAAGTAAATCTCTGAAGGAGATCCGAGACAGGCGGCGATCCGGGCCGCCAAGTATCAGCAGCGCCGCCGTTATCAAGCAAGGCGGGTGTGTGAGAACACGGCAGCATGGCGACCTCGCTCTGCAGAAAATCCAAGCGCAGCGGGCGCAACAAACTGCTCTCCCCGTGGGAGGGCCCTTCAAGGTGGTCTCAATCTCCGCCCAGCTCGGTCCAGCTCAGATTCGAGGATGGTCGCGAATTGGCGAACACTTGAACGCCGAGTACCGAGGAAGTTCTACCGAGGTAGCAGTTCGAAGCCTTTTTTGGCCTTCCTTTGAGCCGAGCGGCGAGGTCTTCTTCCTTCACCGCCGCCTCGGGGTTTGACATTATCAAGCCATCTTCAATAAGAGATAAGTTCATCTCCTTGTGGGCATCTGCTTTTTTCGCCTCAAGTCTGTTAGAAAGCATTCCGCTGAAAGTCGGCGAAAAAAGTACTCAAGGCGATGGCCCCTTAGTTCAAGGATGAACGCCACGGCTCATGATTGGGCGAGGCGGCGGACGGAAGGCGGGTTCTAGCCCGTGTGTCGGCTCGGTCTAGGCAATGCGCCAACAGAGGCACCGGCGACTAGACCACTTCCGGAAGCTAAGTTCTCGCCACGCGATGTCTAGGGTCGGTTCGCAAAGAGGCCATAAGGGTTGAAGTAACCAGATGCCTGAGGAAAAAGCGCTCACTTTCAACAGAAAGCTCATCTAAAGCTTTTTGGCGATCGCTGGCTTAGCCTTAGAAAGGTCTCGTTAGAAAACATTCACCGAAAGTCGGTAGCGAAAGTACTTATGGCTGATGGCCCCTTAGTTGCAAAGGCAAACGCTTATAACTTACGCTGGTGCGAGGCGGCGGACGGAAGGCGGGCTCTAGCCTGGTGTGTCGGCTCGGTCTAGGCAATGCGCCAACGGCGGCACCAGCGACTAGACCACTTCCGGAAGCTAAGCGCTCGCCACGTAATGTTTAAGTCGGGTTGCGAGAGGCCATAAGGGTTGAAGTAACCAGATGCCTAAGGAAACAACGCCACTTACAGCAGAGCGCTCATTTAAAACCTTTGGCGCCAGTGCCCCAATTCAATTCCATAAGTCAAAGTTGTGCGAAGTTCAAGTGAGACTCACAACAAAAGAGCAAAAGTTTGTTTGCATTGATAGGCAACATTTACAAGGCAAAAGGCGGGGAGTCTCGCTTCTCCTCCTCGTTTCTTAAATCTTCATTGGAGCGTGCTTGCTGAACCGGGCGGTCGGCGGCACGAAGACTTCGAAGCCGCTTACCGATCCTCATCAACGAAGGGAAGCAGGCGTAACAGCTCGTAGGCGGTGCGGCATCTCGCGGCGGCCCTTTGCGCTTGGGAGCCATGGAAAATTTGGCGGTGGCGCTGGCGAAAGGCTTGGTGGCAATTGGCGAGGAGGCCGTGGTAGCAATGAAGAAGGATGGATGTTTTGAAGACTTAGCGCGCGGAAGGATTGGTCGCATACGAGAGAAGTATTTATAGGCGTGGGGCGTGGCGCGACGGTTTGATTCCGCCACGCACGCACGCTGGGCGCCATCATTGCCCCGCGCGATTTTGGTTTCCCGCAGCGTAGTTCCCAAGGAAGATCGTGTGCGGTGGGGAATCAGCGACGGCCGCCGCAGTGGGTGGGCCCCACGATTCGTCTCCGCCAACAAGAAACGGAAAAGTATCGCGCTGACGGTTCGCAGATCATGGTGGACCGGGGCTACTGTCGGTGTAATAAATACCGGGGTACAAAGAGGCTGGGAAGGCCTAGAGGCCCCACGTCGGCGGGTGAGCAAGGCCCCTGGCATGTGGCGAGCCCTCAGAGGGCCAAAGGGGCCCCACGCGTCAGCAAAGCGAGCAAGGCCCCACATGTGGCGAGCCCCTCAGAGGCCGAGAGGGCCCCAGCGCCGCCAAAGGGGCGTGGCGAGCCCCTCTGGAGACAGGCGATGGCCCAGCGCCCCGCCTCGAGCGGGGCGGGCGAGCCCCCCAAGAACAAAGCGAGGGCGAGCAAGGCCCAAGCGGGTGCGTGGGTGAGCCCCTCGAGACGAGGCGAGGGCCCCAAGGCGCGCAGAGCAGGCGTGAGCCCTCTCAAGAACAGGCGAGGCCCCGTGACGCCAAAGCGGGCGCGGGCGAGCCCCTCTCGAGACCAAAGCGAGGTCCCATGCGTCGAGTGGGGCCCGCGGTGGGAGCATTGCGTATGAGTCTTGGACGAAGGCTCCCCCGCCGCAAAGGACGGCGATTTAATGAGACATCACGCGGATAGACGGTGAAGAAATGATTACCTTCTAAAGGACTTCGCAGTCCGAAAGGGCCGCCATTGTGGCGCAGAAGAATTGACCGGCAGAGAGAAGGTTTGCTTGAGGAGGCCGCCCGCGGCAGGAGAAGCATGCAGGGCCCCACCCGCAGACTCACCGGTGTGATCGGCGGGTCGAGGCCACTGCGGCACGCGAGGGCGGCGCCATGCGGCATGGGCAGTGCACGCGTTTCGTCTCTTCTGTCGTGTCTTGTCGATTATCGAGAGCATCAGACGCTTACCCCTTGGCTCTCTCCGCCAGCCCACAGCTTGTATAAAAGGGGAGGAGAGAGAGGGGGACGGGGGGAGAAGAGATACGAGCACTAGCATTCGTGCATTCGAAACACCCTGTAAACACATTCCCATTCAACCACAATCAGAAAAGAGCTAAGGCTCAGCAGGAGTAGGACTATTACCCGCGAGTAGCAGACTAAAAATCTGACCAGGGGTGTGATCCGCAGTGGTTGAGCGGAGAACACGCCGTCAGGACTCTAAACCGAAACGACTAGTACACTAATGAGCCAAGCCACTAGAATAGTGCGGCCCAGATCGGCCGAGCCTTAGCGAGCAGTTACATAGCTCGCCGAGCACCTTTCCTAGTTAGCCGAGTGAGTAGGCATCTTGTCGAGTACTGGCGAGTGCTCCCTTGCACTCGCCGAGCTTCCCCAACTAGATCCGAGTGATGAGGCCAGCAGGGCACATAGCCATCAGGCGAGGAGGACACGTGGCCGCACGGCGAGCAGTCGGCGACCACTCCCGACTGAACTTTACCAGGCAACACCCAGCCCGAGGGAAATTTAACTGAGTGAGGAAAAGCCCGAGTAGAGCTAGGAGGGCTATCTCTCATATTAAAAGCAGCTGGAGTAACCCGAATCCATTTAGTTCCTTTATTCTTTTTGTCCTGGACAAAGACTCGATGACTTCCCTCCCATTGGATGGAATGGGCGGTGGAACACAGTCGCCCGGCTGCTCTTTTCCCATTGGCCCGAATGGGCGGCGCAGAGAAGCCGTGGAACCACACCATGTGGCGCGCGCCAGCACCGAGTGATGCCAAGTGGAGGAGAAACTCGTGCAGCTGCAGCGCCCACACTTTTCTCACCATTTCCCTTACCCAAAACCTCTCGTTTACAGGTGGGACTTGGCCCCGCTTGTCACCCACACATAGCAGCCTATTTAAGGCCATAACCAGCCATCTTCTTCTTCTCTACACCTTAATTTCTGCCCCTTCTTCCTGCTGCTCGAACTGAAAAGGACAGCAGCAGTTCCTCCACTTCTCCAGTCTCGAATCCACTTAAACACTTGGTGAGAGCTTGTGCATGGCAAGATCCAAGCTCACCATCACCTGAGCTCCCCACACCTTCGAGGTCATTCACATGCACGAAGGATTTGGTGAGTTCCTTATTTTTTTGTCCTCCCATGTTCTGAACTTGCAGCAACAAGAACTCATTCAAATTCTTCCTCTTGCTGCCATTTCTTGTATATCCAAGCCTAGAGGACTATATTAGGAGCTCCCTCCACACCTAAAGGAGTCAAGGAACGATAAGAGAAGCCACGAGAAGATGGGAGGAGGCAGCAGCAAGGACACGACTCGTACAGCAGCAGGCAGAAGAGGAGAAAATCGCAGCCAAGCTTCTTTCTGTCCGATTTATCCATCTCTTGGAGCGTCCGTCCATAAGCAAGGCATCCCTTGCTTGGTAAGAATTGTAGAACACCCCTTTTTCATGTTTTGCATCACCTAAACCCCATTCATAAGCTTATCTCTCAGCTAAAACCGAGCCTAAGTACAGCAGTCCCAAACTCATTTAGTTCCAGCCCATTCCCAGGAACAGCCACTCAATAAATAATTTCTATAAAATTGAACATAGCTCGGATAGAAAAGTATTTTTGATAAAAGTTGTGCACCAGGAAATTCTCTACAACTTTCATGTTGACACCAACTCAGCCGAGTGGTTATTCTACCCCAAAATCTGCTCGTAACGAGCAGCAGACAAGACTGACTGGTTTATCCCCAGTGATCTTTAGCACCCCAAATTTCGTATGACCATATCTCCTTCATCCAAACTCGGATTTGGGTGATTATTTTTATAAAACCTGCATTAACACACGAACTTCCTAAATATTATGTTGTTCCATGCTTCTCTATGTTTGGAATTTTGTTTGGATTTTATTTGATGTGCTTGCTACCGAAACAATAGGAAACGACGTTCCGGAGGAGCCCGGACTTGAGCAACCTGCTCTCCCTCTCGGCGACCAGCACCAAGGCACTTATTACTCCCCTCATTTGACTCCATCATATTGAACACTATTTACTTGCATTACTTTGATTATGTTCAATTAACGTTGCATGCTAGCTTCTATATGATATTTGATGGGTAGTAGTTATGTCCTGCTAGTGGTCAGTTTATTTATAGGATTAACATCTTCATTCCTTGACAGCCTAAGTGGGTAACTATTTATCTATGGTTGTGTGACGATTGCACTGCCTTGCTTAGAGTCCACGTGGTTGAGAGCAATACTTGATTACGATATCTTGATGATGATTGGATGTGAGGATTTGGAGTTGTGCTGGAACGGGTGATAAGAGATGATGGGAGGAGGGATCCCGGTCATGTAGCCCCGTTCGGGCGATTAAGGACCGAACATGGTGCCATAATTTCAAGCTACTATACGTACGACCACACTAGTATCATGGGGACACTTAGTCAACTTTATGTGCGTGCTTGTACCATTGGTCATCATCGGGGCTATTGTTACTTATTCGCCTGTGTTTTGTGGGTGGGGACTGCCCAAGGGCCGCTTCTTAGCCATGGGTAGCTTTCGTGGAGGTTCAGGGACAACGGGATAGAAGGCCCTGAGTAACGCCCACAAAGAACGTTAACTCCATTGAACTACAACACTGCACGTGGAACATTGGGCTACCGTTACCGGGCAATCCAATGATCTGGCATGTACATCGAGGTGGCTTCGGCATGGCTTGCTGTGTCGTGTGGGTAAAGTCGTACACCTCTGCAGAGTTATAAATTGTTCGAACAGCCGCGTCCCTGGGTTAGGGATGAAAGCTCGTTAAATCGAGACACTTTGGTTAGCACATGGGTTCTGCGATGGTTATGGTTTTGGCTGGGCTATGTTTCCGAGCACTGGGTTGCTCGTGGTGATCGGTCGGATAGAGACCGGGGACGGATAGAGTCCCATTGATGTTATGGTCAGATAGAGACCATGGGCGGATAGAGCCCAGTGAGTTGATCGTGATGGAATTGACAATGTTACACTTGATGATGTTACTGCTGGTCTACAAATCTTTACATGTTTTCTTAAATGACATTTACAATCTATCTATGTTTACGTCTTGCAAATGCCCTTTATGCTAAAATTGTCATGCTAATCCTTTATTTGATATCAATTATGCATGAATGAGGATATATGTTACTTCCTAGTGCTGAGTATCATCTATACTGAAACCACAGTTGCTATTATTTTAGGTGATAATGATCCCACGCTTGAGTACTACTATCAAGCGGGGAATGACGACGCTAGTGGGCACGGTGCCGAGTTCTAGCTTCCAGTCGGTTGCCCTTGGGTTGGGAGGCATACCACACTTGACTTTTGCTTTTAGATGTTGATCTGTTACTGTTTCTATGACAAACTATCTATTCCGCTGCTTACAGTCTAAACTATGTTAAACTTATTCATATGGATAGTAGTCCATACCCTTTTGTAATATAAAGTTGTGACTGTTTACTTATGTGTTGTGCTATCGATCGATCCAAATGAGGATGTGTGTGTGACGGTAGCTGATCTTGGGAGCCGTTACTGAAGCACATATCCAGTACCCGAGTTCGCCCTTGTTTTAATAATGATTGCTTGTGCTATGCAGCTGGATTGGGTGTTAGCATACTCGGCTCACCTCGGGTCGGCTTGTATGTTAGTATTCAATCATTGCATATCGAAATCAAGCTATATCTCTAGTAAGCCGAGTGAAAACTAGGGGGTACCTAGATATGTAGCGTGTGTTGACTAAAGGTGGTAGGTCAGGTGGTTTTGTGGAATGAGGATTGTGGTGGTGGTAGTCACCTTGGTCTAAGGACCCTTGACGTGTGCTTATCCGGCCAAACCATACAAGCACAACCTTAGAGGGAAAACTGTTAATCCTGGATTAGTAGTTAGAGAAAACTGTTAACACACTTTACCTTGAAAAGATCGGGCTGCGGTCAAGAGTTTGACCCGAGTTGTTGAAACCTTGGAGGAGGTATCGGTGTTAACAGAAGGAACTAATGAATCTCCATGTATTGTTACTTGGTCTAGGCTCCAAAGGAAGAGCAAAGACATAAAAGTATCACTAGGCTTATGGGTAAAGTGTGCTACACTCTGTAGATGTTAAAACTATCATGATAGCCGTTCCCACGGTCATCGGAGGGGAGGAAGGTCGTACATGATAGTGTCATGTGTTAATAATATAACCTTATGGATTAGAGAGCATAGTCATATCTTATTCTGCAACTCTGAACTATGCTATATGGTCTTATTCAAACTATTGTAATAAGTGGTTGTGCTACAATGACTTTTGCATTAATATGTTATTTTCTTAGTTAATTGTGATTGTGTTGTGATGCTCGACCATTATCATTCATGAGTTGCTAGCATTGATCTCTGGTACTAGAAATGGATCATGGGTGGATCCCGATGAAGCCGGGATTGTGACAAAAGTTGGTATCAGAGCCAGTCTGACCCTAGGAAGCATAGCTAGTCAATTGACAGCTTTTCAAAAACTTAACCATGCCATATTTTAATAAATTGTCCTTAACTTTTTTGATAAATTTGCTGGCCTAACCTAGTTAGCCTTTTTAAATTCTAGATGTCGGCATCTCATCCTGACGAAGAGCGCCCGGGCTTCCCTACACTGCTGAGGGGTTTGCTGAGAGACATGGGCTACGAAAGGAGGCCCGAGTACACCATAATCCCAATTTTCCTTAATAGGATGAATCAGCATCGTGTCAAGCTGGTGATCCACTATGTGGACAAGGAAGGAACGCCAAGGGAGTCTACTTTCGAGGAGACTGCTGAGTTCGACGGTCGCGCCATTCAACTGGTGCCAAGAAAAGCTTTGATGCATTTCGCTCATGTGCATCAAATTGAGCTGAGGTGGAGCCGTCTTCGCTACATCTGCGGTGTCAGAAGAGCAATTGCCCTGCAATGGGCCACCGATTACAAGGGCATTGAGTATGAGACCAATTCCACCTATCCGAGGCATTGAGGGCTTGTATGATGGAACTCGCTTCAATGAGCAGTTCTATGAAGAAAAGGTGGCTGAAGTGGAAGGCCAGCTTGGAGAAGCTAAAGAGAAGATCGAGGAGCTCAAGCTTGAGATCGCGAGCTTAAAGAACATTGATCGTAATGGCTGAATCGAGGAGATCCAAGAGGCGCGTCAAGCCAAGCTCCTCTACAAAAGGAAGAAGAAAGGCATGGACAAGGGGAAGGAGCTCATGAACGAAAAATTCAACAATGAGATAGCATGCCTCGATGCTACGAAGAGGGAGATAGAAGAAGATGGAGATGAGCTGGTAAGAGAGCAAGCTAAGCACAAGGCCAAGAAGGAAAAGCTGGAATGGGAGCATGCTTCGACTCTCAAGGGAGATCGAAGGAAGGCAAGAGAAGAGATAGAATTCGTCAAGATCGAGGACCCTGAAGAGGAAGGGGAATACGAAGAGGAAGAGCCGTTCGAAGTGGAGGACGCATCTTCATCGGCTTAGAAGATCGTTTCGTTTTATCGTCACCAAGATTAGGGAGTGTGTTTAGTCATAAAAACTTATCGTTCGTACCGTATGTTTTTAAAAGTTGTGTGTGGAGTAGACCACTTTTGTCATGGTAATATTTCATATATATTTTTTGTATGCCTTCAGCCTTCTACTATATTCAACCTTCATGGTAATATTTCATATATTTTAGCTAGGTGTCGCTCCATGCCTGCCCTTGTAGTGGCACTTATGCCAAAGTTGCATGTATGACAACCACTTGAGGCACTTATGCCAAAGTTGTAGGTATGATAACTATGTGTTATACTTATTCTTGTGCTTGCTCAAATTCAACTCTTCTAAGTTCAGGACACCTACAAAAATTGCACCACAAGCTTATTGTTTTGCATTGCTCTGATTTCAGCTCACGAGACGATAGCAACAACGCTCACAATGCTCTATTTACACTTCAAAGACAAAATGAGGGGTATGCTATAGATGATATCATTGTTGGTTCTGCTTAATAAATCCTTGGGCTAAATATTTTCTGATTTTACTCTTACTTTTAGTTCCTTTTTACTAAGCTGATTTGATCCAATAAAAAGCTGTAATTCTATACAACAATTCGATGCAGTGTCATATTTCAAAAGCAAATGATATATGGTACAAGCTTCAGATTTTTATTTTGTTAATCATCTGCTTTGCTATCGTCAGGTTTTAGAGTGTGTACTACGTGTCACTACTACGGATCGGGACTACCCAAGCGGTTCGTAAGGCCTGTGCAAGCGGTTCTAGAACCGCTTGCGTAATCATGATCGATGCCCGAGGGCATCACAAGCTGGCTCCTGCAGACCGCTAGTGAAGCCCTCTGCAAGCGGTTCGAAGGGCGATGGCGCGGGCGGGCTGGTAGGCCACGTGGGCTCTCTCTGCAAGCGGTTGGAGGCACGAACCGCTTGTAGAGTGGCATCTCCGCAAGCGGTTCAAAATCGCTTATGCAGACGCAAGACGCTTACCACTGATTAATTCATTTCGAGCGATTTAAATAGATATTTAAATATATATTTCGACAGGAGATTTTTTTATTTGTCGTTTAAATTTAAATACATATAGGATGAGCATATAATTAGCGATCAAACAAGCTTAAATATATTAGATAATACATGTAATAATGTACACTTTATATGCACCGGCCAAATTTACAAAGTTTATAATTAATATACATTGTGCAAATGGACAAAACAGTTCATTTTTTTCTTGCATTACTCTTCTTGACGGTCTTTGACGACGTAGAAGTCGTCCCTAGTTCGTTCGTGTTGGAATATGGTTCTCGATAATGAAACTCGCCCTAGGAGTTAATGACCTCATCGAGAATGAAGCCGAATAGTTGTTCTCGTAATGCGAGCACCCGATGATGTGGCTTGGCTTATAGTGCAAGCGGTTGGTGATACGAACCGCTTATAGTGTGATATCTCTGCAAGCGGTTTGTATCACGAACCGCTTGCATATGTCCTTTCCCGCCACCCTCCCACCCGTTGGCCACGAACCGCTTGTGGCGATCGGGTCGCAAGCGGGTTAAAGCGAACCGCTTGTGATGGGCCACTTTGGAAGCCCCGATCCGTAGTAGTGTGTGAATTGTTCTATTCGATGTAAATTTAGAATTCAAATAAATTTTATGTCGTATGTGTAATTATATTTATCCAAATAACATGTAGTACTGATTGAGCATGGTACTGAACTGCGCTTCTACTTCATACTAACCACTGATTCATATATATTTTTTTTAGAAAAATTTCTCTGTTTAGCTAAAAGAGGAGCTAACTAGCTGGTTGTAAAGTTTTGACTCTATAATGTGTAGCTTCTGAGTAGGTAAATCAATTAAGTTATTTCTTGATAAAAATCTTGATAATGGTTCTATTTATTAGTCATAGAGACATCTGAGTATATAAATTTTTAATCTGATGGTAGTTGATCTTGGTGGCCTCATATAGCTGCACAGAATGATAAAAAATGAGAGTGCCTTTGAATGTCTTTTTTAAAAAATTTAGCTGAAATGAAATGCAATGCTAATATGTATTCTAAACGACACATTCAATTTTTAATTCTTCGTACATTACCATTCTCAGTTAGCATTTGGTTAGCATCCAGATTAATCAAAATGTGACGTTTCAATGTTTTGCTAAATTGATGGTGATCGAAATACACAGAACAGAACAAGGATCATATGTTGCATAATTGCATTGCAATCTAATTCCGTCTACTATCTCTCCGCCATGCACTTCCAATTATTTATCTTGCAAGTTTTGAAATCTAATTTATAGTTTACCAGTTCCCACTCATTTTAATATTTTGTTATTACACTTATAACCCTTTTTTCTCTTTGCCTATGTCTCGAGTTACAACCTATGGCTTATTTTCTCTTTGTGGCCATGACAGGAAGCTTAGACATGAGAAGAAGCTCTTTTCCGAGTTGACTTTTCAGTCATTTGCATTAGAGTATAGATTCTCAACTTGATTATATAGCAATTACAGTTTCTATTGTGATAGCTATGTTTTTAATTTTACATATTTATTCTATGAGCAATTTTTGCCCTCTGATATGTAGCCAAGTTGTTCACCCATTTGCATGGAGAAATCTTGAGGTTTGTATGACTGAATAAATAGTTTGACTTCTCTCTCCATTATGGTTTTAGCTTCGGTAAGAAGTATGAATGAATAATACAAAAGTATTGCGTGAGATGTTTCAGGTTTTAGAATATAATTATTTTGATATATTTTCCAGTTATTTGATCATGCCGTTAGGTAGCCGGTAGGTTTAGAATAAGAAAAGCTAATTAGCATGACCTAAGACAAGAAGGTAACTTTTTCATTTGTATATTCGTAATATTAGATTATCATATAGTTCTATTTGTCGTATTTTACATTGAGCTTCTTAGGGCTTTGGGCCATGTTTTTTAGTTGAAAGTGGCTGAAAAAATTTTAAGCTGAAAAAATTTGGACACCTCGACGAAGTCGTCGAAGAGTAGCGAAAATGAAGAAAAAATTAGGAACATTAAGAAGAGCCATTTAAAACCTTACAAAAATAACTACAAAATACAACTGTTGACGCGGAAAAGCGATTTCCGATGCCAACTACAGCCGAACTCCGGGGATTGGGCTTTGTGAGGACGTGCCAGCCGATTTGACCTTTTGCAATCGGCAAGGTTTCCGATAGGCAACCTGCCGGCGAAGCGATAACGATTTCCCGATAGCTTGGGAAATAAACCGATAATCAGATTAACGATGAGACTTCGAGCCGATAGAGCAGACAAGTCGCCGGCGAAGCGATGAGCGCTTTACCGATAACTTGGAAGATAATCTGATGATCGGCTTAACGATGAGACGTTGAGCCGATAGAACGTGGCGAAATCTAACTCTTTCGGCGGACGGCGATGCGCAGCAATACCGCCGAGAGATAGTGTTCCGGGTGAAACCTAACTCCTCCTGGCGGACGGCGATGCGCTGCAATGCCACCAAGAAGATAGTATTCCGATGCCGGCGAGAAGATCGGACTGAACCGAGACAGTCCCTACCGAGGGAGTTGACAGCGAGAAGATCGATCTTAGTCGAGATAGTAGACGTCGACATTTGTACTTAGAACACCAATACGATCGGATCGACCGGGTTCATGGCACAAAGATAAAAGTAGACGAAATAGTAGATTGTATTGATCTGTTGAAAGAGAGGTCCTTTTACACAGTGCCCTTGGCACCTATTTATCTGCACGACGCATCGACCTATAATTGGATATAGACACCTATTCTATCTTTAGTAGACTTAACGCAAGGCACGGATACAAACTGACCCAAATATTACTAATATTAATTATTTAGCCGACGTGAAGCTCTTCCTGGCGCCCTTGATCTCATCGTGATAGGCTTGATCTCGAGTCGATATGGAACCTTCCAGGGTTTACTTGGTCTTCACATGAGCCATCAAAACCAACCGATCATGTGTTTTCCAAATATGATTATCTTTCCTTAATCAACATAATCGCCATCTAAAACTGGAATAAGACCAGCCAATCCCATATATGTAAAATGGTCAAATACCTCCACGTGAGCTGCTTTGGCTTCCTTCTTTCCACAACGTTCCATGTATACGTGCCTATGTACGTATAGGATTATTTCCAGCCATTATGCTATCATGCATGCATGTACATGCATATGCACAATTTTGGAAATATTTCATCTCCCTAAATATTGTATTAGTGGTGCAGCTATCTACCAGACACAGCTTTTCCTCCATCTGGGCCATATCAACAAATTATATGTCATAAGAATATATCATGCAACAAATTAATATATAATCTTTAACCATCATAAGCTTAAATTAAGAGCCAAAAGCATAACAAATATGCAAAGTGATTGAACCATCTCATGGCAAAGTGAGGTCCTCTAGGAAATTATAAAGAATAGAATTAAATAGTTTGATTAAACATGATGGTAAATTGTTTTCCAAGAATAAAGCAAACATGCTAACATAGATAACTAGTGCATATCACCGTATGCATCTTTGAGCTCCATCCCAAGGAGGTTGTCCTCATCGTCGGATGAGTTGGCCTCATGCTTTGAGCTATCAACGACCATGTTGTCATCACCCTTCTCCTCACAATGAGAAGCTTTCAGCTGAGCAACGTGCACCTCGGACTTGAGTTTGTTTTTCTCTCCATCTTTGTTGGCACACTACTGTTACAACTCAACAAGGTTCTTTGGGATTCGACAAGTTCGCAACCAGTGGCCCTTGCTACCACCACGGTAACACGACTGTGAGGCATGGTGCGCCTTGTCCCTTCTTGCCTTTCCCCTTCTGGCAATGCTTACCGCTAGAGAAACTCTGAGCAGAGTCAATATCATATCAGAGTATTTAGTGAACTTGCGCTAACAATACCACTGCTGAAGTATCATCGCTGATCATCTCCTCCTGCGAGATCTCTTTCTCGCAAAATTTCAATTTGGAGGTGACACTATGGATAGCAGAATTATAATATGCCATAGTCTTAAAGTCTTGTAACCATAGTTCCTGTCAGGACCCGGTTGACAAAACCGTGCCCTACACAGGCAATAGTCCCAAGGATTATCGCTAGTGCACATAGTCTCAAAACAAAAATATACTTTGCCATTATTTAAAGTTCGAATACATAGGGCTGGAACCTGAAATAGTACAACCAAGTCAGTACGTAAACCGACGCATAACATAATAAGCTGAATATAAATACTCGTACTCGCTAAGGTACGGTCTTAAGTCACAGGATTTATTTAAACTCGAAAACTTCACGCCTAGGCATGATGGTAGTAGGATATATCCTAAGCTTCATCATACTCCTCGAAAATCCCAGCTACGAAGAGCTCCTTGCTCTCCTAGGATATTTCTCCAACTAAAAGTTTTTGAAAAGAAAAATAAAAGCAAGAAATGTGAGTACAATTGTAATCTACATGTCTAAGGAATATATGAAATGCAATGCTCAGTACAAAGGACGGTTTTTTATTTTATTCTCCAAATTTTCTGTCATAAAACCATTCTACATTATAACAATTTCCTTTTTAGTAAATGTCTTTTTCTTTCTTTAGAATCAGTAATCCATTTTTGTATTTTGAAGGGATGAGAGGTATAGATATAGCTACCATATGAACAGTCACCAAGCGTGCTCATAACCGAGAGCACGACTATCATGATAGTTTATATAATACTCTGCAGAGTGTGTACACTTTACCCTCGACTGCTGGTGCGTGTTTGTTAGTGTATTGAGGATACAAGCCAAAGATGCGCAGCACAGAGCCAGTTATTCCGAGAAATCTACTGGAAACTATTTATCATTAAAATATGGAGCACGCGTGACCGACCCTAGTCATCTCGTTGCCCAATATTTATTACGGTGAGGTGACCATTCGAATGACCGGATACTGGAGCTACAATGATTGGCCCAAGTTCCCATTCGTTGCCATCTCGATTTCAACTCGGAATAGTTTCTGGTAGCTTCCTAGGCTTACTTAGCTAAGCTCATCCCCATAGACAAGTTTTGAAGTCAAACTATATGAGCCCGGTTCATAGATTCACAGAAAAACAGTCCTTAGACTGATTAAGGCATCGGACTCCATTTTTCCAAGGTAACCACGTACCCTAACGATAGTCGTTCTTCCTTAGTCAAATGCGGGTTTACAGCACCAAAATCTTTTTTTCAACATGAAAGCATCATTTCCTCATTTTCCCAACTTTTAAAAATACCCAAAATTCCAAACTTAGAGTTTCATCAATATCCCACATGAAATAATGCAACTTAACCAAGTGGCCATTATTTCATGTAATCATTTTGTCTTTTTTCCAAGTTCCATCTTTCACCATTAAACTTGTTTTGTTACAAAATGAACCCTTAAACCATTCATACTTCTAGGTTTGAAAAATAATAACATCAGGCGAAATCATTTTTCTTTTTCAGGTATTAACTATCCTTCCCAAATTATTATTCAAACAAATCTCATGCATTTTTACTTCTAAGAATTACACACATCTTTTGCGAACAAATATAAACATGGAATATGCGTCAAGGGGACTTGCCTTCAAATGCAGTCTGACGATACAACGATATGACAATCCAACCCAGAAATACCGGTATCTAAAAATATAGAAATTCAATTCTTTAAGTACTTTTGTAAAAATGAAATCTTCAGGGTATAAAACATTTACTTTGCAGTGGTGGAGATTTTTAAGTTTGTCTTTTATTCATTTTTGTCATCATAAATTATATAACCATAGATTTTATATTTCTTAATTAAATTTGTGCAGGATCATTTTTGAATGCATGAAAATGTTTTATCCTGAAAGGTCGAATATTTATAAATTTAATAAAATTTATTGGCATTTTTATGAATTAATGTGAATTTGTTATGAATTTTAGGATAGGTTTGCAATTGTAAAACAAATTTTATATCAAACATTCTCCAGCAGCCATGTGTAAGATCAAGTTTTAGTATTGATGACAACAGGGACTTCAAGATTAAGGCAAGACAAGACTAGACAAGACAAGACAAAGACTAGACAAGACAAGAGACAAGACAAGACAAGACTAGACAAGACATGACAAGACAAGAGACAAGACAAGACTAGACATGACAAGACAAGACATGATAAGACAAGAGACAAGACAAGACATGACAAGAGAAGAGACAAGACAGGACAAGACAAGATAGACAAGACTGACAAGACACAAGACAAGACAAGACATGACAAGACAAGACAAGACAAGACAAGACAAGACAAGACAAGACAAGACAAGACAAGAGACAAGACAAGACAAGACATGACAAGACAAGAGACAAGACAAGACAAGATAGACAAAACTGACAAGACACAAGACAATACAAGATGTCGGGATAAAATTACGGCCCATTGCCATGGCCCACTCCCTGACGGCCCAATCGAACAGCCTACTAGGGCCCAGCTCCCTAGAAGGTTCTATCAGGCCCGTATGCATCCTGCCGAATAGCTTCCTGGCTGGCTAGATGCGTAATGGCCAAGGAATCATGTTTGAGTCTGTCTCAACAGAATTCTGACGGCCACGTAAAGACCCGGACGTGGTTTCCGGATTGGAATAGAGTCGTGATCCCCAAGACATGGAGTATGCCTTATCTACCTCGGGATGTATTTGGCATGTCTTGAGTTAGATTACGTGCATCAGTAGTTAGCCCGCCCGATATTCCCTCAGAGGTCGGTTTGCTCAAGACTATATAAACAGGCCCTATGGCGTTTAGAGGACCCCGGCATTGAGTTTACATCTTAGCATCTAGCTTAGATCCACGGTCTTGAGATTTTCAGATACTACTCGTCGAGACTTGCCGATCTCGCCGAAGTTCCCCTTTGTATTCTCTTTGATATAAAGAAAGGTCGGACGTAGGGCTATTATCTCCCGAGAGGCCCGAACCAGATAAAACCCCCATCTCTGCTCGCTGTCGTTCGTGGTTGTTCGGCGTGTCTCCTATCTCCTTTTTTAAGAACCTTGGTTGACTTGGGTCAATATCCCAACCATCGACACAAGACAAGACACAAGACAAGACATAAGACAAGACAAGACAAAACACAAGACGAGACACAAGATAAGATCAAGACAAGACAAGACAAGAACCTAGGTGCACCCTGTCATGACCAGTCATCGACGCTGCGTCGATACCAGCCGCGCTCGCGATCGAACACATGGTGGATCACTTCGCCGGGCAGCTCTTCGCCGGAGCGCCATCTCGTCCTCGCGACGAGCTCGCGCTCGGGATCGGATCTCTTCACGCCGGGAGCTCTTCGCCCGCAAAGACAAGTTCTGGTCCCGCCACGAGCTCCGTGCTCGGGTGGATCTCTCGCACCGGGTAGCTCTTCGCCGGAGCGCTGCTCGTCCCCGCGACGAGCTCCGTGCTTCGGGTGGATCACCGTGTCGGGCTCTTCGCCGGAGCGCTCATCTGGTCCCCGCGACGAGCTCCGTGCTCGGGGGCTGGATCTCTTCGCGCCGGGCAGCTCTTCGCCTGGCGTGCGTCTGGTCCCCGCGACGAGCTCCGTGCTCGGGGAATGGATCAAAACTCCTTCCGGATCCCGGGCTGTTCGCTGGGCAAAGGTGGCGGAGAGAGCGACCAAGACTTGAACATCGACCCGGCCGTAAGTTCCTCGTAGGTCTTTCATTTCCTAGCTTAGCGCTTTTTCTCAAATTTCGCGCTTTAGTTCGTCCAAGTTTCTCGCCGCCATGTAAAGTTCAACCCATTGAGCGGTGAATGCTCGCGCCCTCGCGTCCTCCTCACCACTTGTCTTCTCGGACTACTCTTTCTCTCCGTAACACTTGATGGTGTCCGGTCTTGCGAACTCTTGGCTCCGCAATCTTAAGGGTTTTCCCGCCCAGATCTGGTTTCAACAAGTTCCTAAACTCGAGTTGCGTAACACGGCATCCGGCCTCGCGGTTAAGCGCTCTTAAGCTCCTCCGCAGAGGCACTTCTCGTAAGCCCTCTCTCGTAAGCAGGCACTTTCCTTGTTCGGTTACCTTCGAATCGCCTAACTTACGTTAACGAGCGTTCTCGAACGAGTCGATCAGATACGGGTGTCGCTTAACTCTCTACGACATGCTTGAAGTCGCAAGCTCAGTCTTCATGCATCGCTCTGCACGGGCTAGGGCGTCGCTCTTTCTCTTGTGCACTGCTCGAGTTCGCGAACTCAGTCCTCGAGCATTTACCGCACAACGGGGGGAGTTAGGCTAAGCGTTCTACCGGTTTTTCTTAAAACTTTCTAGCGCTGTTCGCCTTGCTCTTGGTTCCTGTTCGTCCTTGTCTTTTGCTGCTCTTTTTTGCAGGAAAAGCTGCTCGGTCAGACTCTCGCTCTGATTCAAGCGCTGCTCGGCGGTCTTGAGCTGCTCGGCCAGCTCCTGAGGATCGCTCTCCTCGGTCAGTTGGGACTTGAGCTGAATTTCGGCAACCCCGGTACGTTTTCAGTTTTTCAGTTCCTTTCCTTAGCGTTGGTTTTCCAAAACCTCGTTGGTCTTTCGCTCTCGTAGCGCTCCCCGCGTACGAGCATGTCTTTTTATCTGGCGACGACTTGTACGGCTCCGGTTAACCGAAGCGGTGCACTACCGATGGAGTTCTGCCCACCGTAAGCCGATTCTCATCGCAATGGGCATGCCCACCGTAAGCCGATTCTCATCGCAACGGGCACTCCTGGCACTGGTTCCGCATCCGCCGAGGCGACACCAACGCTGCTCGGGTCCATGCCCGGATAAGATTTCGCCTCGCACGTTTTGCCTGCGGCTAAGGTCCCGATCGCCTTCCCTGGTTAGCGGTCTTAGCCACAGCGGGGCTGCACTTGCCCACACACGTCTTTTTTATCCATGCTACGTCCTTCCTTGCACGGTAATCCAGAGCAATGCACCACCAACGGAGTCCTGCCCACCATAAGCCGATTCTCATCATAACGGCACTCCTTGCGTCGGTTCGCATTCGCCGAGGTGACACTAACGCTATCGGGGACGTGCGGAAAAAATATGTCTTGTGCGGTAGGTTGTCTTTTGCGTGTTTTCCAAAACTCGCTTTGCTCTTCTTAGAGCCTCGTTTTGCTCTCTTTTTCCCCTTGCGGCTTGTTTCTTGTTTATCTTTTGCAGAAATACAGAACGGGAACGCCGACCGGTGATGGTCGCGGCGAGGTTCCGTGCTTCCCCACCAAAACCGATGTCCAGATCCTCTCTTCCCGGTTTGCTCGCGCATGCCCGAGTGATTCACTTCATCCACAGATGATTTCTTGCCTTTGCCCGATCGACCTTCACAGTTCGGCTAAGTCAAGGTAGTGCGCCATCAACGGAGTCCCGCCCACCGTAGTCGATTCTCATCGCGAACGGGCAAGCCCATCGTAGTCGATTCTCATCATAACGGCAAGCCCATCGTAAGTCGATTCTCATCGCAGCGGGCACTCCAAGCGTCGGTTCTGCACCTGCCAAGACAACGCTAGCACTGTCGCAAGGAATACGCCATGGGTAAAGCGTTGATTTCACACGTTCTCTTGCGGCTCTGACTGCATCGGGTTGTGATTCACCTCGCCGGGCGGTTCTTCGCCCGAGCGCGCAGATCCGTCCCCGCGACGAGCTCCGTGCTCGGGGGCTGGATCACCTCGCACCGGGCAGCTCTTCGCCCGGAGCGCGGGCTCCTACCGGGTACGTCTTCGCCTGGTCGCACTTTCTGGTCCCCGCGACGAGCTCCGTGCTCGGGGACTAGATCTCCTTACTTGGTTCCTTCGACGAGCTTTACGCTCTGGAACTGGGTCACCCTTCCCATTCGTATGCATTGTCTGCTCCTAGCACACGATCTACGTCTGGAGGCACATCACCTTCGCTCCTAAGCACGCATTCGCTTGAGAGCGCAATCACTATTTCCTCGGGTAAGCTCTAGCCCGAGAGGTGGATCCTCTATCCTTTCCTAGGCATCTGAATGTCTGGATGCAGCAGCACGAGTCCATCTCGCGACTTGCTATGTTTATTCTCCCGGAAGATCTGATCTTACCGGATGCGGTGGTAAGCTCTTCACTACTAAGAATCAATCCTCCTTGATGGCGTTCAGCCTCAAGGAGATGATTCACCGACCGGCAGCTCTTCGTCCGAAGGCGCAGATCCGTCCCCGCGACGAGCTCTTTGCTTGGGGATCTGGATTTTCGATTTCGCATCGAAGGTCGAGTGCTCGCCGGGCAGATGTTGTTTCTGCTCGACGAACGGAGTTGCTCGGCATTGATCAGGTTTGTTCGGTCCCGAACAAGTCTTGTTCGGTCGAACCATAACCTGTTCGGTCGCCTTGTTGCACGCCTTTGTAGCAGCAAGATTACCCTCTTCGTGACTTAGAGTCTCAAGAGGATGACCCCACTCTAGTGAGTCCTTCCACTTGAGTCTCGGGGCTAGCTGTCGAGGATAAAATTACGGCCCATTGCCATGGCCCACTCCCTGACGGCCCAATCGAACAGCCTACTAGGGCCCAGCTCCCTAGAAGGTTCTATCAGGCCCGTATGCATCCTGCCGAACAGCTTCCTGGCTGGCTAGATGCGTAATGGCCAAGGAATCATGTTTGAGTCCGTCTCGAACAGGAATTCTGCACGGCTACGTAAAGACCCGGACGTGGTTTCCCGGATTGGAATAGGAGTCGTGATCCCCAAGACATGGAGTATGCCTTATCTACCTCGGGATGTATTTGGCATGTACTGAGTTCGTTACGTACTCGTAGTTAGCCCGGCCCGATATTCCCTCGGTAGGTCGGTTTGCTCAGCACTATATAAACAGGGCCCCTATGGCGTTTAGAGGGACCCTGGCATTGAGTTTTACATCTTAGCATCTAGCTTAGATCCCTGGACTTGAGATTTTCGCATACTACTCGTCGAGACTTGCTGATCTCGCCGAGTTCCCCCTTTGTATTCTCTTTGATATAAAGAAAGGCTGGACGTAGGGCTATTATCTCTCCCGAGAGGCCTGAACCAGGATAAAAACCCCTGTCTCCTGTTCGTTGCTGTTCGTGGTTGTTCGGCGTGTCTCCTATCTCCTTTTTTAAGAACCTTGGTTGACTTGGGTCAATATCCCAACCGTCGACACAAGACAAGACACAAGACAAGACATAAGACAAGACAAGACAAGACACAAGACGAGACACAAGATAAGATCAAGACAAGACAAGAACCTAGGTGCACCCTGTCATGACCAGGTCATCAGGACGCGTCCGATACCGGCTGCGCTCGCGATCGAACACATGGTGGGCATCGTTTTTCAGATCCGGAGTTGCACAGTGAGGAGTATCGGACGGCTTCTGATAAACCCGTCGAACGCGTCCGATAAGCCTTTCCAGCCTAAGTCGATTTACTGCTAGCCGTCTGATCTCGTTCCAAGTTAATCTCATCCGTCCATTGGCCCAGCCTGAACCCTATAAATATGTGGGATTTCGTGGGAGAGACTTGAGAGAGCTCATTTGTTCATCCCCAAGCTTTGAGAGAGTGAGAGCTCCTCCCTAGTTCATCCTTCATCTCCCTAGATCCAACATGAGAAATTGAGATTGAGCGTGGGAGAAGAAGAGGAAGAAAAAGAAGCCATACCTTGCCTCCTCCGATCGTCCCCGAAGTTCTTGAGCCTTCCCCACGAGTTCTTGGCCTAGCTCGATGGTGGGAGAGGTGGTGGTCTAGTTGTGCTTCCGATATTGTGCTCTTGGATTTCTTGTCACTGGGATTCAACTCCACCACAAGCTTCATCGACACGTGAACCGCAAGCAAACCCACCAACGTGGTGGTCATCGGCCAGGCGAGCGTGCATCGCCTTCTCCAAAGTCGTCGGAGATGTGCTAAATCCTCGGTGTGCTCGAGGTCGACTTCGCTGTGAAGTCGGGTGTTTGATGTCCTTCGCGTGTGAAGGCTACCGATTCTTGCCTGTTGGAGTTCCTTCCGATGTGTTCGGGAACGAACTTCTTCTAGTGGATTGCGGATTAGGGACGAAAGGGTCCCGGGCTTTCCTGTGTGGCGAGCTTCCTCAACGAGAGTAGGTGCTTGCACCGAACTCGGTAAAAAGATCGGTTTGCCCTCTTGCCTCCTTTATTATTCGCACTTGTGTTTACTTCCGCTACTAGACTTGTGTAGGGCTCATTCGCTAGTTGGGTGCTTAACTTGACTAATTGACCATGTTCAACAAGCGAATAAAATTAAAATAGTCCGATTCACCCCCTCTCGGCCTTAGGTCCCTTCAATTGGTATCAGAGCATAGGATCTCTAGAATTTGCTTAACCGCTTAGAGATGGCCGAAGGGGATAGCATTGCTGCTAATAGGGTTCCTTTGTTTAGTGGGTCACACTTTGCATTTTGGAAAATTCGCATGACCACATGTCTTCAGTCTATGGGCCCGGACATTTGGGATGCCGTTGAGAATGGCATTGTTATCACACGCACTGAAGGTGTACCTCTCACACCTGAAAAAAAGAAACTTTCTGCTAATGACGCTAAGGCTAAAAATGTTTTGTTCACTGGCTTGAGTATGGAGGTGTTTGAGAGGGTTAGTAATCTTGCATCTGAACATGGCATCTGGACCACACTCATAGAAATTCATGAGGGAACCGCTTCTGTCAAGGAGGGTAGATTAGAGGTGGTTAAGGAGAAATTTGATCGCTTTGAGATGCTTCCAAATGAAAATGCTAATGATATGTATACTCGACTTAACCCCATAATCAATGAGCTCAAGGGCTCGGACTCTCTATGCCGAGATATTGATGTGTGCAGAAGATGATGCGGATCTCGCCAAGACAAGAGTACCGCGACATCATCACCTACATGTCCAACAAAGTGGTGATGTGGACAAGATGACCCCATCGCCTTCTTGAGCAAGCCGAGGGCTCATGAGATGCTCATCATCGAGCCCACGACTACTCCCCCGCCCCCGAGAAGAACAAGGTCATAGCACTCAAGGCAACTGGACACAAGTCAAGTGACAAGTCTTCCTCATCCAAGACTCAAAAAGGAACAAACTTCTTTCCAAGCAGTGAAGCAGCTAAGGAGATTGTGGCCATGATTGGGAGACGCTACGGCTTGAGGAAGCCAGGCAAGAACCCACACTCTAGCTACCGGTGCTTTGAGTGTCATGAGAAGGGTCACATTGCTTCCATGTGCCCTCGAAAGGACAAACTCAAATATGAGAGGGCCAAGCAAGATAGTGATGATGACAAGCCAAAGAACAAGGAGAGGAAGCACAAGGACAAGGATAGCAAGAGAAGCTGGAAGAAGACCGAGTTCAAGGGCACCACCAAGCAAGGAAAGAAGCTAGCATTCTTTGGAGAGTGGGCCACAGATGAGAGCTCTAGTGACACACCTGCCTCCGAGGATGAGGAGAATGGTCAAGGACTTGCCACCATGGCAATTGTTGAAATGACACCGCCGCCTCCATCCCTTCCTCCAAAATGCTTGGTGGTCATCCCAGAACCACAAGAACAAGTATGGTATTCTGATGGGGATGAGTCTGCTTCCTCCACTACTTCTACACCAAAGGCTTCATCACCACCAGCTACCTCACTGAAGTGCTTGATGGCACAACCCTCCACTGAGGTATCAAACTTTGACTCTGACTCTGATATTGACTGGGATGATGAGACAACTAGGGAGCATGTGCTCAAATTGGTTGACATTGTGCAGAGTGAAACCTTGAGAGCTAAAACTCTTCAAGAGTCTTTAAATTCTTTGATTGCTAAGCATAATTCTCTTGAGACTGAGTATGACATCTTGCATGGTGATAACATTAGCATGACTAGGAAGCTAAATGTTCTAGATGAAGAGCGTAGGGCAAAGAATGAAAATGAAAAGGATCTGTTAGCAACCATTTATGAGCTTAGGGTTAAAAATGAATTACTTGTTGCTAAGACTGCTTCTGTTGATGCCTTGCCTATTGCATCTTCTTCTAGTGATTTGAATGTTGCTCCAGCTTTAATTGTGCCTCTTGTCATGACACCTTTCACTGGCACTGTTACACCTGCAATCACATTAGCCGCTGCTAGCAATGATCTCTCTTCTGAATGTGCCATGATTGCTTCTACTACTAGCATTGTTGCTCCTATTGTTGAAACATGTGCTAAATATTCCATGATTGCATCTAGCTCTAGTGGTTCCTCTAATGTAGCTGTTGAGTGCACTCCTGATACATGTAAATTTGCACTAGCTGCTAGAGAACTTGCTATTGAAAATGCTGAACTCAAGGCTAAGCTTGAGAAATTTGACAAGGGTCTTGGCAAGTGCTATGACGGTAGTGTTGCTTTGAACAAGATGCTTGAGAAACAAAGGAAACCGACCCATAAGGGCGGCTTGGGCTTCACCCCTGATCCTAAGGGAAAGAAAAAGAAAGGTTCTCAAGCACCTTCCAAGAAGCAAAACTCCTCTCATGCCCAAACCAAGAGTAACAACATTGGGTCTAAAAATGTGAACACTAGAAACAATGCTCCTAGGAAGCACAATGAGCACAACACATGGCAAGGATCTCCTAGGCACTATAACTCCACATGGAAACCTAGGAATCAATATGCTTGGCAATACGCTCCTAGGTACAACAATAGGAATGGTCCTCCCATGCATTACAACAAGCGGCAAGCTCCCATGTTTCCCTTTGGTTAGCTCATCCACAAATGTTGGAATGGTTCTCCTAGACAAAACTTTGATAGACAAGCTCCACCGGGAACCAAAATAGGAACACTCCCAAGCACACCCAACCCAAGCTTTCAAAAGCTCATGCTGAGTTGTATGATCACTACTTGCTTAGGATGAATGACAAGGGTAAGGTGGTTGCTAGATATACTGGTTTGAGGGCTGATAATGAGCATAAGGCACATGTTTGGGTGCCTAAGTCTTTGATTGATCGATTTGCTCCTGTTGCGTTTGATTTGAAGGCTAACCCTCGGAGACCTCCTGTGTGGGTCCCTGAGTCATAAAAGTGATCTCTTCTTAATGCAGGTGAACTACTGGAGTGGTGGGTGCCAATGGATTATCGACAGTGGGTGCACACAACACATGACCGGCAACCCCCGGTTGTTCACCTCAATAGGGGAGGAAGGCAACAACATTCCCCCCAAGGTCACCTTTGGAGATGGAAGCAAGAGCAAGGTGCTTGGCACAGGGAAGGTAGCAATCTCTTCAGATCTTTCAATTGATAATGTGCTACTTGTTAAGACTTTGAATTATAATCTTCTCTCTGTTGCCCAAGTATGCGACTTGGGGTTCCATTGCAACTTCTCATCTGAGGGAATGTTGGTTTTGGATAAAAATGAGAAAACTGTGTTCAAAAGCTTTCGTTTTGAAAACTTGTTTCTTGTGAACTTTAATGAGCCTACCGCATCTATCTCGACTTGCCTTATTGCCAAAGTCTCTCTTGGTTGGCTTTGGCATAGGCGTCTTGGGCATGTGGGCATGGCTAATTTGAAGAAACTTCTCAAAAACGAGTTGGTTCTTGGGGTGCAAGATGTGACATTTGAGAAAGACAAGCTTTGCAGTGCCTGTCAGGCCGGCAAGCAAGTGGCAAGCTTACATCCTACCAAGAATGTTATGTCTACATCTCGACCTCTCGAGCTTTTACACATGGATCTTTTCGGGCAAACAAAATATGTGAGTATCGGGGGAAATCTCTATTGCTTGGTCATTGTTGATGACTTCTCCCGATACACTAGGGTTTTCTTTCTACCTGACAAAACCCCAACTGGGGATATTTTTAAAAAGTTTATAAAGAAAGCCCAAAATACTTTTGATTGTACCCTAAAAAAGGTGAGAAGTGACAATGGAACTGAATTCACTAACACCTCTGTTGAGTTGTTTTGTGATGAGCTAGGGGTTGATCATCAGTTCTCAGCCACATACACACCTGAGCAGAATGGTGTGGTTGAGAGGAAAAACAGGACACTCATCGAGATGGCAAGAACAATGCTCAATGAGTTTGGAACCTCTGAAGTGTTTCTGGTTTGAGGCATCAAGACTGACTGTCATTGCATCAACAAGTGTACATTCACAAGCTTCTCAAGAATACCTCTTATGAGTGCTTGTGGGAAGACGACCAGTGTCTCCTACTTGTGGTATTTGGATGCAAGGTCTATATCAAGAAAAGAGGAGCACTTGGGCAAATTCCAAAGCAGGGTGGATCAGGATTCTCTTGGGATACTCTTCCAGAGGGACCTCCTACTGTGGTATTCAATGAAGGAATCGTGATCATCCATCCGATCAAGTGATTGGAGACATGAAACAGGTGTGCAAACAAGGTCAAGAACAATTTGGGTTCAGTGAGGTCAGTGGCATGGCTAACTTCTGTGAGTACCATGCTTTTGTGTCTGACTTGGAGCCAAAAAAGGTGGAAGAGGCATTGGCTGATCCTGATTGGATAAATACCATGCATGAGGAACTGAACAATTTTGAAAGAAATCAAGTTTGGACACTTGTGGAGCGACCCAAGGATTGCAATGTGATTGGTACCAAATGGGTCTTCAAGAATAAGACAGATGAGTTTGGAGTGATTGTCAGGAACAAGGCAAGACTTGTGGCTCAAGGCTTCACACAGATTGAGGGTGTGGACTGTGGAGATACTTATGCTCCTGTGGCCAGACATGATGCAATTAGGCTGCTTTTGGCGTTCTCTATATGTCACAACATCACACTTAAGCAGATGGACGTAAAGAGTGCCTTCTTGAATGGCTACATCGAGGAGCTGGTGTATGTTGAGCAACCTCCTGGGTTTGAGGATCCAAAATACTCTAACCATGTGTTCAAGCTATCGAAGGCATTGTATGGGCTCAAGCAAACTCCCAGGGCTTGGTATGAAAGACTTAGAGACTTTCTCATCTCCAAGGGCTTCAGTGTTGGACGAGTAGACTCTACTCTCTTCACCAAGGTGGATGATGGACACTTGTTCTTGTGCCACGTCTACGTCGACGACATCATATTTGGGAGCTCAAGCAGCAAGATGGTGCAAGACTTCAGTGAGATGATGGCAGCTGAGTTTGAAATGTCAATGATGGGTGAGTTGAATTTCTTCTTGGGCTTTCAAATCAAGCAACTCAAGACTGGGGTGTTTATAAGCCAAGAGAAGTACACTCTGGATCTCCTGAAGCGCTTCGACATGGACGGATGCAAGCCAATTCGGACCCCAATGGCTACAAACGGCCACCTCGACCTCGACATAGAAGGTAACCCTATGGATCCCAAGGTTTACCGTTCCATGATCGGTGCATTACTTTACTTGACAGCATCTAGACCGGATATCATTTTTAGTGTGTGCATGTGCGCTAGATACCAGGCCTCCCCTAGAGAAATGCATTTGAAAGCTATCAAAAGGATTTTTAGATATCTAAAATTCACTTCTAGCATAGGTCTCTGGTTCCCTAAAGGTGCGCGGTTTGAGCTCCTTGGCTATTCTGACTCAGATTATGCCGGATGCAAGATTGATCGCAAAAGCACTTCACGGGCCTGTCACCTACTTGGTAGATGTCTTGTGTCGTGGGTATCAAAGAAACAGAACTCCGTGGCTGAGTATATAGCGGCAGGGAGTAGCTGTGCGCAAATTCTATTCCTGACACAATCCTTGCTTGACTTTGGCGTAAAACTTGACCACGTGCCTCTTCTGTGTGATAATGAGAGTGCTGTGAAGATAGCTAGCAACCCGGTTCAACACTCGCGCACCAAACACATTGACGTCCGACATCACTTCCTTCGGGATCATGTGATGAAGGCGACATCGTGGTTGGATCTGGCGCGACTGGAGGACCAACTTGTCGATATCTTCACCAAGCCACTAGATGAGACACGCTTTTGTAAGTTAAGAAATGAACTGAACATACTAGATAGGTCAAATGTCGCCTGAGTTGGTCGTGGGGCTGTTATGTGTGAACCTGGCACAATCATATGAACTTGAGACAATCTTGGAGCTTTGCAAATTCTACTTGATTCATATTTGTTCAATGCATCTCCATTTGCAATTGATAGCTAAATCTCAAATTGACTGTCATCGTACTCAATAGGTGCTCTAATTAACACATGCTAATAATTCTTCACTTAGAGCGAGTGTTAGATGTGTCAAAGCCATGTGTATCTTTTTATAGCTCATCTCTATGTGAATGACCTAGTGCTTCTAGTTCTGGTCTTGCTATTCATTATGTATCTTGTTAAATACCATGACTAGATATGAGCACATTTGTTTTGGAAATGTTGAGGAATCTAAAAAAAAGGGGGTGCAAAATGTTAAAATAAGGCCAAAAAGGTCATCCTTGTTCTCACCAATGTCTTCCCAGCTGAGACAGCTTGCCATTGCACTAAGCATGAACTTAGGGGGAGCTTTGGATGATCAAGACACTGAATCCTTGATGTAATGTCAAGCGATGTCGCCTACGGTTTTGAGACATGAACTTAAAAGAAAATATTTTAGATTCAACTCTTTGACTTGGTATAGCACTTGTGCATATTTGAACATGATTATACTAGATGCTAGTTTGCATCAAGGGAGCTCTCCTAGTGCATGAGCTTACTAGATACTCATTGGCTTTGATTCCTCTACATCCGACTCTAGATCTTAATTCTACTTACACATCACTCAAACATTAGCCTCTATTGTGTATTGTGATATTTGATCTAGAAATAGTCTTGAATTTGTAATGTGGTGGATAACTTGGCATGATTAGAACTTGTATAATCTACAAAGCTCTTGAGTATTGTCTCCTTTTCATGTGCTTGTTGATTGCCCTTTATAGTTATTGATGACAAAGGGGGAGAAAAATAAATGAGTGGCAAGCAATGGGGAGAAAAGTGAGTAGAACAGTGGAAAATATGACAAAGGGAGAGAAATTGTAAATTTTGCAAATCTGTGTGTTGCTCACTTGATAGGCAATGACCTAGGGGGAGCTAGGTGTTAGTCTTGCATTGTATTGCACTTCAATTGATCTTATGCCTAGTTGTTATTTTAAGTAAAGTAATCTCAATTGGTATCACCCTTGTTGGAATTAACCCACTGCACGAGACACACATTTGCTTGTTGAGTTAGCTATGCAGGAGACTTACAGGTGTTGTCATCAATTACTAAAAAGGGGGAGATTGTAAGATCAAGTTTTAGTATTGATGACAACAGGGACTTCAAGATTAAGGAAGACAAGACTGGACAAGACAAGACAAAGACTAGACAAGACAAGAGACAAGACAAGACAAGACTAGACAAGACAAGACAAGACATGACAAGACAAGACATGAGAAGACAAGAGACAAGACAAGACAGGACAAGACAAGAGACAAGACAAGACAAGACAAGATAGACAAGACTGACAAGACACAAGACAAGACAAGACATGACAAGACAAGAGACAAGACAAGACATGACAAGACAAGACAAGACAAGATAAGACAAGACTAGACAAGACAAGACAAGACAAGACATGACAAGACAAGAGACAAGACAAGACAAGGGACAAGACAAGACAAGATAGACAAAACTGACAAGACACAAGACAAGACAAGACAAGACAAGACACAAGACAAGACATAAGACAAGACAAGACAAGACACAAGACGAGACACAAGATAAGATCAAGACAAGAACCTAGATGCACCCTGTCATGACCAGGTCATCAGGACGCGTCCGATGCCGGCTGCACTCGTGATCGAACACATGGTGGGCATCGTTTTTCAGATCCCGAGTTGCACAGTGAGGAGTATCGGACGGCTTCTGATAAACCCGTCGGACGCGTCCGATAAGCCTTTCCAGCCTAACTCGATTTACTGCTAGCCGTCTGATCTCGTTCCAAGTTAATCTCATCCGTCCATTGGCCCAGCCTGAACCCTATAAATAGGTGGGATTTCGTGGGAGAGACTTGAGAGAGCTCATTTGTTCATCCCCAAGCTTTGAGAGAGTGAGAGCTCCTCCCTAGTTCATCCTTCATCTCCCTAGATCCAACATGAGAAATTGAGATTGAGAGTGGGAGAAGAAGAGGAAGAAAAAGAAGCCATACCTTGCCTCCTCCGATCATCCCCGAAGTTCTTGAGCCTTCCCCATGAGTTCTTGGCCTAGCTCGATGGTGGGAGAGGTGGTGGTCTAGTTGTGCTTCCGATATTGTGCTCTTGGATTTCTTGTCACCGGGATTCAACTCCACCACAAGCTTCATCGACACGTGAACCGCAAGCAAACCCACCAACGTGGTGGTCATCGGCTAGGCGTAGCCGGTGCATTGTCTTCTCCAGTGCGTCGGAGATGTGCTAAATCCTCGGTGTGCTCGAGGTCGACTTCGCCTGTGAAGTCGGGTGTTTCGGGTCCTTCGTGTGAAGGTGCGATTCTTGTACAAGTTGGAGTTCCTTCCGATGTGTTCGGGAACGAACTTCTTCTAGTGGATTGAGGATTAGGGACTAAAGGGTCCCGGCTTTCTGTGTGGCGAGCTTCCTCAACGAGTAGGTGCTTGCATCAACTCGATAAAAGATCGGTTTGCCCTCTTGCCTCCTTTATTATTCGCACTTGTGTTTACTTCGCTACTAGACTTGTGTAGGGCTCATTCGCTAGTTGGGTGCTTACCTTGACTAATTGACCACGCTCAACAAGCTTAATAAAATTAAAATAGTCCGATTCACCCCCCCTCTCGGCCTTAGGTCCCTTCACCATGACTGGCCCATCTAGCTCGAGCCGGCCCAACAAGCCAGCTGCCCGCGCGCTGCGCTGCCGAGCGCTAATAGGCGGGTCTGGCCTGTCAGTGACTCAGGGCAAGACACGCGACGGTGCGTTCCGGCGAACGGCGGCGCCTCCGGCGAGGGCGTGCGGCTCAGGAGAGAGAGCCTGGAGAGGGGAGTTGATTGGCGGGGTGGCGTCGGTGATTACCACAGGGAGGCGGACGGGCAGTGCGGGTGACGACGAAAGAAGGTCGGCGTCACCGGCAAGAAGACTCTGGTGGCGGAGAGGTGCAATTGATTGAGGGGGAACACCGAGGGGAATGGGGCGGTGGTCGTCTCCTTCGGCTCTGGTGAGGGAAAGGGAGCGTGGCGGTTCGGTTTATTGGCGGCGCGGGCGCGCATACGCCTAGAAGATGGGTGGCACAGGGTGGGGATGCGGTGCGGCGTGGTCATGGTGGCACAGAGAGGCGGCGGTGACCTCGGCGGCGCTGGTTTCGGTCAAGCCCGGCGGCGGCGCTGCTCGGAAGAAAAATAAGGGTGTGATGGTCCGAGACGGTGTTGGCGATTCTTACGCTCAAAGAAATTAATCCGCAAGCGGACGGATATCGCTTGTAGTTTTCATCAGGAGTATTCCTAGAGTTATCGAATCCACAAGGAACGAGGGTTTAAAGAGATAATCCTCTATATCTTAATTATTTAAAATACCAGCCAGTGTAGGTAACGGGGGTTAGGATAATTGAAAAGACCGGGACACACACACACACGATAAAAATTCTCACAATTAAAGAGAAAACTACACTAGCTAGATAGACAGTTGGGAGGACAACGAGACAAGTTTAATAAGTTCACAAAGTCATGTGATTCAGTTTACTTGAGCGAGCTTAGGATAATCAACTAGTGGTCCACTTGATATTCGTCGTCGGAGCTTGGACACTCACTACCACCCGCTATCCTAAATTGGAATCCCGAATGGTTATGATCGTTCGATTTGGCTCTACTGGTCCAAAACCGGACGCTGTGGGTTACGCACGAGATACTTAGTATCTACGGATGGATAGGGTTGTCACCACCTACCACCTACCACATATACGTGGGCCCAGGTGTAAACCGAGTTAGTCCTAGTCTCGCACACCTCGTCTCATGATTATTCCTAATCAATCTCCCTCAGTACTAAAAGAAGTTGATCTAGGTTCAATGCCTGGCTCTAATAGTATATGAGTGAGAACCTAAACTGATTCCAAACGAATACAAGCTGCCGGTAAAGCAAATCTACAGAACTCATTTATGCAGATATACTCAGCTCAAATAAAGTTCAACACTTTAGCAATGAATGAAGTGATCTCACTAATTGAAACAATTAAGAAAGGGTACAAGAGCTATTACCCGAATTCCCGAAAACACTTCCGGAACTCCGAGCGTCAGCTCGACTTCAACTTCTACTAACTAAGAGCTACTCTACAAAGTGGAATGAAAATGTGAAAGTGTTGTGTGGTGGTCTTCAAACGAAGGAGATCACCTCCTTTTATAGGCTAACGTGACCAATGAGGTGTTGACACGGCTAGGGACAGGTGTCACAAGGTCCTTGCTGAAGGGGGGTCCAAAGGGGCAAAGAGGTGGGTCCCCGCCTAGGGGGTCCGCTGCCTACCTTGTTGATCCTGGCCTCCAATTTGGCTAGGATACTCCTTGTGCGGTGTAGATCTTCTCCCTAAGTCGGTTTGGCAGTTGGAGACCGGTAGCATCGGGTTCCTTTAAAATCCTATGCTTAACTTGAGGATTACTCCTCTTTCTGGATGAAACCGACTGGAATCAACGGCTTGGATGTACTCTAGGATCTCTTGTAGAAGTCTCGGTGCAACCCTGGCCTAACTGGGTGAAGGAGCTGGGTCGGCCGGCCTAGGGTGGGTCGGCCCACGCATTCTTTTACCCGGCTTGGTCCCAATTTCGCTCAGTGGGTCCCTGCATGCAAAATCTTACCAAAACTCGTAAAACTTTATTAGAATAATTAAAATGTTAGTATAAACCTTGATTTTCCTCTAAAAGCCGTAATTCGGAATATGTTGACGATAAAATTGGTGTTTATTTGACGTCAACAGACGGGCAGAAGGCGCAGATTTAACCGTGGCGACCACGCCTGCACGTAAACCACGACGACGTTGCGACAGCATGGTGAGCAGAGGAAGGAGAGAAAGAGAGCGAGCGCAAGCGAGAGACAGTAAGGGAAGGGGGAAGGAGCTGATAGGTGGGCCCTGCTGACCATAGAGAGGAGAGGTGAAGGCCGACACGTGGGTCCCACTGCAGGAGGTCAGCTGCGGCATGTCTGCCGACCGGGCCGAGAGGAAGGGAGTTGGGCTAAAGGAATTGATTACGGCCTGTGGCCATGTTTCTTTATATAACCTTATTTCTTTGATTTTCTTTCCTTTTCTTTCTTCTAGCTCAAATTTGTTTTTATTTTAGGGATTTATTGTTTGCCAAAAATTTATAAGTCTAGGTGGGTATCAGTAACATAGTTAATTATTTTATTTCTATATTTTTGCTTGGACAAAAATATTTCCATATATATTTACATATATATTGGTTTTATGCCCCCTTAAATACAAATTGGTAAATAGTTTTTATTTGTTGTTCAATAACATTTTCCTCATGCTTTCTTAAATAATTATAAACACAAATTAATTTTTATAATTGATGCTTTGAAAGGATGTTAAAGTTCCGTCCATTCTCTTTGAGTTTCTGGCAAGAGAATGTGTACATGTTGCTTGTAGCGCTCCTTTAGGGAGGTCCACATAGCTAGAGGACTATCCTCCATCATATACTCAGTCTTTAGGTCCGGGTGAAGATGGTGACGCATAAAATGCATGGCCGAGTACTTGATCATGTCAGGGATAGCAGATGCGCCCTCTATAGGAGGGACAATAATAGCACTAAGGGCGTGATCTTGAGATCCATATCTTAGGTCAAGTAGTTGCTCCCATCAACTGCGACTGGGGCAAATTCCCGTTTGTTAATGTCAGACATATCCTACATAGTTATGCGTATATTTATTTCAGGAAATATAACATGCATATGTGCAATATTAAATAATGATTCAACATATTGCAATAATAAACAAGACTACAGGTTTAACAAAATATATTGCGTAAAGTTAAACAAGTAATTCACAAGTATTTGCAAAATGAAGGCTAAAGGCTTTAAGTACAGATATATGCAAAATAGTGAATTTACTACTAAGCAGGGCAATAAAATAAAATACTAACAAATATTAAATTTGCAAGATTCAATTCACACAAAATATATTATCAAATCTATAGGGTTCTTTTGATTCAGCCCAAAAGAGGCCCTGTTTCACCCTTTTTCCATTTTCCTTAATTTGTCCGCCTCCAACTGTTTCAGCCCACACTAGGCCGGCCCAACCGGCCCACTGCGCCTTCCCCTTGTGGCGGTTAGGGTTTCCCCTTTTAGGCTGAATCAAAAGAACCTTGCAACCCTAGCCGCAAGGTTAGGTGGCGGCTGCAGTTGCCTGCAGTGGCTCCTAGGGATGGCACGGCTTCTCGGCAGTGTCTTCAGGATGGCGGCGGCGGGCGGCCGACGTGTTTTCAGACGGCGGCGCTGGCGCGTGTCGACGGGACGACGCTGTCGCGGCGGAGGCTGCGAGGCTCGCGGCACAAAGGCGGGCGCAGGTGGCGGCGTGTCGGCGGGACTCGTGGTGCGGCGAGGCGTGGGAGCGGCATAGAACAGGTCCGGCGCGAGGCGCAACGTCTACGGGTTGGCGGCGACCGACGGCGCCTGGCGACGCGGCGAGAGACTGCGGCATGCGGCGACGCGAGATGTGGCTACAGGACACAAGAGCATAATATTGATCTATAGAAACGATATTTTAGATCGAAAATAAATAACAACAACGATCTACTAGATTGAATAGCGAAAACAACAGATCGAAATTTAACATATTTGTTTGCGATGGCAACATACTAGTGGTATAAAACATGAGAGCAATTTGTGCTGATAACGTACTATAAAACAGTCGTCGCACTCACGTAAACACTATCAAAATAACAGAAGGCACGCATCTTGGCCAGCCATTGGGCGCGCAGTCGTAGATTCGCGGGATCTTTTGTGCAGTCCATCGGGTGGCATCAAGTGTCTATTATGCTCATGATGACAGGACCCGCACCTTTTTAATGCTACGGGCGTGGGTGATTTGACACAACGGAGTAGCCTGTCTCGATGCGTACCTTGATATCAAGACTTGTGTTGACTCGATGCGTACGTTGGTATCAAGCCTGTTTGTGGATAAGGATGCATCCACGTAGTGTCGAAGGCCTCAAGCTTGCTAAGCCCGAGCTCAAGCTCTGGGAAGCTCGAGCTGAGGATGGGAGGGGGGAGTGGATATTTGTTCATGGCCCAGAAAGTTGGTGAGAATTCCGACCTAGGTCGTACTGTCTAGTGGGTCTCGCCTGCCTTGTGCTGCTTATACTTGCACAAAGGCCGGTGGCTAACTCACCAACAATTAGAATTATGAATAAGCTAAACTTTTTCCAAAACATAGACTTTCCTGATTTTCAATTTGAAGTAAGATACTTTTTTATTCTAATTTTGAAGAATTCGTTAGAATAAATGGTAGCAGCATTGCCTCACTGAGCCGAAGAGTAAAAAAATTGATAAAACAGAATCAATGGCGAGGTAGTGCCACTTGCAGCATCGGACACATCCAAACCAAAGCGGCAGTGCCACTAAGGAATATAGTCCTAATCTCCCAAATTAAGACCAACACAAAATTGAGATAGTCTTGCTTAATGAGGGCGAATACACACAAAGATGGACCCATAAACTTGTTAGGAACCAGATGCTCCAGTTCTTCATAATGTTCCAACAGCTGCGGTAGATCATAAGTCCTTACTGTTGTTTACTTGGGGCATTTACTCTCATGACACTCTTTAAAATTCGCATTTACTAACATGACACTCGGAACCACTTTTATCAGATGGTTACACGTGTCATATATACATAAAATTGGCATAAGAATTGGATGTCATGGGCTAATTTTTCTGCACCGAACCAAGTAGGTTTAGGTGCCTGCCGTTGGCACAACCGAATGAGGACATTACCTGCATGACGCCCATTTTGATTGTTTCCCAACACACTTTGTAGAAGGCACAAAAGTAGTCGTTTGGTCCAGGAGCCTTCTTGTTTAGAAGGAAAAAAATTAAGTTGCATTCTAGACCTCTTCTTCCTCAAACTACCTCTCAAGCTCTTGCACGTCATGTCCGACAACCCCTAGACTTTCCCAATTGAGTGTGCAACTTTTCGGAATTTTGATGCCAATTAAGTGACAAACGAACTCTTCAAACTTGGCCTTGACTGGACACTAGGGTGCCCACAATGTTTCTCTTCCTTAGAGTTCATCTAGGCCGCCTAGTGGATTTTGGTGATTAATAACGAAATGTTTAAAGACTGATGTGTTCAATGAGTTTATGCACAGGTTTATTGTGGACCCCTCAAAACAAAAAAGAGAAAACAATGAAACAAAAAGAGAAGACGACGGTCCGTTAATCCTAGACTTTGTATTATTTTTATACTTTATGAGTCTAAAGACGTTCGTACTATTAAAAGAGATGTGATAAAAATTAGCTTTTAGACGTTTCAAGTGTTCAACGGATGAATTTTTTGCATACAAGAGAGACACAAAACACATCACATCGTTTCACTAGGGATTCTTTCACTTCGGTATCAAATAGTCTGATAGTTTATATTGGATAGTCCGATGTCCATCGGATTTTCCGGTTTTGCAAGATTTTGAGTGCAATGTCTAGATTGTTAGTTTTGTACCAATATATCTAGTATATTGTACTGGATAGTCTGATACATATCGGATAATCTGAATTTGTTTGATTTTGGACGCTCTAGGCTTAGAGGGATGATTGGGGGAGCTGACAGCCTGGCATTTGATTATGGATGGAGTGAGGGCGGCGGCGGAGGCACCGAACCCGTGGGAAGGGATGAAGGCAGTGGAGGCAGCGGTGGCAAGGGTGAAGGCGCCGGCCGAGTTAGGGTGGATGGGACGGGACGGCGGGAGGGAGTTGGGGGCGGAGTGGCCTACGGCGAGGGTGCCGCCAGCCAAGGTGGTGATGGCGGCGGCAGGGGTGCAGTGCGAAGCGGCACGAGGGCAATGAGTGTCGCGGGGATGAGGGAGGTAAAGGAGAGGCGGGAGATCTGAGCCGTTCGATCTTAATTGAACGGCTAAAAATCACCGAGGAAGCCTTATACAAGGGCAGTCAACTGCCAGGGAGTCAATCCCCTAAAATTAACGCCAATCATTCCTTCAGTCTATGAATTTAGCTTGTTTAATCTATGTGATAGTATTCTCAAGTGGTATGCATTGATTTAGGGGGAGCTCATGTCTATACGTACATTGCATCTTATTCATTGGCCTTTTGCATTGTGCTATGCTGGCATGCAATGCTTCTAAGCTAACCCATTGCACCAGAGATTGTATTTGTGCCTTGTCATGTTGGATTTGCAGGTGTTGTCATCAATTACCAAAAAGGGGGAGATTGTAAGATCAAGCCTCCCATGGGCTGAATGATTTTGGTAATTGATGGCAACTAGGCTGTACAGCTAGAACGCCAAGGATAAGGACCTTTTGTTTTTATAGTTCTTCCGATTTCCTTGTGTGTATGTCTTTGGCTCTACTACATCTCTCTGGTTGCAGGGTCCCACTGAGCACAGTCCGTGGTTAGTCGATGGGTTTCATGGGGGTTCCGAGAGTGCGGGAGTTAGTCTTGAGCGAACCATCTAGAGCGAGTACACCTATCCTGTGGTCGAGAAGGTTCGGGTCCGGTGTCTGTGGTTTTCAGAGCCGCTAAGTCTCCAAAATACCCGAGAGCGAAACTCCCGCCCAAATGGTCTAAAGTTTTCGCTGACCCTACCAAAGTTGTCACCGTGTCCACAAATCAACAAAATGTCCCAAGACACGAGGCGTGGTGACGAGAGGGAGCGAGAGGGCTAAGTCCGAAGGGTGTGCAAATTAACCCTCTGTCGGACGGCGTCTGATAACCATCGGACGGCGTCCGTGAGAAAGTGAGCCGAGAGACTAAGACCGAAAACACCGCCTCGCCGGACGGCGTCCGACCCTCTTCGGACGGGTCCGGCGATTGTCGATTCCTGGGAGTGAGCACGAAATTTGGCTAAGTCCCAACCAACATCGCCTCTACCGGACGGCGTCCGGAGACCATCGGACGGCGTCCGACCAGTCGAGACTTAGCCAAAATGGCAAGTCCTCACTGAGTTCATGGAGTCTCTTGACGGAGTCCGATCCGCACAGACGGCGTCCGATGCCGCTAAACTCGCGAGCCAACACGCGGCGAGCATCTTTTTGTGCGCCAAGACTTCACCGGACGCGTCTGATAATCACCGGACGGCGTCCCGAAGTACAAAATTGGCCTTAAACCCTATCGGACGGCGTCCGATAATCACCGGACGGCGTCCGACAGATCGAGCTGAATCTCGCGAGATTAAATCTGAGCCGTCCATCTTTAGGGTTTCGTCTTATGCCTATAAATAGGGGCTTGGAGCACGGGAGAAAGGCGAGAGAGCCTCATTAGCAGCCACCCCTTGCCCTTTCCACCCAAGAGAGCTCCTCCCATGGCACCCACCTCATCTAGGGTTCCATGTGCTTGAGAGATTGAGAGGGAGGAGAAGAGAGGAAGAGGAAGAAGAAGGTGCCCCTACCTCCTCTCATCCATACCCAAGGTTTGCTCCTTTTCCATGGTGTTCTTGTCCTAGTCTCCATGGTGCGAGAGAAGGGGTAGTGGTGAGAGACGGTCTCCGATCTTGTGCTCTTGGAACTTCGACGCCGGAGAGATCGTCACCACACCACGAGCTTCATCAGCCGTACGACTACGTCAACCGAAATCCTCCGTGTGTCGGGGGTCACTTCCATGTGTCGGAGGTGCGTGGCCTTCATCCGTTGAAGGTTGTGTGCAAAATCCTCCGTGTGTCGGAGGTCGGTGCCGATAATGTCGGCGGCGCCGAGTGCGAGGAGCTTCCGCGTGTGGAAGAACTCGTCTTGTGTGAAGGTTTGGGCTCGCCTACCATGTGTTGGTGAAGAGCCACCACGAGTGGATTGAGGGCTAGGGACGAGAGAGTCCCGACTTCTCTGTGTGAGAAGTTTCCTCAACGGAGACGTAGGTGTTCATGTGTTGAGCACCGAACTTCGGGAAACAACTCGGTTTGCGTTTTCTTGTCTCTCTCATTTACTTCCGCATATTGATTTGATCATTTGCATGTGAGCGCCATCGAGCATCCTAGTAGTCGCTTGTGTCTCATTATGATCGCTTCCACAACTAGACGCTAGATCAATCGATAGCTTGTGTTCCTAATTTGATTAACTAAGCAAGCGAATTGAGAGAAGTAAAATTTGACAAGAGCCGATTCACCCCCCCCCTCTCGGCCTAGAATCCTTTCACCGCCGCCTCCCACACCTCCTGTAGCCCCGTGCTGTTGCCCCCTTCGCCGCCTCCAAGCCGGCGTTGCCTCCCCTCCGCCATTGAGCTGGTGAAGGGGCTTCCTTCAGACCGGCGCCGCCACAGTAGGGCCGGCGCAGCGTCTGCACTAGAGCCGGCATCGCCACTTCCACCGAGCCGGAACCGCCGCCTCTTCCGTTGCGCCGTCGTAGTCACCGAAGGAAATTCTCTATTGCAAGCGCCCTGATTTTTTTTGGTATGTGGTAGATGTTTCGTCGGTGGTTTGTGAACCAACGACATTAGTAGTGATGATTAATTAGTGTTGCGATGTAATTAGTCTTTTCTAACGTGAACGAAGCTATATTCAAAACCTGTTTGGGGGCGCGACACATTTTTGTAAGGAACTCGGACGGTGATTCGTTATGTTCCATTACGAAAGATGTCGTGTGTTGACGGTCCTTATTTGTAATATTTTATATACTTTTGACCGTCAACGTATCTACAAAATAAAGGAATTCAAACCACATTGAGGCTAACGTTAATGAGTTCCACGAGTTTTGGTGTAGTCTCATGTTTCGCAGGCATACACAAGAAAAGATGATTTATCGCCCGTATGCAAATCGGACGAAAGATGGAGTTCAAATTAAACATATTTTGAAAAGTCATCAAATGACAAAATGGACTGCACCATGATGAAGAGCTCGTCGAGACGATCGAAACGCATATATAATTTGCTATATTTGGACTTCGGATGAAAGAGAAATGAGCTCCGGAAGACGACAGACTAGACTGGACCCAAACCCTGGGCCGGCCGACCCAAGCCAGGTCGGCCGGTCCCTTCTTTTGGCCAATTTGCATTGGTTTCTTCCCCACACGCCAAGAAACACACCTAGAGGCCATCCCAACCATCCACTCAAGTCGGTTTGACCAAGAAACATGGATTGCTTCACAAGAATGCAAAGGATTCTAAAGGAACCCAATGCTACCGGTCTCCAACTGCCAAACCGACTTGGGAAGATGATCTACACCGTTGATAAAGCATCCCATGCAAAATTGGCGGCCAGATGATGAAAAAGGTGGGCCGACCGACCCACCTAGGCTGGCCGACCCACCCCTGGGCTCAGCTTGGATTCTCTTTCGGAGGGGGGCTGAGTGACACTTGTCCCAACACATGGCACTCACTCACTCGCTCCGGCACACTATAAAAGGAGGTGTTCACCCTCATTTGTGATCATGGAGAAGTGGAGAAGAGATGAAAGCAGCTCTATGATGTTCACTTAGAAATGTAGAAGTAGGGAGAGAGGAGAGTTGAGTGTTGGGGAGAAGCAGGAGGTGTCGGCTCTCTTCCACTTCGTGCTCCGGAGCCGACTCGGGTGCGAGTTCAGCTTCGCCCAAATGTTCGGTAACACTTGGCTCAATTCTTTATTGAATAAAGCAAAGTTCTTTCATATACTTGTTGCTCTGTTGGTATTAGGCCCGTACTATTCTTGAGTGCTAAGATCTTTGTGCTTAATTGTCCACCTAGAGATTAGTATAAGAGGTAGTAGGGGTGCGTATCGAAGTAACGTTCTTGGTACGTATTACTGCTAGGTACAAACGTGGTGTTTGGACTAGTTAGTAGCCGGTAGGCACATGCTTCAACGGACGTGTGGTAGGTAATAGATGGTGACAGCCCTATTATCCGGCTTAGACTTTGTGAAATCTGCCCCGTTAGTTGCAGACCAGTTGAGCCAAATCAGGACGATCATAACCATTCGGGATTTCAATTCAAGATAGCGGGTGGTCGTGAGTGCCTGAGTTCCGATATAGAGTAGCAATTGTGTGTCAGTAATTTTGTATCTTTGGCTAAGTAAGAAACCGTAGAGCCTCTCAACCCGAAATATCTTATCCCACTCCCATCATTACTGTCATTACCACCATTATCCATCCGGTCAAGTTAGATTCTAGACTAAAACACTTCTCATTCCTCGTGGAAATCGATACCTTGGAATACTCCCGGGTGAAAGCTACAGTGATATCCGTGCGCTTGCGGATTAATTCCAAAAGGCATAAGAATCGCCAACATCGTGCTTCCGAGCTGTCCACATTTTGGACAGCTCATGGATGTTCGTTGGGGTACGGCGGTCGTGGCCACGGGTGTGTACGGGTCGGAATACGGACGGCATAACCATTGTCATTCTCCTAATGCATAACATAAGTAGTACGCCATACCCATCATTGCACTGGGGGGATTGCGGGGTTATGCTGCCGGAATTCTGACCCGTACACCCCCGTGGCCATGACCGCCGTACCCAAACGAACATTCGTGGGTGCGTATGCCCTCCTATGTAGGTAGGCATGTAACGTGTAATTCTCCTTTCTTTGTTGACATACCAAAGGATGTATCAACCACCGTACTCAAACATGTTGTAAACCGTCTAAAGCTGTAGTTTCATTCCAACCTTTGCCTGCCAATATAGGTGTGTTATGGTGCACAATCTGGGTACATGCGCTCCATATGTGTCGGCGGCATATGCAATGGCCGCCGACATTTCTCCGCCATGAGCGCCATCTACAACGCCGTGACATGAGGGTCGGGGTACCTGTGTCGACGGCTCCGTCAGCCGTCGACATAGACCTAACTCAGGCGGCTCGGGGCCGACGACAGAAAGTTCTATGTCGTCGGAGCTGCATCGGCGTTGCAACGTCGGCGGAATTATGGCATGTGTTCTAGTATCTTTATGATGTGGTATGATTTCTTTCAACATACTATTGGGGAAAGATATGTTTGCTCTCATTTTTAAATTGTATAGATTATCACCTACGGATTCCAAATATTGTGATTTAATTTATTCGCATTGTTATGTTTCCATATCCCGTAAATTTATCCACGTCAATATTTCTTTCCTGAAACTCACGGTGATTGTTTCCTGTAGTTTATGGTAGAAGAGAGAACAATGTAGTACAACCGCAATAAGGGAATGGTGCTGCGGAGAACGAGGAATAATAATTACACGTACCTTGGGAAGATCTTAACACAGATTGTAACTCATAATTTTGAAAATTACGTACCATTTAACACTGGCCACTACCTTTTGATAATAAATAGTTGCTGAGACGCGCGTCTACGCCATGATTTTATTTGACCAGCTCGAGTCCTAATCAACAGGTTTGTTCGATTCCACGCCAGACACGCGGTCGAATGAAATTATCGCACAAATATCACGCACCCTCGCTCCGACGACAGCGCCTTGAATGGCCAAGAAATACGTGATAGCGTCACTCCATGACGCTGGCGCTGACGCTGACGCTGCCGCCGCGGCGACCACGCACCTCCACTTCTACATGCACGACAACTACGCCGGCTCTCGCCCCACGGCGGCACTCATCGTGCCGGGCAGGCCGCCTCTCTCAGTCTCAGGCGACAACGTGCTCATGCACCTCCCAACAAAACGGCAAAGCCGATCATATGATTCACACCATAAAAAATGTACACTACAGGAGAAGGCAACAGTATCGACGGCTAAAGCCGTCGATAAAAAAGAGTTAACCGTCGGGTTTACCTAGTATCGACGGCTAGCCGTCAACAGAAGGCCGTCGAGTGAAGGTCGTCGAGACAAACACAGTGTGTCGACGGTGCAGACAGTATCGACGGCCGGAAATAATGCCGTCGACAGAGCCACCGTAGACGCCGTTCCCGTCCTGGTGGATTAGTATCGATGGCTAAATCCTCGCCGTCGAGTCTGCGGAGGATGGGTCCCACCGTCTTCGACGTGGACTAATGTTGTCTCGACGGATTTGTTTATAGCCGTCGATATAAACAAATGTGGGTCCCACGTTGAAGTTGGCATGTGGGCTGTAACGTTAGTATCGACGGCTAAAAGCTGGCGGTCGAAACTAAGCCTCTAGCCATGTTGTATCGACAGCCAAGTTTCGGCCGTCGAGACTGTGCCAGACAAAAATTTTTTTTTTGCAAATTGTAAAAAAATCACAAATTTCTGCAATGCCACTTGCCGCACTCCAAGAAGAAGAATGATACCGCACCGCAAACCCAAAATATCCCGCAATTCATATATATACCCATCGTCGCATATATTAGACCACAATCATCCAATTCACATATATAACACTTCGATCCACAAAACTAAACAAACCACATAGTCAGAAGCACATATAGCACATAAATACTTAATTCGTCGACACAATCACAGCGAAGTCTAAGTTCATCACCAAAAGCTATCAAATGACAAATGCAACACGAAGTTTCCAACTAATAGTAACATAGTCAAAAGTAAATCTAGTGATCGTGGTTGGTTGGCCGAGGATCGTTCTCGGTGGGTTCTCCGGAGGATTACTGGCCGGGTGAACATCGGCGGGCGCTCGCGAAGAGGTCGGTGACCAGCTTGGGATTTTCCTGCTCACCGACGCTCTCCTCCCTCCCCGCCACGAATTTCACCTTGAGCGCGAACAGAACCCCGCATGTGTGCAAAACATTTGGTTATTAATTTTTCAGAATTGAACGGTTTCAAACATGAATTAACATGAGTTAATGACTTACCGTCTCCGTAACAAACGGCAAGCCACCATGTGGACGAGCTGGGCCCACATATTCGCCTGGTGGAGTAGTGTGGCTGCCGTAAGGGATGTAGGGAGCCGGTGTCCATCCACCGCGAAACGGTGGCGGACCCCCGTAGAAAGCCGGAACGCCAGCGGTACCACTGGGACCAGCCTAAAATTTTATGGACACCGAAATTGTGAATGAAATTGCAATAAACGACATATGGATGGATAGTATTAGGGAAAAGGACATTACCCCGCCCAGTCGAGAGAGCGACTCCAGATAGGCAAACCTTTGCTCGAACTCATATCGTTGCCTCGCCATCTCCGCCTCCTGCCTCTGTCTGGCTTCTTCTTGAGTCCTCAGACTCTCCCTCATCGCCTCCATCAGCTGTCTACTCTCCTCCTTCTCCCGCTCCCTGTCCTCCCTCTCCCACTGCCTCTCCCTCTCAATGCGGGACTCGAAGGCGCGTCGGCTCTCCGTTTGAGAGTGGGCAGCCCTCACCTGAGGCATGTAATCCTCCGACCTGTAACAAAGCGATGTTAGTGGTTACAAAATAAGATCTGAGCAAAACGTACATAAATTAGACAATATCATACCTCAGATGGTCCCCTCCGATCGCTAGCCTCCCATGAGCCTTCCCGCCCATAGCCTCATGTATCACCAGAGGGTCAAGGGGCTCCTCTTCTGGGTCCTTCTCTTGGCCATGCTTTTCAGCGAAAGCCTCTCTGTAGCGTGCCTGCATTGAAGTGAAAATAATGGAGTTAGAATGTACGATTGTGTATAAACTAATTGATAAATTATTATGTACCTCTCGCTGCGCAGCTACAGGGTCCACAGGACCGAAGGAACCATCCTTTTTCTGAGAGGTGTGGCCCTCCGAACAATCGACATACCAAGACGGAAATTGGCCAGTCGTGGCGCCCTGCATTGTACAAGTGGAGTGTCGATATATTCCTTAATAGAAGAAAACAAGATTGAATTAGTGAAGGAATAGTATTACCATCCTTTTCCTTAGCTGAGCGAACGACGACTTCCCGGTCGTCGTTTTGCTCGTCATCGCTGCTCGGTTCTTCTTTGCCTTCAAGGACTTTTCCTTGAACGCCTCACGGCCCAAAGGTCTTTGCGACAAGGCCTCCCAGTATCCGGGCGTTCGACACCCAATCCGGTCGAACCTGCGCGTGCATTTGAGCTCGGAGGTACAGCTGCGCAAGATCGGCTCGGGTGATCTTCTCTCCATTTACAATCCTGACAAGAGAAGACAAAATAAATTATTCGTATTGGAACCACATACGCCAAAAATCGACAAAAGAACTACGTGAATACCTGTGGAAATCCTGAACGGCGGTGACCCGTGCACTCGACATTAGATCCTGCACCTTCTGCCGTGCGTTCCTATCCATCACAGAATTGATGTCCTCCTCCTCCAAGCCCGGACGCGGTCGGTATCTAAGCTGAAAAAATAAATCCGTATGAACAATAGTTTCCAATCATCTGCGATATTAAAAAACAAAAATGTGCGAACTCACCCAGAACTCCCGCCTTATCTCCTCGGCGGCGGTGCTGTCCCCGTGAGGTGCCACACTGTAATCATCCCAAGAGTAAGCGGGATGTTGTGCCCCCTCCTCTCCGACCATACCAGGATAGTACTGGCGCACGAGGATGCCAAGTGCATTAGCTGGCTGGGTATCAGCTTTGTTGGGGTGGACACAAGACAAGTTGCTACAGATAATAAAAGCAAGTTAATAGATTTAATTGTCTGTGATATTAGAGACTTAGGTTATTACCTGTCGCCATCCGGCTCGATCACAATCCGCCCGTGAGGATATCTCGCCGCTTTGGGCAACTTGTTGTGCCCCCTCTTACTGGCCTGGAAGCTCCCATCCTGACTAGAGCCCCCACCGGCCCCAGACTCCTGTGTCAGTGCGAGCTCCTCCTGGTCTGGCGTGCCCTCCTGGCCAGACTCAGGAGTGCCCTCCTGGAGCTCCTGGTCGTGGTCGTCGTCGTCATCCTGCGAGGCGCTCCTCGTGAACTGTCGGCGTGGCATCCTGCATTTTAAAGTAATGTCAGTGCGAATATTAGTTAAATTAAAATAATAAAGTTGAACATAATTTAACCATTATAAATACCATCAACTTAGAAGTATGTATCGTCTACATCGAGTGGATCATTGAAAGGCTCTTCATCCTCCCCTTCTTTTTGTGCTGCCTGTGCTTCTTGTGTTTGCTGAGCTTGTTGGTTGGGTGGATTCACTTCTTCATTAACATCATCATCTATTGTGGCTACGAGGTTATCTAGACTATTCCCAATATCAACCACCACATTGCCATTCATGCGTTGCTCTTCTACTGGTTGATGATAATCATCGAACGTCGGGGTAGCCAATCTTCCAGGCCTCCGAATTTTGTACACAACCCACCATGACCGAAGGTCTTCCTCGCCTCGTTTAGTACTACCTTTCATTGCTTTATGACATGGATAAGGCAGATAGTACACTTGCTCTGCCTGGTTGGGAAGGATGAACGGATCGCACTTTGTAACAAGAGACGGTGCTTAACCTCCACCAAACCTAGCTCGCCGACGCCTAACCCTTTGATAGGATCGAACCAAATGCAACGAAAGAGAACAACCGATAGTTCCTTACTTCCCTCGAATACTAATTCAATGATCTCCTCTAGTATACCGTAGTACTCCGTGCCATCTTCCCCATAGCACAGTACACAACTGTTGATTGATTTTAAATTAGGTTTCGACCTTTGTGAATTGCCGATCTGAAGCGAAACCCGTTGACATCATAAGTTCCATGCACTTTTACGCTAGTTCTAGGTCCACGCGATGTATCATCACGGAGATCGCTGTGACGCCGCGCGCGTCGTGCAATCGCTTAATAGAAAAAGAAATTTAATAAACTATGTCCACAAAATCTTGAAATGTTAACAGGGTTACGAAATCATTTATACTTACATGTTTCCAGAACCAAACTAGGAAGTTAGGACGTCCAGGTCCCGCTCCCTCCTTCATCAACATTGTTCTTTCCTCCGAACTGGGTTCATTCAACCCTGTCCATTCTCTTTGTATGAACTGATTCTGCATGTCCCCCATTTCTTCCATATTATCGAACACGTACAATAGTGCAATCAATCTTTCTTCCCCTGATAACTCTCGTCGTTTACTTTTCCCCACAGGATTGCCTTTCCCAAGAAACAACTTTACGTCAGATTGAGATTTGCTGCAAGCTGTGTTGTATCTTGGAACTTGAATATTGACATTGTGCTCTCTCGCCAAATATTTATTACAAAAGTGGGTTATCTCCTGCATATAATATGATTCTGCTATCAAACCTTCGACGCGAGCCTTATTTTTCACGTTTGCCCTAACACCTTTAAGACGACGCTCCACAGGATACATCCACCTGTACTGAACGGGACCTCCCAACCTGGCTTCGGCGGGCAAATGAATTAGTAGATGCTCCATTGGGTTAAAAAATCCGAGAACATATATTTTCTCAAGCTTACACACAAGCACAACAATCTCCTCTTCGAGCTTAACCATCTCGGACCGCTTTATCTCTTTAGCACATAGTTTTCTATAGAAAAAACTCAATTCCGCAAAAGCTCTCCATACGTCTTCAGGCACGTAACCACGAAACACGACAGGAATGAGATCACGGACAAATATATGAAAGTCATGGCTTTTCATGCCGTGTATCTTTCCTTGAGCAACGTTCACACCACGACCAATATTTGATGCGTATCCATCGGGGAACTTCAACTGTCCTTCGATCCACTCGAGAACTTCTTTCCTTTGGGTGACTGTTAGGCAGTACAAAGCCTTGGGCTTCTTTAACCTTCCTTCTATGAGGTTCATTGATGGACGACTACATATTTCAGCGCAATCGAGACGTGCTTTCACATTATCCTTACTTTTGTCAGGAATGTCAAGACTGGTTCCAAATATTGCCTGCCCCACATTCATCTCTTGGTGCATGACATCGAAGTTGTGGGGCAATAACAAATCCTCCGCATAAGCAAGCGTTTAGTATAAATTTGCACTTAAAGCGCCCAATGGTGGGACACACCGTAACCCTCATAAATTCCATTTCTCCCTTCCACCAACTTTGATTGCAAATCTTTGATGGCAGCTACAGTCAGTCGCGGGCGTTTTTGCCCTTTCACAACGGTGTTTCTTCGAAACGCATTCCTCTGTTTTCTAAAGGGATGCTCCGGCTTCAGAAAAGCACGGTGGCAATCAAACCAACACGCCTTACCCCCATGTGTTAACTAGAAAGCGTTCGTATCATCCATGCAAGCGGGACATGCTAGCTTGCCGTGCGTGCTCCATCCTGAGAACATTCCGTACGCGGGAAAATCATGAATAGACCACATAAAAGCAGCCCTCATACAAAAATTGGTATTCGTCTTCCTATCGTATGTCATTGCACCATTCTCCCATAACTCTTGCAGCTCTTCGACCAAAGGTCTCAGGAAAAGATCCAGATTCTTTCCGGGATTCTTTGGACCAGGAACGATGACGGATAGAAACATGAACTCCTATTTCATTAAATGTGATGGCGGAAGGTTCAGAGGCATAGTGAACACTGGCCAGCAGGAATACGACGCAGCGATCATATTGAAAGGGGTGAACCCATCGGTGGCAATTGCCAGACGCACATTTCTCGGATCAGCTGCAAAGTCCGGATGTTTCTGATCGAAGTGCTTCCACGCGTCCCCATCTGACGGATGTATCATCAAGTCGCCCTTTGACCTTTTACCCTCCTTATGCCACCTCATCTGCTGCGCCGTCTCTTCGGTCATGAAACACCGTTCTAAACGTTTCGTCAGCGGGAAGTAACGGAGCACTTTCCTCGCCACACTAGTCTGACTCTTGTTTCCTTCAGCGTCCTCTACCTCGACATATCTTGACTCCCCACATCTATCACAAGACTGTTTACCCGCATCATTTTTGTAGTATAGCATACAATTGTTCGGGCAATAGTGTATCTTCTCATATGGCATTCCGAGACCACCTATCAATTTCTTACACTCGTACCAACTGGAAGGCATCTTGTGGCCTTGCGGAAGGACATCAGACCACAACGATATGAGTTCGTCGAAACAGTTGATCGAAAAATTGTATTTCGACTTAATTGCTAACATACGAGCCACAACAGACAAAAGGGCCACCGTTGTGCTATCGTGCAGAGGCTGTTTTGCAGAGTCGAGAAGCTCCATGAAGTTAGACAACATTGTGGGTGGCTCAGCGTCCGAAAAATTATGACCGAAGTCATCCATCATATCATTCACCCGATCAATCTCATCGAAACCTTCGTCGGTTGGTGGTGGCGGTGGTGGTGGATCCGCCCACCGACTCTCCCCATGATAGACCCATCGACGATACTCGGCCTTGTATCCATGTGTATACAGGTCTATCTCCATCTGAGCGCGGGTTCTTTTCTTACAGTTCCCGCAATCAACACATGGACAAGTTACCCGGGTGTTTTCGTTTACAACATCCTGAAAAGCACGATTCAGGAATATCTCGGTCTTGTCGTACCATTCGTCCGAGTGGTGTCCGTTCCGTTGCCATCCTTCGTACATCCAACTCCTGTCTTCTTCCATCTGAGTTGCCAGCCATCGTCGCACGTGAGGGTTTTATATTAGACTTAGGAAGGCTTCTAAACCCACCTACAACGACCGCTCAAGCATCGTTGCATAGTAAAGACGGGGTTCGAGACGAGATTTCGGCAGCATAACCCTAGGGGTTCTCCTAGTGCAACGATGGCTAGGGAGTCGATAAAAACTCCGAAGCACTTATTTTATGCACAGGAGAACCTCTTAGGTTATGCCGTCGAAAACCTCATCTCGAACCCTCCGGTACCACAACGCGACGTATGCTCGAACGGTCATTCAGAGGTCGTCCTTTGGGACGCCCATAAGGGCTCCACCGACAATTCGAAATCGCGCCACATCTCATATTAGAGCACAACGAATCACCGTCCGTATTCCATATGAGATGTGCTGTTTCCGAATGGGTGACGTACGGCTAGGTGACATACCCTAAACTAATACACGGACGCTAGCTAATCACACGGCAAATAGTTTAATAAATTTTTAATATACATTTTATATTATTGTCCTAAATTTTTAATTATATTCTATACTATTTTCCTAATTTTTAAAATATATTTCAAAGTATTTTTTAAAAGATTTACTAATTTAAATAATTTAATTATTGTTAATCATAATTATATTATAATTAGTCTCGACTAAACATTATTGGCCGTCGACACTACACTACCAACATTTAAAAAAAGCCCGGAAAGTACCGAATGCTTGGCGGGATGGGGCGTCTTGGCGCGGAGGGGGCAATGGAGGAGGCGGCGGTGGAGGCGGAGGCGGGCGTGAGAGACGCCCGCGCGGCTTGGAGATGTCGGCGAGGTGGGACCGTGGAGGCGCTGGCGGCGGTGGCACCAACACAGCGGAGGCGCCTGGCGATGGCGTGGGGCGGCGGGAGGCGGCCGGACGGCGCGGGGGGCCCGGCGACGGCGCGGACGCGGCAGAGGCGGCTTGCGGCGGGGCGAGATGGCGGCGGCGGCGGGGGCGGAGGCGCCGCGGCGGCGCGGAGGCGGCCGGACGGCGACGCGGCGAAGGCGGGCGGCGGGCGGGCGAGATGGCGGCGGCGGCGAGATGGCGGGAGGCGGCGCGCGGCGAGATGGCGGCGGCGAAGGCGCGCGGCGCGAGATGGCGGCGGTGGGAGGAGGTGCGCGGCGAGGAGGCGGACCGACGGCGGCGGGGGAGGCGGCGGCGGCGGGATCTAGCGAGGCAGCGGCTGGGGACTCCCCTAGCCAGCCGTCTCTGTATATGGAGGACAGTGTCGACGGCCAACAAAAGGCAGTCGACATAACCCTGCATATTTATCAGTAACGACGGCAGACAAAAGGCCGTCGAAACAGCGCTCATAACTGCCGAGGCAGTATCGACGGGATTAGATCTAGCGGTCGACACTGTCGTCGAGGATGATAGTATCAACCGCAATATATGGAACCGTCGAGACAATTTATCCCGAGTGTATACTTTGAGTACCGTCGAGTTTGTTCCTTAGTGTCGACGGCATATCTTGTAGCCGTCGATAATATTGCTTGTCTCGAGGGCTGCCCCCCCTTCAAGGCATCACTGGTCAAACCCTCTGTTTAAATTTTATAAATTTAAAAAACCAAAATTCAAATGTTCAAACTGTTCCATGTTGCTTTATACAGGGAATTACACACCTGGAAAAAAATTCAAAAATTTTAGAACTTCCTATGAGGTCAACCCTTTGAAATCTGAAGCTTTCCGGAGAAGTTCACCTAAGGTTTCATATTTCATGTGATCAAACCAACGTCAAACATCTCATTTCAATTTAAATTGTGTCAATTTATAAATTTAAATTTATGTCTGCCTACTATTCAATAATCGATACCTACACGCCCGCACCCAACTTTTTTTTGATTTTTTTACTACCAAAATTAAAATTCTAAAATTTAAACACTATTTAGTACATTAATTAAAAAGCTATATATGCTCAATATTCCTCAATTCAAACAATACAAATAATACCTACATAAAAAGTTAACAAAATACAACATCTCTAATTTTTTTTCAAAATCACAGCAATTTTCAACAAAGATTAGAAATACAAATTAAACAAAAAAGGAAAAAGGTATAAAATAAACTCTCGACAATTTGTTCTTGGACCGTCGACATCGGGTCAAAAAGACGCCGTGAAGCCAAGTGATCTTTCCGTTCGCATTGCCCAAAGAAACTCGACGGCATTTATTGAGCCGTCGATACTGGGGACTCGTTTGAGTTGTATCGACGGCTTTATTAAGGCCGTCGATAGTATCGTACCTGTATCGACTGCTATGTTTTGGCCATCGAAAATGTATTTGGCAGTCGAATCTATTTTCGTTTCCTGTAGTGGTAGTGCGCACTCTCCTGTCCTGTTCTAGGCTAGCATACCTCCCCCTTGATCGGTCAAAACTCTTCTAGCTATTACATACTAGTATCTTTTAAATCTCTGTCCCACCAAAATCTTCTGCTCCTTCGCACCCTACTAAACACTCCATGGCACACGCCCCCTCATACACTCATCACCGTGTTTTTTTTGCTACTCCGTAGCACCGAATAAGCTTTCTCCCGGTTCCACTTTGTGTGCCTTTTGGTACAAAGGAGATCCTCACTTTTCAACGTGTCATCTTTGACGAGTCCTCCTTTTCTTTCCATGCGCAGTCACCTATCGTCTCTCCTGCTGACTATGACTTCCTTTTCGATGTTGCACCCATATTTTGCCAATTGGGCCTTGCTCCTCATCTGTAGTTGCAAGTACATATACAACAATGGACCTAACCGCGATGTTGGTCGTCCCACCTTTGACACCCCTGACTTGTCTAGTCGGTCTGGTGCCCGTTGGCCCTGCTCGGTGTGCCGGCTCAGTTGAGTAGCCTCGGTACCAGTGCTAGCCATCTTCTTTCTTGTCATGCCCACATCCGCTTTCATTGGGCCGATCTCTTCGGTCATACCCGCCTTAACCTCCATCGGGTCGGTCGTACCGTCCGCACTAGCTGCCTCAGCTATGGCCCTCTCACCGGCCACCCCATGGGTGCCGCTACCTGCCTGTTGGCACTCCGTCATAGGTTGTTACCAATGGTGTCATCCTAGCTACCGTTAATCCTGTCAGTGCTCCAGCCCTACTCATTGCTAGGGGTGCACCCACTGTGCCTCCTGCTTGTGACGCCACTAGCTGTTGGTACTTCGACATAGGTTGTTGCTACTGGTGTCACCCTACCGTTAACCCTGTCGGTGCTCCAGCCCTGCTCGTTGCTAGTGGCACACCCATTGTGTCCCCTGCTTGTGACCAACGAGCATTGTGTGGTCACCTGCGGCAAATCTAGTAAAATCTAAAATCTAGTATCTATCTTCCACCATGTGAGTGCCTTAACATCCAAGTTACATTACAATGCCTCATGTCGTTTCCTAAATTAGTCAACTTGGTGCCCCTCAAGCTTCACTAGTCCAAAATCATTTGTAGTGAGCACAAGCGACATCATCAGTGAAATATCAAGTTCTCGTCTAGAATAACTATGAAAGAAATAATTATTATTAAACATCAGAGTAGTGATCTTCTGATCAAATCTTACATTTAATTGCCATGCAGGCAAAACCATTGAAAAAATTTCCATCGAAGAACCTGGCATCAAGTGCTATCTGTTTTGTGCCAAGTCTTGATCCTGCCAGGATTGAGTAGATTGCCCACAAATAAGGGTTTGTAGGTGTGAGTTTATTGTAAAACTCAGCAAATCATACACAGTGGAATGATGCAATGTCCACCACTACATGTTTCATTTAGTACAAACGAATTGTTAAGTGTCATTTTGCATAAACAACAGTTAACAAAGGCATAAAACTCAGCAAATCATACACAGTGGAATGATGCAATGTCCACCACTACGTGTTTCATTTAGTACAAAGGAATTGTTAAGCGTCATTTTGCATAAACAACGGTTAACAAAGACATAAGTAATAAATAGATTCAAAAGCGAGTAAGAAACAGCTTAATAAATTGTATTGAATCCATAAGCATCGGCGCACATATCCTAACAATATGCCTCTAGCAATTATTCCATGATCACCCACCATTTATCATAAAATAATATACCTTGTGTAGTATAACCAAACATTTGTCTATAATCGCGAACATGGCTATTCGAATAATTTTTAACACTATGTAGAGGTTGCACATTTTTACCCATAAGATACATCTTTACCTCTAGCCAGGAAGGAGACGTTAGTAACCCAATAATTCCGAGACTAACCATGAGCAAGTGGCACTTCCGATAGACTACTGCACCACCTAGTGCCAAATGTTTGGATCATTGGTTACACGAAGCTAGTCCGGTAAAATCGATGGATATATAGCAGCTCTTACCTAACTTGCTTGAGATGCCACAAGATAATGTCTAATAACTTAATTGGTTCACTTAACCGAAGTCAAATTCATGGTTTGTGTGTATTTTGCGTGGAAATGGTTTACAAGATTAATTTACTTGTGGTAACTAAGACAAGACTTCCTTATAGATTTGCCTTATAGCCAAGCCACACAAGCTCCACCCTTATAGCAATGCCACTTGCCTTACTAAAAACAACCCCTCGGGTTTTTAATCAAATTGTTAGTACATATAGACATTCACCCAAGCGCAACACATGCTTAACCACACAGTTGGAGCAACACATTTTTCTCATGTAAAAATAACACATGCTTTTACTCTCAATTACATCTCTCAATAGTCAAGATTAATTATCAACCTCCTAGAAGTATGTGCATAAGTAAATAACCTAGTAAACGACTACCAACCCAAGTGGTACCATCATTATCCAACTAAAATTATGATAATCTAGTTTACAAAGAAATATCAGGGTGATACAACATATATTCAATGGAATGGATAAACACATCAATTAGGTATAACTAATGTTTCACATAAAATGCAATAAATATAGCAATGCAATTTATTAATTTTAGGTTTTAAAATGGGCTCAACTTGATTGAGGACTATATATGACTTGCCTTACAGAGAATTCTCATATATTTGGTCTTGTTCTGGATCCTAAATATCTCAGCTTCATTGATAACACTTAATACGATCATCGGCTATGCCAACAAACGACGACGAACCAAATAATCAACCATACTCATTAGAAAATAATTCATAGTTTTATATTAAAGGCTAGATGCATTTCAATAAGAAAACTATAATTGACATGAGTGTGATAGAAAAAGATTGATCATCAGCGGACAGGGCGAAGAATAAACATCAGGATTTAATTAATTAATAAACTAGTTAAAGAGTATAAATGGTAGAAATAATCAGAACAAACTCTCATGTCATAGATTGGATACAAAGTGAATTAAATTCACGAGCAAATGCTAGACTAGGGTTTCCATATTATGACATTGATGGCCGCTGGCAAAGTGATGCTTAACCATGTTAAATAAAATACCAACATGGCAAAGTGTCTAGGTCATAAGTCAAAGAAATAATATATGGTTCAAAGTAATGACATAGTAGAATGCGGGAATGGTAATGATATAAGCAGTCATGTCAAAGAGAATGGTTATATCAAAAGATATGTATCGGTTTGAAACATTGACATGGTTGAATGGGTATAGCAGGGCAACTTGAAGGTATGAGCACTATGTTACAATAGATGGAACCAATTTATAGTACACAATTCTTCGTCTTCTTAATGAAATGGCAGTGCTCCTGTCCAATAACTTAAAAAAACAGTCACATATGGCATGGCACAAATATTATTTTGCAAAGTATCAAAACAAATTGAAAGTGGCCATATGAGCGCTCGAGGAAAATGACATGGTCAGATTTTTTTAGAATACACACACGGTGGCCAGTGGTGTAGCAGGGGTTGGAAGGCCACGACTCAAATATTAAGTTGCGTTAGAAAATCCTAGAACATATAAACAGCCAATAAGAAATTATGAAATTTTATATGCTAGTACTTGGATACATATAGCACAAAGTGACGCAAAATGATTTCCAGAAATCATAAATTTTTCAATGAAATTTCCTGAATTTGTAAATTTTAAAAATCATCAAAACAAAAAACAGCAAAAATCATAATTTATGCTTTCCAGTGATACTTCTTCAATTTTATTTTTCAATGGTATAATTTATTAAAAACGGATTTCATATATATTAATTTATTACATTGTTCTCTTTCACCTTGGCAATGAATATATTTAGACCTATATGTTTAATACAACAGCATAGTGATCTTTTTTACTCATGTTGTATCTGATAGAAGTTGTTATAAAATTAAAAACATACAAATTTTGAAAAATTTAAACGGCAGTTGTAATAATGTGAATTTTACAACATGAGTATACTATAGAAAAAGATCACTATGAGTACCAAATTTTTATTTATAAAACAAATTCTATGGTGAATAATTTTTTGAAATATTTACAACAACATGTTATTACAACCATCGTTTTAAATTTTAAAAAAATTGTACGTTTTTATTTTTTACAAAAACTTCTACGAGATACAACATTAGTAAAAAAAAGATCACTATGTTATTGCTTTCAAAATTCAGGAAAAATCATTGAAAATAAATTAATATTTTTTTGGAATGAGCTCATGGTTCCAATTTTTAAAATTTTATCGTGTTTCAAAATCAATGTCCTCATAGCTCGATCGATCTGTACAGTTGAGAAATCAATTATTTTGTCGGGACTTGAACGCCGAGAAGAGCAGCTGTTGCATTGCGATTTGTGAACAGTTGTGTCGTTGCGATTTGTGAGCAGTTGTCCCATTGCAATGCCGAAAATGTCATGTAGTTCAGAAAAATGCTTTGCACAATCGGGATAAATCGAGGATTAGCTGCAAGGCCCGTACATGTAGTTCAACAAAATGTACTACCTCTACATCCTAATGCAGCAAGAGAATGCAGCAAGAGATTTGTGAGCACAATCGGGATAAATCGAGAAGCATACTGGTTGTAGAGGTAGTACATGTACGGGCCTTGCAGCTAATCCTCGGCTGCACCATCACAACCCACTACTAGGGAACAAACTTTCTCAAGCGGTTCAAAAAACCCGAAGTCAGCCTTTAGAAACGGTTTATTAGCCACAAAGCTAGGAGAGCATCTTTAGAAACGGTTCGGGACACGAACCCCTTCTAAAAGTCAAGAAATAGCAGCGGTTTATGCCCCCAACCGCTTCTAAAGCACTACAAGCGGTTGGGAACACAAACCGCTTGTAATGCTTGGGCTTTAGCAGCGGTTCGTGACTCGAACAGCTTTAAAGGCCCATTTTTCAAATAGATAAAAGGAAAGCTCCCCCTATCTAAACAGAGATCACGTGCGGGTGGGTTGGCTAGCTGAGTGAGTTGTGAGTCACCTAGGTTCGAATCCCACCTCCCCCAATATTATTTGGTTTTTTTGACATCTCTACAAACGGTTCCTAGAACCGCTTGTAATGCTCCGCGAGGCATCAGTCGTGGTTACTTACAAGCGGTTCTAGGGGGCTTACCAACCGTTTGAAAAGTCCTTTTCCCTAGCAGTGACCCATCCACAAAAGCAAACATCACTAATACCACAACATCAAGTCCCCATCCTAGATCTAGGCGGAGGAAATGCATGATGGATGGGATGTAGAAAGGGCAGAACTTTTTGTCGAGTATGTACACATCATGAGTAGACCTAGGAATTGGGCCGTGCTTTTTTGGGCCGGCCTGAGCACGGCCCGATTTTGCCGGCCCGGCACGAAATTATTTGGGCCGTGCCGGCCCGGCCCGATTGCCGTGCCGTGCCGGGCCTGAGAAGCCGGCACGGCCCGAACATTTGGGCCATGCTCGGGCCGGCACGGCCCGAACAGAGGCACGGTCAGTAATTTATATTTTTAGTGGTCTTCTATTGCTCAAATGAATTTTGTTTCTATATGAAAGTTGTAGAGCATTTGAATACGCATCTTTTTCATGTAGACAACTTTTTCATTTGAGCAAAGCATGAATTTATAAAAAATATTTAGTGCACTGTCTGTTTTAGAACCCACATGACCTATTTCGGTAATTAACATTTTTTGAGATATTCCGCTGCTCAGATGAATTTATGTTCTACATGAAAGTTGTAGAGAATTTCGAGACGCATCTTTTTGTATAGACAACTTTTTCATTTGAGTAACGTATGAATTTATAAAAAATCATTTATCTCTCTGTTTTGTTGGGCGTGCCGTGCTCGGGCCGGCCCGGCCCGATTGCGGCCCGTCGGGCTTTTGGACCGTGCCATGCCTGGCTTTTGGCCGTCCGTGCTGGACCAGCACGGCCGAAGTGTTGACGGGCCGTGTCGGCCAAGCATGGTGGCCCAAGCACGACGGGCCCATCTGCGTCTTGCGCGCACGCCCAATTCGAGGACTAATCATGAGGGAGTCCTTGCCTCTCTTGCCGAGCTCGAGCCCAACCATGATAGTGGTGAGCGCGCTGAACACCGGGTAGTAAAACACCTCCATGGGGAAGAGGTGACGGGCGCATGTCAGTGAATGGGTTCGTGAGGTGGTTAACAAGGATGGGTGGCCATGGCCTAGACTTTATATGTACATTTAAAGGAGAACCCATTGAATAGTTTCACAAATCATGGCATCTTCCCCCTCTGCCGCATACTGCTCTTTCCTTCCATTCCATCCACTACATGATCTACTCTGTTGAAAAATTAGCCCATGATCATGTAATCCATTGCACTCGGTTGGTTAGCCGTAGCATACGTATGTACTTTTATAGAGCGGTTTGTGGTGGCCAATAGTAATAAGTCATTTCACTCTAAGAGCTCGTTTGGGACCTGGGGGGAGAAAAACACGGGCCAAAATTCCCTCACGTGGATTTTATTGGATACAAAGAATCCCAGAATCTACCTCTCTGCCTCCGAAAAAATATCCCGAAATAATCAACAGTTAAATAAAAATTAATAAAATAATCTACTGGGAAAAGAAATTACAAAAATAGCACTGGGTCCCGCCACCCCGTATGGCTGCCGCCACCCGGCATGGCGAGCGCAGCGCTGCCACCACCGGACGTGACAGCAGCAGAGCTGCCGCCACCCGGTGTGGCCGGCGCAGAGCTACCGCCACCCAGCGGGCTGGCGCGCTGCTGTGGCCTGCTCCCGCCACCGGTCGTGGCGGCAGCGCCTGCTCCCGCCACCCCGCGTGGCCGGAGGGCTGCGCCATATTCACTCCGCGCACGCGTGCACACTGCGAGCTCGCCGGCCGCCTCGGATCCTGCACATCTCGCTGTGGCCGCATCATGGACATGCAGAATGGCAGGCATATGCATGGGCATGCATGCAACGAACGTGGCAAGGCTGCCATTAATATGGGCCGGGGAAGTTGAGTTTGGAGACAGATAACAGATGCATGTACGTACGTACACACATACTGGGCGGCCACGTATGTACACACATACTATAGAAGTATTAGTTTTATTACCATATTTATTTGAGGGAAGCTTTCGTATATACAAGTACGTGTCGATATTCTTTTGATCTGATTAATGACTAATTTTGTCACAACGAAAGTGTAAGTGTGTATTTTAAAAACATATTTTAGAAACTTTAAGAGAAACTATTTAAAACCCCACAAAAATGACTATAAAATACTGGCGAGCTATATCTATGACCTGCAAACATGACTAGCTAAATTTTGGCCAGATGATATCGGATACAACACTAATCACGGCGCTAATCCACGCTAATCACGACGCTAAAATGGTCCATTCAAAAAAGCAAAAAATATGAGAAAACTAAAAAAACTATAAAAATGGGTTGAATAGGATTTTACATGAATTATAAAATTTGTTTCATACAATTTGGGCACCATATGTAATACATATAAAAATTAGAAATTTATATTTTTACCGTATGTAATGGACACCAGGTGCTAATCCCGCAATTGATTTTTACAGTAGATTATTTTATTAAATGCGATTTAACGGTTGATTATTTCGGGTATTTTGCCAACTTTTGATCTGGCTAGGTCAGCTTATCCCAACGAGACCCAAAATTTATATTTAATCTTACGAGGTTGTACGTTTTAGTAAAGAGTTATAAGTTACTCCAATTATTTATTGGGTTAATTAATCCTGAGTTTACTTGAAGTTAAACTAGTCAACCCCTTTTTGTTCCCGTAAATTTACTCAACTTCCCCGGCCCATATTAATGGTGGCCTTGCCACGTACGTTGCATGCATGCCCATCCATATGCATATGCCTGCCACTCAGCATGTCCATGATGCGGCCACAGCGAGTGTCACGACCCCAGTACTTGCAATGGGAATCCAACATCACGAGTCGATACTAATCCTAGTTTAGTATCTCGTGATGGACAACTCGGTAGAATCATCACAGTGTATTTAATTAAAATGAAATACAGTTAAACAATAGTATTTTATTACAAAAGCAAACTGGCATATCAGTTGATAGTCCAATACTGGATTAAACATTAAGTAGAAAACATTATAGTAATCCAATTAAATAACTATGATAAATTCCAAGGTGTTGTCCCGAACACCTTAGCTAGTCTTGCGTTCCCTCGACAGGGCCTTCCTGGTCCTGACCGTAATCTGAATAAAAATATGTCCGCGAGCAATTTAATAAGTACACGGTTACCCAGCAAGCAATCCTTATTTATGAATGCCAGGTCAAGGATGGGGTTAAGGTTATTTTACCCAAAACCTACATCTAGCCATATTTTAGTTGTCCAAGTTTTAATTAAACGAATGCATGACCATATATCTTCATTCTCAAATTCAACAAAAGGTGTATCTCACACCAGGCCAATCCCAGCCTATTCTAGTCAAGTTTATTATAAAAAGAGGTGCATCTACGAGAGCGCAAACCTGCCAAACCGTCCATAACCGTGGACACGGCTACCATGATAGTTTTAACTCTGCAGAGTGTGTACAAGTTTCCCCACAAGCCCCGTCTCATCCACTAGGAGAAACGGTACAAGACTTTTCCAGCCTACTACGCCCACGACTTCACCAGCCCTCTCTTAAGGTGCGCCTACTACGTCTAGGCGCCACCCGTGGGTCGTTCCCCATTTAAGCCATTCGGTCTCAGGAACGCACCAACCCCTCAGAGAAGATTGCAAGCCTCCTCCTAGGGCAGCAGTGATGAAACGTAACCGGACAGCCTACGAGCCAGCGGTTAGTGGGTTTCGTAGTGTACTAAGCCAGGGCCGAAGGCACAAGTGGATGTACGGTAAGGTTTGGTCTAGTAGTACACAAGCTTGGGTCCTTATTAGAGGAGACCACCTCATCCCCACCACAATCCCGGAAACATCACTGCCGGGTCTCCCCTAAATCAACTACAACTTTTAGTTGTTTAGGTTTTTACCACAAATACCAACGTGAAGCAAACACCTCACCAAACTCATTTTTACAGTGAATCCCGAATGCAATCCTACACATCTAGTCAAGGATAGGCTATGAAACAAACAACGGGTTCACAAAGGTGGCTAAAACATATTAATTGGTACTCACGCCTAATTACATGCATGCAAATAATTCAGAAAGATAAACAACAGTAAATTATATTGTAAAACTAGGATGGAATATGTAATTAAGCTTGCCTTCGAAAAACTCCGAGCTCTGCGAATCCCACACCGGTTCTGGACAACAATCGCACCCACCGTCTATACAAACAAATAACAAATAACATAACAACAAGATCAATACAGAGAAAATAATTATTAAATATACAGAAAAATTCTAGGATTTAAATATGATTTTTAGGCTCCAAAATCATCCAATTTGGAGTTACGGAGCTCCCTAAACAATTCGGGGAAGTTTCGGGCTAATTAGAAAAATCTAGGAAAAAGAAAAACCCGAATAAACCCTAAATGGGCCGAACCGACCGAACCGGTCCATTTTCTCCTGTGCACGCTCGGCCCAGCTCGGTCCAGTCCGACGCGGCGGCGTGTGGCTGACAGGTGGGACCCTCTGGATAGTGGCGCCTAGCGGCTAACGAGCGGGACCCACTGTACAGAGGCGGCGGAACGGGGCTGGCGTGGCAGTGACGCGGCGGTGACGTGGCAGCGACGTGGCGACAGGTGGCCGTGACGTGGTGTGCCACGTGGCTCTAGGGCCGGTGTGGTGCTGACGTGGCGTGACACGTGGCTGCTGACGTGTCATACCACGTGGCAGTGGTGTGCTGGTCTTGGGGTGACGTGGCACGACACGTGTCATGCCAAGTGGCTCTCGGGATGACGCGGCTCGGGCGGGCCAGCCGGTCAATGACCGCGGCGTGATTCACGCGCGTGCGCGTGGCACGTGGCGCCATGCGCGTCGCGTCGTAGGCGGCGGTAAAGCGGCCGCCTCCGACCAGCGAGTCCGCGGCTTGACCGGGCGGCCACGACGTCGTGGCCGGGCTAGATCATCTCGCGTGAGGCAAGCGGCGCCGTCATCTGCGGCGGGTCCCGCAGGACACGTGTCGTCTCAGGATTGGGCGGCGCCGACAGTGGCGGGACCCACGGGACGCGTGTCGCGATACGATTGGCGCCTGGCGGCGGCGTGGTCGAAAAAACAATTGCGGCGGCCGGGTCCACGGTGGCGTGTCGGGATGGGGTTCGCGGCGGCGTTGCCTTGATCAAAGATCAGGCGGACGCGGTTTGTGGGGCCCACTGGACGCGCGTCGGACGGCGGTTGGCGCGCGCGCGTGTGTTTCGCGTGAGCGGCGCGACGGCGACGGCCCGGGTCGACAGCGCGGGGCGACATGGCATGCGCGGGTTGGCTCCGGTTAATCCGCCGGCCGTGCGAACTCCGAGGATCGCCGACGTCCGTGGGATCAGCTAACTTCGGCGAGCTCTACCAGGCGGAATACAACACGATTCGGGCGATCCGTATATGCATTTTGTTCGTCTCGACGAGATCTATCTATTGGTACCATCTACACGACAAATTACCTATGGGAAAAGGGGATTTACCTTGAAAACGCCTCGAGAGATAGTGTCTTCCGCCGTAGGATTTAGGTGTGGGGGTGGGGAGTGGAGTGGTCGGCGAGGAACAGTAGTGTAGAGTCTTATAGGGGTGTAGGGCGCAGGGGGGTCCTTTGGGCTCCTCCTAATGGGCTTAAAGTGCTAAACTCACTCCTATGGGCCCTTAATCACATGCATTAGTAGCCCATTAGCAACTAACTGAGAATTATACTGAAAAGTTGTAAAGTGTTACCTTATTTTATTTAGAGAAAACATTGGGACACCTAATAATTTTATTAGGATGTCATAAAAACCTCCCCCCTTACAGGAATCTCGTCCCAAGATTCAGAAAGATTCTGAAACAGCTCCGGGAATTCTTGTTGAAGATACTTCTCTTGCTCCCAAGTCGCTTCTGATTCAGAATGATTTGCCCACTGGACTTTGCAAAATTTTATCGTCTTGCTCCGAGTGCATCTCTGAGCCTCATTCACTATTTTGATCGGTCTCTCCTTATAAGTCAAATCTTCTTGTATTTCAACCACATCAATCGATACTTGCTCTTCAGGTACTCGCAAACACTTCTTAAGCTGAGACACGTGAAACACATTGTGCACTGCTGATAGCTGTGGTGGCAATTCTAACTGGTAGGCAACCTCCCCCCTTCGCTCCATGATGGGAAAAGGTCCAATATACCTTGGAGCTAACTTTCCGGATACATTAAATCTCCTCAAGCCTTTCATCGGGGATACCTTCAAATAAACATGATCACCCTTCAAATTGCAAATCCCTACACCTATTGTCAACGTAGCTCTTTTGCCTAGACTGTGCCGTCTTCAACCTTTCTTGTATCAGTTTGACTTGTGCCTCAGCCTCCTGCAAAATTTCAGGGCCGAAAACTTTTCCCTCTCCTGTCTCGCTCCAGTTGAGAGGTGTGCGACACTTTCGTCCATACAGAGCTTCAAATGGGGCCATCTGTATGCTCGACTGATAACTATTGTTATAAGAGAACTCGGCATACGGGAGAGTCTCTTCCCAATTTTTGGACTTGGACAATGCTACCGATCTGAGCATATCTTCAAGAATCTGATTAGTTCTCTCGGCCTGTCCATCCGTCTGAGGGTGATAGGCACTACTAAAAGCGAGATGGGTACCGAGTAGTGAATGGATCTGCTTCCAAAATCTTGAGGTGAATTGGGTACCTCGATCAGATACGGTTCTTTTTGGTACTCCATGCAAACTCATGATTCTGGCCATATATAACTCTGCCAGCTTGTCACTAGTGTAAGTGGTTCGAACCGGCAAAAAGTGCGCTACCTTGGTCAACCGATCTATGATGACCCATATGGAGTCATACCCTTTTTGGGTCCTGGGCAGTCCCACTATAAAATCCATGCCAACCTCCTCCCACTTCCACTGGGGAACAGACAGGGGTTGGAGTAATCCTGCGGATCTTTCATGCTCTGCCTTCACTCATCGACAAACATCACATTCCGCTACATATGCGGCCAAGTCATTCTTCATCCCGGTCCACCAATACCTTCCTCTCAAATCAAGATACATTTTTGTGCTGCCGGGGTGTATCGAGTATGAGGAGTCGTGGGCTTCCTTGATAATCAACTCACGGAGTCCTTCCTTATCGGGTACCACTATCCTCTTACCAAACCATATGATTCCTGCCTCATCCATGTTGAACAGTGGGGCCTTGTCGATTGCTATTCGGGCAGCAATCTTAAAAATCTCATCATCTTCCTGCTGTGCTTCCTTGATCCTATCTTCCAAAGTGGGTTGCACTTCCATGACATTGAGTTGCCCTATGGGAACCACCTCCAAATTCATCCTTTGCATATCCGCAATTAATGCGTCACATCTCGGATTCTGACTCAACGCATCGGCAATAGAATTTGCTTTACCAGGATGGTAATGAATCCCAATATCATAATCTGCCATTTGCTCTAACCATCTTCTCTATCTCATGTTCAGATCCGGTTGAGTGAAAATATATTTTAAACTCTTGTGGTCTGTATATACCTCCGTTCGATTGCCCACAAGATAATGCCTCTAGATTTTCAGGGCGTGCATTACTGCTGCTAACTCCAGATCATGGGTGGGATAATTACCTTCGTGAGGCTTAAGATGCCGCGAAGTGTAGGCTACCACCTTCCCTTCTTGCATTAACACACAACCGATGCCCAGTTTCGAGGCGTCGCAAAATACCTCAAAATCTTGATGTATATTAGACAATACCAAAACCGGTGCCGTGGTTAACTTCTTCTTTAGAACCTCAAAACTTTCTTGACATGCTGGCGTCCATTTGAACTTAGCATCCTTCTTGAGCAACTCTGTTAGAGGCTTTGCTATTCTGGAGAAATCTTCGATGAACCTCCGATAATAACCTGCCATACCGAGAAAACCTCGAACTTTGGTCACAGTTTTTGGTTGCTTCCAGTCGAGTACTTCCTGCACCTTACAGGGGTCAACTGATACTCCTCCTTCTAAAATAATATGTCCTAAGAATGCCACTTCCTTAATCCAAAAGTCACATTTACTAAACTTGGCATATAACTGATGTTGCCTTAGTAATTCGAGCACAATTCTAAGATGTTCGGTGTGCTCCTCTTCATTCTTCGAGTAGTTCAATATGTCATCAATAAATACCACCACAAATTTGTCCAGATATTCCATAAACACTTTATTCATCATTTGCATGAAATGTGCTGGGGCATTTGTTAATCCAAAAGACATGACCAAATACTCGTATAATCCATAACGGGTGGTAAAGGTAGTCTTTGGTATGTCCTCCTTCTTGATACGGATCTGATGATAACCAGATCACAGATCGATCTTCGAAAAGACACATGCTCCCTTCAGTTGATCGAACAAATCATCGATCCTCGGCGATGGGTACTTATTCTTGATAGTCACCTCATTGAGTGATCGATAGTCTACATACATCCTAAGATCTCCATCCTTCTTCTTCACAAAAATAACTGGTGCTCCCCATGGTGGTGTGCTTGGTTGGATAAAACCCTTATCCTTCAGCTCTTAAATCTGCTTCTTCACCTGGCTAATTGGGTAGCATTCATGCGATACGACCGTTGAGATATCGGACTCGTCCCTAGGTATACATCAGTAGAGAACTCCACATCCCGTTCCGGTGGTAGTCTAGATAAACCAGCAGGAAACACATCTGGATACTCATTCACTATAGGAACTTCCTCCAATGTGTGCTTTTCTCCTTCGGGTCTCGTCACCTTTATGTGGTTGATGACTCCATCTTGTACCCTTTTAGTTGACTGGTACGTGACTCGCGTCCCATCAGTATTGGTCAATGTAACTGCCCTACGGGCACAATCAATCTGGCTACCAAACTTCATCAACCAATCCATTCCTAATATGATCTGAATCCCCTTAGTATCTAGCAGGAGAAGATTAGATTTGAACTTGGATCCTTGGATTTCGATCTCCACTTCAGGACATCCCATACTAACGTTCATAGATCCCCCCGGGGATTGATCCTTAAGAGGTCGCTTTAGTGGTACTAACCTCCACTGATTCTGATCCACTAACTCTTTAGCAATAAATGAATGAGTTGCTCCTGAATCAAACAAAACTGTAGCAGGTACGGAATTTGCCGGAAACATACCTAGTACAACGTCGGGTGCATCCTCTGCTTCCTCAGCCGTGACATGATTGACTCGTCCGGCTCCCATCCTTTGCATAGGCCTGCTGTTGGGCGCATTGCGGTTCTGTCCTCCTGGCATCTGTTGGGTCTGATTCCCAGTCTTTAGTAGGCACAAATGCGCAAAATGTCCCACCTGCTTGCACTTGAAACAGGCGAGTCCAGTGGTATTCTGCCCTGCATTCTTGTTATGACCCTGCTGATTTCCTCCAGTCTGGGGTCCTTGCTTGGCTGGCTGCTGATTGGACGACCCCTGGCCAGGTGCCGGTAGTCGAGGTACGAATGTCCCTTGACCCGGTGCTTGGGGCCGAGGTGCAAAGTTGAACCTCTGCCCTCCTGAGCGATGCTGATGGTGATGGTGACCCTGATGGTGCTGGTGCTGATGGGGATGATGGTGGTGGCCCTGATGGAATCGGGAACGAATCTGGCTTCCCCCTTGAGGCTGGAACTCGGGCTTCCTCTTTCGGTACTCCATATTTCTGCGATGGGCTTCCTCATAAATGGTAGCCCTTTCAGTCACATCCTTAAACGTGGTGCACTTGAGTGGCAGCACTTGTTCACGGATCCCGGGGTCCATACCCTTAGTAAACCTCCATACCTTAGCCTTCTCAGTGGGTATCACCTCGCTTGCATAGCGAGACAGCTCAACAAACTTGTCGATATACTCAGCCACAGACATGTTGCCTTGGCGTAAACTTTCGAACTCACGCCTCTTCTCATCCTGCATACTTTGGGGTATGTACACCCCCTTGAATTCCTCCTTGAAATCATCCCATGTCAGAGCGCCATGGTTGGGATGGGTGGAGCGATACGTTTCCCACTAGTGAGCGGCATTGTTCTTAAGCATGTGAGCTGCATACTTCACTTGGTCCTCCCCCGGAACGTTGACGATATCCATTTTGTCCTTCACATCCCTCAGCCAATCTTCAGCCTCCACTGGGTTACAGACTCCATTAAAGGCATTGGGTCGGGTGCTCATGAAATCCTTAAACTTAGCTTGAGGCTGCTGCTGATAAGCATGGGCTTGGGCGAAGGCTGGGGGTGGTGCGGCTTGTTGCTGCTGCGGTTGGTCAAGCGATCGACTATCAGGTTGAGGGCATGCATAACTACACCCTCTGGCTGCTGAGCGAGCGGTGGGGGTTGCTGCTGGTTCGCTTGCAGTGGAGTGACTGGCGGAGCAGGTGGCGGTGGAACATGCTGCGGTGGAGCAACTTGCTGAGTGGGTGGCGGCGGCGGTGGTGGTGGTGGTGGCGGTGCATGCTGCTGAGCTTGCTGCTGCTGCTGTGCTAAAACTTGGGCTACAACTAGAGCAGCGGCCTGGGGGGCTATAGCATTGACATCAATGATAGGTGGGGGCTGGGGCAGCTCTTCCTCTTCCTCAACAACATTGGCATTGACGATAGCACTCTCGCTGCCGTTGGTGTTGTCGTTGCGCGGTGCAGGTGCATACACATTGCGGAGGGCGGTGTCACGAGCGGTCCTCTTTGGCGGCATCTGCGGATTTAAGGTAAGATTAGCTACCGGGGAGATTGTGACTTTAATAAATTTAAAATATTTTAAAATGTCATTTTTACACACATTACAAAGATCCAAACGAATAACTCCAACATTCCATATCCCTTACATACACAAGTGTAGCGTGGGATTATTCCTTAAAAACCAACTCATTCATGGTTTAAAGCAACACTTGGTAAATTATTTCATTTTTACGATAGTGTTGTTATTACCAACTAGTTAGGCCTTCATACATAGGAAGTAATAAACGGGTAGGGTAGTTCATGTAACTTTTCGAAAAGAAAATGAATTTTTTAAACAAAGAATTTATTTTTGTAATATTAGGGAATTTGGGAATTGATGGTGTCTTTGGGTCGTCCCATAGTCTTGATGCACTCTTGAACTTCTTCGCGAAGATGACGTCGATACAATAAAGTACACATTACACAATCACCACAATTTGAATAACAAGACCATATAATATATAAGATAAATAGCAGGCAACCGCATTACGATGAGAAATCCAAATAACAATGCGGTCAACCACAACCAGTGTTTTAAAGTACGACAGCGAACAATGAATAACAAAATAACATTGTTTCAACCATGGACAAGAGATAAAACGACGACAATAATAAACTAGGCCTTAGTCTTGCGGCGAGTGCGAGGGTCCATCTGTTGCTCCGCAGCCTTGACTTCTTCCTCCCACCTAGCCTTCTCCTCCTCGAACTGACACTTGGCGTCATCGAACCGACGCTTCTCCTCCTCAAATTCTTGCTTCTGCTGAAGCAAGCTTGCCTTGTCAGTCTGTAGTATCTTGTTTGCTTCATTGTATTCGAGGATACTACCGTTGATCTCGGTAGTGCATCGGTCATTCTCCTCCTTAATTTTTCTCATATCCTTCGCAAACTTGGACTTATTCTGGCGGAGCTCACTCTCCTCAGTATCAATCTCGTCACGCCAGTTGAGAATGGTGGTGTACTCCTCCTCCAGTTGCTTGTCCTTGTCGCGATATTGTTTCACCTTGTCCTCCAGCATTTTCCTAAAGTTGGTCGCCCTCACCCTCTCTTGATCCGAGGCTTCTTCCTTCTCTCCCATCTCCATGGCAGTTAACTCCAACTCCGCCTCTCTATGGCGAATCCGCCACTCCTTCTTGCAGAGAAGGATGTCCCGGTGTCGAACCTTCCTGTTCTTCTCCTCCTCACGCAGATCTCCCACCAACCCCTTGTAATTGTTGGCATCTGCAGCCTTGCATATGTAGAGGCAATCCAGCGCCCTCAGGTAATGCAATGAGGTGGCCAACACTGGCGACACCTCGCCCTGCGGAACCACTTCACTTGGCTCATCGGCTGGGGCGTTGACATGCCGAGTAGGGAGATATCGAAACTGCGAGTCCTCCAACCGAGCCCGGTTGGTCTCCGCGAAGTGAAGTATCGTGAGCCAGGCGGCCTCCTGCCGTCCAATCGTCTCATCCTTGTTGAAGCTTATGAACTCCAACGATTCCCCCTCCTGCGCGGGGCGCTTAGGCTGGATGACCAACTTAATTTGCCAGTGGGGGCACTGCCTCTGGTTCTCAAACTCACACCTGTAGGTGGGTACAGGTGTGGGATACTCCAGATATGTCAACAACTCGATGAGAGCAGTGACCAGTCCTGACTCATCGGTAGCAGTAGTGTTCTTCAATGAAGCCATCTAGAACAAGGAAGAAGAACGCCGGTTAGAACAATGGTGAGAGAATTAAGACATTAAAACAAATAAAGGAAATTTTTAAACTAATTTTGAAATGGCTCAAGAGTTCTAGGGTTCATTAGCTAAGACGTCCTAAGGGAAACACCGCTCTGATACCACTTGGTCACGACCCCAGTACTTGTAATGGGAATCCAGCATCACGAGTCGATACTAATCCCAGTTTAGTATCTCGTGATGGACAATGGGGTGGAATCATCACAGTGTATTTAATTAAAGTGAAATACAGTTAAACAATAGTATCTTATTACAAAAGCAAACTGGCATACCTGTTGATAGTCCAATACTGGATTAAACATTAAGCAGACAACATCAGAGTAATCCCATTAAATAACTATGATAAATTCCAAAATGTTGTCTCGAACACCTTAGCTAGTCTTGCGCTCCCTCGACAGGGCCTGTAAGATCAAGCCTTCCATGGGCTTAATGTTTTGGTAATTGATGCCAACTGGGCCTCGACGGATCGCATCAAGGCTAAGGATGTTATTTGCTAGTTCTTCTATTTTCCTTGTGTGCGTGGCCCATCCGGCCCATTGATGTCTGCAAGCTCATCTCTCTGGTTGTAGGTCCCACTGAGCACAAGTTCCAGTTCATCTGAGTGAGTTCGAGCGGGTTCTAGAGATGCCAGGTGTCCAGGGTTCGAGAGAGTTCCTGAGTGGGATAGTTGTCCAACGTTCGGGTTTCTTAGCGCCTAAGTCTTCGAAAGTGCCAGGAAGTCTCCGGAAGCCACTTTCCAGCTGTCCAAGGGTTTCTTAGAGCCTAAGTCACCTGATTTCCCGCCTAAGCTATTCCAAGTGTTCCCGCCGAGTCCACAAAGCGACAAAGTCCAAAAATCGAAACCCTAGACGAAGCCGAGAGAGAGAGAGGTGTCCGAGGGTGCCGGAGAGTGGTTTCTATAGAATTTAGGGTCTATCCATTTAGAAATAGGTGGTGAAACTTAGTTAGTTGGATAGCCCTTTCTCTTAGCTTTACGGAATGCCCAAGATCATCGAAAACGGAGTTCGGGAGCGAAAGATATGAATTTTTCAGTATGTGACTAGAACTCCGTCGGAACATCCGACCCACGTCGGAACATCCGACCGGGATGCTCCTGGATCAGGTCGGAACTTCCGACCCACGTCGGAACATCCGACGCGGAGGGATGTCTTCATGCGTTTTTTTCTCGCATGGGGTATAATTAGAAGATTGGGGGCACGGATAAGAGAGAGAGCCTCATCTAGCGACCACCCTTGCCTTAGCCACCCAAGAGAGCTCCTCCCATGGTTCCCATCTAGATCTAGGGTTTCCATGCCATTTGAGAGGGATTGAGAGAGGGATTGAGAGGAGAAGAAGAGAGGAAGAGGAAGAAGAAGAAGGTGCCCCTACCTCCTCTCATCCATCCCCAAGTTTTGCCCTTTCTCCCATGGTTCCCATCTCCACCTAGGGTTCCATGTGCTTGAGAGATTGAAGAGAGAGTGAGGAAGAAGAAGGTGCCCTCTACCTCCACTCATCCATCTCCAAGGTTTGCCCCCAACTCCCATGGTGTTCTTGCCCTAGTTTCCATGGTGGGAGAGGAGGTGAAGTGGTGAGAGACGATCTCCGACCTTGTGCTCTTGAGACCTCGCCGCCGGAGAGATTGTCGTCACGCCAAGAGCTTCATCGATCGAACGACTACATCAACCGTGCCGCAAGCCACGAGTCCGCCGTGTGTCGGCGGCCATCTCCGTGTGTCGGGGGTGCCAAGGTGTCCGTGTGTCGGAGCCAAATCCTCCATGTGTTGGGGGTACCTCATGTGTTGAGGTGAAACCCACCGTGTGTCGGTGGTCGGTGCCGTGTGTCGGTGCCGGTGGGTGTGAGGGCTCTCGCTTGTGAGAGAACTCGCCTCTGTGTGAAGGTCTGGAGCTCGCCTACCATGTGTTGGTGAAGAGCTACCGCTAGTGGATTGAGGGCTAGGGACGAGAGAGTCCCGACTTCTCTGCGTGAGAAGTTTCCTCAACGGAGACGTAGGTGCTCATGTGTTGAGCACCGAACTTCGGTAAACAATTCGGTTTGCGTCTCCTCATCTCACTCGTTTAATTACGCATATTGTTTTGATCGCTTGCATGTGAGTGCCATCGAGCCTCCTGGTAGTCGCTTGAGTTCTATTGTGATCGCTTCCGCATCTAGACATTAGGGATTAATCGATAGCTTGGGTAATCACCGGACTAAGCAATCACTCAAACAAGTTTAAAATTTGAATTAGGAGTCCGATTCACCCCCCCCCCCCTCTCGGCCTAGGATCCTTACAGGGCCTTACTGGTGCTAACCGTAATCTGAATAAAAATATGTCCGCGAGCAATTTAATGAGTACGCGGCTACCCAGCAAGCAGTCCTTATTTATAAATGCAAGGTCAAGGATGGGGTTAAGGTTATTTTACCCAAAACCTACATCTAGTCATATTTTAGTTGTCCAAGTTTTAATTAAGTGAATGCATGACCATATATCTTCATTCTCAAGTTCAACAAAAGGTGTATCTCACACCAGGCCAATCCCAGCCTATTCTAGTCAAGTTTATTATGAAAGGAGGTGCATCTACGAGCGCAAACCTGCCAAACCGTCCATGAACGTGGACACGGCTACCATGATAGTTTTAACTCCGTAGAGTGTGTACAAGTTTCCCCACAAGCCCCGTCTCATCCACTAGTAGAAATGGTACAGGACTTTTCCAGCCTACTACGCCCACCACTTCACCAGCCCTCTCTTAAGCTGCGTCTACTACGTCTAGGCACCACCCGTGGGTCGTTCCCCATTTAAGCCATTCGGTCTCAGGAACGCATCTACCCCTCAGAGGAGATTGCAAGCCTCCTCCTAGGGCAGCAGTGACGAAACGTAACCGGACAGCCTACGAGCCAGCGGTTAGTGGGTTTCGTAGTGTACTAAGTGAAAGAGGATCCTAAGGCCTAGAGGGGGGGTGAATAGGCAATTTTAATTTCTTTTGATTATTCTCAATTAAGCATCATATTAAGAATTACCCAATCCTACTTGCAATTATTGAGTAAGCGGAAGCGATAAACAAGTCACAACGCAACTAAGACATAGCATCACAATTCATCACAAACAAGGCAACGGTAGTAAGTGCGGAAAGTAAATAAGAGAGAGTGACACGGTATTTGTTTGACCGAAGTTCGAGTCAAGAACTCCTACTCTCCGTTGAGGCTACCCCTTGCGCACAAGGACCGGCTCGCTCTCGAGCCTAACACCTCACTTACTCCCGGTAGTCGTTCCGCCACTCCATCGAGGTGGACTCCGTCACCCGTACACCGACTCGAGAGTAGCCACACGCTAAGGCCTACTCCGAAGCCCTCGCCTCCACGAAGGATGTCTTCAAAAGTAACAAGCCCGAAACGCCCCGATCATGCCGGATCGAAGGACTTCCGTGAAGCTCGGTGTTGGGGTTTAATGATTTGTGGCTTTGGATGCTTTGTGGGTGGAGGAATGGCTCTAGAACACCTAATTGATGAGCTATGAATGTGGTAGGTGAAGTGGAGCAGCAAACCTCAAAATAGCCAACCACTAGATAGGTATTTATAGCCCCTAGAGCAAAACTAGCCGTTGCCCCTCGGAAGAGGACGAAAAGACTAGCCGTTAGCCTCTACTGGACGCCGTCCGACGGGCACCGGACGCCGTCCGACAGAGGCGACTGCTCACAAAAAAATGGTTTATCGGACGCCGTCTGGTCCCCACCGGACGCCGTCCGACAACAAGGAAAATTCACTCGTCAAGACTATCGGACGCTCGCCACCTACGCCCAGACGCCGTCCGACAGTGGAAATGGCACAAATTGCAACCTGATCGGACGCCGTCCGGTAACGACCGGACGCCGTCCGACAGTGAGCATTGCAAATGGTTTTGGCTGGTCGGACGCTGTCCGGCTGCGCCCAAACGCCGTTCGACAGAGGGTGTTTTCGTGAGAAAAGGCTTGAGTGTGTGTGGGAGAATTTAGGGTGTTTCTTTTCTCTCTAGATGTCTCACAAAGGAATATTTGGGTATTTTTATAAGTAGTGGACTACGGAAACCGAGTTTTCGAGAATTAGCAAAGATCCGGCAAGATCCGAGATATTCAAACCCCTTTTGAAATCCGATGAAAAACAGAAAATAAATCCTAGCTACTCCTAATCTATACGTAACCTCCTTTCTCGCCCGGTCATGCATTTGAAACCTTGGAGTGGCTCGCAAATTGTCGTCGCTTCAAATTAGGGTTTTTGCAAAAACGCCGAGTCTTCGCTAGGGTTCCGAGAAGTCCAAAAACCCCCTAGTACTTTATATTAATTAATTTTGACATCAATGCCACTAATAAAAATTAGGGCTCAACGATGCTCACAATCTCCCCCTTTGTGGCACTTGATGGCAACCCAAGATAGAATGAAATTTTTGAGCTGCAAAAGGGTTAGTGCAATACAAATATGCGAGCAAATTCAAAAATAAGGTAACCACAACTCGACCACAAAGGTGTGCAAACAAGAGAAGCTCCCCCTAAATTGATGCACAAATTTGAAACCACAAACCAACAAGGTTCAAAAGTCATAAAGTCATAAAATTTGAAATCGCAAGTTAAACAGAGTATCGAGGCAATAAGTAATATTACAGGAAAACAGAGCTCTTGATCTCACTACCCCTTACTAACCCATACTACTCTCTCTAATTTCTCTAATTTCTCCCCCTTTGTCACCAAGTGACACAAACGGGAAAAGGTCCTAGTCTTGTTGGTCTTGATCCATATCGTCGCCTCCGTCATCTCCTTGGCCGCCGGAAGAGGAGTCCTGACCTCTGGGACGCTTGAACAAAGGCATATGAGCTGCAGAGGGTACCGACCGAGGTGAGGATGGATCATCAAATAGCTGGGTCGGTTGAGGATTTGGCAAGGAAAAGTTGAGATGGCGACAGATTTCTCCACCAGTAAAATGAATCTTACCAGGAGGAGGATATGACTGTGGTGGAGGCACATAGGAAGGAGCAGGCCCTGAGGGAGGATATACCCAAGGATGAACCGGTGGTGGGTAGGCAGGTGAGCGAGGAAAACCCTGATTCTGCAGGTAGGCCTGATAGCTGTTATGAGCATGAGAGTACCATGAGTAAGGATTGGCCCCTTCTGGAACTGGCATGAACATAGCACCCATGTACTGTACAGCTGACTTGAACTCTGTAAATTCATCATTTAAATACGTCTGCTGCCCTGCCAGATCTGTCATCTCCCTGCAGGTGGCTGCTAGCTCTTCTTTCACCTCAGTGTGAAAACTTCTCATTTCCGTGAGCAGCCCCCTCATCTTACCTATCAAAGCGTCATACCAAGGAGGAGGGGTAGCCTCAGAAGGACCCGCACTAGGCGCTGGCACAAATGGCTGCACTGGAGCAGCAGGAGCAAAAGCAGAAGCCGGTGCTGGAGGAGGAGCATCATCACCAGGACGATCCAATTTGGGCTTGCTCCCAAGTGAGTTCAAGAAATTCTTCATCTGATGCTTTTTGACCTTGTAATCCCAACCCCTGATTTCACCCTCTGATACGCGCTGAGTCCTGGAAAGCAATAGGCCAACATAGGGAGCTAGAGGCAGTGCCCTATTGACCTCTCTAAATATGGCGTCATCGAATTTTCCCATGAGGGTGGCTCCAATATTGATAGTCCTTCCCGTTAGAAGATATAGCATGAACCAACTGCAAATGGGAAGGATTACATCATGATTGCCGCTTGAACAAACAGGTGCCGAGAATAAGGTTGATTAGGCGGGGCTCACGCCGCAGCCTGATTTGCCTTATCAATACTGATTTCTTCATCATCAAGATCTAGATACATAAATCTGACTTCATCCAACGGAGGATACTTGCCCCTCCAGCGGGCATCTTCATAAGCCATTTCATTTAAATCGGTACCAGAATCTGGAGTACCCAAAGTATAGTTCATATCTGCCACTGTGATGCCCTGAACACGTCCATTGATTGAGTGATAATAATTTGACTCTGTCTCATCCTCGGCGACCAGCAGAGTGGCAAAGAACTCACAGACCCTTTCTTTGCTCCAAGTCAACTTCTTGTTTGAAAGCAATTCTGCCAGGCCTGGAGTAGAACTGAAAATGGTGTGAACCTCAGGCCCTGTCACTGCTGTAATCTCACCCCAATCAACACAGTGGGGATCCCTCAGACCACCCTTAGGTGCAGAGAAGCACATATACAACTGTTTCTGAAATTTGGTATAGAATCTGAAATCTTTAGTGTCCTCTCGCCGCTGTGGGAACCATCTTGCATAAGTGACAGACCTCCTCTTTCTCAAAGTTTCCATAGATAGCTTTAGGACCAAATCATCCACGGGGTCGTCCTCAGCGACCACAGTCTCAGTGACATCCTCATCTATCGGGTCCTCAGCATATGTGTCATCGTCAATGTCCTCGGTGGTCGCAAAAGAAGACCCCGTAATCTGTTTCCAATGGTATCTTGGATCATGCTGCTGTTGTACATCCCCTTGAGTAGATTTTCTTGGGCGAGGAGGAGCGGCACTGCTAGCCGTCTCATCAATATAATCTGGATCACCCCGGCTGCCACTGTCACAACGACCACTGAGGGTCCTGCTCAGAACCTTCCCAAACTTCTTCAAAGAACGCGACATCTCGAATCACTCCCGCTGACCAAGTGCCCACTGACGAGACAATCCCACTGCCAAATGCCACTGACCAAGACCCAACCACAAGTGCCAACCACACCATGAGCCAACCTTGAATACAAGCGCGGGAAAAACCTATTCAAAACCTAGAACTCGGTAATTAAAGGAATTTGCCGGGAGAAGAGGCGGGAAGCCGTTACCGAGCCCTAGAAGGGAAGAGGAAGCCGCCGTCTTGTGAGGATCGTCCCTAGGCCCTTCCGGTAGGGCAAGGAGGAGCTCGGCGGAGGCGAAGTCGCCGAACGGGGCCGTCCACCTTCAATCCCCGCGGTGGGAATCGAAGAGGAGGACGAGGGGAGGCCGCCGGTGGAGGTGGATGTCGCCGGAGATCGCCGGAGAGTCCTCCCGGAGAGGAGGAAGAAGCAGGCGGCGCCGGTTTGAGAGAGGAGTGAGATGGAATGAGGAAAGAGGAGGCGGAGAGGTAAGTTATCTGACGATCTGCGGTTGGCGCTGTCGGACGGCGTCAAGCGGTTATCGAACAGCGTCCGACAAGATGCAGGTCGGCGCGGAGGAGACCTCGTCGGACCTTGATGCAGGAAATCAAGACGGCGTCCGACAGAAGGATCGCGGCGCGAATTGAACTTGGCCGGACGGCGTCCGCTCGTGACCGGACGGCGTCCGACATTACGAATTCAGCACATGCAAACCCCTGTCAGACGGCGTCCGAGAGTTTCCGGATGGCGTCCGAGGAAAGCAGATTTCGCAGCTGCTTGCACTTCTAACCAGTGGGCCCCACCAATACAAGAATTTTTAATAAAAATAGTATTTTGAAGAGATATTCTCCATCTTTGCTCAAAATTCAAAGGAAGATTCAAATGTGAGCAATTTTGAAGTAATTTTAAAATTTTTTAATTTTGAACGGGGTAAGATTCTAAATTGACAAATAAAACCATTTCAAATTCAAAAACCCAAATTTTGATCTTAGAGACCAAGAAAATGTGTGAACCCAAACTTTGCCTTAATTTCTCATATGGGCATGAAAATCGAGCATAGGGGTTCACTTTAGAGTTTAAGCACATGTTTTTGAATTTTGGCTCCTTTTCAAATATTTTCAACAATTTTGATGCCATATGATTTACAAGAGAACAAATATGCATGTGGAGCAAATTTTTCAAAGGGGATAAGATTTTTCAAATTGAGAGGTTTGAAATGGCAAGAGGATAAGGATAGACTATTAATTTCAAATTTGTTTTGGCTTGAAAATATTGGACAAGAATGTGCTAACCCAAAATCAAATTTATCTTTTCACCACTAGAGGGAGTTTTGAGATCATGAGTTGAAATTAAACTCCCCCTAAATGTGACAAGGGTCAAAAGCAAATGGAAAAATTCAAATAAGACCCAAAAATCACAAAAACCAATCAACACGCATTTGATATATCTAGTATGTTGAGTTCATTCCTTAATTTGCAAAACCGTGCCTCATCTAAGGGTTTGGTGAAAATATCCGCCAATTGGTCTTCCGTTTGCACGTAGGCAAGCACAACGTCACCCTTTGCAACATGGTCACGAATAAAGTGATGTCGGATGTCGATGTGCTTTGTACGGGAATGTTGGACCGGATTGTTGGCTATTTTCATCGCACTTTCATTATCGCATAGAAGTGGCACTTTTTCAAATTTTAGCCCAAAGTCACTAAGCATCCGTGTCATGTATAAGAGTTGAGCACAACAACTCCCCACCGCTACATATTCCGCTTCCGCGGTAGATAGCGCCACGGAGTTTTGCTTCCTCGAAGTCCATGACACGAGTGAGCGTCCTAGCAAGTGACAACCCCCCGAGGTGCTTTTCCGATCAATTTTGCAACCGGCATAATCCGAGTCGGAATAGCCAAGAAGCTCAACACGCACTCCCTTGGGGTACCAAAGACCTAGGCTAGTAGTGATTTTTAGATATCTCAAAATGCGTTTTACGGCAATAAGATGCACTTCTTTAGGAGATGCTTGAAAGCGAGCATACGTGCACACACTAAACATAATATCGGGTCGAGAAGCGGTGAGATAGAGTAGCGAACCGATCATGGAGCGATAAAGCTTTTGGTCCACGGGCTTTCCATCTTCATTTAGATCAAGATGCCCATTAGTCGCCATTGGTGTTTTGATCGATTTGCAATCATCCATAGAAAACCGCTTGAGGAGGTCCTTTGTGTATTTCTCTTGACAAATGAAGGTCCTTTCCCGAAGTTGCTTGATTTGAAATCCAAGGAAGAAAGTGAGCTCTCCAATCATCGACATTTCGAATTCCTTGAACATCATTTATCCAAAGTCCTTGCATTTAGATTTGTTAGTGCATCCAAAAATAATATCATCCACATATATTTGACAAATAAATAAGTCATTTTCAATAGGCTTTAGAAACAATGTGGAATCAATCGCACCGGTTTTAAATCCCTTTTATAAGAGGAAGTCCCTAAGACGCTCATACCATGCTCTAGGAGCTTGCTTGAGACCGTATAGCGCCTTAGTGAGCTTATAGACATGGTTTGGGTGTTTGAGGTTTTCAAAACCGGGCGGTTGCTCGACATAAACGAGTTCATCAATAAAACCATTTAGAAAAGCACTCTTAACATCCATTTAAAAGAGAGTTATGTTATAGAGAGAAGCGAATGCCAAGAGTAACCGTATAGCTTCAAGTCGAACAGCGGCGCGAGGTTTCTCCATAGTCAAGTCCTTGATTTGTGTGAAACCTTGCGCCACCAATCTTGCTTTGTTTCGCACCACTTCACCATTCTCATCTTGTTTGTTGCGGAAGACCCATTTGGTTCCAATGACATTATGGTCCTTTGGTCTTTCCACAAGCTCCCAAACTTCAATGCGGGTGAAGTTGTTTAGTTCTTCATGCATGGCGTTTACCCAATCCGCGTCCGCCAATGCCTCATCAATGGTCCTAGGCTCAACAATAGACACAAAGGCGTGATGCTCACAATAATTAGCGGTATGAGAACGGGTTCTTACGTCTTGATTGAGATTGCCAATGACTTGATCTAGGGGATGATCCTTGGAGAGAGAGCGGTGTTGTTGGACGGGTACTTGTAGATCAATGCCTCCCCCTTGAGCTTGATCAACTTCAAAGTTTGCATCTCCGTCCACCGCTTTATCTTGAGTTGTTGAAGAGGTGTCTTGAGCTTGATTATCCATGGAGGTGGTGGGAGAGACGACTTCATCTTTTGGCACCTCCGGTGAGGGTCGAATTTCCCCCAACTCCATGGCTTCATGTGGTAGCTCATCATCTACATTTCTTGTCAAATCTTGCTCATTTTGTGAGCCTTTAGTTTCATCAAACTTGACATTATAGGCTTCCTCAACTAGCCCGGTAGAATTATTAAAAACTCGAAAAGCTTTTGTCGACGGTTGGGATATCGACCCAAGTCAACCAAGGTTCTTCAAAGAGGAGATAGGAGACACGCCGAACAACCACGAACAGCAACGAACAAGAGACAAGGGTTTTTATCCTGGTTCAGGCCTCTCGGGAGAGATAATAGCCCTACGTCCAGCCTTTCTTATATATCAGAGATGAATACAAGAGGTGGCTCGGCGAGACAAACAAGTCTCGGCGAGATTATGTGTGTACCAGTGCGACAATGCGAAGATCAGGCGTCTATGAGATGCCAGATGCCTAAAAAAAAAACTCTCCCCTCTACACGCCGTAGAGGCTCTGTTTATATAGTGCAGAGCAAACCGATCTACCGAGGGAATATCGGGCCGGGCTAACTACAAGATCGTAACGAACTCAGTACATGCCAAGTATATCCCGAGGTAGATAAGGTAAACTCCTAATCTTGGGGATCACGACTCCTAATCCAGTCCGGGAAACCACGTCCGGGTCTTCACGTAGCCGTGCAGAACTCTGTTCGAGTCGGACTCAAACAGGAATCCTAGGCCATCACGCACCGTGCCGACCATGAAGGCGTTGGCGGGATGCACATGGGCTGATAGAACCCTCCCGAGGCTGGGCCTGGTAGGTACATTCGATTGGGCCGTCGAGGAGTGGGCCATGGCAATGGGCGTGATCTAATCCCGGCGGCTTAGCCCCGAGACTCAAGTGGAAGGACTCACTAGAGTGGGGTCTTCCTCTTGAGACTCTAAGTCACGAAGAGGGTATTTTCTCTCGCTACAAAGGCATGTAACAGCGTTGAGAAGGTTATGGTTCAACCAGACAAGACTTGTTCGAACCGAATAAACCCGATCGGCCGAAAGCAACTCCGTCGCGTCGAACAGAAACGACATCCGTCCGAAAGCGAGCACTCGGCCAAGATGCATACATCGAAAAAATAGCCGTTGATGACTCCAACGGTAACTTCCTGTCATTGCAAGAAGTGAAAACAAAGACCGTTTTACCTAGCCGCTGCAGTAAAAACTAGCCGCTTTGGGACTAAACCGATGCAGAGCTGCTTATACGGGACTATAAAGCACCCAAGCCGCTCATGCCAGCCACTGTTCTCACGCCTTTCCTCTCTAAGCCCTAGTTCCAACCGCTACCAAAGATCAAGCGACCAAAACTCCATCACCAACCTTGCTCGCCGATCCCCGGGAACCGCTATGGCTAAGTTCACCGGCACTAGCCCGACCGAGGAGGACCCGAAATCCGGGAGGAGGAGGGCCACATCGACACCGTAGGCTGGAGGTCGCCGGAGAGGAGGATACTCTGAGCACGGAGGGAGAATTTGTTAACCGAGCAGTTCGACTTTGCTCGGGTTGCGATCTGAAAGCGACTTCGTTGAGGCCTTCTTAAACATTAGCGGATTGGAGGTGGCGAACCTCAATCCGAATAAAGATCCTCCAGATGGCCGTCTCGCACTTTTTGCGCGAAGGCTATCTGAGAATCGATCCACCGGTGGGCTATTCCTCCACTATTATATAGTGACGAGGAGCGACTCCGCCGGCTCGCGCCGGGTGCTACTACCTCAAGCTCGGGCCACCGCCGACGACGCGGCCGTACCCTCGCCCACCTCCGCCGACTCAATGGGCGCGTGGTGGGCGAGGTGGTTCTACAACAAGCGAGCGGCGACAAGAAGCTCATCTTCACCGGAAAGGCGCCGTGAAGGGACACCAATGCCTCGGCTGGAGATGAGTGCCGAGGATCTGATGCACGCGACAAGGAAGATCGCCTTCCTCGTGAGCCTTGGGCTCACGGGCAGGAGATCATCCGGGACTTCACAAATGAATGTAATCCGCCCGGCTGCGGAGAAGGTCCTATCCCTTCTACAAGATAGAGGGATGGGAAGACATCACAAGGGAGAGCACGGGTAAGTGCCTTTAAGACTCAACCTCTTCATTGATCGTTTCCTCCGAACAGGAATTTAACGACTCCATCTGCGCCGCGAGATGCCAACCGACGCATGGGTGACCGAGCGGGTTGACGCCATGCTGAAGGCGGCGAAGAAAGACAGCGAGGTCACCGGCGAGGTGGCCTACACCTGTCCGAGAAACGTGCTCATCCGCACCGACGAGGTAAATCACTTATACCCAGCCCGTGTTGCTAGATTTACGCTGTTGGTTTTAATGCTGACGTTCGCTTCTCAAAATGCACAGGAGGACCAGCTGATCCTCGGAGGGATCGTCGAGGATCTCTCTGGATCTGAGAAGGAGAAGCCGAAGAAGGGCAAGGCCAAGGCGGCCACAAAGCCCAAGGTGGCGGCTGAGCCGACGCGAAGCTCGCCGCGCCATGGCGGCCGCCAGCCGCCGAAGAAACCAGCTGCGGCGACGGAGCGCACCGGGCAGACCAAGCGGGCGCGCGGTCACCCCAAATGAGAAGAGACTAAGCCCTCCCTCCTCGCCGAAAGCGAGCGGCGAAGAGTAGAAGACCATGGCCCTCGGGCTTAGGCGTTACACGCAAGCTCACCCGGGCCATATGGCGCGGCTACAACAGGTCGCCGAGCAAAGGAGACTCGAGGAGGAGGTTGCGCGCAAGGAGAAACTCCTTGCGTTGCGCGAGAGGAGTGCTCAGCCCACCAGAGAGCTGAGCTCATCGCCGCGAACGCCCAAGGGCCAAAGCGAGAAGCCGCCAAGGAGCCCCCGAGGAAAGGCGGAAAGTTTCGCGAAGAAGATCGGTCAAGCCCCCACGCAGTATGCGTAATCGATCTTTTGATTTTTCCAGCCCGACCGCATTAGACTTAACGATCAACTCGCTCATCGCCTACCTGAAGAAGAGACCGCCACGGACGATGCCGAGGAGGCGGTTGAGCGGTCCATCGCCGCCCGAAACATCCGTGACGCGCGATCGCGGCAAAGTGAGGCCGGGCGAGCCTCAAGGACAAGCTGGCGGCGTGGAGCCTGCTGCCGCCGGGCTCCAGCGAGCAGATCGACGCGCTCAAAGGCGCGGTGAAGCGGCTGGAGGCGAAAACAGCAGCGGGTGGCGCCACGGACCTCGGGGCCAAGGCAATGGCTCGGAGCTGCCAGGCGAGACCGAGCAGCCCGTCTCGCCAGCACTTCGTCGCGAGGGCAGCTCACCCCGAGCGACAGGATTCTCCGCCGAGCAAGGTGAGACCCCACTGCCCGGGAACAAGAAGAAGCCCGAGCAGGCCGAGCGGTCGTCGCCCCGCCGGTGGAAATAACGCGCCCGCAGAGCGGAGTGGTTTCGCCTCACCAAGACGTTCGGGCGGAAGAGGAGAAGGAAGGGGAAGGAGCGCGAGAGCGAAGTGCTTTGCTGTCGCTCCGCGCCCCGACAGCGCGGCCCCGCAAGAAGAAGGAGCGCACAAAGGCGGCGACAAGCAAGAGCGCGCCGCCTCGTCCCGCACGAAGCGGGCTTTCGGACGATGGCCTCGAGGACCGCTGCGTCATGATCAAACGCCGACTTGGCAAGGTAAACACCGAGGCGAATTTTATTCAACTTAGCCATATCATCGCAATGTAGTTAACTTGTTCTTCCTCTCGTGTCTTCGTGGACACCATGGCGGAACTCGAGGATGGGGTCACCATCGAACGACGCCGTCTCGGCATCCTCCCGGAGCATCTTCGGCAGAGATCCAGGCGAGCACTCAAGGCTGGCCAGAGCCGAGCCGTGAAGGCGAAGCGAAGAAGCTCAAGGCCTGTTGACCAAGGAGAGGCATTCTCTGAGGCTCTCCTAAAGGAAGCCGAGGAGCTTCAAGGCAAGCCGTGAAGGCGAGCACCACGGAGGAGATGCCGGCCGCACGAAGTGGCTCGAGGAGCAGCTCGACGCTGCGCCCCATCGGGCGGAACCAGCTTGCAGAGGAAGCCCGAAACTCAAAGCCCGGCTCGCTAAGGAGGAGGCGGACATCCGCGGGACTCAGGCTAAGATCTCAACCCCGTGGGCTTCACGGGAGGAGATTGAGGAGAAGCGGGATGGCGGTGAGGCGATCACCGCGGAGAGCGAGGTCAAGGAGCTGGGACGAGCGGCTCAAGACCGCCGAGCAACAAGTTAGTCGAGCGAGGCTCGACCGACCAGCTCACGGGCCAAGACCGAAGAGGTCGAGGCTCTCCGTCTTGGCGGCGGAGCAGAGCAGAGCAGCAAGGAGGAAGCCGATCGTCTCCGAGCCGAGGCCGAGAGGGCTTCAAAGCCAGTGGGGAAGTCTGCGCCTTAAGGAAGTGATCGAGGAGCTCAAGGAGCAACTTCGCTTCTAGGTAGTCAGTAGGGTCAGAACCCGAGATGGACTTTTGTACCTGCAAATTTTGTTAATAAAGACTTACCCTTTTCCCCGCAAAGAGAGCAGCAAAAGGACAAGAACAAACAAAACTAAGAGAAAAGAGCAGCGCTAGGAGTTTAAGAAAACCGGTAGGGCGCTCCGCCTAACTCCCGGCCCGTTGTGCATCGCCGGAAACACGAGTTTGCGAACCGAACAGTGCACAAGAGAAAAGCGACACCCGGCCCGTGCAGACGATGCTCGAGAACCTAAGCTTGCGAACTTCGCGCGACGCGTCGTAGGGAGAAAAGCGACACCGTACCTTGCTCGATTCGTTCCGTAGATACGCTTCGTTGGCGTAAGTTAGGCGCCCGAGAGTAGCGAACAAGGAAAGTGCCTCTGCCGCGGGGGGCTTACGAGAGCAGGCTTTGCCAAGTGGTCGTGCCGAGCAGTAAGTGCCTCTGCCGTGGAGGGCTTACGAGAGCAGACTTAGCCGCAAGGTGGAAAGGCCGTGTTACGCAACCCTGAGTTTAGGAACTTGTCGGAACCAGATACGGGTAGGGAACAATCCTTAAGATTGCGGAGCCAAGAGTTCGCAAGACCGGGCAGCCATCAAGTGTTACCAGAGAGAAAGTAGTCTGAGAAGACAAACAGTGAAAAGGGCACAGAGGCGCGAAGATTCACCGAGAATTGGATTGAACTTTACATGGTGCCCGAGACTTGAGCGAACTAAAGCGCGAAGTTTTATAAAAGCGCAAAGCTAAGCAAACACGAAAAAGACCTACACAAAGAACTTACGAAGCGGGTCGATGTTCCAAGTCTGGTCGCCTCTCTCCCGTCCTCCATGGCTGTGCAAACAGCCCCAGGCGAAAGGAAAAAACGACCGTGAGCGGGCCCTCCCAACGAGGAGTTAACTTGTTGGCATTGGACAAGTTCGACACGGCGCAGTAAGCAGGTCGCCCGCCTTCAAAGCCCTAGGTCGACTGTCTTGGCAGCGTGCGTGCGCGAAGATCTTCTTTGTAGCGCGCCATTCGACTTGTGCCGGTCGCGTGTGCCTTGAGGAGATCGAGATCGAGGAGGCTCTTGCTCGTCGTCAACTAAGTTGACCGAGCTCGTCTTGAAGTAACCGAGTACTATTTGGCGAGTAGGATGGCTTCGCACCATAGACCGGTTGGAAAGGAGTTTCCCGATCGCCGGTACCGTCAGTAAAGCGAATCGCCCGGAAGGACGGAAGGAACCCGTCAACCTGAGCCTTCTTGTGCTCGCCGAGCAGCAAATACCGCCGTTTGATACCCCGGACTATCTGTCTGTTAGCTCGCTCATTGCTCCATTGCTCGTGGATGTGCCACGAGGCGAAACGAACCTTGGTGTCGGTATGCTCGCGATATTCTCGAATAGCTCGCTTCGAGCTGGTACCGTTATACGTGATCGACTTATGGGGAATCGAAGCGTGACCACGTTGCTTTTGAAAAAGCGAACAACCGTTTTGGCGTGAAGAGGCGACCAGAGCTCGCCTCAATCCACTTTGTAAAAGTGTCTATGGCGACGAAAGCGGTGTGTATAGCCCTTGTACCCCTTAGGGAATGGGCGAGCAGATCCGACCCCATGTGGAAAAAGGCCAAGATGGGGATTGTTTGGAGCTCTTGGCGGGCTTGTGTGCCTTCCGGCGTGAAATTGGCAAGCCTTGCACTTAGTCACGATGTCCGGGCATCTTGTAACACGATGGGCCAATAATAGCCCATGCGAAACGCTTTGCCGACGAGTTACGAAGGAGGCGTGGTTGCCACAGCACCCTCGTGTATGTCCCTAAGAAGGAACACACCCTCTGTTGCGAGATGCACTTGAGAGAACTCCTAGAGCACCTCGGCGGTAAGGATGCCGCCCACAAGCTTGTATGGAGCAAAGACGCCTTATAAGCGGGAACGCTTCGGCTCGTCGTCGGCGAGGTCCCATCTGCAAAGGTACGGACAAATGGCGTTGTCGATCCATGACACCTTTCGATAACGGAGACAGCACCACTGCCTCTGTTGCCTCGTCGAAGACGTGATTGAGGGCTTGTGAAGGTGCTCGATGAGCACCCTACCGAGAAGCGAGTTAGCGTTAGGATCCATACTTGGATAGCTGGTCGGCGGAAGTTGTCCTTCCTAGGCACGTAAGAGCACTTCGAAAAATCGAAAATGCCGCTCCAACTTCCTCACTTCAACCGGTATCGCGCCATTGAGTCATCGCAAAGACCGATACTCCTTGTTAACTCGATTGATGACCAGTGTGAATCTCCTTCACAAATCGGCCGTTGGACACCAAGCGACTTGCACGCTCTTAGTCCCGCGAGAGGCCTCGTACTCTGGCGTTGTTAGTCGCCGCAAAGTGTAGTTGGATAGAAAGCGGAGTTGATCTCCGTGAGGAGATGAGAACAAAACCAGCCCCGAGTTTCGGTCGCGAGCCATCAAAAACATGGTCGGGAGGGTTCATCGGGTTGCTCGGGAGCTTCACGGGATTTGGCGGGCAAGTCCATTCAGCGACAAAAGTCGGCTAGGACACGTGACTTAATAGCGGTTCGGGCGGTAAGCAGATCAAACTCGCTAGTTCCATTGCCCACTTAGCTATCGTCCGCTAGACTCCTTGTTCGTAGGATTTCTCCCCGAGAGGAACATGGTCGGGACCAGATTTGATGCTTTGGAAGTAGTGGCGAAGCTTTCACGGAGGACATGAGCAAGGCATAGAGGAGCTTCGGACCTCGGGGTGCGCTCCTTTGATCCGTGAAGTACCTCGCTCACGTAATAGATTGGTCGCTGTAGGCCTTCCCTTTCGACCGTCAAGACCGCGCTCACCGCTTGTGGCGTGCAACCTAGGTACAGTAAGAGCTGCTCGCCATGCCGCGGGGTAGTCAAAACGGGAGGATTGGGCAGTATCGCTCGGATCTGGAAGGATCTATCGACTTCTTCATCCACTCGAAACCATTGTGCTTATGCAGGCCTTAAAAAGGGCAGCCGCGTTCGCCTTGACGGAAATAAACACGCTTAGAGCAGCCATCCGTCGATGAGGCTTTGTACTTCCTTTACGGTAGTTGGAACCTACATATTTTCAATGGCCTCGATTTTTTCGGGGTTGGCGAAATACCTTGCGAGCCAATGACATAACAGAGCAACATTCGGATCGAACACCAAAGGTACACTTCTCTGGATTTAATTTTATTCGATTGCACTGGTGAGATTGTGAAAGGTCTCGCCGGTCTTTTACATGATCTGGAGCATACTTGCTCTTTACAACTATGTAAATCGACATAGACCTCGAGTTTTTTCATATTTGCTCAGGAAGGTCTTCTCCATTAAGCACCTGGGCGTGGCACCAAACATTGCTTGCAGAACCGAAAGACATGGTCGTATAGCAGAAAGTGCCGAAAGGGGTGATGAAGGCAGTCTTCTCTTCATCCTCGGGGGAGATGCTTATTTGGTGGTAACCGGAGTAAGCATCTAAAAACTCAAAAATGGGCATCATGATCGCATCGACCGGTGGTCAATCTGAGGCAATGAAATTGTCCTTAGGACAAGCAGCGTTCAGATCTGTGTGATCGACACACATCCTCCACTTGCCGCCTTTCTTCTTTACAATGATAGGGTTGGCTAACCACTCGGTGTGATCAACCTCGCGGATGAACCCAGCAGCGAGCAGTTTGCCATGCTGATCTTTGATGATCCCCTGTTTGAATTCAGCGGCGAAGCTTCGGCGAACAGCTTCTTGTCGGCAGACTGCCGGCTTTGTGCTCGATTACCTCCTTGGGACTCGGGCATGTCGAGATGGCTCCCGGCGAATACATCCTGCATTGGCTCGGAGGAAGGCAATGAGCTCGCTTTCCTATTTGGGGTCAGATTGGCCCCAAGTGAAGCTATCTTGGAAGTATCGTCAGCGGCAATGGACTTCTTCGTTTACCCTACTGGTGAAGGAGACCCTTAGGGCGTCAAGAGACTTGGTCTGCGGAACCGGGACCCTTGGCGGAAGCCGGGTCGACGGGGCAAGGGATCGCTTCGTCACAATCGGGCAGCTTTGTAGTTGCCCTTGACCGTGATCACGCCGTTAGGTCCGGTATCTTCACGCAATGGTAAGCGTGGTGGGATACTGACCATAAACTTACCGAGATGGCTTGCCCAAGATTGCGTTAGACGCCGGCAAGCGAAGTCGACCACATCGAAAGTGATCAACTCTGTCCGGAAGTTGCTTGGGTTGCGAAGGTGACGGGAAGAACAACCGCCTAACGGTTTGATGCTTCTCCGGAACAATCCGTAGAAGGGCATTGCGACTTCCTTGACTTGGAGCGAGGATTTGCATCTCTTCCAAGACTTTAGCGTAAAGCAAGTCCAAAGCGCTCCGCCGTCTACTAAGACACGGCCAACTCTCGCGTTCGATGGTGGGCGACCACCGGTGGGAGCAGCCGAGGCTTGGTCATCGGTGGGGCAATCCTCCTTAGAGAAGGAGATGGAGACCTCGATCCACTTCATCGATTCAGGTGAGGTTTTGCCTTTTCGATGTTGTGGACCTCGGCGGCTTCCTTGAGGCTGCGCCGAGAGGTGTAAGCCGAGGAGCCGCCGAAAATGACGGCGATATGGTTCACGGGCTCGTGATATTCGTCATCATCTTCGATCACCATCGTCGGTTTGGCGCAGCCTCACGGCATCACCATGTTCGGGCAGGTGGGCATTGGGCCCTTGCCGTTGTAGAAATCTTCGAGCTTTGCGGCCCAAGTTCTCTGATGGCGTATATCATGCCCGTAGTCTTTGGTGGAACTTGCAAAATCGGTCGCTCGGACCTTTCTTGCCTTGTCCGTCTCCCTGAGCGGGCTTTTTGCCCTTGTAATTATTGTTGGGCTTCTTCTGCCCGTCCTTGGGAGGAGGTGCGCGATCCATACCTGCGACGGTATTGTTCGCATCACCTTTGTTCTTCTTCTTCTGGGACTTCTTGTCACCAGGAACATTGCTGCTGCCCTTCTTCTTCTCATCCACACCAGGCGGGCGGCTCGCCCTTGTCGAACGCCTTTTTATCTTGAGCAGCTCGCCGCTGGCGTTAGCATATGATCGGCCGCCTTGAACAGGTCGTTGGCGGTCCAGGTCTCATTGATCTCGAGATCCTGGGTGAGCCGCTCGTCGCGGACTCCGTTTTTGAAGGCGCGGACAACAGATTCATCCGAGATGTTCGGGATCGTGTTGCGGATCTTAATGAAACGCTTCACGAAGTTGCGGAGGGTCTCCCCGTTCATCTGGATCATCTGGTGCAGATCATCCTCCTTGCCCAGACGCACGTAATGCTACGAAATTAGCAATCGAGGCGTCACAAAGCTGGTTCCATGGTGATGGAACCCTCTTGCCGATTGAACAGCCCACGTCGAAAGCAAAGCACCCTCAAGGACGGTCGGGAGGTAATTAGCCATAACGAGCTCGTCACCCCCGGCCGCCATGATGGCCGTAGCGTAGATGGAAAGGAATTCCTCTGGGTTCTGAGTCCCATTGTACCTCTCCATGTGACCGGGCTTGAATTTTGAGGGCCACCGGACAGCCCGAAGCTCGTCGGAGAAAGCCCTGCAGCCCAGAGCATATGACCGGCCACCTTCCGGCGGAACCTAGTCTTGAGAAGGCGTTGGTCTGTGGCGCGGAGGAACTCTCGCTGAGCAGGATGACTCGGCTGGAGAAACTCTCTCGGGACAATCCACCACGCTCCTTCCTCGTGGTTGCCACGACGCGCTCATCACGAGGGACCGTCCGTGACCATCGCGTCGCGCTTGCCCCGTGGTCGCTGATGACTACGAGGATCGGGCGGCGACGGCGACCACGGTAGCTTGCTCATGGACGGTGATCTTCGATGGTGGCGGGGTCACGCGATAGATCGAGCTGTCGAATCATTCCGGCAGTTTGGTGCTTGCCGCTGGAGGAGTTGTTGACTTCTCCTAGAGACTTTAGGCCTTGACCGGTCGCCTAGGTTAGTCGCATAAAGACGCCCATCGCGGCGAGATCGCTTGATTGGTGGATCTAAGGACCGTTGCCATAGCCTCGAGCCGTTCCGACTTTGATCTATGGGTCCCGGATCACTGAACCATCCGCGTTCGCCTGATCGAGTCACAGTCACGCTGGGAATTGACCGAACAGGGAAGCTTCGCCGGGAGACTTAAGCGCCCGACGCGAGGTGGGTCGCGACGCTGTCGCTTAACGGTCCGAAACCGTGCTAAGGTTTGATTGATGGAATCGTCGAGGCTGCGGCGAATGGCGTCTTGCTTTCATGGCGGCTGTCATGCGACCTCGTCTTGATGCCGAAGCGAGTTAATCTGCCCGACCTCGCCCGGCCGCCACGGTCCGTGCGGGATCCTCGAGGTTCCTACGCCGGCCATGTTAATCTTTGCGGGGCCATGCGAAGGTATGCTAGCGGTGTCATCGCTGTGTCTCCACAGTGGAATCTACCGACATAGCCTTGGAATCGATAAATCTAAACCGTCGTAAAGATCATCAGTTCCGTAGTCGTCGTCGATGACGGGAGTGCGATCTGAGGCTATCTCCGCCATGTGGCGAGATATACGCCTCCGGATGCGGAAAGTGTTCGAGACCGAACAGATCGATCTGAACTGACAGGGGATGAGACATCCTGTCCCTCTGAGTCGTAGCCCTCAGGAAGTATCTCTGTATCGCTGATGGAGTTCGACATGCTCGATCTGCGTGCTCCCCACGGACGGTGCGGCGATCGACGGTTGGGATATCGACCCAAGTCAACCAAGGTTCTTCAAAGAGGAGATAGGAACCGCCCGAACAACCCTGACGAACGAACAAGAGACAAGGGTTTTATCTGGTTCGGGCCTCTCGGGAGATAATAGCCCTCGTCCGACCTTTCTTATATATCGAGATGAATACAAGAGGTGGCTCGGCGAGACAAACAAGTCTCGGCGAGATTATGTGTGTAAAGGCGACAATCACGAAGATCGAGCGTCTATGAGATGCGGATGCCTAAAAAAACTCTCCCCTCTACACGCCGTAGAGGCTCTGTTTATATAGTGCAGAGCAAACCGATCTACCGAGGGAATATCGGGCCGGGCTAACTACAAGATCGTAACGAACTCAGTACATGCCAAGTATATCCCGAGGTAGATAAGGTAAACTCCTAATCTTGGGGATCACGACTCCTAATCCAGTCCGGGAAACCACGTCCGGGTCTTCACGTAGCCGTGCAGAACTCTGTCGAGTCGGACTCAAGCAGAATCCTAGGCCATCACGCACCGTGCAGACCATGAAGGCGTTTGGCGGGATGCACATGGGCTGATAGAACCCTCCCGAGGTGGGCCTGGTAGGTTTGATTCGATTGGGCCGTCAGGGAGTGGGCCATGGCAATGGGCCGTGATCTAATCCCCGACAGCTTTGCAGCGAGAAGAGTAGCCTAACATTATACCAACATCACACCTCTTTTGGAACTTACCCAAATGAGTCCTTTTCTTATAGATGTATACCTTGCAACCAAAGACTCGAAAGTACGAGATGTTGGGCCTTCGTCCCACTAGTAGTTCATATGAGGTCTTGTGAAGGAGTTGGTGGAGGTAGAGGCGGTTGATGGCATGGCACGCCGTATTGATGGCTTCCGCCCAAAAGGCATGCGGCGTGTTGTACTCGTCAAGCATTGATCTTGCCATCTCTATCAAAGTACGGTTCTTCCTCTCCACCACTCCATTTTGTTGAAGAGTGTATGCCGCCGAGAATTCGTGCTTGACACCTAACTCATCACAAAATTCCTCAACATTTGTGTTAGTAAACTCGGTGCCGTTATCACTCCTCACCTTTTTAATAAAAGAGTCAAATTCCTTTTGAACTTTCAAAGCAAATCTTTTAAACACATCACCGGCAAGTGATTTATTTGCAAGGAAAAATACCCAAGTGAAGCGAGAGAAATCATCGATAATCACATAACAATAAGAATTACTGCCTATGCTCGCATAGGTGGTTGCGCCAAATAAATCCATATGCAAAAGTTCAAGTGGTCGGGATGTAAACATGAATGTCTTAGTCGGATGAGAATTAGCCACTTGCTTGCCGGCTTAGCATGAGCTACATAAGCGATTTTTCTCGAATTTGACATCGCCATCCAACAACCAAGTTGTCTTTAAAACCTTTTTCAAAGTGCCCATTCCAACATGTCCAAGACGTCTATGCCACAACCAACCAAGAGTGGTTTGAGCAATAAGACAAGTCTTGATTTGAGAAGATTCACGGTTTGAAAAATCAACCAAATATAAGTTTTGAAACCGGGTGCCTTCAAATGCAACACTTTGATCCTTAGTGGAAACAACACGAACTCCGTTGACGGAAAAGAAGCAATCAAATCCTAAATCGCACACTTGAGCAACGGAGAGGAGATTAAAGTTGCAAGCTTCCACCAAGAGAACATTTGAGATGGATAGGTCATTGGATATTGCAATTTTACCTATACCCTTTACCTTTCGCTTGGAGTTATCCCCAAATGTGATCTTGTGTTCGGGGTCCTCCTCTTCTAGTGAGGTGAACATACTTGAGCTACCGGTCATGTGTTGGGTGCAACCGCTATCAAATATCCAATGCCGGCCACCGCTCTTGTAGTTCACCTACACACACAAATTCAAGCTTGGGTTTTAGGTACCCAAGACTTCTTCTTGGGTCCTTTCGAGTTAGTCATCAAACATTTGGGCACCCAAATAGGCTTCACATCTTTCTTTTCATTGGGTGCACCAACATATTTTGCATAAGTAGAGCCATTCTTCCTCATAAGCATGTAACTAGCATTAAGCACTTGAGTTTTAGACATGAATTGAGATGATTTTGCAAGAGGACAAGCAATGGCTTTGTGTTTATCATTTTTGCAAATATGGCAACGGGTCCCTCCCTTAACAAAAGTTAGCTTGGGCTTACCCCAACAGCCCTTGGGCAAATCCCCGGGATGAAATCCCAAACCATGCTTACCCAAGGTGTATCTTTGCTCCCGGAGCACCTTATTAAGAGAGTTGTTCCCCACAAGCAATTTAGCCAAGCTAGAGTCTAGTTGCTCAATTCTATCCTTAAGCAGCAAATTTTCCTTAACTAGCTCATTTGCACATTTGGCAACACCACAAGTACCAATAGAACAAGCATTTTCATTTAAAGTACTAGCACTAGTGGGTGAAGATGAGCTAGCATTAGATGTGATAGTGGGTGACAAGTTCAAAGATGTGTCATGAGATAAGCTAAGTGAACCATTAACGGTGTCAATCAAGTCACAAGTTACACCAACATTACATTTTTCAATCGAGCAATAAAGAAGAGTTTCATCAACAAGTGAGCTAGAAAGTTTGTTTTTTAGAATTTCAACTTGCGAATTTAGAGCTTCATAATCATCTTCTAGAGTTTCATGTTTTTCGAGCAAATTCTCAAATTCATTCGCAAGCTCTTTATGCACTTTCATTAACTTTTTTCTCTTAGACTTTTCCTTCTCTAGAGCATTATTCAAATCATCAATCAAAAGTTTAAGCTCACTTTTAGAGAGGTGCTCATTAGTTACCTTCTCCTCTAGTGCCATGAGACACATGGGAGGTGTAGGGTTGTCGATGGCGACTCCGGACACCTTGGTGCTTTTATTATCGGAGGAGTCCGCCCAAGAGCCTTCATCGTCGGTGATCCATTCCCCAATCACCTCTTCTTGTATGTTGGCGGTGAGACAAAGCTTTTGCTTGGGAAGAGCCGGAGGAGCATTTTTCTTGATCGCAAATCCGGGTAGCCCATGAGCTCTAGTGTCTTCTTCGGAGGAGGAGGATTGGGAGGATGATGAACTCGAGCTATCTTCCTTTTTGGTCTTTTGACCTGCAAGAGCCTTGTTCTTATCCTTTGATTTGTGATCGCTCTTACGGTAGTGACGGTACTTCTTCTTGTCGTCATCCTCTTCTTCCTCTTGATTTCTTGTTTTGTGCTTGCTCTTTTTGTTTCTTGGGCAATCCGCCGCCAAGTGACCCTTCTCTCCACATTCATAGCAATGCATTTCGGAGATGGGTCTTTGCCTTGAAGAGGATGATCCACCGCGGAAGCTCATCTTTTTGATCAACTTTCTTGACCGCTTGACAAGAAGGGCCAATTCTTCAATCTCCGGAATTTCATCATCGGAGTCATCATCATCTTCTTCAACTTCAATCTTCTTCTTCCCACTTTTGGCTTTGGCGGGGAGAGCAATTGACTTCTTGTTGAGCGGGGACTCTTCACTTTCAAGCGCATCTCATATGAGTTGAGTTGCCCGAGGAGCTTTGTCGGTGTCATCTTCTTGAGCTTCGACTTGGATGCTCGAATTAAGGTCACAAGTGGATTGAAACTAAATGGTACAACATCAAGCATCTTCTGACAAATATCAATGTCTTCCAAGACCTTCTTCTTCGAACATCCGGCAATTTCATTGACAATGGGGTTCAACCAAAGAAACATTTCATTGACACTTTCATTAGGGAGCATCTTGAATTGATCAAATCTTTTTCTAGCTCGAGATAGCTTCTCCTCAAGGATCTCGGCACTACCAACATGAATTTCTTTAAGATGCTTCCAAATGTCATAAGCTTTTGAGAGATTGCCAATGCTATCAAAAACTTCGGAAGACACACTAGAGAGTAAAGCATTTCTAGCAATGGCATTAAAGCGTTTGTACTTAGCATGAACTTTATCAAGAGCAATTGTTCGGCGGAGAATGGGATAGCCTGATCTCTAGCGACCCACACATCATTGCTAAGTGCCTCTAAGTAACATTGCATCTTAATTCTCCAATAGTTTTAATTTGTTCCATCAAAGATAGGAGCTTTTCCAATTTCTATCCTAGGCCCCTCTTGAGCCATCTCCAAGCGGTGAAGCTAAAACCGGAGAACCTAGACGCTCTGATACCACTTGAAAGAGGATCCTAAGGCCTAGAGGGGGGTGAATAGGCAATTTTAATTTCTTTTGATTATTCTCAATTAAGCATCATATTAAGAATTACCCAATCCTAGTTGCAATTATTGAGTAAGCGGGCGATAAACAAGTCTAGCATAAGTAAGACATAGCATCACAATTCATCACAAACAAAACAGCGGTAGTAAGTGCGGAAAGTAAATAAGAGAGTGACATGGTATTTGTTTGACGAAGTATGGAGCCATAACTCCTACTCTCCGTTGAGGCTACCCCTGCGCACAAAGACCGGCTCGCTCTCGAGCCTAACGCCTCGCTTACTCCCGGTAGTCGTTCGCCGCTCCGTGAGGTGGACTCAAGTCACCCGTACACCGACTCGAGAGTAGCCACACGCCAAGGCCTACTCCCAAGCCCTCGCCTCCACGAAGGATGTCTTCAAAAGTAACAAGCCAAACGCCCGATCATGCGGATCGAAGGACTTAGTGAAGCTTCGGTGTTGGGGTTTAATGATTTGTGGCTTTGGATGCTTTGTGGGTGGAGAATGGCTCTAGAACACCTAATTGATGAGCTATGAATGTGGTAGGTGAAGTGGAGCGACAAACCTCAAAATAGCCGACCACTAGATAGGTATTTATAGCCCCTAGAGCAAAACTAGCCGTTGCCCTCGGAAGAGGAAAAAAGACTAGCCGTTAGCCTCTACGGACGCCGTCCAAGCAGAGGCGATCTCCTAAAAAATGGTTTATCGGACGCCGTCCGGTCCCACGGACGTCCCGTCAAGCAACAAGAAAATTCACTCGTCAAAGGCTGTTGGATGCTCGCCACCACGCCTGACGCCGTCCGGCAGTGGAAATGGCACAAATTGCAACTTGACGGACGCCGTCCGATAACGACCGGACGCCGTCCGACGATGAAACATTACAAATGGTTTTGGTGGTCGAGCATTTGTCCATTTGCTCCGAGCACGCCGTCAAGACAGAGGGTGTTTTCGTGAGAAAAGGCTTGAGTGTGTGTGGGAGAATTTAGGGTGTTTCTTTTCTCTCTAGATGTCTCACAAAGGAATATTTGGGTATTTTTATAAGTAGTGGACTACGGAAACCGAGTTTTCGAGAATTCGCAAAGATCCGGCAAGATCCGAGATATTCAAACCCCTTTTGAAATCCGACGAAAAACAGATCCTAGCTACTCCTATTCTATACGTGACCTCCTCTCTCGCCCGGTCACGCACTCTTGGAGTGGCTCGCAAATTTGTCGTCGCTTCAAATTAGGGTTTTTGCAAAAACGCCGAGTCTTCGCTATGGTTCCGAGAAGTCCAAAAACCCCCTAGAACTTTATATTAATTAATTTTGACATCAATGCCACTAATAAAAATTAGGGCTCAACGATGCTCACACTAAGCTAGGGCTGAAGGCACAAGTGGCTGTACGGTAAGGTTTGGTTCAGTAGTACACAAGCTTGGGTCCTTATTAGAGGAGACCACCTCATCTCCACCACAATCCCGGAAACATCACTGCCGGGTCTCCCCTAAATCAACTACAACTTTTAGTTGTTTAGGTTTTTACCACACATACCAACGTGAAGCAAACGCCTCACCAAACTCATTTTTACAGTGAATCCCAAATGCAATCCTACACATCTAGTTATGGATAGGCTATGAAACATACAACGGGTTCACAAAGGTGGCTAAAGCATATTAATAGATGATTAACATGTCTAGGTACTCACGCCTAATTACATGCATGCAAATAATTCAGAAAGATAAACAACAGTAAATTATATTGTAAAACTAGGATGGAATACGTAATTAAGCTTGCCTTCGAAATAAACCGAGCTCTGCGAATCCCACACCGGTTCTGGACAACAATCAGGACAACAATCGCACCCACCGTCTATATAAACAAACAACAAATAACATAACAGCAAGATCAATACAGAGAAAATAATTATTAAATATACAGAAAAATTCTAGGATTTAAATGTGATTTTTAGACTCCAAAATCATCCAATTTGGAGTTACGGAGCTCCCTAAACAATTCGGGGAAGTTTCGGGCTAATTCGGAAAATCTAGGAAAAAGAAAAACCCGAATAAACCCTAAATGGGCGAGCCCGGCCGAACGGCCCATTTTCTCTGTCTTGGCCTTCGGCAAAGCATAGTCGATCCGCGCGGCGGCGTGTGGTTGACAGGTGGGACCCTCTGGACAGTGGCACCCAGCGGCTGACGAGCGGGACCCACTACACAGAGGCGGCGGAACGATGCTAGCGTGGCAGTGACGCGGCGGTGACATGGCAGCGACGTGGCGACAGGTGGCCGTGACGTGGCTTGCCACGTGGCTCTCAGGGCCGGTGTGGTGCTGACGTGGCGTGACACGTGGCTGCTGACGTGTCATACCACATGGCAGTGGTGTGCTGGTCTTGGGGTAACGTGGCACGACACGTGTCATGCCACGTGGCTCTCCGGCTAACGTGGCTCGGGCGAGCTCGCGGTCGATGACGCGGCGTGATTCGCAGCAGCGTCTTGCGGGCGCGTGGCGCCACGCATCGCGTGGGCGGCCGCTTGCTGCGTTGCCTCCGACCGATGGGGTCCGCGGCGGCCGGCCCGCGCCTCGATGGTGGGACTAGATCTGGCTCGCGTGAGACGAAACGGCGCCGTCATCAGCGGCGGGTCACACGGGACACGTGTCGTCTCAGGATTGGGTGGCGGCGACGTAACGGTCCGGGGCGCCGAAAGTGGCGGGACCCACGGGACGCGTGTCCGCAGCGCTAATGGCGCTAGCGGCGGTAATGGTCGGAAGCGGCCGTGTGGCGGCCGGGTCCTGATAACAGCGTCGGCGGGGTTGTGGCGTCGTGGCCTTGATCTGTCTTGAGCCTTGATTTGCGAGCCCACCGAGCAGCGTCGGAAAAGCGGTTTGCGTGGTGCGTGTGTTTCTTGTGCAGCGGCCCGACGGCAATGAAGCGGCGTGGCGTGCGCGTGTTGGCTCCGGTTAATCCGCCGGCGGTGCGAACGCCGAGGATCGCCGGCGACCGTGGGATCAGCTAACTTCGGCGAGCTCTACCGGGCGGAATACAGCACCGATCCGGGCGATCCGCATATGCGTTTTGTTCATCTCGACGATGTCTATCTATTGGTACCATCTACACGACGAATTACCTACGGAAAAAGGGGATTTACCCTGAAAACGCCTCGGGAGAGAGTGTCTTGAGCCGTAGGGTTTAGGTGTGGGGGTGGGGAGTGGAGTGGTCGGCGAGGAACAGTAGTGTAGAGTCTTATAGGGGTGTAGGGCGCAGGGGGGTCCTTTGGGCTCCTCCTAATGGGCTGAAAGTGCTAAACTCTCTCCTATGGGCCCTTAATCACATGCATTAGTAGCCCATTAGCAACTAACTGAGACTTATACTGAAAAGTTGTAAAGTGTTACCTTATTTTATTTAGAGAAAACATTGGGACACCTAATAATTTTATTAGGTTGTCACGGTGAATCTGTGAGATCCGAGGCGGCGGCGAGCTCGCGGTGTGCACGCCAAGACGGAGTGAATCGCGATGGCGCGGCGCTCCCGCCCTGTGAGGTGGCGGGGCGAGCCCTCGCACGCGCTTGACCCGCGCCGGTGGCGGCAACTTTGCGCCGGCCACACGAGTGGCGGCAACTCTCTGCTTTATCACGCCCGGTGGCGGCAATGCTGGCTTCGCCATGTCGGTGCGCAGCAGCCATGCATGCGGTGGCGGGACCCAGTGCTATTTTTGTAATTTCTTTTCCCAGTGGATTATTTTATTAATTTCTATTTAACTGTTGATTATTTCGGATATTTTTCCTCTGCCTCCCTAGTGGAACATATTTTTCCTCTACCGGAGGCGGCAATAGGGACCGAAAGCAATGGGGACGGGAGGTGGTGTGGAGGCCTAGGCGGCGGAGGTGGTGCTGGAGGCGGAGGCGCGGGCCGAAGTGGAGGCACGAGCCGAGGCGAAGGCGACGAAGGTGGCGCTGGTCTGTTGGAGGCGGAGGCGGAGGCGAGGGGAAACAAAGCTCGGGAGAGAGCGAGTGAGCGAGCGAGATGAAGGGGAAGAAAACCACAACTCCGTAGGAGAGGACGATTCCTCGGGGTTTGGACGGGAAAGGGATAACCCTGGGTTGACTGGCTTCCAAATGCTACCGAGAATGACCCCGCGGAAAATTTCCACCTGGGCTGCAAACCCCAGGAAATGGTTGGGATCCCGATGGGGTTTGTGGTTCCCAAACGAGCCCTAATTACGAAAAAAAATCCCACTCCTTATCCTTTGCAATTGTGAAAAAGTAACCCCCACACGCGCAAGTCTCAAAAGTCTCAACTCTTGAGCTGATCGGCCTTGAAGACCTAGAGGCCACCAGTTTGGACACTGTTCGCTCGCTAACGACCTCCGCTCCCCATCTCGCCAAACCACCATATGCAGATCTAGGTCAGTGTGACCTTTTTTAAAAGTAAATGGGTCAAAGTGACCTGCTGGACGCTGCCGCCGCGCTCATCCTCCGTCACATCGCCGCCTCACCCCATGTCCACCTAGTTGCAAGCTTGCACTCACGACTGGTGCATCACCTCCGCCCTGCGCCGCCCTGCCTCCACCTTACCTCAAGCCCACGCCCATGGCCGGCACGCCGAATTCGGCCTCAGCCTTTGTTGACACCCAAATTTGGCAGAAAATCGGGTGTTCAGAAAAGGCCGAATATGATGGGTTTATTGGGCCAAATCGGAAATGGGCTTTATCGGCAAAGAAGAAAGGCGGAATACCGATACTTGTGAAACTTCGGAAGAAGTACGATGTGATCAGAAGCGCGTCGCGGTAAATTAGGTCGTATCGGTATTGACTTTGTAACACTATAAATAGGACTTTAGGTCTCGATAGAAAGGGATCTAACACACAATACACAAAACACTTTCTCGAATCCGATCGACCTCGTCGAAAGGCTTCAACTCGTAGGTAGAGCTATCTCGATGGGATAATCGATTCTCTTCTTGTAACCCGTATGCATGGCTGTATCATATTGATCTCATGTATACAACGCATGTCAGACTGTCTCGGGATTTCCCGATCTTTGATGTGTTCTCGCATATTGCACTGTCTCGATGTATTTGATCTGTAATATGTGCTTATCCTGCAATGCCGATTATCGGATATTATACATGCTTTTTCCCGAATTCGACGTATGCAACTGTCTCGTTTAATCGATCTTGTGTATGCCCTATTTAGGATTCCGCATCTGTAAATATTTGCCAATTGGTATTGCATGTATCAAATATTAGCCTTTGAATCTTTATATCGGTTTATTAGTTTATATATAGATTTGGATCTGGATACTGTCTTGGCTTGACCAATCTATTTGATCTACTTCTTGGTTTAATTTGATGACCTGATACGAAGGTTTATTGCTAATGTATTATAAAAAGTACCAAAAAGAAGTACAAGATTCGAATTTAATTGTTATTCCATATTTGTTAGCTCTATCGGACATTAAGCCGATAGAACCTATAATCGGATAAATTGAAGCCGATTATAGAAAACCTGATCTGGCTATTTATAAAGCCGATTAGGGCTATATTACTGACAATTTCCTCCTTGTCAATTTCTGAGTCAAATTGGTATGCGCTTGGTTTTCTTGTTGCAACACAACCACAGAGTTGACGCTTCAGCACGTGTGTTCGCGAGAAGCTAACTTTTCGTGTCAACAGCCTTGTGCTACCTGTCTTCCTCGTCGGCACGCCGCATCGCGAGCCCATGCCTATGGTGGGTCACCACCACTGAGTGCCTCCTTGCAAGGATGTCACCCAGGTCACTTGATCTCTTCAATGTCTCAACTCGATTTGACTTCCATGATTCCATCGCCCCTAAATGTTTAGCACAACATGTGTGTTGTTTCTTAGACCAAACACAGCCAGCTTGGTCGGCCGGTTCAATCTGGTTCGTTTCGGGCGGCCGGTTCGATTCTGACCAGTTAACAAGACCAAGCGAACAAACGTGCCAGCTCCTAGCCAGGTTCGGTTATTTGCTTGAACCGAAACGAATCGGGCGGCCGGGTTCGTTTAGCGGCTTGGCGGTCGACCCGATTTTAAGTGTAATATGTCAAAAAAATCAGAAAAATCCAAGAAATTCAGAAATGTGAACCATAATTCATGTAAGTAATTAAAAAATATTAAATATATATGGAGAAATATTTAAATGCATTGCAAAGCTTTTTTATCAATACATATGTGTTGCCTCGTTAAAAACTTTAGCAAGTAAAAACTCAATATGAGAAAACCATGGCAAAGAAAAAAGAGTACAGCCTAAAGCTCTACAATACAAGCATAAAAAATTTTAGGGCCTTCTTTAATTTTCATCAAGTTATAAGCCCCCGAATGCAGCCGACAACTCATGATTTTGTCTCTCGGCGACGATGTTTTGCTTTCGTCTTTCGGCTAATGCCCAATCCTTTGTACTCAGTAGTATTTCTTCCATGTCACTATAGAGGGAAGTCCGTCTCTCTTCCAATATTTTCCTAGCGAGGCTAAAAGCGGATTCGAAAGAAACTGTGGAGGCCGAAACAGTTAACACATCCCGTGCTAGTATGGATAGCACTGGATATGTTCCACTATGCTGCTGCCACCATAGAAGAATATTAAACTCTTCTTCCTAGAAGTCGATGACGTCCTTTGCTAGATAGGAGGCATGCTCGCCAACAGCTCCACGTGATGCATGTGCAGTCGGGCGAGTTGAACCGCCCGAAGAACTTGAAGTGTCCTTGCCCGTGATAGTCTTCCAAAAGGACATCTTTCTCCCCGTCTGTTGAACTGGTGGCGGTCGTGGTGGACGAACTCATGCATACTTTTATTCATAATTTCTATACAAATCATTAAGTTTACTTCTAACTTTTTGAAAATAATTTAAATAATCTATTCCAGTAGCAGCAAAGTTGTGTTAGAGCATTAGTTAATCCAGGAAGTTTAGCTCTACGGTCTAAGATAAAAGCAAAAGAATATAAGAATGGAACATCTCTCCAGTATTTTAAATATTTAGCTTTCATATGGCTAATTGCAATAAATAAAATAGGATCATTTTCAAACTTTTTAACCGATTAGCAATGTAATAAATGGACATAATAATAGAAGATGATGTAGGCTCATACACAGCAGAAGCGCTAACGGTAGCTTCATAAAAAATCTCAAGAAATGAATGTAAATGAGTAAGTACTTGCCAAACCTGTGGGGTCAAAAGTGGTGTTCTATCTTGAGTTGAATACTGAGTGTCAATAAAAACTTCAAAAAGCTGTCTATATGGTAATATATGCTGCAACATAAGATAGGTGGAATTCCACCTAATAGGCATATCTAGGCCAAATTTGCTAGGCTGAATAGATGACGCACGACAATAGTTTTTCCATGCAGCAATTCTTATATTAGAACTATTTAAAAATGAGATGGCATCCCAAATAACTTGGAGATAAGGTTGCAATCTTTTTAAACCATATTTAACAATTAAATTAATAATATGACATGCACAATGTTGATGCATTAAAAATGATTCGGCGTACGTAGATAAAACAGGTTTCAAAATATTCATGGCACTAGTATTAGCAGATGCATTATTCAAGATAATAGAAAAAATTTTATCAGTAATTTTAAATTCTTGAACAACATTCATAATGCAATAAGCAATATTTTCGCCGATGTGATTAACATCAATAAGACGAAGAGCAATTACACTTTTTTCTATTTGCCAGTTTTGGTTAACATAATGAGCAACAAACACTTAAATAATCTTCTCTAGCCTACCGGCCCGGATATGCAGGGTTAACGACCTGAAAAATGTGCAGGTTTTAAATTGTTCTTTTAACTTTAATTTGTTGGCGGTATACAATTTTTTCAAATCTCTAGTCGTTATTTGACGAGAAACACTGCTATATTTAGGATTATGAGCAGTTTTAATATATTCTTCGAAAACAGGAGAATCACCATAGCCTAGAGGTAAATCTTCAGAAGCAATTAATCAGCACAACGTCTCCCTAGCTACCTCGGGATTATACTCCCGGTTACTTACCGAGCCTCAACTGTTGTTGCCTCATTTGAACATCTTTCTTCTTCTTACATGCCGCAGCGTGCCTCTTCAGATGTCCCGTACTCGAGCCCGTCGCCGCCGATAACTCCCGTCCACAAATTTTACATTTAGCCCCATACCTCACTAGCCTACCATCCACAAGGTGCTTCAACTCCTCGTAGTCGTTCCACACATCCGACCGGTTCAGTCGAGTCCGCTTCAATTGGATGGTATCAGAGCTAGAAGCACAGGTTGAACCGGATCCGGAACCATAGGGTTGATCCTCGGTTCCGGTAGTTTTCGTTTCTTGAACCGATTCGGTAGACTTTGACCGATTTGCTCGTAGTCATCCGGTGTTAATCCGAACTGGCTAAGGTGAAATTCGTCGTACGGAGAACGACCATCAGCCATTTCGGGAAGATGTCTCACATGAAATAACAAAACAACACTAAATTTATAAGAAGAAAGGACAAATCAAATATATAGGAAACAAATATATGAAAATATATCAACCTCAGAGAATCACACCAACAAATATGAAAGTCAGAAATATTTTTCTAAAATATTTCTAACTTTGCCCAAATTTGTAATTAGCAACGCTTTTCTAGCTCACAAATTGCAAAAGCGCAATGCACACAGAGACTCAAGAGAAAATGGGTTGGAAGGGTGGCTAGCAGAAGAGGGGGTGGGTAACTACTTATTGGAAAAAAATTGAGATTTTTTGGAATTATTTTCTATTTTTATGAATTTTTAAAGGTTAAAACGGCTATAAACCGTTATATTCGCAACGGGTATAATAAAGCGAACCGAACGAACCGAACAAATCGGCCTGCCCGGTTCAATGCCACGTGTCAACCGAAGCATTCGCCACGCCGCACGCTGGGAGGGAAACGACACGGCGGCTAGAGCGGGTGGGGCACGTGGCGTCGTTGCAATGGCGGGGCGGTGGGTGGCCACTGTGGCAGCGCAGCTGACACGTGGCATGAACCGGGCGGGCCGATTTGTTCGATTCTTTCGTTTTGCTTTATTATACCCGTTGAATATAGCCGTTTATAGCCATTTGAACCTTTAAAAATTCATAAAAAAAATAGCAAGCAATTCCAAAAAATTTCAAATTTTTCTATAAATTGGTACCCACCCCTTCTTCTGCCAACCACCCCTCCAACCCATTCTCTCTTGAGTCTCTGTGTGCATTGCGTTTTTGAAATTTGTGAGCTTGGAAAAGCGTTGCTAATTGCAAATTTGGGCAAAATTAAAAATATTTCAGAAAAATATTTCTGACTTTCATATTTGTTGGTGTGATCCTATGAGGTTGATATATTTCCATATATTTGTTTGCTATATATTTGATTTGTCCTTTCTTCTTCTAAATGAAGTGTCGTTTTGTTATTTCATGTGTAGACAGCTTCTCGAAATGGCTGATTGTTGTTCTCTGTACGACTAATTTCACCTTAGCCAGTTCGGATTAACACCGGGCGACTATGAGCCAATCGGTCAAAGTCTACCCGAACTGGTTCAAGAAACGGAAACTACCGGAACCGAGGATCATCCCTATGGTTCCGGATCCGCTCAACTCAGATTCGATCCGATACCGCCGGATCAAGGCATTTGACCGAACCTGGCTTGATGTGTGGAACGCTCACGAGGAGTTGAAGCATCTTGTGGACGGCAAAGCAGCGAGGTATGGGCTAAACGTAAAATTTGAGGATGGAGTTATCGGCATGCATTTGCACGGAATCAAGAGGCACGCTCGCATGTAAGAAGAAGAAAGGTGTTCAAATGAGGCAGCAACAGTTGAGCCATAACCCTTATGGTTCGGTAAGTAACTAGGAGTATAATCTCGAGGTAGCTAGGAAGACGTTGTGCCGATTAATTGTTTCTGAAGATTTACCTCTAGTCTTTGGTGATTCTCCTGCTTTCGAAGAATATATTAAAACTACTAATAATTCTAGATATAACAGTGTTTCTCGTCAAACGACGACTAGAGATTTGAAAAAATTGTATACCGCCAACAAATTAAAGTTAAAAGAACAATTTAAAACGTACATATTTTTGTGTCGTTAACCTCGGACATCTGGGCTGGTAGGGCTAGAGAAGTGTCGACGGTTGGGATATTGACCCAAGTCAACCAAGGTTCTTCAAGGAGGAGATAGGAGACGCCCGAACAACCCACGACGACAGCGAACAAGAGCGGGGTTTTATCTGGTTCGGGCCTCTCGGAGAGATAATAGCCCTCGTCCGGCCTTTCTTTATATCAAAGAAATTACAAGGTGGAACTCGGCGAGATCGGCAGGTCTCGGCGAGTAGTATCTGAAAATCTATCGGCTAAGGTCCTCTAAGCGCCGTAGGGGCCACCTTATATAATGCAGACAAACCGACCTACTGGGAATATCGGTAGGGCTAACTACGAGATAAATAACGAACTCGGTACATGCCAAATACAACCTCGGTAGATAAGGTAATCTCTAATCTTAGGGATCACGACTCCTAATCCAATCCAGGAAACCAACGTCCGGGTCTTCACGTGGCCGTCTGAGAACTCTGTTGAGATGGACTCAAACACGATTCCTTGGCCGTTCGCCGTGCCAACCAGAGAGGTGTTGGCGGGATGCATATGGGCAGATAGAACCTTCGAGGCTGGGCCTGGTAGGCCGTTCGATTGGGCCGTCGGGAGTGGGCCATGGCAATGGGCGTAATCTAATCCCGACAGCTAGCCCGAGACTCAAGTGGGAGGACTCACTAGAGTGGGGTCTTCCTCTTGAGACTCAAGCCACGAAGAGGAAATTTTGCTGCTATAGAGACATGTAACGATCGGCCGAGCAGGTTAAGTTTCAACCGAACAAGGCGTGCTCGGGACCGAACAAACCCTTTCGATGCGAAGCGGCTCTGTTGCGTCGAGCGAGGAATAACATCTATCGCGGCGAAGCACTCGCCCGCCGGTCACGGAACCTTTGGAAAAAAAATAGCCGTTAGCGGAACTCCAACGGTAACTTCCTATCATTGCTTGATGAAAGCAGCGACCGTTTTACCTAGCCGTTGCGGTAAAAACTAACCGTTTGTGACAAAACCGTTGCGAGCTGCCCATACGGGACTATAAAAGTACCCAAGCTGCCCATGATGACCATACGCTCTCACGCCTTTCCTCTCTAAGCCCTAGTTCCAACCACGCTCGACATCGAGCACCCAAACTCCACCACCAAACCTACTTGTCCAACTCGGGAAGCCGCTATGGCCAAGTTCACGGCACTAAGCTTGACCGAGGAGGACACGAAAACTGGGAGGAAGAGGCCACATCGACACCCCGGTGGTGGAGGCTGCCGGAGAGGAGGATACTCGGAGCCGCTCGAGGAGAGTTTGTCGACGAGCGATTCGCCTTTGTTGGGTTGAAATCTCCGAGGCGACCGTCGAGCCTTCTTGAACATCGGCGGATTGGAGGTGGCGAACCTCAATCGAACTCCATCCTCCGGATGGTTGTCTTCGCACACTGTGCGAGGGCTATCTGAGCATCGATCCACCGGTGAAATTTGTTCCTCCACTATTACGGTGGCGAGGCGGCTCCGCGCTTCAGCTGAGGTGCTACTACCTCAAGCTCCGGGCCACCGCCGACGGCGCGCGTACCCTCGCCCCGCATTGCTTTCGACTCGATGGGCGCGTGGTGGGTGAGGTGGTTCTCTGACAAGCGGGCGGCGACAACAAACTTCGTCTTCACGGGAAGGCGCCGGCAAAGGAACCCCAATGCCTCGGCGGAGATGTCCGTAGAGATTGGTATCGACAAGGAAGATCGCCTCCCTCGTGAGCCTCGGGCTCATGGGCGGGGAGATCATCACGGGACTTCACGTGAGCGAGGATCATCGTGCTGCGGAGAAACCCTATCCCTTCTATAAGATAGAGGATGGGAAGACATTTCGAGGAAATGCGGGTAAGTGCCTTTAAGACTCAACCTTTACATCGATTATTTCCTCGAGCAGGAACTAACAATCCATTACGCTTTCGGGCGGAGAAGCCAGCAAGCGCATGGGTGACCGGCGGGTCGGCGCCATCTTTGAAAGCGGCGAAGAAGAACGAGGAGGTCACCGGAGAGGTGGCGTACACTGCCGCATAGCGTGCTTGTCCGCCTGAGATGAGGTAAATCACTTACCCTCGGCCTATGTTGCTAGACTTGCAATGTTGTTTAAATGCTAATGTTTGCTTCTCAAAGCAGCGGGAGGACCGGCTGATCCTTGGAGGGATCGTAGAGAGCTCTCGGGTCCTAGAAGGAGAAAGGCGAAGAAGGGCAAGGCTAAGATAGCCACTAAGCCCAAGGTGGCGGCCGGCCGAGCGCAGAGCTCCCGTGACCACGCGCCGCCCGGCCGTCGAAGAAGACCACTGCAGCAGCGAGGCGTCCGAGCAAACCAAGCGGGCTCGCGGTCCGCCCAGTGGGAAGAGACCAAGCTCCTCCCTCCTCGCCAAGCAAGCGACGAAGAGGTAAAGACCATAGCCCTCGGCTTAGGCGTTACTCATAAGCTCACCGGGCGCATGGATCGGCGGCTGTCAGTCGCCCGGCGAGAGGAGGCTCGAAGAAGAAGTTGCATGCAAGGAAAAACTTCTTGTGCTGCTTGAGAGGTGCTCGGCTTACCGGGGAGCTGGCTCGTCACCATGAACACCAAGGGCCAAAGCGGAGAAGCCGCCAAGGAGCAGCCGAGGAAGAGGCGGAAAATTCAGCGAAGAAGATCGGGATCAAGCCTCTCACGGCGGTATGTAAAATCGATCTTTAGATCTCCCAATTTTCCTGACGCGTTAGACTTAATGATCATCACTTTTCATCGGCCGCCCAAGAAGAGATCACCACAGACGGCGTCGAGGCGCTCGGCGGTCATTCTTGCCGAGCATCTACACGGTGCATCGTGGGCGGTGGCTAAGCGTGCCTCAAGGACAAAATTTGGCGGCATGGAGCTGCTCTCGTCGAACTCAGCGAAAGCTCGGCAGCTCAAAAGCGCGGTGAAGCGGCTGGGCGAAAAAGCGGCGGGCTTGGCGCCCACGGACTTGAGGCCAAAGCGATGGCTCGGAGGCTGCCGAGGCGGGACCGAGCAGCCGTTCTGCCGAGCGCCGTCGCGAGGCAGCTCACCCCCGAGGCAGCAGGATTCTGGCGGCGGTGAAACCCCGCCGCCGGAACAAGAAAAAGCCCGGCGGTCGCGCAAGTCGTCTGCCGTGAAACAACAGCGCCACCAGCGGAGTGGCTCCGCCTCGCCGAAAGCGTTGAGGCGGAAGAAAAAGAAGAGAGAGAGAGGGCGCGGAGGCGAAAGTGCCGCCCGTCGCTCTGCTCCCTAAGAAGATCGCTCAGCGGAAGAAGGAAGCGGACAAGGCGGCGGCAGGAACAACGCACCGTCTCATCCCGCCTGGCGGGGCCGTGGACGCATGGCCTCGAGGACCGCTGCGCTTGTGGTGAAGCAACGACTTGGGAAGGTAAACACCAAGACCACGCCTAGCTCGGTTGGGTAGCTTCACATAAGCGGCTAACTAGTCTTCTCTCTCGGTCTTGAAGGACACCATGGAGGAGCTCGAGGGCGGCGTCACCATCGGCGGGCGCCCGTCTTGGCGTCCTCGGGAGCACCTCCGGACGAGGAGTCGGCGGGGCCCTCTGCACCAGCCCAAAGTCGAAAGCCGGTGGCGAAGGTGAAGAGGCTAAAAGTCAAGCTGGCGAGAGAGGCGTTCTGCGAGTCTCTCCTAGGAGGCCGAGGAGCCAGCGCAAGCCATTAAAGCGAAACCTGCGGAGGAGAAGCCGAGCCGCCTGAAGTGGCTCGAAGAGCTTCTTGGCGTTCCCAATGGCGGGACCCAGCTTGGCGGAAGCCAAGAGACTCAAGGCCCGGCTCGCCAGGAAGAAGCGAGACTTCAGCGGGTCTCAAGCAAAAATCTCAACCTGTGGGCTTCACGGGGAGAGATCGAGGAGATCTGTGGGATGGCGGTGAGGCGATCACATGAGAGAAGAAAGTCAAGGAGCTGGACGAGCAGCTCAAGGCAGGCCGGCGGTGAGTCGGCCAGGCGAGGCTCGACCGATCAGGCTGGCGCCAAGACCGAGGAGGTCGAGGCCATCCAGGCGGAGGCTGCGGCATAAGCCAAGCGAACAAGGAGGAGATCGAGCGCCTCCAGTGAAGCCGGGAAGGAATCAAGGCTCGAGGCGAAGTCGTGCGCCTCAAGTTAGAAGTTGAGGAGTGAAGGGCGACTTGCTCCCTAAGTAGCGCCCATATTTGTAACCGAAAGGGCCTTGTACTGAAACTTTTGATTAATGTTAAAAAGTACTTACCTTTCTTCTTGCAAAAAAAGCGACAAAAAGACAAACGAGCGAAACTAAGAAAGCGAACAGTAGCTAGGAAGTTTAAGAAAACCGGTGGCGCTTTGCCTAACTCCGGCCCGTTGTGCGGTCGCTCGAGAACACGAGTTTGCGAACCCGAGCAGTGCACAAGAGAAAAAGCGACACCTAGCCCGATGCAGACGATGCTCGAGAACCTAAACTGCGAACTCGAGCACGTGCGTAGAAGAAAAGCGACACCGTACCTTGCTCGATTTGTTCCATAATGCGCTCGTTAGCGTAAGTTAGGCAATTCGAGAAAGTAAGAACAAGGAAAGTGCCTGCTGCGCGGGGGCTTACGAGCGAACTTTACCGAGTGGTCGTGCGGCGATAAGTGCCTCTGCGGCGGAGGGCTTCGAGCGGAACTTAGCCACAAGGTGGAAAGGCCGTGTTACGCAACCACGAGTTTAGGAATTTATCGAAACTAGATACGGGCGGGGAAAAATCACGAAAAGTGCGGAACCAAGAGTTACAAGGCAGGCGACCATCAAGTGTTATCGGAAGAAAGTAGTCGAGAAGACAAGTAGTGAAAAGAACACGAGAGGCGCGAGGATTCACGAGAATTGGATTGAACTTTACATGGTGCCGAGGGACTTGGGCGAACTAAAGTAGCGAATTTTACAAAAAGCGCGAGGCTAAGCAAACAAAGAAGACCTACACAAAGAACTTACTGAAGGTGGTCGATGTTCCAAGTCTTTGGTCGGCTCTCTCCGTCCTCCATTGCTAGGCGAACAGCCCGGGCGGCGGAAAAAGCGACCGTGAATGGGCCCTCCCAGCGGGGAGTTAACTTGTTGGCATTGGACAAGTTACGGACCGGCGCGAGCGAGGTCGCCCGCCTTCAAAGCCCTTGGTCGAGCCCGACTTGGCGGCGTGCGGTGAAGATCTTGCCGATAGCGTGCCATTCGACTTGTGCCGTTCGCGTGTGCCTTGAGGAGATCGAGATCGAGTAGGCGCTCTTGCTCGTCATCAACTAAGTTGACCGAGTTCGTCTTGAAGCGAACCGAGTACTATTTCGGTGGCGGGATAACCGCACCGTAGACCGGTTGGAAAGGAGTTTCCCGGTTGCGGTGGCCGTAGCGAAGCGCCGGAGACGGAAGGAACCGTCGACCGAGCTTTGTTGTGCTCGCGGAGAGCGGCGAACACCCGCCGTTTGATACCCTGGGCGATCTGTCCGTTAGCTCGTTCATTGCTCCATTGCTCGTGGATCGCCCGCGAAGCGAAGCGAACCTTAGTGCCCGGTGTTCGCGATATTCTGGAATAGCTCGCTTGGCTGGTACCGTTATCCGTGATCGACTTATGGGGATCCCAAAGCGGCGTGACCACGTTGCTTTTGAAAAAGCGAACAGCCGTTTTGGCGTGAAGAGGCGACACGAGCTCGCCTCAATCCACTTTGTAAAAGTGTCTATGGCGACAGCGGTGTGTATAGCCCTTGTACCCCTTAGGGAATGGGTAAGCGGATCCAGACCCCATGTGGAAAAAGGCCAAGATGGGGATTGTTTGGAGCTCTTGGGCGGGCTTGTGTGCCTTCCGGACGTGAAATTGGCAAGCCTTGCACTTAGTCACGATGTCCGGGCATCTGTGCTTGATGGGCCAATAATAGCCCATGCAAAGCGCTTTGCCGACCATAGTTACGAAGGGCGTGGTTGCCACGAGCACCATCGTGTATGTCCCTAGAAGGAACACACCCTCATTGCGAGATGCACTTGGAGAGAACTCTCGAGCACCTTGGCGGTAAGGATGCCATCCACAAGCTTGTATGGGCGGCACGCCTTGTAAGCAAGGCGCTCGGCCGTCGTCGGCGAGGTCCCATCGCAAAGTGCCGGACAAATGGCGTTGTCGATCCGCGACTGCTTTCGATAACGGAGACAGCACCACATCTCTGTTGCCTCGTCCGGAGAGCGTGATTGAGGGCTTGTAAAGGTGCTCGGCGAGCACCCTGCGGAAGCGAGTTAGCGTGAGGATCAAACTTGGATAGCTGGTCGGCGGGAAGTTGTCCTTCACAGGCACGAAGAGCACCGAAAAATCGAAAATGCGCTCAACTTCCTCACTTCAACCGGTATCGCGCCATTGAGTCATCGCGCAGCGATACTCCTTGTTAACTGATTGATGACCGGTGTGAATCTCCTTCACAGTTAGCCGTTGGACACCAAGCGACTTGCGCTCTTAGTCCCGCGAGGAGGCCTCGTACTCTGCGGCGTTGTTAGTCGCCGCAAAGTGTAGTTGGATAGAATTTTGGAGTTGCTCTCCTTGAGGAGATGAGAACAAAACCAGCCCCGAGTTTCGGTCTGTGAGCCATCAAAAACATGGTCAAGAGGGTTCATCGGGTTGCTCGGGAGCTTCACGGGATTTGGGCGAGCAAGTCCATTCGGCGACAAAGTCGGTTAGGACACGTGACTTAATAGCGATTCGGGCGACAAATAACAGATCAAACTCGCTAGTTCCATTGCCCACTTAGCTATCGTCCGCTAGATTCCTTGTTCCGTAGGATTTCTCCCGGAGGAGCGTGGTCGGGACCCGATGTTTGATCGCTGGAAGTAGTGGCGAAGCTTCTGGAGGACATGAGCAAGGCGTGAGAGTAACCACGGACCTCGAGTGCGCTCCTTTGATCCGTGAAGTACCTCGCTCACGTAATAGATTGGTCATTGTATGCCTTCCCTTTCGGCCGTCAAGACCGCGCTCACGCTTGTGGCGTGCAACCTAGGTATAACGAGGCGCTTTCGCCATGCAGCGGGGTAGTCGGAGACGGGAGGATTGGACGAGTATCGCTTCAGATCTTGGAAGGATCTATCGGCTATACATCCCTCGAAACCATTGTGCTTCGCGAGGGCCTTAAGAAGGGCAACCGCGTTAGCCTTGACGGAAATAAACACCTTAGAGCGACCATCCATGATGAGGCTCTGTACTTCCTTTACGGTAGTTGGAGCACGCATATTTTCAATGGCCTCGATTTTTTCGGGGTTGGCGAAATACCTTGCGAACCAATAACATAATCGAGTAACATTCGGATCGAACACCAAAGGTACACTTCTCGGATTTAATTTTATTCGATGCTGGTGAGATTACGAAAAGTCTCGGCTAGGTCTTTTACATGATCTGGAGCAAACTTGCTCTTTACAACTATGTCATCGACATAGACCTCGAGTTTTTCCGCCTTTGTTGCAGGAAGGTCTTCTCCATTAATATTTGGAGCGTGGCACCGACATTCTTGTGAACCGAAAGACATGGTCGTATAGCGAGAAAGTGTCGAAGGGGTGATGAAGGCGATCTTCTCTTCATCCTCGGGAGATGCTTATTTGGTGGTAGCAGGAATAAGCATCTAAAAAACTCGAGGCTGGGCATCCATGATCGCATCGACCAATTTGGTCAATCTGAGCGTGCGGAAATTGTCCTTAGGACAAGCGGCGTTCAGATCGTGTGATCGACACATCCTCCACTTGCCGCCTTTCTTCTTTACAATGCGAGGTTGGCTAACCACTCGGTGTGATCAACCTCGCGGATGAACCGGCGTGGCGGTTTGCCAAAGCGATCTTTGATGATCCTGTTTGAATTCAGCGGCGAAGCTTGGCGAACAGGCTTTTGTCGGTCGGACTGACGGTTTGTGCTCGATGACCTCTCTTGGGACTCGGGCATGTCGGATGGCTCCCGAGCAAACACATCTGCATTAGCTCGGAGGAAGGCAATGAGCTCGCTTTCCTATTGGGGTCAGTTGGCCCCAAGTGAAGCTATCTTGGAAGTATCATCAAGGGACGGTGGAACTTCCTTGGTTTCTCCCCTGGTGAAGGGAGACCCTAGGCGTGAAGACTTGGTCTGCGGAACTCGAGACGCGTGGCGGAAGCTGGTCGACGAGGCGAGGACTACTCGTCGCAATCGAGGCGACTTTTGTAGTTGCCCTTGACCGTGATCACACCGTTAGGACCGGTATCTTCACGCAATGGTAGCGTGGTGGGACCGACCATAAACTTACCAAGAGATGGCTTTGCCCAAGATCGCGTTATCTGCGGATGGGAAGTCGACCACGTCGAAAGTGATCAACTCTGTCCGGAAGTTGCTTGGGTTGCGAAGGTAGCGGCGGGACAACTGCCCCAGCGGCAGCGGCTTCTCCGGAACAATCCGTAGAAGGGCATTGCGACTTCCTTGACTTAGAGCGAGGAATCGCATCTTGTCCGGGACCTTAGCGAAAGCAAGTCCAAAGCGCTCCGCCGTCTCTGAGTACGGCCAACTCTCGCGTTCGCGATGGTGGGCGACCACCGATGGGGCGGCGAGGCTTGGTCATCGGTGGGGCAATCCTCGAGAGAAGGAGATGGGGACCTCGGTCCACTTCATCGATTCGGTGAGGTTTTGCCTTTTCAGCGTTGTGGACCTCCGGCGGCTTCCTTGAGGCTGCGTCGAGAGGTGTAAGCCGAGAACGCCGAAGATAGCGGCGATATGGTTCCGGGCTCTTGATACTCATCATCATCTTCCGATCACCATCGTCGGTTTGGCGCAGCCTTACGGCATCACCTTGTTCGGGCGGGATGGGCATTGGGCCCTTGCCGTTGTAGAAATCTTGAGCTTTGCGGCCCAAGTTACGCAATGGCGTATGTCGTGCCCGTAGTCTTTGGTGGAACTTGCAAAATCGATCGCTTGGACCTTTCTTGTCTTGTCCGCCTCCTGGCGGAGCTTTTGCCCTTATAGTTATTGTTGGGATTCTTACGCCCATCTTTGGGAGGAGGTCGCGATCCATACAAATGACGGTATTGTTCGCATCACCTTTATTTTTCTTCTTCGGGACTTCTTGTCACCGGGGTTCTTCTTGCTCTTCTTCTTCTCATCTACACGGGTTGTTAGGCGGCTTCGCCCTTGTCAAACGCCTTCTTATCTTGAGCGCGCTCTGCCGCATTGGCATAGCGATCGGCCGCCTATGAACAGTCGTTGGCGGTCCAGTCTCGTTGATCTCGAGATCTGGGTGAGCCGCTTCGTCGCGGACTCCGTTTTGAAAGCGCGGACAACGGATTCGTCGAGATGTTCGGGATCGTGTTGCGAATCTTAATGAAAGCGCTTCACAAAGTTGCGGAGGTCTCCCGTTCATCTGGATCATCTCATGCAGATCATCCTCCTTGCCTGAGCGTGCGTAATGACTCTCGGAAATTAGCGATCGAGGCGTCACAAAGCTGGTTCCATGGTGATGGAACCCTCCTGCTGATTGAACGACCACGTCCGGCGGCGCCCTCAAGGACGATCGGGAGGTAATTAGCCATAACGAGCTCGTCACCCGCCGCCATGATGGCCGTGGCGTGAATGGAAAGGAATTCCTCTGGGTTACGAGTCCCATTGTACCTCTCCATGTGACCGGGCTTGAACTTTGAGGGCCACCGGACGCCAAGCTTCGTCGAGAAAGCCCTGCAGCCCAAAGCATATGACCGGCCACCTTCCCGGTAGAACCTAGTGCGGAGAAGGCGTTGGTCTGTTGTGGCGGAGGAACTCTGCTGAGCAGGATGTTTCGGCTGGAGAAACTCTCTCGAGACAACCTACCCGCTCCTTCCTCGTGGTCGCGACGGCGCTCTCCTCGCGAGGGACCGTCCGTGATCATCGCGTCGCGCTTGCCTCTGTTGTCGCGATGGCTGCGAGGACTCGGCGGCGGCGGCGACCACGGTAGCTTGCTCATGGGCGATGATCGCCGATGGTGGCGAGGTCCGCGATCGATCGGGCTGTCCGAACCATTCCGGCGGTTTGGTGCCTTTGCTGGAGGAGTTGTTGACTTCTCCTAGAGACTTTAGGCCTTGACCAATCGTTCTAGGTTAGAAGCTACAGCGCCGCCCATATGGGCGAGTCGGCTGGTTGGTGGATCTAATCACGAAGTCATGGCGCGAGTCGTTCGACTACGCTCTGGGGTTACGGGACCCCGAGGCATCCGCGTTACGCCCGGCCGAGTCCGGTTCTGCTGGGAACTAACTTCAGACGGGAGAGACTTGCGGGAGACTTGGCGAGGGCACGCGAGGTGGAGTCGCGGCGCGATCGCTTGCACCGATCGCGAGCTGCGCCGCGGTGCGATTGATGGAATCGTCGAGGTTGCGGCGAATGACTTCTTGCTCGCGAAAGCGACCGGTATGACCTCGTCTTGATGCGGCGAGTTAATCTGCCCGACCTCGCCCGGTCGCCACGGCCCTGCGGGATCCTCGGAGGTTCCTACGCCGGCCATGTTAATCTGCGGGGGCCATGCGAAGGTATGCTAGGCGGTGTCATCATTTGTGTCTCCACGGTAGAGTCTACCGACATAGCCTTGGAATCCGATGGATCTAAACCGTCGTAAAGATCGCCGGTTCCGTAGTCATCGTCAATAGCGGGAGTGCGATCTGCGGCTATCTACGCCATATAAGCGAGACCTCCGTCGAGATCTGGAAAGTGTTGAGACCGAACAGATCGTCTGAAGCGGCGAGGATGAGACATCTGTCGCCGAGTCGTAGCCCTCGGGAAGCATCTACGTATCGGCGACGGAGTTCGACATGCTCGATCTGCGTGTCCCGGACGGCGGCCGGTATGTCGGCGGTTGGGATATTGACCCAAGTCAACCAAGGTTCTTCAAGGAGGAGATAGAGAACCGCCGAACAACCACGAACGACAACGAACAAGAGACATGGGTTTTATCTGGTTCGGGCCTCTCGGGAGATAATAGCCCTCGTCCGGCCTTTCTTTATATCAAAGAAATTACAAGGTGGAACTCGGCGAGATCGGCGGTCTCGGCGAGTAGTATCTGAAAATCTATCGGCTAAGGTCCTCTAAGCGCCGTAGGGGCCTATTTATATAGTGCGAACAAACCGACCTCTGAGGGAATATCGGGCGAGCTAACTACGAGATCATGCGAACTCGGTACATGCCAGATATAACCTACAGTAGATAAGGTAATCTCCTAATCTTGGGGATCACGACTCCTAATCCAATCCGGGAAACCAACGTCCGGGTCTTCACGTAGCCGTGCAGAACTCCTGTTCGAGATGGACTCAAACACGATCCCTTGGCCGTTACGCGCCGTGCCAACCAGGAGGCTGTTCGGTAGGATGCATATGGGCCAGATAGAACCTTCCAGGGGATTGGGCCCTGGTAGGCCGTTCGATTGGGCCGTCAGGGAGTGGGCCATGGCAATGGGCCGTAATCTAATCCCCGACAAGAAGATTATCTAAGTGTTGTTGCTCATTATGTTAACCAAAACTGGCAAATAGAAAAAAAAAAGAGTAATTGCTCTTCGCCTTATTGATGTTAATCAGACCGGTGAAAATATTGATGATTCATTATGAATGTTGTTCAAAAATTTAAAATTACTGATAAAATTTTTGCTACTACCTTAGATAATGCATCTGCCAATACTAGTGCCATGTTTATTTTGAAACATGTTTTATCTACGTACGCTAAATCATTTTTAATGCATCAATGTTGTGCATGTCATATTATTAATTTAATTGTTAAATGTGGTTTAAAAAGATTGCAACCTTATCTCCAAGTTATTCGGGATGCCATCTCATTTTTAAATATTTCTAATACAAGAATTGCTGAATGGAAAAACTATTGTCGTGCGTTATCTATTCAGCCTAGAAAATTTAGCCTAGATATGCCTATTAGGTGGAATTCCACCTATCTTATGTTGCAGCATATATTACCATATAGACAGGTTTTTGAAGCTTTTATTAACACTCATAATCCAACACAAGATGGAACACCACTTTTGACCCCACAGGTTTGGTAAGTACTTACTCATTTACATTCATTTCTTGAGTTTTTTATGAAGCTACCGTTAGCGCTTCTACTATGTATGAGCCTACATCTTCTATTATGATGTCCATTTATTACATTGCTCATCAGTTAAAAATGTTTGAAAATGATCCTATTTTATTTGATGTAGTTAGCATATAAAAGCTAAATATTTAAAATACTGGAGAGATGTTACATTCTGATATTCTTTTACTTTTATCCTAGACCGTAGAGCTAAACTTCCTGGATTAACTAATGCTTTAACACAACTTGGTGCTGCTACTGGAATAGATTATTTAAATTATTTTCAAGAAGTTAGAAGTAAACTTAATGATTTGTATAGAAAATATGAAGAAAAGTATGCAGGAGTTCATCCACCACGACCACCACCAGTTCAACAGACGGGAAGAAAGATGTCTTTTTGAAAGACTATCAAGGACAATGACACTTCAAGTTATTCGGGCAGTTCAACTCGCCCGACTTCACAGGCATCACACGGAGCTGTTGACGAGCTTGCCTCCTATCTAGCAAAGGACGTCGTCGACTTCCAGCAAGAAGAGTTTAATATTCTTTTATGGTGGCAGCATCATAGTGGAACATATCCGGTGCTATCCATACTAGCACGGGATGTGTTAACAGTTTCGGTCTCCACAATTTCTTCCGAGTCCGCTTTTAGCCTCGCTGGGAGAATACTGAAGGAAAATCAGACTTCCCTCCATATTGATATGGTCGAAATACTACTGAGTATGAAGGATTAGGCATTAGCCGAAAGACAACAGCAAAACATCGTCGTCGAGAGACAAAATCAAGAGTTGACGGCTGCATTCTGGGGCTTAGAACTTGATGAAGATTAAAGAAGGGCCCAAAAGTTTTAATTCTTGTATTTTAGAGTTTTAGGCTGTATTCTTTTTTTTTTGCCAAGGTTATCTCAAATTGAGTTTTTACTTGGTAAAATTTTTAACGAGTCAGCCATGTAAATACACGTTAATAAAAAAGCTCTACAATGCATTTTAGATATTTCTGCATATATATTTGAAATTTTTAATTATTTACGTGAATTATGGTTCATATTTCTGAATTTTTTAGATTTTTTTGAATTTTTTGATATATTCCACGAAAATCGGACCAACCAGGACAACCCGGGCCGGCCCGGTTCGTTCGGTTCTACCAGCAAACCAAACCTGTGCTGGAGACCCAGCCCGTTGGTTCGTTTGGGCCGGTTCGCATAGTAACAGGGCCGAGAACCAAACCGGGCTAAACGAATCGTGCCGAACCGGGCCGGCCTGTTGGCAGGTCTGGTTTAACGCACAGAAGAAGCCGGAAGAGATGTGCCTCGTCTCCAACCAACGCGGCCCAAGGCAACAGACGCGACCCAAACGAGAAGTTTCAATGCTAGGAGAAGAGACGCATCCATTGCTGGAAAAAGGCAATGTTTCACACCGTATAAAAAAGGGAAACAATCCCCGTTGTAATCTCTGTTCGATCAATTAATAAAGAACATCATTTTTCACTTCAAACACATTATCAAGCACTGTCTCTACCTCTGAGAAAGGTAGGCCTAGTTCTTCTCTTGTTGCTGCAGGGAAGATGTCGTACCAGGGAGGTTTTTGGGGAGGGGATGGTCGTCCGCCATTCCGCTTAAACCGTAGGCTGTACGACGACGGCCACCATGGCATGTCGCTCCAGGGAGAGGGAGAAACGCCTCGACTCCTCGCCGTCCATAGATGAACACCTACCGCTCGGCAACGATGGCACCGCGTCCATGGGTGCCGCTATTCGTTCGAGGACCAAGGCAGGCACCACGTCCATGGGCGCCACGCCCCTGGACACCACGTCCGTGGGTGCCGCGTCGATGGGTGCCCAGAAGGCCCCCACCGCCTTCGTCTTTGCCGCCGACAGACGCTCGTTTTCGCCCGTGGTCTCCGACGCCGACCTCGTCCACTCTTCTGCCGCCCGCTCCAGTGCCGGCGACACCTGCGAATGGGTTGAATTGCATCAATCCAACGCTTCCCTGACCCCGAATACTTTCCAATGGAGATTTCGCCTCCCCCCCGGTTTTCCCTGAGGCCGGCTACTCCGTACCCCCGCCAGACTCCGGCAAGGGGCATGGATGCACTGGACTAAACTAAGAAGAAGGGGAAGGGAGAAAGGTAAAGGGAAAGGGGGAGAAGCACGAACCGCGGCCTGCAGCCTCGGCACTGGTGGCAGCGGCGTCGACACTGCCAAGCACGGGGCTCGGTCTGGCAGCAAACGGTGACCATGGTGCTCGACCTGGCTGTGGACAGTGCTAGGCAGGCCAGCGATGGCGGCTGCCCACGCTGGGGCCAAGCCGTGCCGGTGAAGACGACGCCCGCACGGGATTAGGCCAGCAACGGCGGTGCTCGGACCAGAGCAAGCAGGTAGGGGTGGGCATTCCGTATTTTGATATTTTCGGTTTCGGTAGTATTTCATATTTAGGTACCGAATTTTTTTACAAAAATTTAAAAACCGAAACCGAAATACCAAATTATTTCGGTAAATCTATGTTTACCGAATTATTAGAATCACAAACAAAGGCAGACATGCAACTAATAGGAAGAAAAGAGGGAGAGATTGTGGAAGCACTGACCGAGGCGGGCGGAGGAGTGGAGGAGAAGAGGGGCGCGGAGGCAGGCGGCGGAGAGGAGCGGAGGAGCAGAGGGGGCGGAGGCAGGAGGCAAGGCGGCGGAGAGGCGGAGCGCTGAAGTGCAGAGGGGAGGGCGACGGAGTGGAGGAGGAGAGGGCGGAGGCGGGGAGGAGGAGGTGGTGGAGCAAAGGGCGGAGGCGGGCGCAAGAAGGTGGAGGGGCGGGAGGCGTGGGAGGCGGAGTGGAGGAGCTGAGGAGGAGAGGGGCGCGGGCGGCGGAGGGGAGGACGAGAGGGGCACGGAGGCGGGGACGGGTCACGGCCTCACGGGAGTGGAGTTAGGGTTTGCCGGTTTGGAGCTGGTTATTTGGGCCTGATGGGCTTACCTTGCGAATGGCCGCGGTAGTTCAGTTTTCTCCATTTTTTGACGCATCTACCGAAATCGAACCGAACCATTTCGGTTTTCTGTAGATTAAAACCGAACGGAATACCAAATACTGAAAAAACCGAAAATTTCGGTTTCTTCGGTTCGGTTCGGTTCGGTTCGGTTTTTCGGTATCGGTATTTTTTTTTGCCCACCCCTACAAGCAGGCGGAGATAGCTATGTCTCTCAGGCTCTATCGAAGCCTCTTGATCCCCAATCCTCTCTTCGCTATATGCATTTTAGTACCTAACTAACGTAGAAATTATGTCCATACGTTATGTGTGTATGCACAAGTATAGAAAAAAAGGCATTTCACCCCGAAGTAGGTGGAATGTATACTGTACTCGCTATATATATATGTACGTAGATAATTTTGCTTCTGCAGATTGGCGAAACATGTGTATGTGAAACAATTGTAACCGTGATTAATAGAGTGTTGTGTTATATATATTTAGATCCCTGCAGTTTGATTCCATTATATTCAGCATTTTTTAGTACTTTTAGACCCCTACATATTGTTGTATGGCAAAATTTGACATATAAAATTTAATTTTCACGGTTATTAACACATACATTCGTTTAGAGACTTAAAAATGCATTTTGGTATATTATATGTTCTTATATATATATAAAATATCCCAAAGACATTAACATAATGTTTATGTACATTAAAATTGTCCTGAAGACAATATATAATCTATATTAATTAAGGTTGATATATTAATTTCCCGAAGATTTTAATATATCATATTATAATGTCTAGAAAGGCATTTTCTTTATGTGTAGTCATTTTGTCGCACTATTTTTATGCCCCACAGACATGTTATTTAATTTTCTTGAAGAAAATTAATGACAACACATGTTTTATATGTAGGAGATGACTGATTTAAACAAAAAGGAATTTACCGAACTTAACATCGATGGTGGTAATTACCTAACATTGTCAATGGATGTTAAGATTAATTTCGCTGCCCATAACATTGGTGCTACTATTAAAACTCATGTTGAGAACGCACCAGCCATTCCGACACATTACAAATATGCATCATTACAATACCTACGCCATCATATTCATCTTGACCTAAAACCTGAATATATGATGAAAAAGACCCCTTAATGCTTTTGGACTCCTTGAAGGAGAGATATGATCAACAACGATCAGTTATATTACCCGAAGCACAAAGGGAATGGAGCCTTTTACTCTTCTAAGATTTCAAATCTATAACTGCATATAACTCTGCATCACATAAGATAATGTCTAAATGAAATTTTGTAATAAAGATATTACTAATGCAGAGAAAATTGACAAAACCCTATGTACTTTCCATCCCTCTATGCTGATACTCTAGCAGCAGTATCGTCAGCATAACTATGAAAAATACTTTGAGTTAATTTATACTATGCTCCAGGCAGAAAACACATGACGAGTTGCTTATGAAAAATCATAACAATTGTTCGCCCGATTCAATGCCTGTGCCTGAAGCACATGCAAATACTCAGAGGAACGTCAATGGCCATCTTAAAAATAAAGGAAAATGGAAGAAAAACAAAGGATGTCAAAATAATGGAATGGATAAAAAAGATTCTTTTTATAAAAAGAATCAGGGCAACATAGATCAAATTTGCTTTAGGTGTGGTACCAAGGGACATTGGTGTCACAAATGTCGTACTCCTAAGCATTTGGTTGAATTATATCTTAAATTCATTGAGAAATGCAAAAGACCACGCGAGGGGAAGCCTGAAGCTCACTTTGCTACAACGCCTGAAACGACTACAAGTGCTGGAATACCAAATCTTCTTCCAAGTCCTAATGAGAAGGATGGTATTATTAATACTGATGGTATCATGGATACGAACAACATGATCATGGAATTTCAATCTCAAGATCTGTTTGGTGACAATATTTAGTGTCCTATTACCAAATTTATGTATCAGCCTACCTACTATGTAATAAGTAGTTTAAGTTTCTATAGAACTACCTACCATATAATAAGTAGTTTAAGTTCCCATAAGAACTTTGCTCATATAGAGCATCTATAATTTATGTAAAACAATATATGTATTGTCTATATACTAGATATGTTTTATTAAATATTAATTCCCGTAGAATTATTATCTTCTCTAGTATTTGTTATAGACTATTATATGAAGATCAGATAGAGAAAGAGCTTTGTCTCGTGTATAGCTGTACCACTAATACTATATTAAGGGAAACAAAATATTTCCAAACTATTACTAAAAGAAAAGGAAATATTATGACCATCGCCAGAAACAATGCGCTTATTAGTGGTACTGGAAGAGCCATAGTTGTTCTCCCTATGGGTACTAAAATCATAATCGAGGATGCACTTCTGTATCCTGAATCTAAACGTACCCTATTAAGTTTTAAAGATATTCGCACAAATGGTTTCCATGTGGAGACTAGTAGTGAGAGTAGAAAAGAATTTCTGCTCATGACTCAAATTCATGGATGCGAAAAACAAGTGGTTGAAAAGCTTCATTCTTTTTCATCTGGTTTGTACTACACGCATATCAAACCCAAAGCATATGTTGCGTTAAAAACTATATTTGAAAATCTTGACAAGTTCAAGATTTGACATGACCGTGTTGGTCATCCAGGTTTGGGTATGATGCGTAAAATCGTATAAAGTTTTATTGGCCATAATATTAAAGGTTTTGATTTCCCAAAACCTGAAGATTTTGTGTGTATTGCTTGCGTAAAAGGGAACTTAATTTTAAGGCCATGATAGCTTAAAGTGAAAAGCGAACCACTGAACTTCTTATAAGGATTCAGGGTGGTATATGTGGACCTATACAACCCTTATCAGGGCCATTTCGGTATTTTATGGTACTCATTGATGCATTTACGAGTTGGTCTCATGTAGATTTGTTGTTTACAAGAAACCATCCTTTTGCTAAATTAATTGCCCAAATCATCAAATTATGGGCCAACTTTCCTGAAGAAAAGATAAAAAACATTCGTTTGGATCATGGTGCTGAGTTTACCTCAAAAGCATTTAATAACTAAGGCATTAATGTGGAACATTCTGTACCATACGTCCACACATAAAATGGTTTAGCTGAATCTTTGATGAAAAGGATTAAGCTCATTGCTAGGCTTCTTTTACAGAACTGTAAGCTATCAACCAGTTGTTGGGGCCAAGCAGATTACATGCCGCCGCATTGATCCAAATCAAACCAACTGCATATCATACAACTTCCCCATTACAAATGGTACGTGGAAATAAACCAAATATTTCCCATCTTCGAAAATTCGGTTGTGTTGTGTATGCACCAATCTCACCACCTCAACGTACACAAATGGGTCCTCACCGAAAGTTGGGGATCTATGTGGGGTATAATTCTCCGTCAATTATAAAATACATAGAGACACTAACAGGGGGATCTGTTTACGGCTAGGTACACTAATTGAATCTTTGATGAAAATAATTTCCCGGTATTAGGGGGAGATAATAAGTATCACAAAGAATGCCAGGAAATAACGTGGGCATTCAATCTTTGGATCCACGTACTAATGAATCTAAAATGGAAGTTCAGAGGATTATAAATTTGCAATATATTGCAAACAATATGTCAGATGCATTTACTGACCATAAGGGTTTGACTAACTCACATATACCTGCAGCTACTGCATCGGAGAGAGTAGAGGTAACTAGAAAAACCACTTTTACCCCTTATGTAAAAAAGAGGGGGGAGAACTCCGGTTGTAAGGGATTCAATTAAAAAAAGCTCACGAAAAAAAATATCCCCTACAGATTTATCACTAAAGTCAGTAAATGATATTCAACCTGAAAAGGTAATACAACTAGCAGTTGTAACTCGACCTGAAGTTGAGGATCTCAACAAGAATGTGCGCACAAATACAAATGTTGGGATATCGGAACACTTGAACTCTGTTTTGGGAAATATCAAGGAGTTAGAAGATATAAATGAAGAGATCTCAATCCATTATGTTAATTCAGGAGAATTATATAAAAGAAATGCTACAGTTGTCGACATTTATTTTGCTTCCAATGTTGCTAAACCCCTTTCAGCCGGACCCTAAACCCAAGTCCATGGCTGAGTGCCAGAAGAGCTAAGATTGGGTCAAATGCAAGGAAACAATTGAAGCAAAATTGAGCTCGCTAAATAAAAGAGAGATTTTTGGTCCTATGATATCAACACCTCCTAATGTTTTCCCTGTAGAAAACAAATGGTTTTTCATCCGTAAAAGGAATGAAAACAACCAAGTGGTCATATATAAAGCGAGGCTCGTAACACAAGGGTTTACACAGCGACCCAACATCGATTATGATGAGACATATTCTCCTGTTATGATTGGAATAACTTTTTGATATTTAATTTCACTGGCAGTAAATTTAAATTTGAAAATGCAGTTGATGGATGTAGTGATAGCATATCTATATGGGGTCACTGAATTTCCGATATATATAAGTCCCTGAAGGGCTAACACTATCGAATCCCAAACTTAATCGCAACATGTATTGCGTCAAAATGATTAAATCACTATATGGTTTAAAACAGTCGGGTAGAATGTGGTACAACCGACTAAGTAAATTCCTCCTGAAGAAGGGATACATTAATAGTGATGATTGTCGCTGTGTTTTCATTAAGAAATCATTAAAATGATTTTGTATCATCTCAGTCTATGTAGATGATCTTAATCTAATTGGAACCACAGAGGGAAAATTTGGGAAAAACCAAAATTTGAAGTTTGAGATGAAAGATTTGGGAAAAACCAAATTTAGCTTAGGCCAGCAGTTTAAGCACTTCCATGAAGAAGTCTTTATTTACAAGTCTGCCTACATCTAGAAGATATTGGAGCAATTTAATATGGATAAAGCTCATCCATTAAAAACCGTTATGTTCGTAAGGTCCCTCTATAGGGATAAAGACACATTTAAACCTAGGAGTGATAATGAAGATATTTTGGGACCTGAAGTTCCATATCTTAGTGCAATTGGAGCACTAATGTACCTTGCAAATTGCACCCGGCTAGATATTGCATTTAAAGTTAAATTTATTAGCTAGATTTAGCTCAGCACCAACCAAAATACATTGGACTGGTGTTAAACATATCTTCAGATATCTCCGAGGTAGACAAGATCTTAGATTGTTCTATAGGAAAAATCAAGAAATGACTATGGTGAGATATACTGATGTTGGCGATATGTCAGATCCCCACATTGCCAGATCCCGGACTGGATTTATATTTCTTTATGGTGGAACGGCTTTTTCTTGGAAATCTTGTAAACAGACTTTAGTGTCCACTTCTACTAATCATTCTGAAATAATCGCATTATATGAAGATTCATGTGAATGTGTTTTGCTTCGCAGAATGATTAACCACATAGAGAAATCATGTGGAATTAATCCATGTGACACCCCACAGTTATTTATGAGGATAATGCGGCTTGTATAGCACAAATGCAATCATGTTATATAAAGATGAATATGATTAAGCACATTGCTCATAAATTCTTTTATCCTCAAGAACTTCAGAAGAGTGGTGAGGTGAATATTTTGCAAACAAAGTCTTACGAAAATTTAGTTGACTTATTCACTAAGTCTTTACCTACTTCATTGTTTCAAAAATATGTTCATGGAATAGGTACGAGACGATTGCGAAACTTGCAAAACTCAGGGGGAGCTAATATCTAAATATAACCAGATTTGTATTTGATAAATTCATGATCCTTTTGCCAAGGGGGAGTGTTATGATTAATTAACCTTAATCATTAATTAAGAAGTAATTAAACTAATGGTAAAAAGACATCTTTCTCTCTCTGTTTAACGCACAGAAGAAACCGAAAAAGATGCGTCCCGTCCCCAACCAACACAGCACAAGGCAACAGACGCGACCCAAACGAGAAGTTGCAACGCTAGGAGAAGAGACGCATACATCGCTGAAAAAGGCATTGTTTCACACTGTATAAAAGGAGGAAACAATCCCCATTGTAATCTCTATTTGATCAATCAATAAAGAACACTATTTTTCACTTCAAACAGAACATTCCATTTACATCCTTAACCAGGGAAGACTACACCAGTACGCCACTACAAGGATGGTGGCCGGCCGCCTAGCTAGGCGGGCCGTGGGGCCTCATGTGGGTGGTGAATTGTCTGACGAGGCTTCCATATTCGAGGTCGAACGGAGCTATTCGAGATCGCCTCAAAATCGATTCAAAACATTAACTTGAGATCGGATTGTTTCATGCTCAAGCTCAATGCGATTTTGAGGAACTTTTGGTCCAGCCCTAACTCCTTTACCGGCAACAAACCTCTGCATTTCCCTGTTCTTCCACCGCCGTTAGATCATGCCGAGGAACTGGTCTACAAGACGAGGGGGTCACACCATCCCGACAGCTTGGTTCACTAGCGAACGGCCAATTTCTAGTCCGGCTTTTATAACTAGGCCAATACAGGTGCCTCCTTTCCTGTTGCTTCGGGAGCATCCGGCGTCAATTACTAAAAAAAACACACATTTTGCACAAAAAAAAAAAACATAAACAATATTACACTGGTAAAAACAACCTCAACGAAAACTGGCCATTTATTAAAGAACCACACGCACACACAATAAATAAATAAAGTAACCCGCACAGCTCTTGTAATTTGGCTGCGGCAAGACCGCAGGAGTCGAACGTCACCAAGACTTGCTTTTTTTTTTTTTTTGCATGAGCCAGCAGTCTTTTTTCCTCTTGCACCTCGAAAATTGTGAATTTCCGTGTAAGAAGAATCGTTACAAGGTACCTACACTCTGTTGTCTATTTTCTGAGAATTTACACTATGTTGCTGCCTGATGCCTCCTGATATCCAAACTAAAAGTGCAACTTTACTACTTTAGAGCCTTAGCTCACAGCCTTGGTCAGTATCAGGTGAATCAGTACGATGAAGCCAAGCCAAGCATGACCGTCTGGCCCGTCAAATTTTCAACTAGATCCCACCTGTAAGTGTCAACCAGTAGATAGCTGCTCGTAAAGCCTGTTTACAATTTCATCCTTATTACTACTAGATAATGCAAGCTATAATACAGAACAAAGGTCAACAGTGAAATGGTCTACAGCAGGTGAAACATTGCTTGTATACCAGGCCTATGAAAGTTATCTGTCGTGTGGAATCCATTACGGTCAGAACAAAGTCAAGTCACGAAAAATCAGCACATGGGCAACCATAAAGCACATGCAGTTTTCAACTATCGTCTCTATAGTTTCCGTGATGGCAAAAGAGTTTAAATAATGGTCAGGAGGTTGCTTACAAGTTTGCTGCTGTAGAAGAATTATGTTCTTTCGTGGCTTCCTCCACTGCAAATTCCTCCAGCAGTGCACGCTGACGTTCGTTAACCGTCCTGCAAATTAAAATTGTGGTCTCGTAAAAAATCAAACCGAAGCATGACATACTTACGTACTGTGCTTTAGCATAGAATACCACACAAAAAAATTCTGACAAAAACACAGAAAATATAATAACAAACAAATTCCACATCCATTAAAAGTAATGTAGCGATAAAAAACGCAGCCCTAGTGAATGCATGACGCAGTCAATCACAGGAGATGTGACACAGTTGACCACGGAAAACGCGATCTAAGAGCACGAGTCAAACACGTCTATCAGACATGATAAAAAGTAGTATGATTTTTTTATTTGTATTAAAGCACAAGGATGTGATGATCTGATGCACAGTAAAGTCATTAATTGTCTCTGCCAAAACCTAGCACCATTAAACATCTGAAAAGATAATTGGTCAAACACACTCAGTAATATCATGTCTCCCACAACCGAGTACCTTAACTATTTAAAGAAGCAATAAAAGATCAGACTCAGCAATAGAAAGTACCACTGACCAGCTCAACCCATCCTCTTTAGAACTGTTCTTCAAATTTCGCAAACCAAGGCATATCTATTGCAACCATACCAGTTTTCATTTTATTCCCCCTCCTTCACCATTGTACCAAATATTACTTGCTTCAATTGGTAAAAGATTTTTTAGCAAAGCATTAGCAAAACCATGTTCTTGAAATGCAAGCTGAAAGGGAGCAAGACAGGACCGTTTAACTTAAAAAACAAGCACATAATCAAAGGAAAGGGAATACCAGTAGAGCCATATCAAATGGAATACCACATATCAAATATATTTTTAGAAGAGTTACAAGCAGCTTACAAGGGAAAATGTATTCGGAATCGGACATATTGGTCCCCATTGTATCCTGCCTGGTTTGGCAATCCTGAATAACATTACTATCCTTAGCACTTCATCAAGAGGGAATTCTGGTCTTAAATTTATTTGATTGCACTTGAACAGTTTACCTTTCCCTCTTAAAACTATAACTTGCCCAGGTTGAACTCCTTTGGGTATCTGAACAAAATTCCATTAGATGTCAAAACAAAACAATGAATTGAGGAGCATATTTTCTCTATTACTTCATAATCTGCTCAGCGGTCACTCAACCAAAACATGGTGACATGCAAACATGTACCCTAAAATGCGGTCAAGCTACCAGGCATTTTAACCAGAGAAGGCTTCCACTTCAGTAAGAATTGAAACAACAAGATTAACCACCTAGTAAAACTCTTAAAAGATACTATAATCACAAAACTGCACCGTATATTTGTTAGCAGTAATACATACTTGTCCTTTCCCACAAAGTTCTTACCTTAACTTCTGTTTCACCATTTAAAGTAGGCACTTCAACTTTTCCACCAAGGATTGCCTGTAGGATTGAGAAAATAAAATATCATCAAATCCACCAAAAGCACTAATTAACAGCAGAAGTTTGCCATCCTTAAAACATATCATCAAATGCAAAATGCCACAGCACTTAAAACTGCCAGCTCTGAAACATCCAGTCAATAGTTGCAATAGCGATGTCTTAAATCTTAATGAACTATCATTTTTTAATCCACCACCTCTCTAGGTTAATTCATGACAGCTTTCCTCAAATGTTGCATCCATGGTTGTTACGGCGCTTAAGGCGCGCGGCGGTCGCCCGGACCTTTTTATCTTTTAAGCGATTAAGGCGCGCCGCGAGGCGACGCCGTAAACACATAAGTATGGCGAATGAAAGCAAATAAATTACCACTTCTATGGATCAATTCAAATCTAGTGTTGCATTTTTTCAGTTAGGAATTAAAAAGGCCAGCTTACAAGGCCCAGTTGCCAGGCCCAAGTATTCACTTCATTCACCTCCCCGTTCTTACAGCCCAAGTGCTCAGTCGCCCAACTTCTCCCTCCCTGTTCTTAACCCTAGGACCAAGCCGCCACCACTCCATTCAGCACCACCTCTCTCTTCTCCCTGCTCTGGCTCCGCCTCCATCTCCCCTGCTCCGGCGCCGCCTCCCTCTCCTCCCATGGTCCAGCCGAAGCGTTCCACTACTCCCTTCTCCGGTTACTGCCCCCACTTCTCAGCTCCAACCACTGCTGGAGGTTCAATCAGCGACGACAACAACATGAAGGGGACAGGCGGAGCACTTCTGCGCTACCACGGCTAGGCGGTGGCGCAGATCCGAGGAGCACCAAGCGGTGTCGCAGATCAGAGGAGCACCAGGCGACCTCATACTAGCCAAGGTACGCGACGATTTGGGGGGATTTGGGCTCCGGATCTGAGGCAAAATCGCCGCCTTAGACGCCACAGCGACGCCACGGCCGATGAAGCGACGCCATACACCTCGAAGCTAAGGCGTCGGCTATGGCGTCCACAAAAAACCTTTTTACCGCCTAAGCGTCGATCAAAGCGACGCTTCAAGGACGCCTTAACAACCATGGTTGCAACTCTTTTGCAAGTGTTCCACACTTCACAGGTAAAAAATTAGTGGAACCAGAATCAAAATCAAGAATTTGTTTTGCTAAATGGACCAAATTTTATGAAGTAGATATTAGAATGATGATAAGAACCATTCTTGGCATAATCCATATATTTGTACAAGAATGAAAACTATATAATGCAGTGGAAAAGTTCCCCATAAATAGTAATTTCTTCAAATATTTACTCCATGAGGAGCAAAATAGTAGGACAGCAAAAGCTAGAAAGCTAGATCAGGCAAAAATAATTGTTACAACCTTTGTGAAGCTTATCTTTTTGTCCACATGGATATCAGCACCATCTCGGACAAACACCGGATCACTTGCAACCTATCATATACATAATCGATGGAAAATCAAAAGCTGGTTTGGTAATAGAGCTGATAATACAGTAAAAATCTATAAGGTTATGACATTTGGTCTCCTTGCTATGCATCACTCTGCATAGTACGATACATACACCAAACCAAAGTACAAGCGAAATAACTGTGTTGGTTATGATCTCAACCATGCATTCTTATAGAATCAAATACCTTAAGAGAGAAATACCAGGTCTGGTGGCATCAACATTCATAAAGATGAGAAATCCTATAATGGTTGTTAGAATGTGCTGTGAATATTCCTAGAGTAGACACAAATCCCTTGGTTAGCTCCCTCCTTAATTAGTTTTAATTAGCTTTCCTTAGTTAGCCTTGTACATTATAAATGGCCTAGTGCCCTATGAATGGAGATCATCTAATTATCTCAATCCTTCATACAATGGTATCAATATTCATACATCCTTCAGCACTTATTACTTCGTACAAACCAAACCAAAAGCAAAACATAATCTTTGTGGAGGTGCCTACTAAAGATCTCTTGAGAACACCAATCTAATAATCTACATTAAACAAAAGTCATGTGCTTTAGGCTGCAGCTCAGCTGATGTGGCTACAACCAGGGAACCCGGTCTGACAAGCATAGGCATGGTGGTTCGATCATGTAAGATTGTTTTTTTTGGTTGGTTCAGTCCTAGTGGAGATGTGTTCGCGACTCATGAGCTGAGAGAGTATTTCATCAAGGTTTCTTTTGATTTTTTTGCAGATAAAGATACATTGTTCGTGAGTTGCATTGTAGGATCAAATTTATAAGATTTAACTTCATCAATCACGATAGATTGTGTTAGCAGAGATTGAGATGGGCAGAAGGCTAGGTTGATTATTTTCAATATGGTGTATCGCTGTATCTTAGCATCATTGCAGTGTGTGGTAATGACAGTATTCCCCTAGATGCTAGTCAGCTGGCTTACTGGTGCTTAGTGCCAAATCCCGACTAGGTGGGAAAATCACCTAGGTGGCCAAGGCGGTAGCCTGAGGACTAGCACCTAGGCACCACCTGGGTGGGCTAGGCAGTCATCTTGAGGAGCAGTGGGTACCATGAAAGATCGCTGTCGACGTTTGTTAAACCGGGGGGTGTCGTCGGCAATGATTTACATGAAGTTATGCGCTAGATCGTAAACTCGATGGTAACATGGGACAAGGGATTATACAGGTTCAGGCCCTCGCAGAGGAGGTAATACCCTAGTCCTGTGTTCTTAGGATTATGATGATCTGACGATCAATACCAAGGGATGTCTATAAATGTAGATGTCCGTCGAGCCAGGGTCCCTTGCTCGCCTTATATAATGGGGCGATAGGGTTAAAAGGTAGAGTTCTGGCCGGTTACGAGGTAGGATTTCTATCTCTACCCTTTCTTGCCGGATACGTAGTTATCCGGAATTACAATCATATCTTCTCTATTTGGGATAGACTTCTTTACTTACCGTACAAGGTTGGCTGGCAGGCCAGGTGTCCCCCGTGCGCATGTAGCCGGCTCGGCCCACCCCTTATTGGGTAGTCCTCGTAGCCCGCCATGAAGATACCCAGGGTTCATGTATTCCACAGTAGCTCCAGAGCTCTTAACAATCGAGTTGCTGCCTTTTTTGTTACACTCCAACCGAGTCATGTTTTACGCTGAGTGCTAGTTCTTGACATCGCTTTCCGACTGGTTTCTTCTTTACGCCGAGTGCTCTACTGCATGCAAGGAGACTGTGAAGGGCTCAATAAAGCTCCTTGTTGAAATTTTCGAGTGATACTCAACCCAATTTATAGGAACACTGGTAGTCGGCCGATAATGGGGCGTACCCTTGTTGGATGGAGTTTGGCCAAGTATTACCTGTACCCGACTGTTGCAGTGTATAGCTAGCGGCTCTCTTTACAGGATACCCTCAAAACCCTTAATCCAGGATCAACTCATGGTATCTGGCTTCGACTTGTACGATAATCATCAGTCGGCCTAACGTGGGGCATATCACAACAAGAAATTTATTGGTTTGGTAGGTATCCAAGTCCCGCTTGACGCGATGACCGACCGTCGGCCCATCATAGGGCATACCATATCCCAAACAAGTTTTGGCCGAGGTGTATCTACCCGTCCGTCGCGGTGTACGGTTGGCGGCCCTTTTAGAGCGTACCAAGGGTATAGGCTTGTAGCTAAACCGTAATTGGCGCTCATGGCGCTAAGTGGCTCATGGCCGAAGGCGTTGGCTTGTAGGCGTGCCGTAGTTTAGATTGGGTTTAGCCAAGCGATATTTGTACCTGTTTTGTCACGATGTACAACTGTCGACTCTTTTAAAGCATATCCTTAGAACCCTAATCCGAAATCAACTTGTGATACCCGATTCCGATTAGCGCGGTACCTAGCTCTTGGCCCAACATTGGGCGTATCACAAGAAGTTTTAATCTAGTTGGCTTAGTAGGCACCCAAGCCTTGTTTAGTATAATGATTGGCAATCGGCCCATCACGGGGCGTATATCTCAAGCCGAGTACCCAAATCCCGCTTAATACGGTGATTTGGCTGTCGACCCATCATGGGACGTACCGCATCCTAGATTATGTTTGCGCTTGTGGAGCAGGGTGGCTCATGGCCAAAGGCATAGGCTTGTAGCCGTGCCGTAGTTTGGATTGGGATTAGCCAAGCGATATTTGTACCCGTTTTGTCACGATGTACAATTGTCGACTCTTTTAGAGCATATCCTTGGAACCCTAATCCGAAATCAACTTGTGATACCCGATTCCGACTAGCGTGGTAACCAGCTCTTGGACCAACATTGGGCATATCATAAGAAGTTTTAATCTAGTTGGCTTAGTAGGCACCCAAGTCCTGTTTAGTATAGTGATTGGCAGTTGGCCCATCGTGGGCAGTATATCTCAAGCCGGGTACCCAAATCCCACCTGATACGGTGATTTGGTTATCGACCCATCATGGGTCATACCGCATCCAAGATTAGGTTTGCGCTCGTGGAGCAGGGTGGCTCATGGCCAAAGGCATAGGCTTGTAGCCGTGTCGTAGTTTGGATTGGGTTTAGCCAAGCAATATTTGTACCCGTTTTGTCACGATGTACAACTGTCGACTCTTTTAGAGCATATCCTCGGAACCCTAAACCGAAATCAACTTGTGATACCCAATTCCAACTAGCGCGGTAACTAGCTCTCGGCCCAACATGGGTCGTATCACAAGAGGTTTTAATCTAGTTGGCTTAGCAGGCACCCTAGTCCAGTTTAGTACAGTGATTGGCAGTCAACCCATCATGGGGCGTACCATATCTCAAGCCGGGTATCCAAATCCCGCATAATACGGTGATTTGGCTGTCGACCCTTCATGGGGCAAACCACATCCCAGATTAGGTTTGCGCTCGTGGCCAAGGGCTTAGGCTTGTAGCCGAGCCGTAGCTGGTGTTCATGGCACAGGGCAGCTCGTGGCCAAGGGCATAGGTGGCGCTCGTGTCACAGGCCCTTCTTCGCTTGTAAACGAAGTCGTAGAAGGCACTTGTTAAAGGAGAAATCAATGAACTTCTGAGGCTTGTGGAAGGCGGTATAACAGCCTCCAACACTTGTCATGACAATGCTAGAAGCAGAATTCCCATCGGACGCGAGCCGGATCCACCTGTAACATGTCAATATAGGATTTAGGCAGTATCATGAAAACATTTAGATGGATGTAAATCCGACTGCTTTTTTAGATAATTTCTATACTTTTGCTCATTTTCTTTTTGATATTTAATTCCTCCAAGTAATCTTTCTTTTGTTATGCACTCAGCCCGACTAGTCTAGCCTCCGGGCGTCGGGAATTGACTCATGATTCAATTCTCAGGCACGCGTATCGAGTGACTAGAGTTCGCCCTTCGTGGGTCAAAGCTTCACTACTGAGAATAGTACTCGGATTCCATTGCAATCATTAAAAGAAAGCAACAAAAGTGCACGCAAATGCACCTATTAGGTGTAGCTCCCAACTTGCTGGTTAGTGGAAAACCAACTAAGTAGAAAGTCAAGAAACAACTTAAATTTATGTGAAAAAATCAAGATGATGAAAAATTAGCTTATATGGCCCAGGCGTAGACGTGGCAAGCCGTAGACTTGGTGGCTCGGGGCGCTAGCGTAGGCATGTGGTCGAGCCAGAGACTTGGGCGCCAGTATGGCGCGGCGTGTGGTCGAGTCAGAGACTGGGCGCCGGACGCCGCGAGGCGTGTGGCCAAGTGTGAGACTTAAGCGCTTGGGACGCTAGCATAGGCACGTGACCTAGCCATAGACTTGGGCGCTCGGGGCGCTGGCGTAGGCCCGTGGCCGAGCCGTAGACTTGGGTGCACGACGCTCAAGGCGCAAGCGTAGACGTGTGGCCGAGCCGTATATTTGGGTGCTCGAGGCGCGGGCGTAGGCGTGTGGCCGAGCCATAGACTTGGGCGCTCGTGACGCGGGCGTAGACTTGTCGCCGAACCGTTGACCCGAGCCGTAGACTTGGGTGCTCGACACACCGACGGAGGCATGTCGCGAAGCCGTAGACTTGGGCGCACGGTGCGCTGGCGTAATCGTGTCGCCGAGCCGTATACTTGGGTGCTTGGGGCACCGACGTAAACTTGTCGCCGAGACGTAGACTTCAATGCTCGGGGCACTAGCGTAGGCGTGTAGCCGAGCAGTAGATTTGGAAGCTCGAGGCGGCGTAGGCATGTCGCCGAGCTGTACACTTGGGCGCTCGTGGCGCCGGCGTAAGCGTGTTGCAAAGCCGTAGACTTGGCCGCTCGAGGCGCGGGTGTAGACTTGTCGCCGAACCGTAGACTTGGACGCTCATGGCGCCGGCGTAGGCGTGTCGCAGAGCCATAGACTTGGGTGCTCAGGGCACGGGCGTAGGCGTGTAGCCGAGCCGTATACTTTGACGCTCGGGCGCCGGCGTATCCATGTCGCCTAGCCGTAGACTTGTAGCCGAGCCGTACACTTGAGCGCCCGTAGACGTGTCGCTGAGCCGTAGCCTTGTAGGCTCGTGGCGTAGGCGTAGGCGTGTCACTGACCCGTAAACATGGTCGCACGGGCGCCGGTGTAGGCGTGTCGCTGAGCCGTAGACATGGGCGTTCGTGGCGCCGATGCAGGCATGTTGCAGAGCCGTAGATTTGGGCGCTCATGGAGCCACCGTAGGTGTGTGGTCAATCCGTAAACTTGGGCGCTCGGTGTGCCGGCGTAGGCGTGTGATCAAGCAGTAGACTTGGGCGCTCGGGGCGCCGGCGTAGGCGTGTTGCCGAGCCGTAGAGTTGGGCGCTCGGGGCTCCGGCGTAGCCGTGTCGCCGAGCCGTAGACTTGGGCGCAAGTTGCGCCGGCGTAGACTTGTCACCAAGCCGTCGACTTGGGCGCTCGGAGCGCCGGCGTAGGCGTGTCGCCGACCGTAGAGTTGCGCGCTTGGGGCGCCGGCGTAGACTTGGCCGAGCCTTAGACTTGGGCGCTCGGGGCGCTAGCCTAGACGTGTCGCCGAGCCGTACACTTGAGTGCTTGGGGCACTGACTTAGGAGTGTCGCCAAGCCATAAACTTGGGCACTTGGGGCGCTACCGTAGACGTGTCGCCGAGCCATAGACTTAGGCGTCGGGGTGCTGGCGTAAGCGTGTCGCGGAGCTGTAGGCTTGGTCGCACGGGGCGCAGATGTAGGAAACGAATCAAAATTCTGCTGCGGAAATCCATGGGCATCCGATCTGCACGTAGTCGTAAGGAAGTAGTCGTTCAAGTTTCAATCAACACTGAGCAACACGCGTCATGGTCGGGGACGAACAGCGTGTGCTCGCCAAACTCGACCGTGGTCGACGAAGTTGTGGCCATAATCAGAGACAATCTTCACGTGGTTGGCGGAGCTTGGCGAAGGTCGGTGAAAGTTTTCGCTGGTCCTCAACGTCCCACGAGGTGTGGCACGATCGATCCTCACGCCGTGGCCGGCGCTGACGTGCTTTACTAGCTCGCAGAGATTTGCGACCTCCCCGTACAGTCTGCTTTCAAACGAACGCCACAGTCACATCCGAACTCGGATTTAGGCATTCTTGGATTCGTTGGAAAGATAACAAGATAATCTTTCCAACGCATCTTATATCACCCCAAAACTACTTCTGAGTCAACGGGAAATCGCGACGCAAGTTCCGTCCAGATTTTGAACGCGAACAGGTCGCATCTTCTCACGTTTGCCGGGCGGTGGATGAAGCCAGCGCCCAACGGTGGGCGCCACAATCGTCATGTCTGGGTAAGTTGCTGTTGATGACGGCCACCATTCATTCTCGGTAGGGTCCTCGCCGTATCCGAGTCAGGAATTGAGCCCTCCCAGATCGGATCTTGTCCGAGTCTAAAATAGTGGATCCTGGAGTGTTGGTGAAGTTTCTCCTATATCGGATCTAGTCCGAGTCCAAAAGAGCGAGATTAGACCTCCGGCGCATTACGCGTTGGTATACGGCGACGGCATTCTCCAACCCGAAGAGGCGTTTGGGCTGGTCATTGCTGTAGTCGCCCTCAGATCGAATCTGGTCAGAGTCCAATAGCACGAGCTTGCCGAAGCTTGCCGGTGACGAAGTTCAAGCTCCCGGAGCGAAAAACCTGGCCAGGTGGAAAGGCGACGACGACTCCGGCGATTGCTACCATCGAGCCTGATGAGATTGATCTTGATGTTGCCCCTACCTGGCGCGCCAACTATCGACGTTTGTTAAACCGTGGGGTGTTGTCGGCAATGATTTACATTGGGTTATGCGCTGGATCGTAAACTCGATGGTAGCACGGGACAAGGGATTATACAGGTTCAGGCCCTCGCGGTGGAGGTAATACCCTAGTCCTGTGTTCTTGGGATTATGATGATCTGATGATCAATATCAAGGGATGTGTATGGATGTAGATGTCCTTCGAACCAGGGTCCCCTGCCCGTCTTATATAGTGGGGGGATAGGGTTACAAGGTAGAGTTCTCGTCGGTTACGAGATAGGATTCCTATTTCTATCCTTTCTTGCCGGATACGTAATTATCCGGAATTACAATCATATTTTCCCTATTTGGGATAGACTTATTTACTTGCCGTACAAGGTTGGCTGGCAGGCCGAGTGTCCCCCGTGCGCGTGTAGCCGGCTCGGCCCACCCCCTATTGGTTAGTACTCGCAGCCCGCCATGCAGATACCAAGTGTCCATGTATTCCACAATCGCGCTACTCACACATCAATTGATCACTCTCACAGTCTCACCAGTTGATCCACATCGGCAGCACAAGGCACACCTAAGTTCGCGCTGAAGAAATGGCTTCCAGTATTAAGTCAGAACTCTTGAGAATCCCTAGTTTCCGGCAAAATAGTGGCAAAACCGGTAAGAGTGGTCACATAGAAATGCAAGACTTGCTACACCTATGGATTATCTGGCTAATAAACAACCACGTGATTGTTACAGCAACGTTATTGGGGGAACTATTGTGCATTGCTAATTGCTTCCAAATTGACAAAACAAAGATGGTATAAGTACAACTCACAAGCACAATCAATAAAATCAGTTGGTATGTTTTGTTGTAAAACACAATTAAGTCAGATACCATGTGAAGATTTATACAAAAACCTTGATTCCATGAAAAGAGTTTATAAGAAAAGGCCCTAATTAAAGAAACCTGATCTTTTCAATTATGATAGGTACTATTAGTAGTAATATTAACAATCAACAGGTCAGATGTATCTCGAGAATCATTGCCTTAAGTTTTGATGTCATATAAGTGAATCTTAACATTCACATAATACATAACTGGCATAAGTTAGTATCCGAAATGTTAAAAGAAAAGGCAACATGTATGAAAGCGTGTCCTCACTCGAAGCTTAATGTATAGACTTCCAGGTAGGGCTCCCTGCCCACCACTATCACCAGCCTCCCGTACATGAATTGTATCACCAGAATCGACTCCTATGTTGAACAAAACAAGAATTACTTTAGTGAGTTATAATGACAACTGTACTGGCCTAGACACTAAATTCTTGATACAAGGGAGTGGCACAATGACAGCATTGGAGAAGAAAATTCAGTAAAGTCAACAGGCAAATATCATTCAGTGTAACAAAAATGTGCAAATGCAAGGTACGTGCTATAGCTGCAAAACGACCTAATGGAACTATGAAGAAGCACCCTTCTTACAGTTGAAAAAGAAAACCAAGGGACTAGGATGGCTATGGGCCTATAGCACTTAATAGGTGCCAGATGTCTCTAGAATATAAGCCTTTCGGTGAAAAGCTATTTACCACAATATATGCAAGTTAATTTTCAATTCAAGTTTTCATGGGGCACTGATGCACATGCAACATACATGGTTGGACTACAGTTTTTTTAGGGAAAGGTGTACTACAGTTATGCACCTAGATTTTGGCATTCAAGTGGTACTCCTAAAAGATTTGTTCAAAAGTATTAAAGTACCATAATAGTGGATAAGAGTTTCTTAAGTAGAGCTAACATGAATATAGTTCAATTTAGCAACTATATTATATCATAAGAGAGCCCAAGGGATGTAACTCGAGAATGGTATAAAATTATGATCATATGTAGACATTTGGAAAAGAAACTGATTGAAAAAACACAATTGAAGCATAGTTGCACAGCACCTGCTGGAATAGTCACGTTTACATATTTCATACCATCTACCATCCCAGCACCTTTGCAAGTCAGGCAGTAGTCCTGTGAAAATCATCAGATATGAGTTAGGATACAAACTGGCTAACACTACATGTCATTGCCATGGACTTTTACCTTGATTACTTTCCCAAAACCTCTGCAAGAATTGCAAATGGAAGTGAAGGGGTACATAGTAACCTGCACAAACCACCGGTTCAGAGATTTATCTAGTTCTTTTCAGCTTAACGTCTTAACAGCTTAACGACTTATCTACGTTTTGAAAACACATATGCTTTGAGTTTTTTTAGTCCATTTTTCGCTGTTTTGAAGGTGGGTTCTAACGCTTTAAAAAGCAAGTCAAATGAAATGTATCCGAATCTTGAGACTATCTCGAGAAGCTCTCGAAGTTCAGTCATTTCAGCCGTTCATCCGTTCAGATCAGCTCAAAAAACTTCTTCACCATTAATATTTGCAAGAAAGGTTTGAAAAAAAGCAAATACTTACACGTCCTGCACCTTTACATGCTGGACAAACATATCTCCTAGCATTGGCCAAGTACCCTCGCCCATCTAAATCAAAAGATGTGTGAGGGAGTTTTCTCAAAAAGAAAGGAGAACATGGGCTAAATCAAGAGAATCACCATATGCATGAGTAAAATTGATATGCATGAGGATATGATTGCATGTGTATATAGAGAATTTATGGCATATTTACTTTCTTAATATTAATTCATTGTAATGTTACACATTTAGTAAGCCATTACCAATTTTAGCATTTCAAGTAATATCTATTTAATAAGAAAAATCCATCTTTAAGACTTTAACTCACTGATTAGCTGTAAAGGGCTTACAGCACACAGCAAACACTAGATTTGAATCGATTGTTGTCTGATATATCATATATGAAGCATGAATTTGTATAACTCGCTAATAGTGTCAAAGGGAGCAAAAATAAGAACCTAATCACATATTACTTCTATTGCTCTTTTTTAACCGAACATTATTCAGTCCAGACTACAGAATGCTTCAGCTAAATTCAGATACAACTGATAATTCATAACAAGGTGCCTACTCAACAAAAGGCCCTCAGGGAATTATAAAAAATATACTATCAGATAGTTCATATACAGGTATGTTTCACCAAACTGTTACTGCATGACTTCCTATTAGCAGCATGAGTTTTAAAAAAGAAACTTTCCTCATGCAAGAAATGGGAAAAACATAGCACTAGTGTGTACTCACCGCACGAGTCACAAAGATTTTTTGCACAGAAGGAAACTTGCTTCATGCATCCTTTAGCAGCTTCTCTAAAAGATAAATTCACCTCTACCTACTTAAGCAAAGAGATCAATCAAGTTCAGTGAATACATAAAATTTTCCTTAGAAACGAAAGAGAAATAGGCTAAGATGAACCTCAATGTCATTAGCATGCACATCCCTATCATGCTGGAAAACCTGGAAACAAAAAGAATTACTAGCACTGGCATTCTATAGTGGAATATTAAAGTACAAGAGAAGTGAGGGAAAGGGAAGGGCATGAAGAGAAAGATAATCACCTCAGAGAATATTTTGTAAAAATCGCTAGAGAAAGCACCATCATTCTGTTTGTAGAATTCCGCAAAAGGATTATGGTTCTGACTGTTGAATCCTGAAAATGGATCTTGGTAGGCTCCATCAAACTCTCCCCTACCCCTTGTAAAATTTTCCTCTGACCCTCTAGAAAATAGCTGGAGTATTACAACAACAAAAACTTCAAAAACATAGTACCAGATCTCAAATACTACAACTTGTGTCATTATAGATGCTATGTTCGGACTTGAGAGAAAAGAAGATGCTGACGAGGGGATCTCGCCGACAGCTTGGTGTCGCGTGTGGCGCAGGGATAAGCCGCACAAGGCACGGTTGATACTGGGCCAATCTTTTAATTCATTGCTTAATTGATCATGGATAAATGATGTCCCTATTATAGGGATGACTTACTTCGACCCAACAAAAGCAATCTTTAAAATAAAGCGACTAACCCTATCTAATAGAAACTAATCTTATCTAGGCCCTCTTTGATTCGCGGTTCTAGTTTGGATTGTAAAATTTGTCGTTTTGTACAGACCCTTTAGTGTAACATTTTGTAATAATTTTTTGGAGCTTTGTGGGGGTTTTCTCAAAGATTTAAAAAAAATCATGAATTTCTTAGCCTTTCCGTGTATATTTTAATGACTCTCAACCTTTTCAACTACAACCAAAACCAAACCACAACAGTGAATCAAAGAGGACCCAAATGGAAGATAATACAATCTAATTCCAAACTTCCATATAGCATAGTTGCACTGACCACGAGCGAAGGAGAATTCACAACACTACAGTACAACGCCGACAACCTAACCGATGCCAATTGGGGTCCACATGCACACAACTGAACATGCAAACTATTGATCATGCAAATCATTTACTTACAATAATGGTGTTTGGTCTAATGTATTTTTAAAGAAACAACACCATTCCTTCAAAAATCTAGAAAATATACACCATGAAATGAGAAAGAGCTCACAGAATGGAGGAACTTATTACCATATCATATTGCTCTCTCTTTGAAGAATCCCGCAACGTCTGAAGTCCAACATTACCAGCATGTGATATTGTTAAGTTTGGCGCAATAATTTAAACATGAAAAACTTAAACGGATTATGCAACTTACTTGCCTCGTATGCATCTCTTATTTCCTGAAACATCCTTTTTGCAGCAGCATTGCCTCTATTTATGTCTGGATGGTACTTTTTTGCAAGCTGTAGATAATTTTAGTATGGTAGTTACTATTTAGATTGTTAATTTGATCAAGAGAATATACCCCAAAAACACGTCATAATGATGTTTCACAGAAACAGATAACAAATTCACATGTGATGCAGTTTTTGCTCCAATATTAACAGTATCAATCATGAACGCTACGAAATGGGAGAGATTATTAATATTACCTAATAAAATTGATATTAACTTTATGACATGTTCATCTTAAACTAATTGTGAGCAAGCCTTGAAAGCTTTGCTAAACTGAAATTTGATACTCACAGAATGAAAAGCCTTTTTGATGTCTTCCTGTGAGGCATTATTAGGAACACCGAGAATTTTGTAATAGTCCTTCTCTATCGAACAATGTTGACCTAACAGATGAAAAAATGTTAGATTGGCTTCTGTGGATGCAAAATAATAGTAACAACAAATGAGCACAGTAACAACCTGTGGCATGAAAGAACCTGCTTAGTACAAATGATGGCAACATGAATTGATCACCACATCTATCACCAATATAGATGCCACTAGAGCTGCAAGCTCTCCAGATGAAACAAGAATCACAAGGAGAGGGTTAAGGAACAAAGAATACAAAAAATCAACAATAGTAAAGGTTAATACTTAAAAATGTAAAAGTAGCTAGTAAATAGATATGTTCAATCTAAACCTACATGGCTATATCTAATGATTGCAGGGTCCAATATTCAATATATTTTACAGGGAACAATCCTTTTGGTACCTTAGCATATCAAATTTGTCCCCAGTCATATCATAGAAAAACAATTTTCAATCTATATGACGAATGTCAACTTATTTTTCCTACAAAGGAACAAAAATAAAAATACCCAGAATAAGCACAAACAATGCTACTATTCTGCATTCACTATACCTTATAAAGATTTAACAACTGGTCTAATTTCAATCTGAGTAACACAGAAACCTCTCTCGTAGTGCAAATAATAGTGACATTTTTCAACATATTTCACAAAGTAAATAGCAAACTAGCAAAGCATTCGATACCAAATTATACATATTCATCAAGTTAGCAAATGACTGTTTACACCATGTGTGAATAATGAAAGTGTAGCATGAACAAATGAGCAATCTTTTTTTACGTAAGCACCACATGAGTAAATCTAGCCCATAACAAGAGCTACTACTGTAAATTTCCCTCTCAGATAAGCTATGCTCTTTAATCTAAAATCTGTATGTATACGCATTTATCCTTCTTTTTTTAGGGGAAGGATTTATCCTTCTTACTCTATCCAAACTCAAAATATAAATGTAAGCCTTGTTAATTATTGACTTGTTTCAGCACGCTCGATTTCAACACGAAGATAAACCAGTAATGTCCACTATGTAGCTTAACAAAAGACCTGTCCAATAACTAACAAAAACAAGGATATAGCATCTGACAAACGAAATTATCAGGTATATCCCATCAAATGAACGAATTCTACACATTAGTTGCCTCTTGCCTCTATTGAAGCCAATCAGTAATGTGAAGTGATTGCGCTGGGTTGGGACTTGGGAGCGTAATCAACGTTGTGCAGTGCTATATCTGATTATGCTGCATTCAATTACATTCCTTTTGTAACCAAACAATACCTAATGTAATCAATTTACACAGTAATCATATTGCGCTACAAAATGCCCAACCAAACACCACCTTAATAAAGATGTACTAATGCCAGATGGATGATAGTGCTGTCATTTCTTTGAAATAGAATGCTATGTTAGATAGCTACAAGAAAGTTGCCCAGCCATGGTGCCAGATAACAAATCAATTTCAGTAGTATATTTCATACACCAAACATGAACTGTGTTGCCTGAGTACACTGAGCACATATAAGAGACGCTAGGCTCATATGTGCAATACAACCTAAAAATTGCCATGTAAGGGCAGACTACAGGTTTTTTTAGCCCAATGCATTTACTCATTGCAAGAAAAAATAGAATATTGATGTATTCATCCAGAATTCAAAAGCACCTGTGCAGTGAAATCTCTACCAAGCTCTAAAGATAACTTACCACTACCTCTGCACTGCCGACTCACAGATTCTGAGTTGGTTTGCAAGTGGGCTAACCTATAGCACAAGCATAGTAAAATGTATTATTATAATGCAGAATCTTCCTTCACAGCTGTCAAAATAAGATCTTTAAAAAATTATCCTACACTTTGTTGCAACGGATATACAACCAGGTGTTGCTGGATTTTGAGGAGGACAAATGTTTTGTGATCTTTCGAATTTACCGAGGTCAAAAATATGTGCTTTCCATATATCCTAGATGAAAATTGTATAACAATTGATCTGATACAGTAGCTGAAAATCCTACTGGTGCAAAAGCATAACAAGAGCTATGCATGTTCAGCTAACTGATTTAGCACTGAACCAAAAATAAAGTTCAAGAAATGAACCACGTCTTGCTTCAGGAAGGCGACATTGCTATGACCAAAAAATAAAGAAAAATAAAACTCATAAGGTTGAGGCATATAAAGCATTGTGCCCATTCCATATCAATATTACCATACTACCTACACTTTTCTATACTTCAATTGTGATATTCCTCAGATGAAAGATGTCAAAACTCATATAGGGTATATCAAACATTGCACCTTCATATAACCAGATTACACACACTAGCGCTCAAATGCTTGCATAACAGGCTGCTGTCCAGGACGAGAAGAGGTCTCCATGAGAACTAAGAACAACAGATAAAGCTATAGTATGCCTCTGGCCGGTCATCGAGGGCAGCGTATGAGACTGTTTGTGAAGAAGACGTTCACGCCATTTTCTTCTTTTTCTTTCCCGTAAATAGGCATGCACCTAAAAGATTGGTCCACTAACATGGAATTCGATGCAACTAAATAAGGATAGCTAATGCAGATAAGGATAGCATTGAACTATTGATGCAATTCCTAATGCAACATAATAAGGATAGATGGCGCTGAATTGTGCCTCATTCCTTGTGCACCATGTCATAGCGTGTAACACTAGCATGCTACCTATCACTGCTTTCGTTGCTTTACTCAGAACCCACCACTTAACCAAAAGTAATGGCAGCCCATCCGTATCAGAGGCTATTATACTAGAAGAGCAAGATCTCATACTCTTCCATTGAGGCCATATTGTATATCCAGTAAGCGCATAATAGGTGTTGGGCCAGCATTACAGCCACAAAGTATTAAACCAGTGATAAATCCCCAACCGCAGTGATACAGCCAAGCAAGCACATACTAATGAAATCTCTAAAACAAAAAGGCACAGATCACTCATTCGAACGGAGCACACTCATGCATGCGTACTGCTCAAAGGGATGCAAGGCCCCTTACCATGACAATGGGCGAGCTCCTAGCGGGCGGCGGCGATCTCCGAGCCGGCCGCACCGTGCCCAAACCACGGGGCGGCTGCCGAGGAGGACCTCCGAGAAGATGGCGGCGGCGGAGCTCCGAGCCGGCAGCGGAGGCGGAGTCCCAAGAGGGCGGCGACACGGAGGCGACGCAGGCCTCGAGCGGATGCAGCCATGGAGGCCGAACCGCCGTAGGTAGCTTGGGGACCGCGGATTCGGCATGGAGGAAGCCGAGCCGGGCGCTGACCGGCCAGGGAGCCACCGTGGACTGGCGCAAACGGGCGGCGATCGGATCTGCGGCGCGGCAGCACGGGTGCCAAGGAAGCACCGCGGCACCGGAGGGATGGAGACGGGGGCGCGGAACGGCGGCGCGGGGTCGGAGTCGGAGCGAGGAGGGCGGCGTGGGGCGTGGCTAGGAGCCTAGCCCCTAGGACGGCGAACCAGTGGGCCCCCGGCTTGTTTGCGTGCCCACTTTGCCGCAACGATTCCGGGCCGTTCTAGGGACAGAATTATGCTGGCCAGATTTCTTCCTCGGCCCATTCCCATAAGAGCTGTCTGGTTACCTATCGGACTTTTAGGGTGTGTTTGGATTCTTTGACCAGGATCATGCAGGATTGTTTTAGGGACGGGTCAGTTTTGTGCGTCATGAAGCCATGCTCTTGCCCACGTTTGGTTCCTCCAGCATCACCTCATCCTGCCTAGCGTTTGGTAGATGGGTTGGATGAACTTGTCCAGGACACAGTGCTGGGACAGCAACCTCCTAACAACGAACTGCCAATTACTAACAACGAACTGCCAATCACGTTCAAATTTATTTCAAATTTATACGTGAGATAATCAAATAAGCAAGCCCCAGCCATTATGGTGAGGTGCATGACACACGTCAAATTTATACGACAGAGGTCAAGCAATGTACTACTAAATATTAACCACTCAAAATGCCCAGCAATTTGTTTTGCCTAAAAGGTGATGATCAACACAAACAGAGAAACCGAAAGTTTTGCATACATACTAACATACACGAATAATATTCCATTAACACTCATGACACTTAACCATCAGATCTCAATCAAAGCTCACTTTTTCTAATTGCTTCCACCATCCTGCAAGAATAAATAGAAGTCACCATTAGGATAAAATCTCAACACTGCAGCAACTGGTCACAACAGCACATTTGAAATAATGTCTGCTGGTATGTACACAGATGAAGTGCATTTGTAAGGCATGGATGATGGATGCACAACAGCACAAATAAAAAATAATCACGAGGGAATTAATCTCTTGTGAATATAAAAAGCCATGACTCAGTGACAAACTGTATCAGCTGAAGGCATGCTTAATATTTTTAATATGAGCTCTTTGTATGCAGATGCTGAAGCAAGAAAATAAGAGTGCCATTGAAATACTCCACGAAGTTTAATCCCAAAATACAGGAGCTGTCTCATGTTAATTTGCCTAGTGATTATGACGAGGAAGCTGTGAGCACAAAAGGTGAATATCTGTTTTTTTAATACACACACACATACAAGTTCAGTATATTCAGCATGGTTGTCCTTGACTCCTAGTGAAAAATGATTTGGTCATTCATTATATCCCTATTAGTAGTAAACAGTGATATTTATCTGGAGAAGTCTCAATGCAAAACCAATTTATTTTTGTGATCTTCATATGTCAGAAGAATTCATACATAACATTAAAGAGCAAACAAATATGCACAAACATTTGGCTTCAGCTGCTGTATAAACAAATATGCAAAAGAAAACTAGGAAATCAGGGATGCTTTCCATGGTCCATCTTGCTAAAGACATTCTAGTATGGTAGCAACCCATAGACTACTATTGAAGGCATGATAGGCTACTGTTCAAGGCATGAGAAGGCATGTTGAAGTAGAATACAAAATTAAGTGTGATGGGTTACCAATTTACGGATTCTCGCTGAAAAACTTGGCAGCCATGACCATTTGGCTTGACAAGGGTACCATCATGAATGCCCTGGCTTTGCTCGGGTTATCACACAGGTATTGCAAGTAGTTTAGTAGGTCCACCCCTTCAAATTCTAGCAATGTAGACACATGAGCCCATAGATCATCTGGAACCTCAGAACTTTTCCCTGTCTTCTCAATGGCATCAGCTAGTTTACCCAGACTGTCAGTTATGGTTTGCAACAGTATGTCATCTTGCACACGTTGCCTCTTGTGCTGTTTGGGGGCCTTACTGCGAGAGGATTCACCTAAAAAGCAAAACAGCAACACAGTAAAACAGCAAACCAGCAACACAGCAAAACAGTAAAACAGTAAAACCAAGATGAGCTATCTCTTTGTTAGTCGCTATGGAACTTCTCGTATAAGACGATAACAAGTGTGCAGTGGACATCTAAATAAGGTATGCATAAGATAAGTGTTTGGTTTTGAGGAATACAATGGAGTGTCATCTAACCAAACAAGATGCAAGAGACAATTCACTATCCAAATATTAACTGCACATGTTCACAAGTTTAGCTTGTCAAAGCTGAAGTGGGCTGCAGAAATATTAACTGCACATGTTCATCCAGTAGCTCACAAAACAACAAAACAGCAACACAGCAAAACAGCAACACAGCAAAACAGAAAAAACAGCAAAAGATTCACCTATTGCGTGCAGACCCTTCGAGAAATATCGATGGACAGTTTCACCCGATCTTTTGAAGTTAAAACCAACCACACGGTTTCTCTCATTATGTCCAACTGTATGAAGGAACATCGCAACTTGTTCCTCAACAGTGACATGCCAAGTATCCCTAAGCAATCCCCTTGTGCGTAAAGTATCACACAAATGGAAAAAGGGAGCTCTCCTTAGCCTACACATTTTTGCACAATCAACATCACTTCTATGGTAAATACAATTTAGATAGTGATTTCTTACGATGTTTCTAGATATAATTGGAGCATATTCTACCCTTTTTCTTTTGTTGGTGTATTTCTTACGAATATACACCCCTAATAATAACCCAGCAAGGTAAGTGGCTGTCCTAATAAGGACCATTCTCCTCTTCTTCCTCGTGGCATCATCCATCTATGATACATGTTTGAAGAGTAGAGACGATAAAATAATTAATCAACTAAATATAGTATATTCATATGTATATATGGTAGACTTTGAGAAAGAGAACTAAAAGGCAATGGAAAAGGCCTTAGCAGATATGTATATAGGGGTTCAGCATTAGAAAAGGCCCAAGCAGATATGTATATCCTAAGTACATCAGATACAACCTAGCAGATTTTGAAATTTAACCTACAAAAGAAGCTCAATAGCATACAAAAGGAACTCAATAGCATACAAAAAGAAGCTCTTTGTTGATAGCTATTTAACCTTACAAGAATGCATAGACAGGAAAAGAAATTGAAGAAAAACAAAAAAATGAAATCAAGAAAGTGTTTAATGTTTACCTAATTTTAGAAACAGTGGGCTCCTCCCCTTGATCTATCCTTCTACCAACCGTGGACAGCAACTCACAGTCTCCTATCAGCATTCCAACATCAAAAGAAGCATCAGCATGGTGAAAACGTAATGCACAAGCAAATATACGAATTAGATACTATAGTATACGAATCGAGCGAATATACGATTTAGACCTAATCGAGCGACACAATATACGAATTAGATACTATAGTCTTATCCAATAAATAGAGAGAATGAACTGAGCTGGCAAATTTACTGAAAAGTTCCAAACAATGCAAATTCAGGACAAACAAGAGTATAGATGCATTCTAAATAAAAAATTTCTGAAGGTCTATCGATAATGAAATTAGGAACTAATACCACTGGAAGCATTCCAATATGTCCTACAATGATGTCCTACAATGATGAACCAGAGTTAAATGAATTCATCACTAAACATACAAGCAGAATAACTAGTTGTCTGGTGAACCAGAACATACTACAATGAACCAGAACGAAGAACAGAATAACTAGTTGTCCGGTGAGTTGGATAACACCTAGCGAGCTGAACCAGAGATCGTGATGCACATTTATTTAGAATCACATGATGGCATCTTGCTAAAAAAAACTCAGATGCAATTGGAGAATGATCTGTCCAGTACTTTGTATACCTAGAGGGGCTTCAACAAGAGGAGTGATTTGCTTGTAGGATCTTCAACGTAATGGGAAGGTCAATGAATTCCTCCTGTTCTTTTTTGCAGCCAAAGACACATGAACAAAATCAATGAGAAATTAAGAACAAGAACAAGAAAATGAAATCAAGAAAATGAATCTGCAGCGTTCACCTTCTCTGGATGTCCTCTTGCTAACCAAACCCTAAGAGAAATTGAGAAAAATGGCAAGAAAATGAAATGAACGGGGATTTGCTAGAAATTAACAACAAGAAAAAGTGTTTACCTTTTTTTTAGCAAGAACAAGAAATCAGCAACACAGAAGAAGGGGAAGAAGGTGGAGCCGGTGAGAAGGGGAGGAGGCAACGGGGATGTACGGTGGAGGAGGAGGAGGAGGAGGAGGAGGCTCTGTACGGTGGAGGAGGAGGAGGTGCAGGGAAGGAGGTGGCGGCGGGGCAGGGAAGGAGGTGGCAGCGCCACGCCCCGGCGGCGAAGCTAGGTCATGGCGGCGGCGGCGCGGTCGGGACAGGAGGAGGAGGAGGAGGAGGCGCAGGGAAGGAGGTGGCGGCGGGGCAGGAGAGGAGGTGGCGGCGCCACGCCCCGGCGGCGAAGCTAGGTCATGGCGGCGGCGGCGCGGTAGGGACAGGAGGAGGAGGCGCGGTTTGGGTGGGAGGCGCGGTCGGGAGAGGAGTGGGACGAAGCGAACTCTTCGTTTTTCATCGGACCGAGCGGTCCTGCCTGTAATGCACGAGCTTGATCCAATCGACCAGGACGACGAAATCCTATCCGGGCCGACCAAACAAAAAACCAAGCCGTGCTGGATGGGACCATGCTGGTCATGGCTAACAAAAAATCAAGTATCAACCTTGGCTTATGCTTGCCTCAATGAAAACTATGCCCTTAATAACAATTGTTGATGAGTTGTTATTTCCCATCCTCGTATAGCCAAAGTCGCCACTAGTGTAGGCCAAGAAATTCTCCTTGTGTGATTCGCCATATCTTGATGTGCATGATACCATAGAGAGGAGTCATCAACTTTAAATAATGATGTTATGATATTTCTCCATGTTGTTCAGTTGCATAAAAGAATTTGGTGTTTGATCACCCAACTTTATCCATCATACTTTGGTACCTAGAATTTCCTTGCTAATGAAGAGTCAAGGCAAAGGTTGAAGAGCGCACCTGAGCCGATTAGCTTGGCATCCAAGTTGACTATTTCCTTATTCTAGTTTATGCTAAAGAAGTGTTACATATTTGGGACTTAAGCTTTGTTGTAATCATTTTTGTGTACTTCACATTGGTAATAATTAATGTACTCAATGTAATTGTTAATTTAGGAATTATTTAATGTTGGAATGTAGTGCATTGTGCGACCTGAAAAATGAAAATTATTTTTTGTGTTGAAAAATATCATGCAATGCATAGCAGAAACGCAAATTATTCAACCAACACTATTGGTCGGGTTGTGCACGGATCTCAACACATGACAAATATAGTGGATATAAGGTGGGAGTTCATGAACTAATCGCAATAGTGTGCTTTATAAAATTTCCTAAAGTTAATCGAGAAATCGGAGCTTTTGGTTTTGCTTCATTTTGAGGCACTACAGGAGGCAGGAACAGTATCGACGGCCCAAGCCGTCGATAAAAATATAAGAACCGTCGGGTAAACTTAGTGTCGACGGCTAGCCGTCGAGAAATGGTCGTCGAGAAAGGAAGCTAGTGTCGACGGTCTGGCTGTCGACACTACTAGTGTCGACGGCAAAGTTCAAGACCGTCGATACAGGCACCGAGTACGCCGTCACCGACACGGTTGCCTCTGTTTCGACGGTTATTAAAAGTCGTCCACACTAGTTATAGTGGGACCCACAGAGGCGATGCCAGGTGACGTCGACCGAGCCAACAGTCTCGACGGTACTTTACAGCCGTCGGTAAATCCCCTTGTAGGTACTCTCGACGGCTACAATTGGGTCGTCGATACAGGCTCCACTGTTGTGCAGTATCGACGGCCGTTATCTAGCCGTCGAGACAGACTAATTGCAGAAAAAAAATATTTTTGATATTTTGTAAAAAAAATCACATATTACTGCCGCCACGCTTCAAAGAAGACAACGACAAAGAAAGACCGCAAACCCAAAATACCCCACAATGCATATATATACCCCTCGTCGCAATATTTGCGACCACAATTCATCCAAACCACACATCCAAACCACAAAATACACAAAATAAACATTACCACATATCCACAAGCATATATATAGCACATCGAAGTCCACAAACTATCATATAACAAATATAAGACGAAGTTTGCAATTAAAAGTATCAAAGTCAAAAGTAAAGCCAGCTAGCTACTGATCAGGACGAGGATCGTTCTCCGGTGGGTTATCTGGGCGATTAGGCGGCTGGGTGAACAGCGGCGGGGCGCTCGCAAAGAGGTCGGTGACCTAGTTGGGATTTTCCTGGGTCACCGATGTGTCCCCTCCCTCCTGGCCACGGATTTCACCATGAGCCGCTGAAGGAACCCTGCATGTGTACAAAACAGTTAGTTATTAGTTTGTCACGTTTAAACGGTTCGAAACATAAGTTAACGACTTACCGCGTCCGTAACATACGGCAAGCCACCTTGTGGACGAGCTGGGCCCACGTATTCGCCTGGTGGAGCAGTGTGGATGCCATGAGGGGTGTAGGGAGCCGGTGCCCATCCATCGCGAAACGGTGGCGGACCCCCGTAGAAGGTCGGACCGCCAGCAGTACCACTGGGACCAGCCTACAATTTCATGGACATCTAACTTGTGAATGGAATTGTAATAAACGACATGTGGGTGGATATTAAAGGTTTAAGGACATTACCCCTCCCAGTCGAGAAAACGACTCCAGATAGGCGAACCTCTGCTCGAACTCATATCGTTGCCTCGCCATCTCCGCCTCCGCCCTGTCTCGAGCTCTTCTTCATTAAGCTTCTTCTTGGGTCCTCGAAGCTCTTCTTCATTTACAAATGCAGGCGATGAGGCGGCGCGTCATCATCTGCTCTCCTCGGGACTTGGCAAAAGGGTCTCCGCTCGTGAAGATAGCCGCGATCAGGCAATTTTGTGTCGACAACCAAGGTAGCTTGTCTCGACGGCCAATACTCCGCCGTCGAGACAGAGATGCATTGTATCGACGATTTTAGAGGCGATCTCGTCGTGTTTAGGCGACGACCATGCCGTATGCGTGCGAGGGAAGCGCGCCGTCGACGTATTCCGACTTGTATCGACGGCTTATTATAAAACCGTCGAGAGATCCATTTGTCTCGAGGGGGCCTGGGGGTTCAATCGGTCAAACGACTCTATTTGATAAAAATTTAAAAACAAATTGAAATCATCACACCACACCTTGATCGAAGATCTTAAAGCTAAAGAATTTGTAAATCAAGATCTTGAAGGCGTTTACTATTTCATCTGCTTCCATTATCAATAAACATGCGTTTGAATTTTATAGTATAGCAAAAAACATATCATCACACACGACATTCATAGTATTTAAGTAATCATCATAACAAAAATCAAAAAAATTTGAAACGAAATTTAAATCACAATAAAACTAAAACAACAGCACAAATTAAATTGTTTTCATACTACGTAGTTTCGACGGCCAGGCATTGGCTGTCAAAACAGCATCTCCGACGGACCATGTGTCGACGGTTTAACGTACAGCCGTCGAGAGATGTAGACGCCGTTACGATGTGGTTGGCATCCTCGAAGCTCTCTCGACGGCATGTGTATAGACCGTTGAGAGAGACATCAGTGTCGACGGTTACTTTTTGGCCGTCGACACTAAGGAACGTGTATCGACGGTATGTATTTGGCCGTCGAGACATAAATTGGCAGTCGACTCTGCGGGCGATTCCTGTAGTGAGGACCTCTCTAGCAAGTTGCGGCTTTCATTTTTTTATAGGATGCCACGACGCATAGGATATTTGATCAGAAGTGAAAATTCTAACACTTCTTTGAAACATGGCGAACAATATTGTTGTATGTTGGGCTAAAGTACTCTCGAAACATTTTGCTTTATCGCATGAAATATCGAAAATGCTTATACTTGGACGTCCGGACGGGACGGACGCTCATGGCCCAACTTCTCGGCCCAACACGCCGATTCCCCAACCGCCTCGCGTTACTCCCCCAAATGCCCGACCGCCTTGCGCTCCTCCCCCCAAAATCCCTCGTCGTCACTATTCTACCTCGCTACCGACGCCGCCTCCCCCGCGTGGTTGAGGCCGCCTCCCCGCGCCGTCGACGCCGCCTCTCCCTCGCTGTCGCGCCGCCTCCCGCCTCGCCGCCATGAGGCCGCCTCGCCGCCGTTGAGGCCGCCTCCACGCCGTGGACGCCGCCTCTCCCTCGCCGTCGACGACGCCGCCTCCCGCGCCGTTGAGGCCGCCTCCCACGCGCCGTGGACGCCACCTCTCCCTTGCCGTGGACACCGCTTCCTCGCACCGATGAGGCCACCTCCCACGTGCCGTTGAGACCGCCTCCACATCGGCGTGGACGCCGCCTCTCCCTTGTCGTCGACGCTCCTCCCCGCGCCGTTGAGAAACCCTAGAGGCCGTCTCCCCCGTGTAGTCGAGGAACCGACGTTACAGCCACCGTCGAGCCATCGCTGATGTTCAGGCATCGCCGCCATCTTCTGTAGGGAGGTTCTCGGCTTGGAGGCGGTTGTTCCGGGGATTGATTGGTGGCAGTTGAAGCGATCCCCCAGTCCGTTGGGTTGCTGATTGGCAATTCCCTGCGAGGTATATCACCCGTGCCCCCTTCATGCTCATCCACTTCCATTCCTCTCCCCCCATTTCATTTTAGCTCGCTGAAAATATGAATGTGAGTACGAAATGTATATGTTGAATGTGAATACGAAATGTATATGTTGATTGTGAATGTGAATTTGTGATTGTGAATGTGTAGTGTAATTGTTCCAATTGCTATGGGATATAGTGATATGAGATTTCAGTGATATAGTTCCAATTGTTATGGGATACAGTGATATGGGATTTCAGTGATATAGTGTAATTGAATGTATAATGTATTTTTTGTTTTCGACAATGTGTTGCCTGATCACAATTGAACAATGTATAATGTTTCAGCATTCTGTTGTTTTAGATTGCTTTTCAGATTGTTTCAAAGATTCATTGGTTTACATTTTTATATAGTTGTGGGCTTGGTTTGGTTTGCTTGGGTGTTCTCGTTGATTGGTTCTACTCGTACTCGTAACTTGTGGGTTTGGCTTTTATCTTTGAATTGAGAAATTTGAGATGAATTGCTGATTTTGAGACCAGATTGTGTGTTGTGGTGATAAGTAATTATTTTCAGATTGTTTCAGCAGTTCTTACAAGTTGTTCCAATAGGTTTCACATGCTGTTCCAGTGGTTCAATTAAGTTGTTCCAGCCGTGCTTTTCAGATTTTTGTGTTTTTGATCCGGCTGTTCTTTTTTTTGTTTTCAGGTGGTACACATTGCCTCTGAAGAAATGGCAAACGACGACGATACGCCCAATCTGAAGTTCAGGTTCAGCTCAAAGGGTCTGAATCGGTTTTTGTCTGAGTTTCAAGAATACCAGAAGGAGTTTGTTCGGAAGCATTGAAAGAGGATCCTAAGGCCTAGAGGGGGGGTGAATAGGCAATTTTAATTTTTCTTTGATTAATTGTTGATTAAGCATCAAATTAATAGTGACCCAATCCTTGTGTCAATTGATACGCAAGCGGAAGCGATAAACAAGTTAACAAGCAACTAAGTCATGGCATCACAATCAACACATTCAATGCAATGGTAGTAAGTGCGGAAAGTAAATAAGATGGCGACACGGTGTTTGTTTGACCCGAAGTTGAGCCGAACTCCTACTCTCCGTTGAGGCTACCCCTTGCGCAAGGACCGGCTCGCTCTCGAGCCTCACGCCTCACTTACTCCCCGGTGAGTCGTTCCGCCACTCCGGCGAGGTGGACTCCGTCACCGTACCGACTCAAGAGTAGCCACACGCCAAGGCCTACTCTCAAGCCCACGCCTCCACGAAGGATATCTTCAAAAGTAACAAGCTCAAACGCCCGATCATCTTTGGATGAAGGACTTCCATGAAGCTTCGGTATTGGGGTTTGATGGATTGTGGCTTTGGATGATCTTGTGGGTGGAGGAATGGCTCTAGAACACCTAATTGATGAGCTATGAATGTGGTAGGTGAAGTGGGCAACAAACCTCAAAATAGCCGACCACTAGATAGGTATTTATAGCCCCTAGAGCAAAACTAGCCGTTGCCCTCGGAAGAGGACAAAAAGACTAAGCCGTTACACTCTACGGACGCCGTCCGAAGCAGACTCCGGACGCCGTCAAACAGAGCGCATTGCTCAGCAAAAATAGGTTTACGGACGCCGTCCGGTCCCACGGACGCCGTCCGACAAGAAGGATCGCGTAGCGCCGAAACCACCGGACGCCCAGAGCCGTCCCGCAGCGAGAAAGCCCGAATTGAACCTTATCGGACGCCGTCCGTAACTACGGACGCCGTCCGGCGATGATGAATATGCAAGGGACCGGACGGCCACCCAGACGCCGTCAAGCGAGAAAGTTCTCGGATTAAAACCTTCTGGGACGCCGTCCGATCCTCCACGGACGTCCGTCAAGCAGAGAAGAATTTTCGAGCTAAAATTTGTGGGGGAATTTAGGTGGGTTTCTCTCTCTAGAAATCTCACAAGGATATATATGGGTATTTTAGAAGTGGTGGACTACGAAACCGAGTTTTCGAGAATTCACAAAGATCCGGCATAGTCCGAGATATTGAACCCTTTTGAAATCCGACGAAAAACAAGAAATAAACCTAACTACTCCTAATTTATCGTGACCTCTTCTCTCGCTTGGGCCACGCATTTGAAATCTTGGAGCAGCTCGAGAAAATTGTCGGCGCTTCAAATTAGGGTTTATAAAATCGCCGGAGTCTTCGCTAGGGTTCGAGAAGTCCAAAACCCCTAGCCCTTTATATTAATTAATTTTATCATCAATGCCACTAATAAAAATTAGGGCTCAACGATGCTCACAAGCATGGATTCGAGTGTTTGTTGACTATCTCATCATTCACACCTCCTAGCCGGTTGATCGAGTGGATGATCAAGAACATCGATCGACCTCTGTCGGTTCGTTTCAAGAACAAAGCGATCATAACAAGGGACATGGTAAGCAAGGTGCTTGGCATACCTTGAGGACAAGCCCTTCTTGTTGACTAGCGGCAGCGATGCCATTGAGCATGTCAAGGAGCGATTCGAGGTAGGTGTAGGTACACGATCAATAGGCGCACAAGTAGCCAAAGACAAAGACCGATGAGCTTGATTTCATGAGGGCTTTCCTGCTGGTTCTTGTTGGCCAATGTTCTTGTTCCGAAGACAAATTTCAGCATCGCCATTGAGTACCGCACACCTTTGGCAACATGGATGCCTTTGCAGAGTTGGATTGGGCCGGCCATGTGCTTAACAAGACTATGGACGAGGTTAGAAGGATTCGTAAAGTCATTAGAGATAAACCAGACACATCCTTCAACGCCGGGGCATGCCTACCCATTATTGTCGTACGTGCCGTCTTCTCTCTTTGCTTTTTAATACCCTTTTTACTACATGTTGATGCGTTCCTGTAGGTGAACCATATTTTGTTCCAGTAGGCAAACTATATTGTTCCTGTAGGCAAAATTAATTGTTCCAGTAGGCAAATTTAATTGTTCCAGTAGGCAAAATATTATTGTCGAACTAGTCGAACCTTGTTGTTCCAGTAGGCAAATTTATTGTTCCATGAGGCAAATTTTATTGTTCCAGTAGGCAAACCATATTGTTCATGTAGGCAAACTTAATTGTTCCAGCGGCAAATTTAATTGTTCCAACGGCTGATTACATGTATTCTTTTTCTTCTTTCATGGGGACCCCTCGCAGATCGTGTATACGGATCATGTCCAGCTGTCGGCTGCGTCCATGGCCAAGATGGACTACCGCACACCCAGGTTGTGCCATGTGACATCTGAGAACTTCAAAAATCTTGAAAAAGAGGACAAAAGAAGGCTATCCATGAAGAAGATTTTGTTTGGCGAGTTAAAGGTTTGTTTTCCCTTTTTCAACATCCATCTTTTTTTTGCGTGTTTACATCTCATGCGATGATGTCGCGATAGCATAATCATTTTTTTCTTGTTCTATTATATGTTTTTTGTTTGCAGTTTCGAGGTATTGAAAACACGCCGTACGCCGAACAGCCAGCTGCTGCTGAGACAATTGACTCGGCCACCTTCGAGGAATGGAATAGGCTGGCCTCCCAGCAAGGCAGTCAGACCACCTAGGTAAATACCCCTCCACTATTATTGTGTTACTTGCATGTTTTTTATTGTTTCCGTTTTATCCACACGGTGTTCTGTATTTTTTGTTCCAGCTCTGTAGTTTGTATACCATGCCGTTCACATATAGAACTGCTCCACCATTATTTTTTTGTTCCGTATGCTTTAGTGTATTGTTTTAGTAGCATCTTATAAGTTGTTCCATAATAATTGTTCCACCATTAGTGTATCTTTTTTTCTTGCTTCAGTAGTATCTTTACAAGTTGTTCCAGCAGCTCTTTTTAGATTGTTTAAACAGTTCTTATAAGTTGTTCCATCAGTGCTTATATGTCGTTACAGTAGTGCACAAAAGTTGTTCAAGCCGTGCTTTTTGGTATATTGTTCCAGTATTGATAGCATTTTCTCGTTTCACTCAAGTCACTAGTTGTTTCGTCCTTTTGGCGATTACCACCCAACATCCAAAGCGATTCTTGACAAATATTACAAATCATGGGAGAAAGATTTTGATGTTGCTATTTCACAAATCAAGCAGTCGCAGCAGAAGAAGATGGCTGCATTTGCCATGGAGGTAATGGAGGCTATGGGCACAACACAAGCTGGATTGGTGGCTAACAACCTCTCATTCCCAATGCATGGGACATCCAGTGCAGCAGCAGCAAAGGGTAATGACGAGGATGAACATATGACAGCTTCAAGGTTTGAGGAAAGTCTTGGGGGGCGTACATCCGAGGTTGGCGCACAGGATGACGTGCGGCCTGATGATGACATCTCTAGCCCTGCCAGGGATACCGTTGGGGACGACACTGCTGGTGCAGATGTCGCGCCACAGAAGGGGAGCAGCCCAGCACCGGCAAGCCCTGTCAGACACGCTCCACTTGCGGTGTCAGCCACCCCAGCATTGTCAAGCCCTACCACACACGTCTCTCCTAAGCGTGGTTGCTAGCCCACCACCGCGGAGCCCTACCGGACTGCTCACCTGGGAGAGGCTAGCCCTGCCATTCATGGAGGGGCTTTGAGCATTGATGACATCATCGGTGAGCTTTGCAAGGAGCAACCACCTGCCGGCGGCAGCCCAACCAGGAGCGTTGGAGTGCCCGGGAGCCCCTCACGTGCAAGGCCACCGTCACCCGCGGATCTCATTGTACCTCCATCTTTCGAACTGTTGCTAGATTTACCTGATTCAGAATTGTATTCTCCTTCAGGAAACAGCTCCACCGCAGCCCCAACAAATGGTATGATTTTAAACCCTATTGTTATTTGTTCTAGTAGTCAAACTTATTGTTTCAATAGGGAAGTTTTATTGTTCCAGTAGGCTAAAACTTATTTTGTTCCATCAAGCAGTTTTATTGTTCCTTGAGCAAGATTTATTGTTCGATGGTTCAACCTTATTTGCTCTAGTATGAAAACCTTCTTTGTTCCACTATTCGTAATTTATTGTTCCAGTAGATAAACCTTTTTGTTCCAGAAGCAAAGTATAATTGTTCCAGTAGGCAAACTTTTTATTTTGTTCCAGCATGCAAACATCTTAATTCTGGTTGCAGTAGGCAAACATCTTGTCTAGTTTGTTTTCATCCATCATATCTTATTGTTTCCAATACATCCCCATTTGTAGACAAACCCGACACTTTCACTATCGATGATGTGAGCAGTGGCCCAAGCACGCATGAGAAGAAGACAAGGAAGAAGAGGGCAGCAAAACCATTGGATGATGGGAAAAAGCTAAAGAAACTGAAGGTCCATGCCAACATTCAGGACACATACACCAAATACTTCTCTAGCAAATGCTGCGACAAGCCAAAAAAGGATGAAACACAGTAAGTGTACATAGATCTCTATTTTTACTTGTCGCTTTTACAATTCACCGGGGGAGAAAATTGTGACCAAATGCGGGCTTCCTTCATCGGCACCAGCAGATTCCACATAGACTATGAGAAAACGTACTCTTCGCTGAAACCAAGGGAAGAGCTAGGTGATTGGTGCATGAACATGTATGCCTACATCTTCAATGCAGAGGCAGTTGAGGCCACAGGGAATGTAGTGAAGAGGTTCATTGTTCCACCGCTCGAATCGGTAACAATTGTGTTGCAATTGTTCTTTTTTCTCAGCCTAAGCAATTATGATTTAAACTTTATTTTCCCAGTTTGTTCCAGTAGGCAAACCATATTGTTCCGGTAGGTAAAACATTATTGTTCCATTAGGCAAATTTTATTGTTCATGTAGGCAAATTTTATTGTTCCAGTAGGTAAAGTTTAATTGTTCCAGTACCCAAATCTTGTTGTTTCAGTAGGCTAATTCCATTGTCCCAGTGTGCAAACATTATTGTTCCATTAAGCAAACATGTATTTTCTTTGCAGTAGGCAAACTTTGTTGTTCCAGCTTCTTATAAACATGCAGATTCACCTACTCAGGGAGCTTAAAAATGTCAAAATTTACTACTTCATGGGCCCAATAAAACAATGGTGTGACAAATACAATTTGCCTAAAAAGGACTTGGTAAGTTTCTCCCAACTTGCTTTTACAAATTACATTCTTATTCCTGAAAGTGTACCCCATTGATCCATCAGGTATAATTGATTGTTTCATAAGGTCATGTCATTATTTGTGCAGCAGGTTAATTGTTCCAATAGTCCAGTTGATTTGTTCACCATTCTTTTTAATTGTTCCATTGCTTTTTCAAATTTTTTCAGTTGCATTTTCTTCTGTTTTTTGTAGGTTTTCTTCCCAATTGTTAAGAAGGGGCACTGGGCTCTTGTGTGCTTCAACCTGCTGCACAACCAAGTAAATGTCTTCGACTCTAGCAGAGGAAGAAACAACCCTGCTTTAGATGCTGCACTGGAGAATATGGTGAGGGCTCTTCCCTTTATTTCTTTCTTTCTTTTTCATCTTATGTCATGCATCATCAATATTGTTCATGTGCGGTTTTTAACCCATCCCTATATGTATCAGATCATGAACTTCAGTGAATCAATGAACCAAAGCAAAGTTGTTCCTTCCAAAGACTTCACCAAATTTAAGAGATGGGAACCCGTTGACTATCCACAGCAAGTGAATACGTAAGCATGTCCCTTGTGTTGCGCATTGTGCCCATTTGATGCGAAACAACTTTTATCATATTTTTTGTGTGTAGTGTGGATTGCGGCATCTTCACCTTGGTCTATGTGGACAACTGGGACGGGAAGACGATGCAGCCGTTCCTTCGATACCTTTTTCTCCTCTTTTTCACAAAAGACAACTATCTAATCTTGCAGATAGCTTGCTTGTCTTGACACTTCAACACTCTTCTTTTGTTCGTTTGATAAAACAGGATAGCATCCCTGAGTACCGCAAGATGTTTGCAGCAAAGTTAATCAACTCTAGATTCAACACCGCGGACATTTCATGGGTACTAGAGAAGAAGGAACGCCGGGTGAAGGGCGTCTGATTTGTCTAATAGTGCCATGCATATGTCTCTTTTTTGTAATTTCGGACCTATGTTTTGTTGTCATGGGGATGATGGATGTGAGAACTTGTAATTTCGGACGTGTGGTTTGTTGTCATGGGATGGTGGATGTGAGAATAACTGCCTTTTTGTTAGTACCTTTTTTGGCTTGCTGTGCCCCATACACGAAACTTTGTGATTTTGTACATGAAGAAAATAACAAGCACTGTTGATACTATAGCTTTTTTCTGTATAAAGCATGTGGTGCTACCTTTTGTTCAAATAGTCAATTCTTGTTGTTCCAATGGCAAATTAAATTGTTCTAGTAGGCAAAAAAATATTGTTCCACTAGTCAATTCTTATTGTTCCATATGCAATTTTTATTGTTCCAGTAGGCAAAGTCAACTGTTCCAGTAAGCAAATTTAATTGTTCCAGTATACAAACAATTTTGTTCAACTAGTAAATCCTTGTTGTTCCATAGGCAAATTTTATTGTTCCAGTAGTAAAAGTCAATTATTGAAGTAGGCAAAGTTAATTGTTCCAGTAGGCAAATTTAATTGTTCCACTAGTAAATTCTTGTTGTTCCATAGACAATTTTTATTGTTCCAGTAGGCAAAGTAGATTGTTCCAGTAAGCAAATTTAATTGTTCCAGTATACAAACAATTTTTGTTCCACTAGTCAATCCTTATTGTTCCAATGGTAAATTTTATTGTTCCAATAGTAAAAGTCAGTTGTTCCAATGGCAAATTACATTGTTCCACTAGTCAATCTTTGTTGTTTCACAGGCAATTTTTATTGTTCCAGTAGGCAAAGTTAACTGTTCCAGTAGGCAAAGCTAATTTTGTTCCACAAGGTTAATATAACTGTTCCACCATGCAATTATAATTGTTCCAATAGACAACTATCATTGTTCCAACAGGAAAATATAATTGTTCCAGCTGGTAAATATCATTTGTTCCAACAGGCAAATGTAAATGTAATTGTAACACACATACAGCCAACAACTTTGTCCCAACAGGCACAAACATGAAAAAACAACACACTAGCCATTTCCACCAACAGTTCATCTACCCTAACCATCATTCATCTTGTTTGGTGCATTCCCAATTTGAGGGCAAGTCTGCTTGTTGTGCCCCTCATTCTTGCAGTGCGAGCAATGTATTTTGTTCCTTAGCCGATTCTTCTTAGCAGTCGCTTTCTCCATCGGTGGCCTCCCTCTCTTTGACCTTTCGGTTGGACGCCCTTTTGTTGCGCACACACCGGGGTTTTGGACCACCGGCATTGAACTGCCTTCCACTGCCAAATCCTCAATCCGTTGAACTTTCGGTGGCTGCTCATTGCCCCCTGATTCCCTTAACGCATGTGACTTGCTTGAGCAAACTCACCGATTCACACACAACTGGTACCCTTCTTCCTTTGTCGCACCCTTCGAAGCAAGGCGGTGAGCTTTCTCTGAGAGAGTTGTACCTCAATATGTTGCTTTTGGCACCCCAAAAATTGGGGAGCATACAAGCAGGCCCCATTGTCTCGCGGATGCCTCGGAGGACCAGCGGCAGCAGTACTAAGACGGTATAGCTTGGACTTCGTTCTTCGTCATGACTTTCAGAATATGACAACACAGTATATCATCCATTGACCACTTGTCACAACTGCAATGATATGTCAATCCGTCCTCATCAACAGTCACTCTGTATCTCTTGCTATTGCCCACGTCTGTTGCAGGCCAAATCTCGTACTGCATCGGGTCCCCAGCAAGCTCTTTCGAACACAGTGATGTTGTCTTCGCCAATATTGGCTGGAACTTTCGGAAAACACTTCGTGTATAAAACGTTGCAGCATGTCCCTCTATCTTGTACCTGCAATGCAAATGTTTCATTGTTGTTATACCAATCGTTCCAAAAGGCAAAACACATTGTTCCGGTAGGAAAATTTAATTGTTCCAAAAGACAATTTTTATTGTTCCAGATTGGCTAGTTTTATTGTTCCAGAAGGCAATACACTTTGTTCCATAAAGCAAATTTCAATTGTTCCAAAAAGCAAATTTCAATTGTTCCATAAGGCAAAATACATTGTTCTAGCATGCAAAACACATTGTTTCAGCAGGCAATTTTAATTGTTCCAAAAGGTAAAATTGATTGTTCCAAATTGTCTAGTCTTATTGTTCCACAAGGCAATATTAATTGTTCCAGAAGGCAATACACTTTGTTCCATAAAGCAAATTTCAATTGATCCATAAAGCAAATTTAAATTGTTCCATAAGGCAAAAGTTGTTGTTCCATTAGGCAAAACACATTGTTCCAGAAGGCAAAATTTAATTGTTCTAACATGCATAAATTAATTGTTCCAGAAAGCAAAATTGGTACTTACTGCGACCAAAGCCTCACTGTGGTTGTCTCCCCTCTGAACTCATCAACATCTCCCTTGCTGAGCATTGTTTCCACGACATGCTCGTACTGTTTTACAAAGGATTGATTCTGATGGGTGCACAAAATTTTTGAACAATCCATTCAATCCTTCAGACCTCCTTGTTGTACTTGTGAAGGGAAAGAAATACTTCCTGAAGTAAACCGGAGCCCATGATCCTCTCGTGGTCCACATGCTACGTAGGTGTTGGTTTTCCTCGAGGTTGTATGTACCCAACATCTCTTGCCACCTTGTTTCAAACTCATCAATTGTTTAGAGTCATTCACAGCAGTGAAGCTCATCGGAAAAACCCTCGTTCAGTGACATCACCACGTTGAGCTTTTGCTGAGCATTGTTCATGACATGCCACTTGCAGCACCTGTGTATCGTTTTGGGGAATACCTTTAATATCGCCACCTTCATTGCCCGATCCTGATCCGTCATGATACACTTTGGTGCTTTCCCATTCATTGCAAGTTTAAATGTCTCGAACAACCATATGAATGATTCTGCTGTTTCGTCCATGAGAAAAGCAGTTCCGAATAATATCGTTCTCAGATGGTTGTTTACACCAACAAAGGGTGCAAATGGCATTTTGTACCTGCAAACAGACAATGGACAATGAGTGATAAATTAATTGTTTCATATGGCATAATACATTGTTCCAGACAATAAAACACATTGTTCCAGCAAGTAAAATGTAATTATTCCAGTAGGACAGTTACATTGTTCCAGCAGATGAAATGTTGTTGTTCTAGAAGGCCAAAAATATTGTTCCAGCAGGTAAATACATTGTTCCAGAAGGCAACATACATTGTTCCAGTTGATAAAAGTAACAGTTCCAGAAGACAAAAAGCATTGTTCCAGAAGTCAGAATGTATTCTTCCAGAAGACAAAATAAATTGTTCCATAATACAACTATATTGTTCCAGAAGGCAAAATAATTGTTCCAGCGCTCACGAACGGCTTAAATTATACAAGGGAGTTGTACCTGTTTGTGCAAAAGGTAGTGTCGAAGAAGACACAGTCGCCAAATTTCTCATACAACATCCTTGTCCTGCCATCAACCCAAAACAATCCTTGGAAAGCCCCATCCTGATCCCTTTTCGTTGCATGGAAGAAGGCAGCACTCTCTGCTTGTAGTTGCGTGAAATAATCCAATGTTGCCCCCAAGTCACTAAATCTCATGTTCAGCCTGAGTTTGGACCTTGCATTTGAGACGTCCTTGGCCGTGAAATTAAGAGTTCGAACTCCCCCATGCACTTCCCCAAATATACTCATCATTTGAGAGGTCGATATGTTCCTATTATGCATTGTCACCAACAGGTCATAGTCGGCGCGAGAGATGCGTCGGTGCGACCTATACATTCTATTAACACTCTTGCTCCTCACCATCATGTGCGTATGCTCCTGATGGAACACAACCACCTCCCATTTCCCGTCCCTCAGGTCCACATCCATCCTAGCTTTGCAGTTACAGCGGACGACTGACTTTGTCCCTTTTCCTCGAACCAAATGTTAGTACTTCTGGAACAACCGACTTGCCGTGGCTGTAGACTTTATTGGAGTTGTTGCTATTATTTGTTGCTAAGCTGCTATGCGAGTTGTTCGCTGAACCGCCCTCCCCCTCTCTTGGTTTCCGTGCATGGACACACTCGAAACCCTGTCGTATCCTCTCATTTGTCACCTTGCTGCCCCTAGAGCTTGTTCGGTGGATCCCAAACCCAACCTTTTCGGCATACTTGTTGTATGTCTTGTATGCTTCATCTAGACTATCAAACAGCATGCCAACGTACGGAACAACTGGCTGTGAGCTGATATCATCCTCCTCATCATCACCAAAGAGCTCCACTTCAATCAAATCTTCGCCAGCAACATCATTGATTGTTCCATTGTCCTACATCACATTTGCATTTTGATGTCATTATGTTCCGGTAGGCAAAATATATTGCTACAAAAGCCAAAATACATTGTTCCAGCTGAAGTAGTTTTAATTGTTCCAACTTGCAAAAGCCCACATTTTATTTTGTTCCATACGGCATAATACATTGTTCCAGAAAGAAAAATACATTGTTTCAATCTGGCAACATACATTGTTCCAACAAGCAGACTACAGTTGTTCCAAAAGGCATAACCCAAGTGTATTTGATACTTCTTGAACAATTTACTGGAACCAAATCATCAAATAACTGGAACAATTCAATTACTGGAACAAAGCCCTGGAACAATCGGTGAGTTTTTAGAGCCATACCTCCTCTTCCATCGCATCCTCTGCTTCCGATCTCCCGACATGAACCGGCTCCTCCACGGGTTGCGCCGCCGCCACACCAATTTGGAACGGCCACTTTCGAAATTGCCGCCCAACACTTGCCCGTGGCTGGAACAACACCTCCTCCAGGGTTCTGCGCACGTGAGTCATCTGGGAGGGTAGAGTGATCAAATCCCAAGAGGGTGAGGGTTAGGGGAACAAATCAGAGACTTGTGGTGCCACAAATTAGAGCTTTGGACGGCTAGGGTTTTGCACACACCTTGTATTTTCTGATCTTGGAACAACACGAGGACGCACGGGGATCCGATGAGAGGGGGCGGCGGTTCCTGCTGGGCGTGGTGGCAGCGAGTCCTGGCGTCGGCGGGCGGCGGCACGGACGCTGGGACACGGCTTTGAGGATGGGGCGCTGTTTTATATGGATTTGCTACACTGGAACAATAATCGGACCCCCGGAACAACGCGCGTGAATTTTTGTTCCGCGCTCTGGCTGGTCAATGGCGCGGGATTTTTTTGGGCCGGATTTGGGCCAGGCGTCCGATCTCGCCCAGGTCGAACGGACGTCCGAGCCGTAGTCGCGCCCATGAAATATTGTTTCAACTGTTTGTTTGAGTAGTTATTCTTATTCAAGGTAGTTTCAACCTGCCAAGCAATTGTTCACGCAAGAGAAATAGCAATGCTTAACGAGATAAAAAACAATGTTCACCGGGATAAATCCATCCATCTTGTGAAAATCTGACGAACTAGCTATAAATCCGGCCACCTTAAAATCCGTTCATCTCTCTAGATCTGGCGAATTTGCAAGTTCTGTTTGCTGGATGATCTGACTGCTACTCATTAATTTTTCTTTACCGTTCTTATCGGGGAGAGAGGTAGATAAAGAAAAGATATACTGGGAACAGAGAGAGGGGAAGAGTGGGAGGGTACGGTCGTACGGAAAGACATAGGAATGGAAACGAAACTTGTGGCCACCGTGCACTATGGTCAGTCTAGTTACGGCGGTGGGGTCCTGGGAGGCGGAGTACTGCGACTGCGAGACGTCCTCAGGCTGTCTCCAACACGTTCCCCTAAAGAGAAATTCTGGGAAACGGGTTCCCGTTCGGCGCGCGCACGGACGGGACACCCCCGAGCTGTCCGATCCGTACTCGCGCGGATTGCTTCCCTCTCATTTCTCCGTTCGCGCATGTATGCAGCTATGCATGTAGTGATGTACGGAATAGTTACGTATGTAACATATGCATTAGCTAGCTAGTTGACTTAATGTGTACGTTCCTTTTTGTGCATTTTAACTTAACAATTTTATTCCTATTTCCATATAAATTTTGTTTAATATAAAATAAAATTTATAATTCATGTAAAATCAAGATTTAATTTAAGATAATTTTTATGACCTTTTTTCTTTATAGTTATTTTTATAATATTTTATATACTCCATGATTTTCTTGATAGTACCTATCTATTTTTTTCCTTTATACATTTTTATACTTGTCTATGATATCTGATACCTTTTTCTGATTCCTCAATGATATCATGAAACTCGATGATATCATCAACCGATTACCGTCGATACTGATACCTTTTTGTTTGTAATATAAGATACCCATTATGGTACCTGTTTTTCGATACCAAAAACCGATGATACCATCAATTTGATATGACCGATACTCGACACCTAGACTCGATATTTTTGTTTGTGATATATGATACCATTTTACGATACATTGTCTGTAATAAATGATTTTTTTATACTGAAACTCGACGATACCACCGATCTGATACCCCCGATACTCGCCACCCAAACTCGATACTTTTTGTGATATATGATACTTTTTTACGATACCTCAACGATGTCATGAGACCCAACGACACCACCAATACCTTAACCTGATACCACCCCCGAACCCCGATACCTTTTTGTTTTTGATATATGATATCCTTATGATACTTTTTTCTGATACCGAAACTCGACAATACCACCAACCCCGATACCACCGATACTTTTTGTTTGTGATATATGATACCTTTTTCCAATATTGAAGCTCAATGATACCACCAACCTGATACCACCCATACTCGACACTCAGACCCGATAGTCAATGATACTTCTGATTCTATACTCGATTTTTTGACCCGGTACTTGATGATACTTTTGATCTGATACTTAATTTTTTTATTCGATACTTTTTTTTGACCCGATACTCGATCATACTACATACCTGATACTACAACTTTGATACTGCATACATGATGCTCCAACTGTTTTTGTAGAGAATAGGACATGCTTTGATATTACAACTTTGATACATGATACTACATACCTGATAGTCCAACTTTGATACTGCATATATGACACTCCATGTATCATACATTATACTAAATACGATACTACAACTTTGATACGCATACATGATACTTCAACTTGGTTACTACAACTGTACATGATACCAAATATCTGATACTACAACTTTCATACCGCATACATGATACTCGATAATACCTTTAATCGATACTTGTTTTTACCCAATAATCGATGATACCACCAACGATACCACCGAACGGTCAACACCCTCGGATCCGATACTTTTGTTCATATGATACTTCGATCCGATGCTTGATTTTTTTACGATAATCGATGTTACTTCTAATCGGTACTTGATTTTGATTTTATACTTTGATGATACTTCGACCGATACATGATTTATGTCCCAATAATTGATGATACTTCGATCGATACGATTTTGACCCGATACTCGATGATACTTTCGATCCGATACATGATTTTTTGACCCATGATACCACCGATATCGTCTGGAGAATCGATACCCTTATGATACTTTTACGATACTAAAACTCGACTATAAACAACGATACCATCGATACTAGACACCCGGACCCAATGCATTTTTCATGATGCCTAACATGATACACAACAAACACCTTGACCGATAATAGATGATACTTGTGATCCGATATTTGATTTTTTGACCCGATACTCGATGATACTTCTGATCCGATATTTGATTTTTTTGACCCGATGCTCAATGGTACTTCTGATCCGATACTTGATTTTTTGACACGATAATCGACGATACCACCAACTTGATACCCCTGATACTTGACAACCCAAACCGGATACTTTGTTTGTGATATATGATACCTTTTTTCCGATACCTCAATACTCGATGATACTTTTGATTTGATACTTGATTCTCGATTATACTACCAATCTAATACCTTTTTCATACTATATGATACTCCGATACCATCGACCTGATACTTCTGATACTCAATGACACACTGTCTGATACCATGAAACGCGACGATACCACCATCCTGGTACCATGAATGTCGACGATACCACCAAATTGATATCATCGATACCCGACTCATAGACATGATACTTTGTTTGTCATATATGATACTTTTTTTACGATATCTCAATGATACATTGCGTGATATTTTTTTGATACCTTTTTTTCTTAAACGGAAAGATAATACTTTACTTGATACTTTTTGCTCCGATACATGCTTTTGTTGAATGGATCAATTTTTTTAGATGATTTTTCTTGTTTTTAGTTAAGTTTGTTAACTAAATACATTTTTAAATGATATCATTTTTTATAATAAAATATATAAAGTAAAATAAAAATGTGTAAAATAAATAAATTATCAAGATATGCAGGCGGGTGGCGGCGCTTGCAGACGCGTGGGAGAAGCGATGCAAGGCGAACACGCGAGACTAGGGCGCGCATAAGCGAAGCGCAGGCTTGGCTGAGGCGCCAAGCAAGCGATCCCGTTGGGCTAGGTCCCCAACGAGATCCCATTCGCTAGTTCTTCCCTTTTTAAAAATATATAGATACTGTGATACCTATTTTGAAAAATACTTTGTGTTGATACTTTTATTCGACATCTACTTGAATATATTATTCATACGATACTTGTGTTGATACCCAAATTTTTTTATACTTAAAAATCCCACAGAGAATATTTAAAATTTAGGAAAGGAAAAACACCATCTGCTCCTATGCAAAACACGGAACAAACCAGCACGTTGAAAAAAAGAAAGGAAAGTAGCCACGTCAGTCTGAAACGCGGAAGGAAAATCAACTACCGCACGGCCAGGAAAAATCGGAAAGACACGAGCGAGCACTGTTTTGTCGTTTTCCTATCCCGTTGCTAGCCTCTCGATACGGGATCCCGTAGGCTAGTCTCACCCTCCTCTAAAACGTCATTTATCTCAAAATAAGGGACGGATTCTTCCCTTATGTACTTCAACAACATTCTTTATTATGCTCTCTAAAATAGAGATTTTCTCTCCATTCCGTTATATGTAGGGGTACAATTCGCTATACAGGAAATCGCTGTTGGAGATGAGAAAAATATAGGGAGAGTTTTTTTTAAAGAAGCCTACATATAAGATTATAGGGGATCAAATTTAGAAATTCTTGTTGGAGAGCCTCATGGTTATTCTCATTTTTTATACGGGGACACCGGAAACGGTTAAAATTAAGTGGTTCCAAACTTGGAAAACAATCTGTATCCGCTGCAGGCTACAGCTCTTTCAACGGGATACAATCAATCTGAGTATGATTAATTACCAGACAACACTCCCAAGATTATTACTGGAACACGGGTTTGGATGCGTGATCGCCTCCGGATCAACGCTCATGGAGCGCACGACACGGTGGAGGAGACGGGCGCGAAGCTGAACTTGCTCTCGGCGGCGTAGTAGAACCTGACGGACGCGCCGCCGGCGAGCGGGCCGCCGCGGAGGAGGGTGCAGAGCTTGCCGTCGACGTCCGGGCTGACGAGGTCCCGGCTGATGGGGACGGTGGAGGCGGAGCTGAACCCCGGGCACGCCAGCTTCACCTCCGACTGCGCGCAGCCGCAGCGGTTCGTCACCGTCACGCGGTACCGCAGGAAGGCGCCGTCCCCCGGCACGGCGACCTGCGCCACCGCGAGGTCCTTCAGCGAGCACGCCGCGCCGCCGTCGCCCTCGCCTGCAGCTGCAGAGACAGACGAAGAAGAAGATGTTCAGAATGCGATCACTGGCATCGATCGATCTCCTTCAGATCATGTGTGTATGTTCTTCAGGCTGGATTGGTTTTGAAGATGTTCTGCGTGCGTATGCATGCGTGCATGGATACCCTTGCTGCAAAGGCAGACCAGCAGCAAGAACGCCAAGGTTGTCTGAAGCTTGGCCTCCATTTCTCTCTGCTCTCTGCTGATCTGCTCTCTCTCTCAGGCTCGTTGCATCGTTCGGCATTTCAGCCGGCCAGTTTAATAGGCCGTGTCTTTGCCAGTCATTTACTCTGTGTTAATCGGTAAGAATATCTCACCTCTATTTTTGGAATACAGTCAAAGTGCAATCTTATCTATTTAGTATCCAATGAAAGCATTGTTTTTACTTCTTACTATTTAGTATTTACCGCGTAGTATTGTTTAGCAATTTTACAGTGCCAAATATACGATGACAGTAGTGTAATTCAAATCTAACCACTATTCAGAGAGACTCTCACACAAAATATAATATCATTAATTCTAAGATAGTATTAAAAAATCAAAATCAATATGCACCATGATATCAAGATAAATGTTACTTACTACTATAGATTTCAATTAGATCATGTGGCATGTCACGTAGCTTGCCCAAACATGGTAGGACTACATCGTTCATATTCTGCCTTGAAGATGTACGCAAACAAAAAAAAACAAATCTTGTAGAAAATACTCCCTCCGTTATGAAATAGTTATCGTTTTGGACATTGACACGGTCTCCAAAATACAACTTTGACCACTAAAAACTATTGTAATTTAATTTTAACATGCATTAAAATTATACTTTTATGAAAGTTTTATTCGAAACGAATTCATCTATATGAATTTTATGCTTCAAATCTAAATGGTTTAGAAGTATTTTATAGATAAAATTTGAAAACATTGACTTAGGACATGTCTAAAACGACAACTATTTCAGGATGGAGGGAGTACTAACACACCAAGCCGGCCCCGTACCTTTTTTTGGGCCTTATCCCGGAAAACAATGTTCCCCTTGACCATAAGAGCATGTACAACAGTCTAGCTCAGCAGTCTCTAAGCTATCTATAACCAGTACCATGTCAGCTTTTTGATGAGTTGGAGGAGAGAGAAGAGGGAGCCGTCTCTATACGGAGCGATGACGCTCGCATCAAAACCAAGATGTAGCGACGGGCAGATCATGTATCGATGCTCGTTGTAGCTCCCGTCGTCTCCAGCCCCAAAAATATCGATCCACTGCGCTCAACGTGCAATCGCTCCCGCCGTCTCCCAGATTTTCCACCAAATCCCTCCTTTGCATCTACGCTCGGGTCACTGTGGGGCCCACCAGACCACGCTGCCGTAGGGCTCCATCGGACCGCGCCGCAGGGCTCCATCGGACCGCGCCGCAGGGCTCTTGGTTGACAATGGCGGAATTCTGGTACAATACATCGTTTCATCGATCTATACAATTAGAAACTCCATTTAAGGCTCTATATGGAGTGGAACCGAATTATGGCATCCTTCCTAACCTCTCTGCTACAGAAAATACAGATATACAACAGTTCATTTTGAGTAGATCTCAGCACACAATTATCCTGAAACAACAATTAGCAAAAGCACAACATCATATGAAGGTGATGGCAGATAAGAAAAGGTCATTCAAAGAGTTTCATGTAGGATATTCTATCTTTCTCAAGTTACAACCATATGTCCAAAGTTCAGGAGTACACGGGCCCAGCTCCTATATTGGCTCTTAAGTACTATGGACCTTATACAATCGTGCAGAAGACTGGCAAGGTTGCTTATCAGTTGCAACTTCCTCAGGATAGTAAGATTCAAACTTTTTTCCTTGTCTCTCAGCTGAAATCCTTTGTTCCTAATCACAACCTAGTTTTTACTAATCTGCCACGTCCTATTGAGTTGGACATCAAAGATATTACTCCCTCCGTTCCAAATTATAGGTCGTTTGACTTTTTTGACACGTACTTTGACCACTCGTCTTATTCAAATAATTAGTGAAAATATGAAAAAACTCAAGTCATTATTAAAGTACCTTTCATGATAGGCTAAATCATAACAAAAATAAATTATAATTATAAATTTTTTTGAATAAGACGAATGGTCAAAATACGTGTCAAAAAAGTCAAACGATCTATAATTTAGAACGGAGGGAGTACTCCTGAAGCAATTCTTGACCGTCGCATGGTAAAAAAGGACATTCTCTTGTACCTCAAGTGCTGATCAAGTGGACCGGAGTGCCACCTTCTTCTGCAACATGGGAGGGCTATCGTGTGCTCCAAAAACGGTATCCAGCTTCATCAGCATGGGGACATGCTGCTGCTCAAGGTACGTAGGGGAAGGTGTTAGAGAAGGGGAGTGAGTCTGTTGCTTTGCGTGGCATGGAGGCGTTATGCTGTGTTGAGCCGGTGTTGGGCCGTAGCGTGTGTAATGAACTGGGTGGCCATACAGGTACTTAAGCTGGTGGGACGAACGCAAGCTGTAATATCAACTATCTCTCGATGAAATCAACTCCCCAGTTCCTCCCCGAGCTCTCTCTCTCTCTCTCTCTCTCTCTCTCTCTCTCTCTCTCTCTTCTCTTCTCTTCCCTTTGCTACAACTCTGATTACGATCTTCCTTACCTTGTTCTTCCTATTTCTGCTTCAAATTTGGTGAGTGCTTGTGTTCTTAATCCGGATCGTTACAGAGAGAAAATGATGCGGCTGCACCAGTGTATTCTTAGCGAGGGGGAACATAGTCCTTGTGTTAATCCTCATTTTTATACTTACCAGAGAGCCGTTGTTCACATGTACTAGTCATTAGATCAGTACACTAGTGCGTGTAATACAAAGCTGAATATCATTCAAACATACAAAATTCATTGTTCAAACTATTACATATTTGGTTGCATGCCGCATGCTTAATAATAATTAGGCCAAGAGGCCATACAACTGATGCAAAAAAGTCATCAGAGTCAGAAGAACATAAGATCATCAAAAGAATTATCTAATGGCCATGCATTCCTACAAGTGACTGTAGTAACCTAAAACCGCATCATGGCTATCACAACCCTGATCCTCCTCTTCATCGCACTCGTGCGAGTCTTCTTCTTAACATTCATCTAAAAGACTGGAAGTATGCGAGGTCAGCGTCATTTAAAAGTTGGCTAGTTAACACCCCACCTAATGCACTTAATGATAAAGGCTTCAAGAGGAGGGGAGCGGTTCTTTTATTTGTGCAAAGCTAGTTACTCTATATAGCTCATTGATTTATGAGCTTAACACTATAATAACCACAACACTAACAACCAAACCAAACCACCCACGCTAACAACCAAACCACCCACCCACCGACCTTACCAACCCAATTCTAAGTCGATCAATCCGAACTCACCAATCATAAATAACTTTGCACTCAGCCAACCCAAACTCAACATAAACCCACCTTACTTTCAACACCCACCATCTTTTCAGGATTGGTGATCCCGTTGTGGACCACACCTACCACAGATACCCGCTTGGACCTAGAAGGGTTGCCAGCCCAACTAGTCTAATGTCATCCTAGGGATGTGTGGCCTTGATCACCTGCAGTGACTACCTATGTCGGTCTTTTACAGGAGTGGTCGCAGGGGGCCTCCGCAGAGACTCCACTAGCAACCCCAAACCCGTACCCCGCATGATGGCCACGTGAAAAGTACTATGCAAGTTTATTAATTACTTATTTAGAGAAAACCTATGAACATGTTTAGACTAATAATCTTAAAAAGTATGTAATAGGCTCTAGTATTTATCATAATTTTTCTAGAAATTTAGAACGTCTCTACCAATTTATAATAACATGAAATCCTATTGTAAAATAAGAAAAAGATTGCCATTAGGTTTACTACTATTTTATTATTCCATTATCCCACTACACCTATTAGTGAGATATTTTCCCTAGGCAGTAAACCCACTATAGTATTTGTGTACAAAATTTTATAATTTTTAGTTGCCATTTACTATATTAAATTAATAAATCTTGCATACGTTCTATTCGACATAAAAAGACGAATTTTGGGTGTAATTCATCAAATCCGGCTTTGGGCTGGCCTTGGCCTTGGATTGGGCGAACGTGGGTGAGCTGGATGTGCAAGGGCTTAACCGAAGGCGTATTTTACATTTTACGTCTCCACTTATTGACAAGCTGTGTCATCCTCCTCTATTTTATCGTATGTCACTTGTAATTTAAAAACCCTAAAAACTAATTAAAAACGAATTGTTATACACAAAACCCTAAATTAAATTAATTTGATTTAGGTTTAAACCCCAAACCCTAGAAAAAACTTTGATAAAATTCTAGGAAAATTCTAAGCCAAAACCTAGCCACCGTCCAAATTTCAAGCTCAGATTCCAAGGCTAGCTTATGATTCCATGAATTGTAGCCTTTTGCCTAGAGCTCATAAAACACATGAAATAATGAGTAAACGAGATAATCTTGTGCTCAAATTTGGAGGAGAGCTTCTAAAATCCTAATCCGACCTACCCTCCAAATTTCAGTCGCAATCTCCAAGGGAAACTTCATTTCCTTGCTAATTAAGCCAAATTCTATCCGGATAAGGATTAGAGTACTAATTCAATCACTCTTATCCCTAAGCCCAACCCAAGTCATCCTTGAAACTATATAAACCCCTCAAGACCCCTCCCCAACACCCCAACACAAGGAGCCTCGGAATAGGAACCCTAGCCATCAAAACCCTAGACTCCAAAGCCCTTTTCAAGGTATCTCTCTTTGCTGTGCCCAAACCCTAGAATAGATGGTACCATGGCGTAGAGCTCGTCGAGACGGTCCATATGAATATATGGATCACCGGATTTGGTCAAGATTAGCGCCCGAAAAAGCTCGCCAAAGTTCGCCGCCGCCGCCGCAACGCCAGATTCCTCACGCAACAAATCCCGCTGCGCCACACCCTCCCGCCGCTGGCGCCGCGCCACGTCCCACGACATGGGTCGTCGCGCGCCGCCCCCACGCCGCGCGCGTCGCTCTCCCGTAGGCCATCGCCACCGCAGCGTTGAGACGACCCTCCCAATTGTCACATGCTAATGACATCTTTAATCTCAAAACCATGAGGTAATTGTGTGGGTGTCAACATATACACCCGAAGTAGATAACGCTGACTATGTCACTTCAAGTGCATTGCTTAAGTCAGAGTATTGCAGCAGAACAATAATTAAATAGAGTTTCATGCTTCATTACATCATGATGCCACGCAGGACTGAATGTATTAACGATACAATAAAGTCCCCTACTTACTTTAAACATACATGGCAACAATACGATTACCTTTATTGTAATATTCATCGCCTAACGTTACACGAGGAGTTAATAACGATAGTCTTTCAGAAGGTTCATATCCTTAGAATATGGCTCCATTTCGAAATGTCCATCAGTGACAGGGTTGTTTAGGCATTCGCTCATGTTGCCTTCTAGGTTCACATCTAAGCAAGGGTTTAATAGCAAGAGTGAGGACGGAGTACTCGGCAAGCAATAATAGTGACATTAAAATCTGAGTAAACCAAGAGAAAACATTTCTTCATCAAAGCATACCAACTCTAGTCTCTTTTTCTACTTTACTTAAATAAAATACCATTTTATTTAAAAGAGTTGACTAGTTTTAATTTAAGAAAACCTACTAGCACTCATATACGAGGCGGGCTTAGTCTCCGCTTAGCCTCCATAAACTCCATTCCAGGAGACTGGCATGAATTCATGATTTTACCATACACAGGTTTGTACCACTTTACCCGTAGTCGCCTCGAATAAATCCGGAACTCAAAGTGTTTACTCTATTTTGGTAGGTTACATCGCCAGCCCGGTCGTAGAACAAGTGATGGTAATTAACTTTAGACGTTCCTTAGTTACAACTTCGTCCTCCATCACTTATCCTCGTAACCGTTTTACTCATCCCTGACGCTGGCCAATGACTATCATCTCGGCATAATACAACGCCGTCGGTCGGGGATACCATGGGTCCGCTCACCCTGGGTGCGCTCACCCACCCCTCCTAATTATCTACTTATCCATTGTGGAGAATGTAACCACCGCATAGATAACCTTCTTTGATCGCTACGCGAGACTGAGGTTGATACGATTTTAATACAGCTCAATATCCGAGTGATAGATAAGTGTCCTTATATGCTAACATGTGAAGGGCCCCGCCTGACATCTGCACCTTTCCAAGGCACCCTTCACCCACCATAATAATTCTAATGACTCGATCGCTCCATCAATCAAGCCACCACTTGCTTCATTCTCGATGCAATTTAATTTTGAAGTAAAACTTTAAATGCAATACATGCTAGAAATGCATATGAAAAAATAAAGTATATAGATGAAATACACTACTCAACATCAAAGGAATGATTGCCTTCTATTTCAATCCTGTACCCGGTATCGTTCTCCAGTTGATCGCTCTCAATCGGATGATTTAGATGAAATCCTTTAATAACGTTAATCGAGTTCATAACGTAATAACAATAAGAGAACAGTTTACTGATTTCAAAAAGAAACTATTTCTCCACTATGGTCTTAAGTTACTGATTTATTTTATTTTTATTTTATTGTTTTACCATTCAATTTACTTAGAAATTTAAAAGAGAAAGGAGGGAAAAAGCTTTTGGGCCCACTGGCCGGCCCAGTCTGGCCCACCAAGCCCAACTGAGACCATCCCTCTTTTCCCAAATCCCTACTCGCACTCCTGATGGAGTTGGGGACAAAACCAGCAAAAAGAGAAAGAGTTTGAAGAGTTCTTGCTATTAGTTGTACCCTTTCCCAAGACTTTGCGACACTTGTCACCTAGGATTTTAACTTCCCTCTTGAGAGCCTGACAGGAAAGACACACAACATTTTTAGCTTGGGTTAACCTACCTTCAAATCTATCACTCATGTCCTGGTAGATCCTACACATCTCCCCATCAAGCTCAAGACATCAATCTCACACAGAGGCATCAAGAACAGTATCATTAAACTTAGAAATCTTAACTTGCAAATTTAAATTCTCAAAGTTCAACAGTGTGCAATCACGGCATGTAGAATCAAGTGATTGGAAGCTACAACTCTCATCAGAGCTGACTGTGTCCTTAGGTGGAGCATGATCGCTACATCCTGCAACTGGACTGACTGGATCCTTGGATGAGTGTGTAAAGGGATCAGGACAAAGCATGATTGGGTTCAGTAAGCAGACAAACTCTAGATCATAAGTGACAAGGAACAAATTCTCCCTATTATCATTTAGTTCTGCTACAAGCTTAACATTAACTTTCCTAAGTTTTTCATTCAAATCAAATACCCTATCATGAGTTGTCCTTAATTCATTGAAATCAGTCATGACCCTATCAAACTCTAACCAACCATCAGAGTCAACAGGCTCGGAAACAATCCTAGATTTTTCATTCTCTAGTTGGATAATGACATTCTTAAAATGCATTTTTAATTCTTCCAATTCTAGAGTGAGCTTCCCACAATCAGAGCAAGCAGCAGGTTTAACATTTTTTAGTTGAACTTTAAGGGCATTTTTCTTGGCCAAAACCCTAGTGTACTTGCCATGAATTTTAACTATGATTCTATGAGTTCAGAATAGGAGGGATCTTGTTCATCAGTTACCTCATCATCATCGGTGTGGTAGATGTCTGAGTCGTTGCCGTCGCTGTCGTCGTGTGCCATGAAGCACATGCCGGTGTCGTCGACGTCGTCGTTCTCCGACGGCTCATCCTCACTATCGCCCGAGTGTCCATCCTCTTTGTCGGAGATGACGGCTTCTTTCAGAGCGGCCAGCACCTTCTCGACCATACGGCGTCCCTTTATCAGCTGCTTAGGTGGCTTCTTCTTGTCACCTCCATCATGGGCCTTGATGTTGCGTTTCTCGTAGACATAGGCGTTCTGTGCGGGCGCGACGTAGTCATTCCGCTCCTCGATCTCCTCCGGACTTTGAACAATCACGATTCATGTGGTTGAGACCACCACAAACGAAGCACCTCATGATGCCTCTCCTCTGATCAACCACTCGCCTGTAAGCTTGTGAGAACTTTCTGGCCAACAAGGCAAGCTGCTCATTAGGAATCTTGTCCATCTGATCATTGGACAGCTCACAGAGAGCAGAGAAGGATAAACCAGCAACATCAGAAGAACCACGACCAGAGGAGTCAGCTATTAAGGCAGTGGATGAGGAACTAGGCTCTTTTGGGAGATGCTCAAGTTCGTGCGTCTTGAGACTAGCATAGAGCGCTTTCAAGGTCAGCGTCGAGAGATCGGCTGCCTGTCGGATTGCAGTCATCTTCACATCACAGACCTTAAGATCCAAACCAGTGAGAAAGTGCCTGGCGATCCCCGAATCGATATATTTTACTTCAACCAAACGGAGATCGGTAAGAATCTTGGTGAAGCGGGAGAAACATGAGTCAAACGTTTCACCCGGCTTCTGAGTAAATCGATTGTACTCTCTTTTGTGTTGGTCTTGTCTTACCACCTTAACCTGAGCCGTCTCCTCATGGTAAGCTTAGAGGGTCGTCCATATTTTGTGTGTTGTGGGCCTTGTACATTTCAGCTTAGCGTAGCGTCCCACCGTAGCAAAATTTATCTTTTTTATATAGCTTATTTGGTGCAATAATTTGTAATGATTTTTCTCAGGTTTTTAGTAGTCCTATTAAAGATCTTAAAACTATTTTTAAATTATTTTTTAAAACATCTAAACCACTTTTTAAAGACTCTCAAATTTTGCTACAGTGGAACGCTAAACTGAAATGTACAAGGCCGTGGTGGTGTTCGACACCCGCTCATACTTCTCTCAGCTAAGACCTTGAATCAGAAAATTTCGAGCTTTTGCATTAAGCTCCACATCGGCTTGATTCGCGGCCGTCACCTCCTTGGGAAACTCATATGGGTCCTTGATCTTAAGCCAAACATTGTAGCCCTGAGCCATCACATATGTCTCCATGCTAGCCTTCCAATAGGAAAAATCGGTTCCGGAGAATAGGGGATTTGGTGGAATACTTGTCCGCTATAACTCAAATAGCAATATGGATCGGCTTAAAAAATCGGTCAAGATTTGCAAAGAAGCATCAAACCAAACGCTCTGATACCAATTGAAGACCCGAGCTAGGCGGCTAGAGGGGGGATGAATAGATGCCACAAATCTTTTACTGACTGCTGCACGGATGAAAGTTTCTGGACAGATTAGCAACAAGTCAAGAACTTGATCTCTTGTCTCTGATATGGATTCAAAGTGTGTATCAAATCATATTAGCAACCTCAAGTTATCATAAACCACCAATAACCAACAAGAAATCATCCAAGTTCTTCTCAAAAGAAGAGCTCCAAAAGGGAAAACGAAAAAAAAAATTAGGAGCAAATCAATACAAGATACTCATGGAGAAGAAAGATTTCATTGCATAGAAGTTGGGGATTACAAACCACACTCCATGTGGTCACAACCACTCTAAGTGCCACCCAAAACACACCCAACTCACCTTCTCTATTTCTGAAATTTTCAGCTCTAAGGGGATGAGGAGGAGGTGCTCCCCTTGCCCTCTATTTGTAGCCCAAGGGTGAGATGCCATAAACCCTAAAACCCATCTCCACCCTTCATTTGAGAATGAGTGGTGTACTACTCAAACACTGCAAGACACTCCCGCAGAGGAATATTGTCCACATATTCCTTCAGAAAATATCCTCGTAATTTTCTCGGTCGCTAGCCCACACCTGGACCCACCGGTCAGAACCAGCTTCGCCACCAGGTTACTGACGCCGCAGCCGCCATCTGCCTCAGATTTCTTGCCATGGCTAAGCTTCTCGAGTACACCACCTCATGTGACCGCCAAGTCATCGAACCCGGTCGCTGCCAGCGCCTCCGGACGACTTTTGACCTCCAAATTGCCCCTCAAGCGTCGACCACATACCCATCGATACCTCCATCACTGAGGTGAACACGCACGAAACCAACACACCTTACCTCACCTGCAAGGTTAGTCTATCCCAAAATTACCAGCATAATAATCCATTCGTGACACCATAATTAGCAAGCCCTAACACACCACGTGTCAGCTTAACAAATTCCACCGGACCACGTCCGATCAAAATTATTACCTAGCCCAAGCTCAATACAATGGTCCGGTTCCAATTCCACGGCAATTTTCATAAATGCACCATTTAACATTCTTCAAAACACTTCAAATTTCATCTTATCACATATATTCATCATTATACCGGGGTACCCTCTACATAGGTCTCAACAGATTGAGGCAATCTATATCTATACTTGAGAAGAAAAATGCGGGTAGGAAACATGTAACATTATCAGTGTTTTAAATAGCGCGCTAAACACTTTAGCGAAGGCCTCCTAGAAACGCTAAGACGTGCTATAGCGATGCTACAGCCACACTAATTAAGACATTTAGCGTTTTTTCAAAAAAACATGCAAAATGCAGGAAATCACAACATCTATTTAAATCCAACAAGCCAACATAAATTAGTTCTGCAGCTCCCCTGCATATTAGTCTAACAGCCTAACAACTTAAGTACTTAACAAGTCTAACAATAAGACAACAGTAATAAAGAAGATAAAGCGTCAAAGACACAAACAGCCCACCAAATTTGAATTTGGGCCGCCAGCCGCTGAATTTAGCTCTGCACCAAATTTTGGTCCAAAGTGCTATAGCGACGCTAAATTGGCCTGTTCGCGGGGCGGTTTAGCGCGCTATTTCGCGCTATAGCGGTCTTAGCGTCAATAGCGTCAAAATGGTTAATAGCGTAGCGCCAGTGTCTCCCAAACACTATAGCGACGCTATAGCGGCGCTATAACGCGCTATTTAAATCCATGAACATTATTGATAATATCCAATCCATTTTTCACCTCACAACTACACACCTCTTGCTAGTAGAGAATTGATCTACAATGGCCATATTTATTTTTCTAGAAATATCAATTGAATATGGAAAAAAAATAAAATTTGAATATATCTATGAATAATTTTTTGTATCAATAATCGTTCACTTTGGCTTGATATAACTATAAATTTAGATCGAAAAGCATCGGAAGGAAAATAGAAAGTAAATATCTTATGGGAAACTAATCAATTTTTATAACCATCTTAGACACACATAGACCGTTCAACCGCTCGCCACATGTAGATTTGACCAAATGGGTCAGTAAAACTAATCATAATGGTGAGGAGCTACTCACATCGCCACCAACTATCCTGGTTCATTCAAGCGAAGCATGATTAGATTGATAGGCAAGCTAACCCAACTTGTTTTTCCAATGGCGAGTCGGGCTATTTCATCCTGATTTGTAGTGGTGAGCCAGGCTAGCCTAGGCTAATTTGTCTCGCTACTTTTACAACCTGCACTTATAATATTTTACAATCATTTTATTGATTTCAAATTTTTTTTCAAAGAAAATAGATTTGTTGGATGTATGGTTGCACATATAACCGGACTAGTACAATACCCGTACTCTGCCACGAAACTAAAGGGGAGAAAGGAAAACATAGATTGTAGAAACATAAAAATTATAAAGGGTGGTTTAATTTAGCAATGCGTGCATTCGTCTACCACAACGTGATTTCAAAGTAAAATAAAAAATTAGCGGTAAATTCGAATATGAGCAAATTATTCCGAATAAATATAATGGCAATTGAGACAGCACAACTTTGAAAAGGGACACAGATCTTGAAAACCAAGTATGGATTGAATTAAACAGCAACATGAAAAAAGGAAAAAGACAAATAAAGAAGGATGTGGACATGACATATAATATGTAATATGCAGACAATATGAACAAAATACATGTAGCAAATTTCCTAGGATCAGCTCAGAGACATGCAGGCTAAATACATGTAGCAAATTTCCTCTTGCCATAAATATGTTCTCTTCCCTCTGTACATAAATCTTCTGCTCATTGTTTATGTGAACATTTGTTAAGATTGATGCAAGCCACCAGGAGCCATAAAGACTTCAGGTCCTAGATTCTTTCCATACCGTGTATTTGCCTGCGGCCCTGCGGCGCTATATAGCGCCTCGCTAAGAGCTCACCTCGAGCTGGCCACGTCGCCCGAAAAATCTGGCCCGTCCGATCGTGCCGCGTGCCCCCCTCCCAGCCGCCAGATTCGAGCCCTCCCGGGGGGACGGGTTTGCAAAAAAACCCCTGTCATTTTAGATTTTATGTCCGCACACCCGTAACCTCGCAGCGAGGTCCTTTCCAGTTCATGCCATCTTCCGTTCGGCCCCCCCGTTTTTCCCTACCCTCACAGCGCTGTCCTTTTTCTCTTCGTAGATACACCTGGAGTTGCACAGAATTACCCGCTTTTGCCACTCGCGGGTCGCGGCCGGCCTCGGATCGAACCCTACCTCTGCTGCCATTCGTCTCTCACCGCGCCCCCGTTTCCCTCTCCTCCCTCCGCGTCCTCCCCTCCCCCCCTTCTCCTCGCCGCCGCAGCCGTCTGCTCTTCCGTCGCCGCTGTTCCACGCCGTGGCCGTGCTTGCTCCTTCCTCCCACGCCGCCGCCTCACTTATCTCGTCCGCGGCCACTGCCATTGCCGTCGCCTTCGGGGGGTTCGCGGCGCCGCCATGTCGGTCGGCCCCGCCCAGCTCGGCTATCCCTAATTCCTTCCTCTTCTTCTCTCTCCTCACCTATCGATCCCCTTCCTGTGCTCCTTCGGTCCATCGCCTCCTTCCTCGCTCCCCTCGCCGACGCCTTCGTCTGAGTCCCATCGCCGTCTGCTCCTCTTTGACCAGATCGACGGCTGCCGCCTCCTTCCCTGCCACCTTGCCGCCTCTCCCGGCACCGGCGGGCCTCCGCCTTTCCTCCTATTGCGGCCACCGTGAAGGCCGGATCCAGCGGCGGCGGACCCTGAGGAGGCCGGATCTGCCAAGGTGAGCCTCCGCTCGCCTGCTAGCCCGCCACTGCATCCCCTCCAGCTACGGCCGTCTCATTCACCGCTGCTCTGCCTTCGATGGGATGCCTGTGTCTCATTCGCTCCCTCCCATCAGGTGAGCGCCAGATTTTCTGATGATAAGGGTGTATTCAATTTAGGTTTTAACATTCTTGCAAACAGCTAATGTGCAGTATTACATCCATGCAGTTGTCGCTTTACACCATCATCAATGCAGAAGTGAAATGCAACTACTAAACAGGTAGGTAGCTAACTACAGGCATAAACTGCATAAGACGATTGTTAAATGCCATTGTAAGTCATGATTCAACGCATTTTTAAGTGGAGCTGCTGAAAAATAACAAAAAAAGACACTTTAGTTCTGTACATGGAGTAAGGTGGCCTGTACATTGACCAATACCATTTTGTGTTTTTTTTAGCAGAGTATAGCTCATTCCTTCACCTATGTACCCTATCGTTGTAATGTTTAGGATCACTTAACCATCGTATATTCAATTATTCCATGGCAATCAGTGTGAAATTGTCCCATCAGCATAGCCAACTCTATTATCCAGGCACCATGCATCAGACAGTCAGAACAGTGAATGGCCTCAGAAAGTTTTGCTCTATCTCGGTCCTCTACCTATTACAACTTTAGCCACATGTTCTTCTTTTGATGTTCTCTCTTTATTCTATTTGATGTTGCCGAAAGTAGATTTTCTCTACTTTCATACATACTAGCTGGAAGTTATCTGTCATTGGCAATGCACTTCCATGGAATTGTGAGTTAAACCTAAGTAAAGTCTTCTTCCCCCAGTGGTATTTCTATCTATTTATATCTATTCAGTTTCAATGGTTTTGGTTTATGCAGGATTGGCATCCAATGCAAAACCGGAAAAAAAAAAGGAGCCAGTGAAGAGGTTTGCTGTAAGCTTTCTTCCTTTCAGCAAAAAATTGCAACCTTGCTCTAAATTCCGATTACAAATATCAAAAGGCCTCATCTTCATCGCTACATAGATTATTGTTTGTCTTGAGTGAGCCCCCATTCAGAACTGAAACAGATTTGAGTCAGTCCCAACAAAAAAAAGAGGATTCGAGAATTTCTTACTGTTCTTCAGATTTCTAGCCGACAGCCCAAAACGATTTTTACCATTAACATTAAATTTGCATCGCCCAAAACGATTTTTACCATTAACATTAAATTTGCATCCTTAGGTGGCCTATTCCTGCTGTGCAGGAAAACAATTTTTTTCCCCTATGGTTTGGTCTAAGACCTTCTGTTTGTGCTTACTTTGAAATTAGAAAAAAAATTTCCCATGGTTTGGTCTAGGATTTTCTGTTTGTGCTTGCTTTGAAATTCTCATTGAAAATGAAAGTGCTCAAGCTTCTAATATTACAGCCGATGAAGAGGTCTTGCCTTTTGTCTGATCTAATCTTCAAGTATGGCATATTTCATGACAGATTGCTTTCTTTTATGGGGTCCTATTAATACTTTGCACACTATTTAAACAATTATCGTTACCTTTTTATGATACATGATCATGCATAATTTTCTCATATTACTATCATGACTGCTCTAATTCCACCTATCTCTGATTTAACCTCCAGATATGGCATGCTTCATGATGCACTATCTACTTTGCACAAACTTATTGATATTTTCGCCATTTGTCCTATACGGCCCCAATCCTCATCTTTTAAGATTTTTTCCCCCAAATAGTTGTCAACTTCTGTTCCTGCCATATATTGTTTTGTTTTGTTTTAGTGATGACATGCTTTTTTATCACCTCGTCCCAGATCAGGTTGGCGATGACAGACGTCTGGAAGGGCAGGGACAACACCTTTACGATGAATCACTCAAGTTATCGGCAATTTGTACTGACGGGCCAATAAAAAGGTATTCCATGTTAAACTAAATTATGTTTACAGCCAATAAATAGAAGGTGTGCCAGATTAAACTAAAATATGTTTACTTTCTTCATCGCTGATGGATGGTTTTTTGTTAATTTCTGTTCTTCATGCAGTACGATAATAACCATTGATGAAGCACAGTATGTTGACAATATACAGAATGGTAGTTCAATGGCTGAAGAGATATATGACAGACACATCAATGGGCACCGCTCAAGCTGTATGTATATGTTTAGTGTTTCATTTGTCCTTATTTATGATTTCTAAATTTAGCCATGAACATGTGCAGGAAACAGGTCGAACTATTGCCAACATCAGCGAACCGCTGATGGCAGCCACTCCACCACCTGAGCCAAGCAGTCTTGCTGACGCCCATAAAGGAAAGAGGTATAGAGAAAATGTCCTTATTTATGATTTCTAAATTTAGCCATGAACATGTGCAGGAAACAGGTCGAACTATTGCCAACATCAGCGAACTGCTGATGGCAGCCACTCCACCACCTGAGCCAAGCAGTCTTACTCACGCCCATAAAAGAAAGAGGTATAGAGAAAATGTCCTGATTCGATCATGTTTCAGTTGTGTAGAAGCTATTTCACTGATTTAACCATGTGTTGTAGATGTAATATTCTGCAATGTAATAGCATAGATTCGGTCTTACTTGCTTTGATCCTGGGCTTGCTGATTTAACCATAAGGTGTCATAACGTCTGAGCATGTATGCTAGCTTTATGTCTGTCCTGCTAATTTTGAGATAATGGTTTAGTCCATGTCCAGCATGTATAATTCAGTGTACAACAGTGTAAAAACATGCATCTTAGCATACAAAATCATATTGTCTGTATCCTATCTCCTATGCATATAGATCATTGCCGGATAATGATGACCCTGTGAATATCAAAAAATACCCCCGATTATGAATCACTCTTGATACATTGCATGGTTACAGAAATCTTGTTTCAGTTCCTACAAATACATAGATGACCAAACCCATGTAGATGTTCTAAAATTAAGCAAGCAGCTCTCAGCGTTAAAGCTGAACAAATGGGAAACTATATATACACATTAGCGGTATCACTCTGAAAACAGTTACTGCGTGTTTTTTTTGCAGAGCTACCACCCAACCCCTGATTGCAGCGGCAAGCATGACGAATAGAAAGTTGTTCCAGGCTCCTGAAGATAATTAGATGTACAACTTAATAACACCTTGAGCGGTAGCAATAAAAAGACATCCTTCCAACCTGCGTCACGTTAGTCTGTTTATATGGTGAAGTCCATCTCACCGCTACCCATTCAGCACACTAGAATATCGGATGCTTGATCTTTTGGACACCGTTTCCTCTTTTGTCTTTGTATATGACCATGTCTATGTTAATTCTATCCACTTAGTGAACTGCAATGCTAACCATGTGATGTCAACATAATCTGCAAAACATAGTTGCACATCATATGTTACTATGCAAGAATGCTTTTGCTACTTCATAGATTGCATTGAAAATGCGCAAAAAGACTTCCGTTCTATGAGACATCATGGGGCATATTTTTTTAGCATGTCGGTTGCAGACAGAGCTAAACCATGCTACAAAAATTTCATCAATTATGGAGATAAACACTGTACATCGATGTTAAATGAAAAACACCTTCTGCCATTCACTGTACGGGGCTTCGCCCACGCACGAAGCGCGTGAGCTCCGCTAGTATTTGCCATATATAATAAATAAATAGTACAAACGTGAACACTCGATGCCCCTGCCTGCCACGTGTGCCCCGTCTCCGCGCAGCCTACTCGCGAGAGAGCTTGGCGCCGCGCCTTCCGCAGCTAGCGCGAGGCTCCCCTCGCGGCCACGTGGCGCGCCTGGCCGCTCTCGCACGCGTACCCGGCTGCTCTCGCGCGCACGCGCTCTCCCCTGAGCCGAGTTGAGCCCATGTCGGTCCGATCTTGATCGCACGAGCCAGCTTAGGCGGTTGGTTCCGCGGGTGAGGTTGACGTGCGTCGCCTCATCTCTCACCCCTCAAACCCTCATCCCCTCCTCGAGGCCCCCGTCTCCCCCGCTCCAGTTCCTTCCCTCCGCATCTTCCGCCGCCCTCCCTCTCCGCCGATGGTGGAATGAGGTCCTCCTTCTTCCGCCGCTTCCCCTGCTCTCCTACGCCTGCCCCGTCCTCCTTCTCCCGCCGCTGCCGCCTGCTCTCCTGCACCTGCCGCCCCCTTGCTCTCCTGCAGCGACAGATCGGCTAGGGTTCCGTTGGACTGGATCTTGCCGGCGTAAGAGGAAGACGGTGGTTGCTGTGTGGCGGCGTCCCCTCTTTGGCTCCTCGGATCTAGATGGACCTGGGTGCTAAACCGTTGTAAGCCTCGGGCCCTCGCCATCGTCGGCGGTCCTGCCTTCGGTCTCCCCTCTCCTAGCATCGCGGCGCGGCTGGGGGCGGCCGTGGCCTCCTTCCGAACACAGTGTCGGCTTCCATCTCGAGAGCGACGGCGGCAGCTCGATTCGGAGGGCATGCCGGTGGCGGCGGCTCCCCCCACAACGGCGGCGTGACCTGGAGGTCATGGCGGCGTCGTCTTCCTCAGGTTTGCCCTTTGTTCTTCTGCTCTGTCCAGATAGGGGCAGGCCAGGGCCCCAGCGACGGCGGCAGCTCGATTTGGAGGGCGTGCCGGCGGCGTCGGCTCCCCCACAACGGCGGCGCGACCTGCAGGTCACGGCGGTGTCGTCTTCCTCAGGTTTGCCCTCTGTCCTAATCTGTCCAGATCGGGGCAGCCCAGTGCCCCGGCGGATCCGGCGATGGCGACTCCGGCTAGACCTGGATCTGGTGCCACGCGCTTGCGCAGTAAGGCGTGTAGCACGGATCTGTCGTCTTCATTGAATTTCGCCTCTGCGACGGCAGCATCGCTGCCACTACCATCGGCAACTACCGACATGTCCACGCATTACACAGTCATTGGTGCTGGCCATGAAACAAGAACCGCGACCGCGAGGACGACATGAATGGTGTCCATAGCCAGCACGGGAAGGCGAAGAAGCTAACTAAATGTAGCTCTTTTCAGCTCTGAGAAACAATAACACTGGAAGCTCTGATTCACAGGTTAGCTCAAAGAGTAGAACTAGCCATTGACAGCAACGCATAGCTAAAAGTAGTTCGAAAATTATTGATGCATTTGTTATGGTGTACGTTATGCAAGCTAATTATTTTCATGATCATTGCATTTATCTTTGTTTAATTGGGGAGAAGGGGGCATAGCTGTTTTGACCTAGCTTATGAAATCTCTCCCCATGGTCTACTGCTCCTAGAGTTTCTTATGAAATCTTCTTTTGCGCTGTTCCACAGCTTTGTCTACGGTTCCCCACGGTGGCTGGCCAGTGCGGCTCCTCTTCGGCTCTTCCTAGGTGTTATTTTTGTTGGTTTTGCGTTTGATGGGTTTCGGTCCTCAAGCACAATTTAATGGATTTGTTTTGACCAAAGTACACAGATCAAACACACCGTGAGGTATGCCGCCTTTTCTGTTTTTTACTTAGGAGTAATTTCATGCTCAGGCTGCAATTAACTAATGTATATTAAATTTAACAATTTTACATGCTGCCTTGCTAAAATATGCTAATAGTTCACTTGCTTAGATGCAAATTATAAGCAAGATCAATTGGATACAAATCGGAGTATAACTGTTACTGTTACTGTTGTTGTTTTTGATTTTGTACAATAAGTACAGCCACAACTTCACCTTTCCCACTTTTTTATATTTCCGTTGACTGCTTTTAGTGATGATTTCATACAAATGTTGCAAGCTACACCTAGAGTTTTGTCAATATGTTAAGATTCACATTTGTGGGAGTTCAGTCGCATAGGAAGCCATTCATTCATTCATAATAATTTAGTTACAGCATGTAATTCTCAGGTTGATTATTTGGTCCCAACACTGAGTAGGTGCTTTGTTTTCTTCTTGGTGATGATGCAGGGAGAGAGCTGATTGCCTATCAATATCTTATTGTAAAGTGGTGCATATCTAATCTATGCAAGTTGTCTTACATAGACTCCGTAGATGTGCGGAATCTCTGAAGAAAAAAAACCTTTCTATACCTCTTACAGTGATATGGCACTCTTCTTTTCGATTGTTTATGGTCTCAACAAAGATGTTCTATATCCATGTGAATTTGACTATTTTCATTTATGTGGTCGATCGATGGCAGCTTATGAGTGAAGACAGCGAGGAAAGTGTGGAGCCAAGATGGCTGACGCAAGTCACTTAATTTAGGGAGCAACTAGCTGAAACTTTGCCCTTCTAATCTCCAGGTTTTAGGCATAGCTTGCTGTTTTGATTTGTCACTTCTCTTGCCAGTACTTCAATGCCATCTATTGTTACTCCTAGATATTTGGTTGATTTAGTGTACCTTTGTCTCACACGGATCCATGGATGGATGGATGATGCTCTTGCTATTGGGTGTTTCACTTTCTGTTTCATGAGGATATGGAATATCTCAATTTATGCTGCTTTATGCTTTTTTGTGGAGATTTCTGTGTTTTAGTTTTTACCTAATTCTGTAGACACCACCATTGATCAACAGTACATCCAACCTAACCAGTAGTATATCCAACCTGTTACCCCTGATGGTTTTATAGGGCAGCAGAGTTTTCCCTCAGATTTCTTCATCCCATGATGTCGACCAGCTAGGTGATTGGTAGTTTTACCCCCTTTATTTCCAGTTTTTTACATGCATCCCTTTGGGCTTTGAAGGATGCAAAGTCAAGATGAGCAAAGAGACTATAAGTCAGATGTTGAAAACTCAGAGGATAGAACATGACTAGGATGGGCTTTTTGAAGAAGAAAGCTATAGATACACCATTCAACTATCCAAGCTTAGCCATTCCTTGAAGAAGAGCAGGAGGAAGAGTGGTAGTGATGACCTGTACTGTTGTTTCATGAACGAGCCTGCTCATTTTGTTTCATGAACGTGGACCTTTACTATGCTAGAAACAAAGGCAGTTGCCTAATGAACGGGCCTGCTCATTTTGTTAATGCAAAACCCGCCACTGTATAATACTTGCCAGTGTGTTACTACTCGGCTCATTGTATAATAATATTTGCCATTGCGTTGCTGTCAGACCCATCTTGCTGTATGCCATCCGGCCCAACTGTAATAGCCAGTCGAATGCACATAATTCATGGTGTCTTGCACTGTCGTGTATGCCAGGCACATAATGCAACCCTCCGAACATTACTTCCATCGGCGCGACACAGGCGCGCTATCTCAACTAGTCTGATTGATATCTAACCAGACTGGAGTACTGGACACTTGGCAGTAGAGCCCGAGGTTGGAAGTCAGAAAATGGCAAAAGCTTCAAGATGATTATCATAGAGATCCATAGCTGAAAAAGAAATTGCAAATGACTACAACAATTCCTCGGAGATCCATAGCTGAAAAAGAAATTGCAAAGGACTACTACAATTCAAAGGTCACTGAAGCTCATGTGCCATAAAACACCGTCTCCTCAAGAAATTCAGAACAAACCGTGCAATAAGCTTCTCTTGAAAAGGTCATAAAGGTTGCTTAAAATAAGTAGGCCACAAAAGGTGCAAACAAGGTGATGAATCCAGAAGATTAGATGAAGAATGCAGAAGAGACGCAATCATTACTGTGGAAGCCGACTTAAGAACGTCCCTCCCATATTCCCATTGCCCCAAGATCAAACCATCAAAACATCATGAATCTATATATAAAAGAAATCCCCCTACATCATGAAGTCCCATGAAGTTAGTTTCCAGCCACAAGCTAATGAAATATCCAAATTCTACCCAATGTCCAAACAAAAATGATAAATGACAAGCTAGCATACCAAGTAGAGAGCATGAACTGCTATGACCATATGAACATATACAAATTAGAAATTCCTACATCAAAACATTCAAGATTTATGACCCTTGTGAAAGTAAGGAAACAAGTGGGAGAAATTGAAGGTGATTGCAAACATATTTTGCTCGGCTTCAGAGAGTTCTTGTTGAATCAATGCCTCCAGTTAGCGATAAAGAGGGTGACAAATCTTAAAGGCATTTTATTAACATCCAATCTGCAAGGAATGGAATTTGTTAAGGTCTGAAATGATCACTATCACACCTATGGCAGAACACAGATGAAAATATTCAAGACACAAAATTCCCTTTGTCCACAGGTCAACATGCTTGTAACTCCAATTGCTGGAAACCAACCAAACAAGCATAATTAGAACCAACAAAACAACGCAGCGCAGATCAAGCACTCAAATGGATTGAAGCCTCCAAAAAAGAATCACACGCCTACAGATCAAACCATATTCTTCATAAGCATTGTTGGGGATAAATTAAACTGCTGACGGACTCAGATGGAAGGAAGATCAAATCAAAACAAAACAACTCATGTTATTCCAATTCTATGGTGTACAGTCCAGTAATACACCTCGAGAACATCTTTAGATATCTGGCCAGCAACAATTCCATTTGGGCTTCTCAGTGATAGCTACTAACAACATAGATTTCATAACTCACCATGTTACAGATTTCATAACAAAGTTTAACCAAGTTTGTAGGTAGATCTTAGTATTCCAATTCTATGGTGTACAGTCCAGTAATAAATCACATGAAACAGGAGATTAATAATTTCAGATGCATTTGAATCACAAGTAAATTTGATTAAACCACTACATACCGATAGCCTTGCAACCTTGGTGAGCTTTTGCTTTACTTCTGGAGGCAATCGTCTTTTAACTGCTGCCTGACCATCGATAGCTGGTGGTCTGTCGGCAAGGAGAAATTAAAGTATCTTAACTCTTCCAGCACTACACCATGATCAAGAGAAACTGAAAGAATAATATATAAAAGGGAATGCAATGTAATACTCACATTCAGCAACAATTTTTGAAGATCGCGAATGGAGCAACTGATGTTCCTCACTGGACAAAGAGGAGTGACCTGGACGGCATGGACAGAAGCAGGAAGCAAGGCGTGGGGAGAGTTGGAGAGGAACCTACGCAATTGTGTGTGGGGGGATATGTAGCAGCTGAACGTGGGAGGAGCAGCCGCAGTACAACCGTCTAGCTCGCAGCAACCGCCAAGTCCGAGACGTGGGGGACATGGAGGATGGAGGGCCGGAGAAGGGCTGCGCAGTTGGTGGGGCGGCGGTTTTCGAGGATGGGAGCCGAAGGCCATCTCTGGCGATGGCGGCGCCAACTACTGCTGCGGGAGGAGCGGTGCCAGCAGGGAGGGGGCGGCAGCACGTGGAGGAGGCTGCGGCAGTGGGGAGGGGGGTAGCGTTGGCACGAGGAGGAGACGGCGGCGGTGAGGGCGTGATGCGGGAAGGAGCGGCGGCGACAGGGGGGGGGCGGCGGCATGGTGAGGAGGCTGTGGGAGGTAGGCGGACACGGCGGCGGCGGGGAGGGGGAAGCGTGGGTATTGGGTAGGAGGAGGAGACGGCGGCGGCGGCGGTGGCTAGGGCGCGATGCGGGAAGGAGCGGCGGCGACAGGGAGGGCGGCGGCATGGTGAGGAGGCCGTGGGAGGTAGGCGGACGCGCGGCGTGGGGGAGGGAAGCGTGGGTATTGGGTAGGAGGAGAGAGACGGCGGCGGCGGCGGGAGGCTGACGGGGAAGAGCGGCGGCGACAGGGAGGGCGGCAGATGGCGAGGAGGCCGTGGGAGGTAGGCGGACACGGGCGGCGGGGAGGGAAGCGTGGGTATTGGTAGGAGGAGGAGACGCGCGCGCGGCGTAGGGCGCGATGCGGGAAGGAGCGGCGGCGACAGGAGGGGCTGCGGCGTGGAGCGCCTTCCCAAAGACGACGGCGCGACCGGATCCTTCTCCTCCACCTCAGCGGTGGCCTGTGGTTCGGCCATGGGAACTGCAGTAGGGACCCCCTCCTCCTTCCCAGCGGCGCGTGTGGTCGCGTGGAGCGCGGCGTGCAGACGGGGGCGGCGGTGGGAAAGAGCTGAGCGGCTTGAGCGCGGCGTGCACGCGGGCGGCGTGGGTAGAGCGGCTCACTGCTCGGGAGTGGGCGGCTCAACGGCTCGGGTGAGCCGACGCACAGCCTACTCTCTCTTTAAAGGAGTAGAGACTGACTGACGGAGACGAAACGGTGCCTATGACCCAAATCCAATTCCCCTAACTTTCCCATGTTAAAGTCATGATGCGCATCCATCGTTCATGCGATCCTAAGGATCCTGGCCTCCTGTGATCCTGTGCATCGTTCGAAAACGGATTTGTAACCGATGACATAGAGCCGTGGAGGGAAATCAGTATCGCTGCTTACTTTTGGCGCCGGTTGTAACTCCCAAATTTGAACCTAGCTACCAAATTTGATTAAATTCCGGCAAAATTCAAACTCTAAAAAACATTTCCTCGGATTGGGTCTCGGGTGGGCCGATTTCTGGCCGAGCCCACCTTAATTCTTCTCTCCAGTTACTCTCTCTCTCTCTCTCGTCGCTTTCACTCTCTCTCACTCCCGGCACCGCTCAATTCCACTCTCTCTGCTGCGGTGTCGCGTGATCTCTGCCACAAAGGCGTCGTGGCAAGTGCCTGCGTCGCCACCTAGCACTCCACCGCTCTACCGTGCCGTGTTGGCATCGCTGTGCCCGGCGCCCTCGCCGCACGGCATAAAAACCCCGCCGCCGCCTCGGTTCTTCTCTTTTCTCCATTTGTTTCATATCCGAGCGCCTTTTCTTTTTCTCTCCATCCATGGCGACTCCCTGAGCTTCTCCGAGCACCGCCGACGCCGCCGGAGTCGCTGTATTGGCCGGAATTGCTCGTTGGACCGAAGTCGTGCGGACCCTGCCTCCGTTGATTCCTCCATTCCACGGTACGATTTAATCGAATTCCATGCGGCTAGAGCATCGCATAGACCTCATCCACATTTCCGCTCAATTAATTTGGCAAGATCCACTTCGGAGCATCATCGTCGTTGTTGCCCTGTTCGATGTCGCTGCGGAGTCGCATGTCGTCAAGCCGATTCGGCCGCACTCCTTCCTCTCCAAGGCTTCAGTAAGCATACTCTCGCCTCCTCGTAGCTTTCTCGCCCTTCAATTTGGCTGGAACCACATTGTAGCGCCGCCTCCAAGTAATGCCGAGCTGCTCCGTCGCCGCCGTCAATGGTGCCGCTGCGTCTGGTAACTGACGGACGTGATGTGGGCACCAATACCTGCGCGACGTTTCACTGAAACCATAGGGAGCATCTACACTCACCGACGTAGCCCCTTACGCCGCCGAGCGCCGGTTTTTGTCTCGGTTGCGCGCGCCGGCGGGAGGAAGAAGAAGATTACGTCAGCATGACGTCATCATCTCAAGCACGGCGCACGCGAGAGTCGCTGATGGCACGGTCCCACTTGTCAGCTGCTCTCTGTCTGCTCTGTCGCATGTCGCCCATACCGAGTCGGCTGGGCCGCGCTGCCATGCTGGGCTGCGCTGCTGGTTGGGCCGCGACACGTCCCCGTACCCCGCATAGTGATGGGCTTAGCCTATTACTATTCCAAGAATTTTCTCTGATTTTAGCTATTTATAAATATCCCTAAAATGTCTATCTATTTACTTAAAATAGTAGATCAGCTACGAAAATTCCTAGAAAATTCCAGAAAATATTAGGATCAATCTGCATCTTAAGAAAAATATAATTTGGGTACTGGTCAATAGAATTTTCTCTGAATATATTAAAGAAGATATTTAGAGGCATGTTTACATTTTCCAAATTGAAATCCTAGGGGTAGTTTAGTAAATGCATCTTTATCCTCCTTAATATGATAACAACAGTACCTTCAGTTAGAATCGATACTCAGCCATGCATTGTTGCATATACTCTGAGAGAGTAAATATTAATTTGAAATCTTCTTTTTGATAGACGAACCTGCTCCGGAAGAATTGTTTCCGGATGCAAGTCAAGCGCAATCCACTGATCATCAAGGTGAGTTAACACCCTAGCTCATTCTTCTACCCAGTTTTAATAAATTATCTTGATTGAAATATAAAAGTGCATGCTCGATATATTTTGAAATTGCTTACCTTGTTAATCATGATGCAATTATGCCCCACTTTTGTTACACTTGTTTGCTGTACCATGATTTCTTGATATCATGATTGCTTGATTGTCCACATACTAAATAAAATGTGTAGACTTCTTAGTCTTGGGTAAAAACTGCTTAGACTTGCTTAGGTCGTACTGATTTAATCGGGTATCCAATCCCGCACTGATGAGCCAAAATTCATCAGTGGACACAATGACAATATACACCTTGATCATAATGGATTTTGCACTGCATATGTTAATGTGATGTTGGTTTGAGTTTTGGGATAATGGAAATGTGGTTTATGAATGGGATGATGTTGTGGGGTTAAAGGGAAATGGGACTAGGGGTGGAAACGAGCCGAGCCAGGCTGAGCCGAGCCGAGCTTGTCCGAGCTTGGTCAAAAATGAGCCGAGCCCGAGCCGGCTCGCTATTTTGACGAGCCTCAAAAGTAGGCTTGGCTCGAGCCGTTTAGAGGTCCGAGCCGAGCCGAGCCGAACCAAATTCGTCCGAGCCCGAGCCGAGCCACGAGCCACAGGACCTTTTGCGTTCAAAATGTGTAAACGAGCCGAACCGAGCCGAGCCCGAGCCAGCTCGCTATTTTAACGAGCCTCAAAACTAGGCTTGGCTCGAGCCATTTAGATGTTCGAGTCGAGCCCGAGCTGAGCCAAATTTGTTCGAGCCCGAGCCGAGCTGCGAGCCACGAGCTATTTTTCCAGCCCTAAATGGGATTGGGAATGATGGAAGAGAAGGGTGATGGGCAGGATGGACTCAGAAGTGATATCTATGTGATATCTATATATATATATATATATGTGTGTGTAATAGATATAAATGTGAACGTGGAATGTTCGGGTGGAGTATGGGCTCACCTGGAGGGGTGCATATGTGTTATGTACGACGGGAAGTCGCTGACCTTTTCTCTGAGGGGAATTGGTTCCTAACACCACAACGCGTGGTCATCGCGCGGTAGCGCAGGTTGGGGGTTTGTGTAACCATAAGCCAACCTGAGGGGGAGGTGAATTAGGCCGTCACTTGTGTAGTGATCTGACCCTATCCACCGGGGTGGACTAGGGACCACGCCATCTGTTGAGCGACATGTCAATCGGAAGGGTGGTATAGGTCACCAGTTCACCGGAACTCGGTGAGATGGTTGTTCTCAACGGGGATATCTGACCCGGAAATGATGGTGTGGTGACACAAGATGGGATACGCTGGTGATTCGTTGAGGATATCTGTGTGGTTTGCAAAGTTGGATTTATCGAACTCTTATTACAAGCTCTTCTCGGCATCTTTTTGGAGTTGTCTTTTATAAAATGGCTAGGTATAGGTTTTTTTATCTATATATGTTAAGTCTAAATTTGGCTTTCCGCAAAGAAAATAACTTTAACTCCACTATATGGCATATACCACTATTATGCATTAAGGATGGTGTTAACTTGCAAGTGCGGTTTGATTGCGCACTTACCTTGCACCCACTCACTTTTTTTAGAATACGGAGATCCGGAAGATGATGACTATGCTTGTCATGGAGATGGAGATCCAGCCACTAGTAGAAAATTGCCGATCCATGACATTTTGCTCGTGATGTTTCCAAATTTTGTCATTAAAGATGTCATATCTATGATGAAATTTTGAGATGCGTCACAGATATTAGGTGTCGAGATGTCGCCCAATGAAAGTTGCGACGAAATCCAAATATGTGTCACAAAACAACATAAAAAATTGTCATACAACTTCAAGGCTATCAATAAATCTCGAGTAACGGTGACGACATCGACTTTCATCACATATATGGGGGTTTGTCCTACGTGGCTTTTGCATCCTGCAGATTGACTTATAATAGATCTGCGGTTTGGAGAGGCAGAGAGAGCAGACCTGCATCTGTCTGCATAGTTAGGGTTTACTCCAACTCGCCGCCGCCGCCGCCGTCGCCGGCCCCCGCGCCTCCCCGGCCGCCCGTGCATTGTCCCGCCCCACACCGCAGCGGCCATCCCCACGCCCGTCCTCGCGCTTCTCCCAATCTACTGCTGCTCCAGTCTCCGCCCTAGCTGCACCCGGTTTCGGCCGACCATGAGCAGCACCTGTGGTGGCCTCGTCCCTATTCCTCCACTGCTTCTACTGGTATGATGCTCCGCTCCATGACTGACTCAGTGTTTGGGGATTCTCGTCGCCCTGATTCAATCGCAAGATCTATTTGCGAAGGGGTTGGGGAGTAGTTGGAGCCTTGGAGGATCCTGTTAGTTTGTTTACCGAATCGACTATAATTGGTCTAGATGGATTTTGTCCAGAGAGAGTTAAAATTGGATTTGTGAGCGATCCCATGTGCAGAACCCGATGGTTGATTGGCTCGTATGTTCCTCTCTCAAGCACGTTGCGTTTCCCCGATTTAGATATTTGTCGGCTGAATAGAGGTAGCTTGCCCTCTGCTGCTTTGTGAGCCAAATTGTGATGCCCTATGCTTAGGGCCTATGCCACTTTGCATCCTGAGTTTGTCTAGTAGGATCTGGCTTAATGAATTAGCTTATGGGAAAATGTAGAGCGAATACATTAGTTTGAATACCGATTGAGCTACTAAATGTGTTAGCCAAAGCTTAAAACCATTCGAATTTGGGTTGGAGAACTGATATGCAGAATCCATGGTGTCAAGTGGATATCATTTACTAGGCCATCGCTCCTGTACTAATGCCTCCCAGCGGTGGTATAGCAAACTGAAAATGATTTGTCATTGAATATGTAGCCACCTAATAAATCTTTAAGGTTCCAAAAACTAACGAAAATGCCTTGTCTGCTATCTTGTCATAATTATAGAGAATATCATTGTATCGCCAAATTATAAATGCCAAATACTTGCCCGAAGAAGAACTTCACAAACTAGCTTGCTCTATGCATGATATTTGTATGAAGCTAGCTAGGAATTAGATGTCGCCATCCGTCATCTCTATCCTTGTTAATTCTTTGTGCTACTATGTGTGTAAGATGAAAATTTTTATCACATTTTTTATTCAAAGTAATTCGTGTACTACTCGCTAAGTACCCGTTGTTCGTATTGTACCCGTTGTTCGTATTTAACTTTCAGAACAAGCTAGTTGTTTGTGTTAAATCAAATATTTTCTATTTGTATACATTTGAACTATTTTTCCTTCTATTGAATATGTGTGCGTTAACCGTTAGTGTTGCTACGAACTGAAGCCAGTAAACTCAAACTATACATATATTTGCTTGTTGAGTCTTGTATATTTGTTTTCATACAATTTAGACTTTTACCTGAATCATAAGAAGTTAAGTATATTATATGATTCTTTTTTTCAGTAATGTCCTAAGGTGACATGCTTTGCTATCTCTAAAGCAATAATCTTCTTGTTGTATATGGGTCTTCATTGTTTCTAGGATCACGAGATACATTTGTATACCATTGCCAAAGAAAAATTAATACGATGGAAATTAGAATAATCATTTAGCGGTCCTACCATTGATGACAACCATTCCATTTGTAGGACTTTCTTTTGAAAATATTGCTGCGGTAGAGAACTGATTCCGCTCCAAGTTCCAAAAAAATACGAGTGAACCAACTGATGGATTTTTTTGTCCTGATTATATCTCTGGAACACTTGGGGTGCATCTGCATAACTATAGATAGATAAATATCAACTTGTAATTTTTATTTAGAATTCATGAGTAAAAACATGGCCTGCTTAAGTGTTTGGCATGCTTCTGTATGTCTAAAATCAATACCGGCTTGCAAGTTTTATTTGGCACACTATGAGTGTAACATGGTTTGCACATTATGAACCATCTTGGGTCACGTATTTTGAATTTAAGTGGTCTGTTTTTTTTTTTCCATTGTAGGTCACATGAGTCGAGATTGTTTAGAGTTGGGGTTCTAGACGCCTGTCGCTGATTCCCCGAGGCCACCAATGGTGTGTACACGCAGCGGACCCGAAGGTATCCTTCCATCCTTTGTTGCGTCTATCATTATAATAATCATGTATATGGGGGGTGTATGAGTTGGTTTCAAATAATTTAAATGCACAATGAAGAAGGATTATTTGTGCGCATGAGTACGTAATATGATTTAACTAAGTTGACATAATTACATTCCCTAGGCTTGACTTAGTTGCGCGCATATCCTAGGCTTCTATAGTTTAGTGTGCATAGCTGGATGCTATCATGTGGTTCATATAATTAAATTAAATTAAATTCTTTCTTTAAAAAAATTAAATTATTGCTGTTATCTCATGATTGCTGACATAATTGCATTTAATTTGCTTATACATGTAAAAATCTAAACTAAATGAATATGAAAGAGAGCGGCGAGAGTCTATCAAGGAGGACAATAAAAAAATGGAAGAACTTGGCATCAAGTCGTTAGCAGCCAATATTAACAAGCTGTCACTTGAAACTTCATCTCTAAATGCCAAGAAGTTGGGCAACAAGCATAGCAATGGTGAAGATTCATAGTCATCACAGTATATTCTCAAACATGAAGAGGACGATGAGAATGAAATTCACAATAATTAGCGAGAAGAGAAGGTGCCCGGAGGTGTAACTAGATCAACCTCAAAGGTATTTATTTTGTCTTGGCTAGGGGCTTAGGATGTTTGGTGCATAAAATACTTTGCTCTTAATTTGCCTTTCTTTCTTTGATTTTCTGCCATCCTATTGAATATATTTGTTAAATAAATACATATACTTACAACGATGTATTCTCCTATTATTTCAGGCACCAAGTAGACGATATAGGAAGTCCTAGCTTCAAAGACAAGGAAGCAGTGTCCCAAGATGCTTCCAGGTGACTCAAGGGCATCCAAGAGAAGTGAAATTTTTACTTTTGGTTGTGTACGGTTTGTAGTCTAAACTATGTCTAGCTACTTGTGCCTGGTTGGTGTAGTTCCAATGGAAGGTTTTGTCTTGTGTGGTTCAGTTGTAAACTTATAACTATGTGAACTTGTGATCAATCTCTGGAAGTGTTTTAACTTGTGTGTTAACTTGTGGTCATTCTTTGAAAGTGTATGAACTTCTGTGCTTAGTTTTCTGAATTTCATTACTCCATTTGAAGATTCGTCATCATGCATGTGTGATGAAAAAATATTCGTTACAAAATAGATCGTGTCGTCGACGATGATTAGGAGCCATGTCATCGCATTTTAGTGACGAATATATATCAGATTAGTGATGACATGACCACGTCACACGATGCCACGTTCACAATGACCTGGATGACACGTCAGATATAGACGATGGTCAGGCTCCACGTCATTACACTTCTATGACCAATTGTTTTCGTCACAGAATAATTCCACGTCGCATGATGATGACATGGCGCTGGATGACACGTCCGATAGGGATGTGCACTGAAAACCGTTCCATGACGATGTGTATTTTGTCATGGATGTATTCAGTTTTGTGACGAATGAAACAAATTTGTCATCGCGTTTCATATGTGACGCGAATAATATGATGATCTTATTTTCGTCATAAATTCGTCATAGAAATGTATTAATGACAAATGTACTGTTTTCGGTGACGCATCTGTTTCATCATAGATCAGCATTTTTCTAGTAGTGAGCGTTCGGAGATCACGACCAACCTTAGGCTCTCCTACAGTCTGGAATCACTTACGTAGCTTAGGAATCTTATATATAAATTAAAGTCAAGTTTTCGCTAGCATATGATCTTTTGTTGTAAGATAACCAACTTTACCACACTTTTGTTATATCCTAGTACTAAAACTCGGTTAGTACTCTCTGTATGTAATAAATTTTAGTTGGTATTGTATGAGATGATCCAACTATGTAATGTGAGGTACTCTTACATTGATTCAGGGACTAGTGCAGTTTCACTGGACACGGTTTTGAAGGTAAGCAATTTGAGGCTCCGTCACTGGTACACAACACAAAATAATTTAAGATCTAGTTGCTGCTAATCGTGATCGGTCAATTAGTGCTCCACGGGACACTAGGTAAACAAACAATACCACCTCCATGCGCAGGACAGGAGAAAAGCACAAACCACGCCATATTAAAAGGGGGAATATTTTGTTAGGAATGGAAAAATGTTGTATGTTCTCAAATAATAATAGCATTCTAGGGCTATCACTCTTTCCCAGTTGAAATGTGAATTTTCTTTGAATATTTTGACTTTGTTCTTTTGCCATTAGCAAGAGACCATGAATGATGGTCTAGAAGCACATTAGCACAAGTAGGAGAGGATAATATGCGACACTTCAAAAGACAAAGAATGGCAATCTTGTTCATATGCTAAACACACAAGTCCAGTGATCGTAATACTAGCAGAATTTTTGCCATTGCATGACTAGGCTGTTTGCTAAGCCCATTTAGCAAACATACGTTGAGAGAACACAGGAGCCGCATGATCATTTGGACGGCAAATGCACAGGTGACTGCATGCTGTGACTTGAATACCAGTTTACTCGTGGGTAAAAACCCGAGTAGGAGCGGATGTGATGCTTATTTTCATCCCTGAGTACATATGAAAATTTAATTTTTTATTTATTTTTATTTGTTTATACAAAATTATATGGCGGATTGAAATTTCGACACAAATAGACGCCGGTCGCAATTTCAATTAACGACAGGGCATCTGTCGCACTTTGGCGCACGATACATTGCTGAGAGTACCTTCCAGGAGAGATGGCGCACCGATCGCGTATTAAACCAGCGACAGGCTCCGTGCTACAGTAACTTTGCAGATTTTGAACTTCTTATATCTATTAACACTTCATACCATATCCAACTTACACGAAACAAATTTTAAAATTCATGTAAAATCCTAAAGAATCCATTTTTCAATCTTTGAATTTTCAAATTTGAAAATGGGTTCTTTAGGATTTTACATGAATTTTAAAATTTGTTTCGTGTAAATTGGATATGGTATGAAATATTTCAATCTTTGAATTTTTGAAATTCAAAAATTTAAAATTTAAAATACAAATTCAAGTGTAAATTCGATATTCAAAATTCAAAAAAAATTTAAAAAAATTGAAAGTTTGAAAAATGGGTTCTTTAGGATTTTACATGAATTTTAAAATTTGTTTCGTGTAAGTTGGATATGGTATGATGTGTTAATAGATATAAGAAGTTCAAAATATGCAAAGTTACTGTAGCACAGGGCCTGTTGCTTGGAATACGCGATCGGTGCCTGTTGCTCGTTGAATACGCGATCGGTGCGCCATCTCTCCTGGAAGGTACTCTTAGCAACCTATTGTGCGCTCAAAGTGTGACAGGTACCCTGTCGTTAATTGAAAGTGCGACCGGCGTCTATTTGTGTCTAAATTTCAATCCGCCATATAATTTTGTATAAACGATTAAAAATAAATATAAAAAAATTATGACTTCGAGTACATATATGGATCAAACTCTTTGGCCATGTTCGCGGGCATAGGTATGGATATGCCTTATCCATACTTGTCCTATCCGCTTACCTAGTTGTAGGTTAGAGCCCATTCTTGGAGGGCCCAACCTTCCTATTGCTCTAACTGTCTAACCCACTCCAAGCCCCTGGCCCAATTACCTCCCCACATCAGCATCATCCTATACAACCCTAACTCTCAAACCGATAAAATTTAGCTAATGATAGGATTTTTGTATCGGTTAAATTTCGCCGAAATATTGAAAAATTTAAGGTCTTGCTGTCCAGAACGAAAAAAGCCCATTTCGGTCAAATATTTCAATTTGAATTCTAGGCCACCTCAAATCTTATATGAACCAATTTGGTTCGCTAAATTAAAATATTATATTTCCCATTATCTTGGTCTTCGTTACTTACGGCTACTTATTGGTTATCACTATCAAGTAAAATTTCGACCAAAATTCGTTGGAATTCGATTACTTACCGCTACTTATTGGTTATCACTATCGAGTAAAATTTCGGCGAAAATTCGTCGGAATTCGATCTTTTTGTGTTCTCATTTAACAATGATATTTCGGTCGAAATTCCCGAATTTCAGATACACATCTGAAACGCAATTTTTTGTGTCAACTGAAATAAAATACCCTGGCTGACGGGTAATGAATAGCCAAAACCCCAACGTGTCATGCCCAACTACTGTCCGAATTTCCATCCCTGCGGCTGTAGTGCTTGGACCGCGTGTGCGGCCTCCTGCGGAGCAAAATTTCCCCACCCAAACCTATATTACTTCCATTCCATACGTGATACGCGGGCTGAGTGGCTGGGCTGCCTCCCCTCGCGAGCTCGCTGATCTGCACCCGCCGCGGCGCCCTACTCCTCCGCTCCCCTCGCGACCGGCGGGCGCATCGAGCCGCCGCTCCTCCCCCAGCCTCAGACTCCCTTCCTCCCTCTCCTTCCAGGTTTTCCTGAGCTCGGATTGGATCCACGGGGCCCCGGCCACTGCATTCTGTCTGGCGTCTTCGCTGATTTGTTTAATATAGTGATTTAGGTCTTACCTCTCTTGTCCTTTGTCGGATACCATTTGTTATCAGAGCTCTGCTCGCTCTGTTTCCTTCTGCGCCGTGTGACTTCTCTGTTAGGAAGTTTGTGTACTGAATTCAACGATGCACTCGGCGATTTCTAATGCATGATAGTGATAGATGGGAGTCAAAATCAACCATGTTATTAAGGTATAGATCGTATAATTACTGGCTGTATGTATGACTATGAGGCATAGTTGGTTGTGCGTACCTGTTCTACTTTCGTAGGCGAATGTACTAATAGTTCTTTTGGTTGATTTCTAGGATAATATGAGATATAACTCCACGTATGTCTTAACAGGATTATTTATATTTGTTCTTCCGTGAATCACCTGGTTGGATCGCTTCAATGTATTTCTCCTTTTTTTATATTACATGGCTCAATTAAATCATGCCATTTTTTAATAAAAATCACTGTTAGATGTATATAGTTCAATTTCTGTGATTTATAATCTGTAATGTAAAATTATATTTACTACACCTGTGTTATTGTGCCTCTGCTTTCACTATATAGTATACATGGTTACCTAAGCTGCCTTCGCTCCATCTGTTCTTGCTATACCTAAGTAATATGATTGATGATTGAGAGGAAACAAAATTTGGTCAGTTCTGTAAAATGAATATATAAAAGGTGATCGTTGAACCTAATGTTTGACGATTATCGGATATGCAACTCCATCTTGGATATCTGCTTGCGCTTTTTTCGGATATGCAACTCCATCATACTTTGATGGTGGATATTCGATATCTATCTGTAACCTTTTTGGCTGGAAATGTCTCAGTCTCTGTTGGTTTTATGTGCTTGTGTTAATGTACATATTTAGAGGAGTTCAGGACTTGTTATTTTTAAAAGTTCTGTTGGTTTTTATGTTCTTTTGTTAATGTATATATTTAGAGGAGTTGAGGAATTACAAAGCCTTAAATTATTTACATGTGCAAATATCAACTGACAGGTCTAGCTCAAAAAATACAAATGGTAGAGAATGATGGCAATGAGCTATTTAAGGGTGTGTCTCGTAATAGTTCTTCCGAAAAAAATGGTGATTCGGTGAGTTCTTTCTTCTAAGATCCAAATGAATATTACCACCAGATTTACTCTGTACCATGTCGATTTTGTGAAAATGCAATCGATAGCTCAAGTCTGTATTTGTTTGTTTTCTGTTAACAAGCAAATCCTTGTAAAATGAGAGTCCACAATACTTAATTGTCTCCATACTTCATATTGATCAATTAATTATCGAACTCACATCTGAATTTGCTGATTTCCATAGCTCTTTTAACAACTAATTTGGATATCGGGGAAATATTATTGGGACTACTTTGTTATATAACGCTTCCATCCAAATTCGAGTATTAATGGATGTGTTTTTGAATTGTCAGGAAAATGTTGATCTGGGACAGCTTCCAGAATTGACATGGGAACACAAGCTTGCTCATGTTGGATATGAGTTGCCGTCATTCAGACTTACATGGAGAGAGACAATGCAGCTGGTATATCTTCTACTTTATGCAGGTCTTAGACCGTTGATCTAGTCAAATTTACCAGAGGAAATAAATAGTAGCAATCTACCCTGTTGTTTAGTTAATAGCAATGATTTTCATTTTTGGTAATCATCTATTGCATTATTATGTTTTGCCTTCCTCTGTTGTTTTTTTGACTTCTTGCCATTTATTTGCTGGGGTGAACACTAGTAGCTTTCTCGACCAAGCGAACTCATTTTCTTGTTTGCTGTTTTTTATTCTTTTTGATGTTTCTGCAACGATTTAACCTTTTTAACCTTCATTTTATTGTTGCAGGCTGGTCTTGGTATTCGTCTTGGTCGACATATCCTGGAAGAAACTTCAAAAGGACGAGTATGTATGTTTTCGCCTCATGATTTTCTTGATTTCTGGCCTGTTCCATGTTCTCCTTTCACTGACATTTTGTTTCGATAGATATGTAAGTGCTAGCTTTGATAGTATTTTACAGGTTGCCGTTATTGATCCCATGAAAAAGCGCATTGCCAAATCTGGTCAGGGTGTTCCGCTTGGCGGCATTGGGTATGCCTCCTTTCAGTATAACATCTGTATTTCCTATGAATGATGAGTGGGCATCTGCCAATTTTTTTGTATTATCATTGAGAAAACTTATTTAAACTAGTTTTACATTGTTAGTTCTTTTGATACTATAAATGAGCTTGCTTGATTTTAAAGGTCCTTTTATCCAGTGCTTGTTTGTCATGTGTCTATGCTAGTTTTTACCAGTGTCTAATGAATTCCATGACCAATAAGCATATGATCTTGTTCTATCTGTTCTTTCATTGTATTTGTTTTGTTTGCAAAGTTATGGAAATTTTGGCATAGTGGTCAAGATTTTAAATGATGTTAATAAATCATTTATACTTGCAGTTTCCACCATCTAATTATTTTTTTTTCACTATGGATGACAAATTCATTTGGAAAAGTGTCAAAACATTAAAATTTGTACAAAGGGCTCTACATGTTCACTTGAACAAAAAAAACTGAAGCTTCTTAAAAGTAATCTTTCCATTTTTTTGCCAATAACATTTTTTAGTGCACTCTTCAAAATTGTTCTTTTGTTTTACGAAATATCAATGTAGTACATCTATGTGTCCACTTATTGTTGGAAAACTGTAGTGCAGGAAGTATCGGAAGAAGCTACAAAGGTGACTTCCAACGCTGGCAATTGTTCCCAGGGACTTGTGAAGATAAGCCTGTACTGGCAAATCAATTTTCTGTAAGTTTATTTTTCACCACTTGTCTTTGGCAGAGATGTGCTTTTGGGGTGTCCGAGATCACCATATTGCTATGGTCTTTGATATCACGGTAGCAGTTGGGTCTATTGCAATGTATATGCATAGCGGTATATTCTAGCAGTTAAGCGGGTTGAAAGCAGTCAAATTTCCTCCCCATTAATGACTTTCTTGTTTCATGAAGTTATAAAGTAGTAGGGACTGAATTCCGACAAATATTTCATTAATCCTCACAGGAATAATTGTTGAGTTATGCCCTTTTCTTTATCATTCATGCTGCAGCATATGAATACTTGTATGTTTTATATCCTTGAACTGCTTTAAAAGGACACTTTCAAGGTCACATGTAACCAGTGGCGGAGCCAGGATTTTTGGGTAGCCTGGGCTTTCTACGGAAGAACAATTACCACGAACAATTACATGCACTAAGAAAATTTGACAATGACCAATAGGTTTACCACTAAAATTATGGTCTAGAACACATGTGAATATTTAAAAATGAAAATATAGGAATATAACATTAATACCTTGTACAAAAGTTCAATATTCTAACAGTAGGTCAATAGCTCTACAAGGTGGGAACCTGCTTGCTAACTGCTTACCACTATTCGAATATTGCGGATGGTTCTGTCAAACATGATATGCTATTTCTTATTATATCCCATACTTAGTGGCTTAGTGCTCCCACATCCACCTTGTTAGACTTTTAATAATTGATATTCTTTTTGATAAGCTAGATTTTACAAGAAAGGAAACAACTTCACAAATAAATGCCGTATATAGATTCTCTTCGACAGTTAACAGGTGCATGTGCACCCATGCATTAGTTGCTTAGACCTTGGCTAGCTTGTTGTGTCCTAGTAGCTCAGAGTAGAAGAAAATAAAAATGTTTGTTATTGGCATGATATGTGAGTTTATTTAACTTTGTTGTTTCTAGGTCTTCATATCCCGCCAAGATGGTAAAAAGTATTCCACCGTGTTGCATCCTGGGAAACCGGATTTGCCAAAGTAAGTTTGAGCAGTGTTTCTCTCAGTTTGATGTTTATATATTGAGTTAGCCTATGTTTATGTATTGATGTTTCTCAGGCTTTGATTTCTTTTTGAAGTACTTGGACAAATCCCTTAAAGAGCTTTTAAAATGCAGAGGAAGAAGTAACATTTCTGGAATTGGATCCTGGGATTGGAATCTGCATGGTCAAAATTCTACTTACCATGCTATTTACCCTAGAGCCTGGACAGTATATGATGGTATTGCAGTAACCATAGAATTACACTTCTAAGTAACTCCTGTTTTTTTTTTAAGTTTTTTTTTGCATTATGCTTTCTAGGAGAACCTGACCAAGATCTCAAGATAGTTTGCCGCCAGATTTCTCCAATTATTCCACACAATTATCAACAGAGCAGTTATCCTGTTGCGGTGTTCACTTTCACAGTTATAATACTCATTTCCCTGAAATTACTTCAGTACACTATTTCTAACAATTTAACTTTGTGAAGTTCTGCATTTTAAACAGTAATATTTAATCTTTTTCAGGTTACCAATTCAGGAAATATAGCTGCTGACGTGACTTTACTTTTCACATGGGCTGTAAGTTTCTATCTCGAATTTGCCTTCTGTGCAGAAAATAATAATAGCTTTTATTAGCTGTGAAGATTCATATTTGCAACTCTGTACTACTTCTGATTTCTGAACCCTTGAACTTTGGCACATGTTTCAATCTTCTTTGTAGAACTCTGTTGGTGGAAATTCTGAACTTACCGGAAACCATTCCAATTCCAATATGATGTAAGACACTGATGAATATAGACTGTTTAGCTTAGCTTCCAACTTTTTTACCAAAAGAATTGTTGGATTTATATTTTTCATAAATATTAATGGATGACAGAGAAAAGGATGGTGTGCATGGTATACTGTTACATCACAGGTAGATTCCTGTTTCAAATTCATTTGTGATACACTCTCCTACAATTTAATAATGTCAACGATGTCAACTTTAACTTGGCGATGAACAATTTCCTTTATTGAGAGCAGAACAGCTGATGGACAGCCACCTATAACTTTTGTTATAGCTGCACAGGAGAAGGAAGAAGTTTACATCTCTGAATGCCCTTACTTTGTGATATCTGGAAGCTCTGATGAATTCACAGCAAGGGATATGTGGAATTCTGTGAAAGAGGTTTGTCGAAACATTTTATTACCACAGATAATTGAAATTCTCTGTGACAAATTATATTTTTAAAAAGCTTTAAATAAATAGCCCTCTGTTGCATCATACGGTAAGTGTTGCATTCTGACAACACCCTACTCTGGTTAAATGACCATATCTAATGCAGGTCAATGTATTCAATTAATTTATAAAAAGTTATTTAGATTCACACAATGACTGTCAATTGATTTCTCTGATGTGCCTGATATCAGATATTTTGCAATTTATCTGGCAGTGCATTCATGTGTCAATTCTTTAAAAAAACAAATCAAGTTTTTTTACTATTATATTTAATAGTGGGTTTCATACTTGTTTTATCAACTTTCTAATAGATTGAACGTTTCAAAGTTCAAACAAGTACGATCTGCTAGGAAGCACAAACATTTGCAGATGTTTAATTTTTAATGTTTGTATCTGCCAATTTTTCATGTTGCGAACATAATTCTGTTTGAAAATCCTTAAAGTGGTTTGGCAAAGGGTCGTATAGACACTGTCTTAGAATTGTGTAACAATTGCAAATCATAAATGAAATATTTGTGCATGAATGCATTGTAGTGTAGGTTTGTAAAGTCTAGAACCTTGCTGCAATTCATAGCAGAAGTTTTCATTTCTCACACTTAGTTTGGCTTCATGCTTGTCTATATCTATATTCTGAATATTCAATAAACAAAACCAGAGAGAAAGCTTCTCAAGTGTTAAATGTTTTGTAGATTAAGCAGAGTTCTAGAGAGCGCTAGGTGCTAGGGAGGTGGCAGGACGAGCTTTTAGTGCCTATTCTCTGACTTTAAAAAGGTAGGCAGCTACCTACGCATGATAGATGAGTGAGGTGAGAGCTTGGGCCTAGTGCCTAGGCAGGCTAGATGCCTGCACATTTTAGAACAGACCAATTTTATTTTTAGTAAATTATATTGGTACTATTTACTAGAAGCTGGTTCAGCATCCTTTTTCATTTTGGCAGCATGGATCTTTTGGTCATCTTGAACCCATCAAAACAATGATGTGCTCCAGACCAGGAACATCAATAGGAGCAGCTATTGCAGCCTCAGTTAAGCTTGCTCCCCAGGCAACCCAGAATGTGTCATTTTCACTTGCATGGGCTTGTCCTGAAGTAAAGTTCCCCAGTGGAAAAACTTACCATAGGTTATAACAGCACTCAAGACTTAGTGATAAAAAAAATTAATGAGTAAAACATACTGAAATTGACTTCTCTTCTGGGCTTGCAGGCGTTATACCAAATTCTATGGCACAGATGGTGATGCAGCAGCAAGCCTCGCCCATGATGCCATTCTTGGTACATATCCGTTTCTCGCTAGAACAATAAACTTTCATGATGATTCTGAAATATTAATGATAACATGCTGGCTTAGGGAAGGAATGTTTTTTCACTTAAACCTACTTTGAGATTTAAATATTTTATATAGATATTTCCATTTTTTTCTCATACTTCCATTCAAATATGTGAACTCAACATCTAACGATATCATGTTTAAAATATAAAAGAATGAAAAATGTCTGTTCCCATGCTCTTCAAGTTTTAATTTTTATGCTGGTTCCATCCATGTTCCTAGCAGAGGAGATTCCAATTAATATATTAACATCTCCTCTGATAATGGATTATTTATAGGACCATTAACTTTTACCATCTACCAAGCTTTGTGTTCCAGCATTGGTTTCGGGACACTACCACCTAGCATTGCTCTACATTCTTTGATGATACAATATCCGCTGAAAAAAAATTTTCATCCAATTTTTTTGATGTGGTAGTAATGTCATCTTCCATAATATTCTGGTGGAGGAATGGCCATCATCTTGCAGTTTACTGTTTTGCTGTGAAAATTATAAGTTTTCCTGTTGATATTTGTTACTGAATTTCATACGTCACTCAACCTTATTAGAACATTGTTCCTGGGAGAGGCAAATTGAGGAGTGGCAGAATCCTATCTTGCAAGACAACAGGCTTCCTGCATGGTATTTTGTAACTTCATATCAACAATCAGAGAGTATTGAACACTGTTGCTTAGAATGAAATTTCTTCAACAGGTATCCAGTCACACTTTTCAATGAGTTATATTATCTTAATGCTGGAGGAACTATATGGACAGGTACTTTCCCTAAATTTTTTTTTTCATGGAAGACAAACTACCTTCCATGAATATTGACATTGGCACATGTCCACAGATGGATTGCCACCAATTCAAAGCTTAACAGCAATCGGGGGAAAGAAGTTTTCTCTTGACCTCTCAAATGGAGAAACTGATGATGTCAACGAGATGATCCCACGGAATAATACTGCCACTGACATCCTTCATCAAATGGCATCCATACTTGAGAGAATACATGCATCAATTGCATCGAATTCTGCTATAGGAACAACCTTGCTTCAGGGTGAAGAGAACATTGGCCAATTTCTATACCTTGAGGGAATTGAGTATTATATGTGGAACACATATGACGTTCATTTCTATGCATCATTTTCACTTATTATGCTGTTTCCAAAACTTCAACTAAGTATTCAGAGAGACTTTGCTGCTGCTGTCATGATGCACGATCCTGAAAAGATCAGGCTCTTACATGACGGGAAATTGGCTGCAAGAAAAGTTCTTGGTGCTGTTCCTCATGACCTTGGGCTATATGATCCATGGTTCAAAGTGAATGCATACACACTCTATAACACAGACCGTTGGAAAGACTTGAACCCAAAGTTTGTGCTCCAAGTTTATAGAGATGTTGTGGCCACAGGGGACAAATCCTTTGCCCGAGCTGTCTGGCCATCAGTTTATATGGCAATGGCATATATGGAGCAATTTGACAAGGATAAAGATGGGATGATTGAAAATGAGGATTTCCCAGATCAAACTTATGATGTATGGTCAATGGCTGGCATAAGCGCATACTGTGGTGGGCTTTGGGTGGCCGCTCTTCAGGCTGCATCAGCCTTGGCACGAGAAGTTGGTGACAAAGTTTCTGAAGAGCTTTTCTGGAACAAATATGTGAAGGCTAAATCTGTTTATACCAAGCTGTGGAATGGTTCTTACTTCAATTATGATGATGGTGGCAGCAAAATTAGCACCTCCATCCATGCCGATCAATTGGCTGGACAGTGGTATATCATGAAATCTGTTAACAGCGGTGCTTGCTATCTCAGTTCAAAAGCATTCAAATCTGCATCCAATCTTTCAATTCTACTTATAATTTTTCTCATTTAGTGAAAATACATTCTGCTGTTTTACTTGCTTTCTCAATTAAAAGATCTACCATGTTCATATGCTAAAATTTACTGGGCTTATCATCATGAATTATTGTTACGTGGTTTTCCAGGCTTGCAGCTGTGCTGAAAGATCGCCAGTACTTGATTATACCAAGGAAAATGATTACTTTGTACTCCAGTTCCAGTAGTATATATTGACTCATGTGGTTCAGAGTAGATTTTGTTTAATATGTTTTTTCGTCATTGAAATCCAAGTGTTATTTGTCACATGTCTAACATGTTAGCCTTATATGCTGCATCTGAATTTGTTCCATTCATGAATAAACTCGTGAATATTGTCCTTTCTTCCAGGTATGCCAAAGCATGTGGCCTCTCCCCAATTGTTGACAAGGATAAAGCACAAAGTGCACTAGAAAAGATTTATTCTTTCAATGTGATGAAGTTTAAGGATGGTAAAAGGGGAGCAATGAATGGGATGTGGCCAGATGGCAGAGTTGACATGTCTGCGATGCAATCCAGGGAGATATGGCCAGGTGTGACATATGCACTTGCTGCAACTATGATTCAAGAAGGCATGGTTGAGCAGGGGTTCAAAACAGCTGAAGGGATATATCATGCTGCCTGGTCCCCAGAAGGACTTGGGTGGGTATCTTATATATAACTGAGCTTTCATATTTATGTGTTTTACTAACATGTGAGCTAATGCACATGAACAGAAGTTGTTTACTAACTGGTGTCAATTTTGTTGGTACACTAAGTTTGGGGATCATAAATTTGATGCTAATCTTCTTCCTGATCTTACAAATTTATTATTATTTGTGACTAAAGTTCATTACAACAGTATGCCATATAATATTAAAAATGAAACACACGTATCTTTAGAAAAGCATATTATTTTTGCTAATGCAGTGAAGCATATTACTTTTACAGCTGGATATCATTTCTAATGGATTATATTGTTTTTTATAGTTGATAATGAATTATTTTGTCCTAATGCCAGCTTCTATTCTATTCAAAATCCTAATGCCAGCTTCTATTCTATTCAAAATTTTGACAAGTTTAGCTTTCAGATACTCATTCCAAACTCCTGAAGCTTGGAACAATGATGACGAGTATCGGTCCTTGTGCTATATGCGACCGCTTGCCATTTGGGCGATACAGTGGGCACTCTCAAGCCCGAAGCTCTACAAGGAGCTTCAGATAGACATACCGCAAGATTCTTCCCCAAAAAACAATATCTCATATATGCGAGTTGCAAAGCTCCTGCAGTTACCTGAAGATGAATCATCAAAAAGCTTCATTCGAGTGGTGTATGAGATAGTTCGGAACAGGTTTAGGGCCTGAATGTTGAATACCCCATTGTTTATACATCGATTGATCTGATTGTTGATTGTGTAAAACACTTCTTGCTGTTGATCGCCACACTTTCTTATACATGTAATGGTAACTAATAAATAAATCATAATCGTGGCCGATTTCTGGGGCATACTGGTATATGTTCGTTTTACTAAAATCAATCTCATGCTATCTTGTTATCATTCGAAGTGTATGAAAAGAGTTATTTCTTTTGTTTCCAAGGAAATACTTTCATGCCTGACGCATATAATAATTAGCGCATTCAGTTTCTACGTAGCTTATTTGGTTTGTACTTTTAAAATAACCTTATAGGTGAAATTTAGTTGCTATTGAGGTTTTGATTTGCAACCATCTAATTACCAGTTTCGCTTTATGATGTGTGCGATGTAGTTTCCTGAAGAAAATAGAAACACTGTACTTTGTTTTGAATGAGGGTGATTGAGCTATGATTTAGAAATCAATCTCAACGGTATACCGAGGTAAACAATGATATTTTAATTCAATAAAATGTTATGGAATTGAACTTCACAATCTTTATGCAAATCACTTTTTTTATTTGGAAAATGTTGACTTTATACTAGTCTTTTTAAGATTGGCGGAGATCTGGAGCTTCGATCCCACAGCTATAAAACCTCCCATAAAGTGAGACTCGAATTTATTGTTTCTCTGCAAATTTAAATCTGGGTGGTGGACTTCACAAGCAAGAATTACTACCCATCTTAGGAACAGTTCTCTAGACTTTATACTTATTGCGTGGTTGCATCATTAGCATGCATGCATGCATCCATCCTACGTACGTGGGATCCTTACAATTACCTTGCTAATTTACTTGTGAATCGGTGAATGCCATCTATTTTAATTTAATGGATCTGCTTCGTGAGGAATAAATTTCATACAAAATTCAGTGGGCAAATCCAATCATTTCTCAGCCAATTTGTGCCCAACGCTAAAATACTTAGAAGTGATTCCACTAAATGAGATTAGATACATGTATTACCAAACAAAGCCCTAGTTTGGAGCTAGCTTTGACTTAGAAATTTTATGCTCACTTTATTTTTTTTTGAAGATTTAATTTTATTAAAATACTCGTTATTCTTTTGAGATCATAAATACTCGTCGTCTGACATATTCAACGTCCTTTTGAAAATGTCGCCTAATCTTTCTCAGCCGAATATAGCAGACTGAGTAGATTGATTATGAAATACTATTAAGCCAGCCTGTGAACTAGGCTTGTATATACTGTAATTTACATATACACGTGTACACATATATGAACAATGGAATGTGATATCATATTAGCAGAATAAATTTAATTACAGTGAGCTCGACGATCACTATCAGTATAGAACAAGTCTCACGTACGTAAGAATATTAGCACACCTTAATTAATTAGCTCGCCTATAAACAACTCAATTCAGTTGATCTAATACTTTTCGTCGAATGACGTGAAGCAAATTAAGTTTCTCGAGGATAATGCGGAAAGCGAGTGTAGTAATTATTAAAATACCTACAAAGAATCAGATAAAAAAGGAGAATCGAAATCAAAGAACATATAAACAAGCAAAAGGACCTATTCACTAGTGCTTTTTGTTCGGTACGTGGCGAGAGCCGGCACCATCCCAACAATATAACCAATATATGCCGGTTTATGAAACTGGCACAAACAACCGGCCGGACTACATCGGTGCGTGTTGTTTTGTACAGTATCAGTTAAAAAAATTGGTGCCGAGACACGTAACCTATTATGTTGTAGTACAATTTTTAAAAGATTGTAGGTGACAGCGATGGTCTAGCATTACGGAAATCTAATTAAAAAAGAGAGTATATTTCAACATTCTCCTTAATTTGTGTCTAGAATTAATTCATTAGACTAGACTTCACTAGAAAAGAGTTGAAGTGGGTCACACTTGCTATTTTTTTAAAAAAATAAAATTGCGTCTTTTTACACATTAAAATTGCGTTAGTCAGACACCTCCTGACTTTGGTATTATTTTAAGATTCATACGGCAACCAATTCATCCAAACATAAGAAATTGATTACGAAAGAATGGCATTCGCTATACTTTAATGGTTAAAGAAGTTTAACAATATTATTTTTAGTTATGACTAGGCAAATATTCAGTGCAAAAGAGTATTCAGTACATAAATGCAAACACCAATCCTTAGCTCTTAGATCTCATCCCAACAGCCCATCCCCAACCCGCTCTCCCTCATCGGTGATTTTTCAGAAAACCCCCTCCCCCTCCTTTTTCCTTCTCTTCGCATTGCCGCGTCTCCCTACCTCACCAATCCACCAGCGCCTCCACCAGGGACATCTCCAAGAGCAATGGTGAGTGGCGGTGGCCTCAGCTTCCTCCACAAGCAGCTTGAACAACGTTCCCTTCCATGGCCCCGTCCAGTCCTGCGCTCCCGCCGATGCTGCCTCATCTTCGCCGCAACTTCCTCTCGATCCCAATCACTACCCCCTTTCGACATTGGCATGGAGCCCGAAGACGAGGAGGCACTCCACTAGAATCATAACAACGACGACACGACCACGCCCTACGGCAGTGGCAGCATGGCGCCCCAGGTTGTCGAGCTGCCCTGGCTGAACCCTAGCAATGGTGGGTCTATCACGCCCTACTGTGGCGACGACGGCATGACACCCAAAGACGCGGGGCTGCCCTAGCCGAACCCTGGCAACATCGACATTAACATGTCCTACAGACTCGATGTCCAGGCAAACACCCCCCTCCCCGACACACACACACACCGGAGGATGGATTAAGACTTCCAAAAAAGCACAAGCTTACATTTTGTGTTAGTATTGGTGATTAGAATTGCTCAATCAGTCAAAAATGAATATGTCAAGTGAAATTTTGTATTAATAGCATACATTTCATAATGCAGGGGATAATATGCACACTAGAATTGCCTGATGATGTGAAGCCAGCGATAGGAATGGAGTTTCTAGACTTAATCTCAGTTAAGAAATTTTACATGGATTATGCTCATTTAGCTGGGTTTTCAGTTCGTGTTGGACAACAAACTATAGTGGATGGTGAGGTGCTGTGGAAGCGCGCGGTTCCATTACTCAAGAGAAGGCTTTCGAATAAAAGGTAAGAAGATGTTGGAGATTAAGCCAAATTTGGATTGCAAGAATAAAAGAAAATGTTATAGAAAACTCACTAGGTGTGGATGTAAGGCCATGATCGCTGTTAAAAGGACCAAGGAAAATAAATACAAGATCATAAAATTTGAAGCTGTTCATGCACACAAACTTGTCTCACCTACTAAGCAACATTTGATAAGGTCAAATAAACATGTAAGTGAGAAGGCTAAGATAACATTGTTTGATTGTCATAAAGCTAGCATTGGGACTTTGATGGCATATAGATATCTTCAGGTTAGTGATGGTGGATTTCAAAATATGGGGTGCACAAAAAGAGACTTGCAAAACTACCATGCTAGCTTGAGAAATAGTATAAAGTCAATGGATGCACAACTATTTGCTGACAATCTTAAAAAAAATGCCATAAATCTAGAATTTTTACTTTGATTATGTTATTGATGATAAGGGTAGGCTGGTACATGTCTTCTAGGCATATAGCATATGCAGGAAAAACTATGCCCATTTTGGAGATTTGCTATCCTTTGATTCTATGTACAATACCAATGAGTACAACATGATTTTTACACCATTCATAGGAGTGAATCATCATGGTGGTTGTGTATTGTTTGGGGCTGCATTGCTCTCTAATGATAAGATAGATTCCCACATGTGATTGTTTGGTACGTTCCTGAAAGCAATGAGACAGACACCACGTAGACATATAATTAACGATGAAGATGCTAGCATGAAGGTAGCAATTGCCAATGTTTTCCCCACAAGCAAGCATAGATTGTGTATGTGGCATATTTTAATAAAGCTTTCAGAAAAGGTTGGTCCACTTGTGAGGGAAAACGAAGATTTTTATAAGCGTGTGAATGCATGTGTGTATTGCTCAGAAACTTGCGAGGAGTTTGAGTTAGAGTGGGCTTCAATCCTCACCGATTTCAACTTGGATGGTAATGAGTGGTTGGCTAACCGGTATCGTATCGTGCTTCTTGGATATCGGCTTACTTCAGGGATATTTTCTTAGGAGGCATTCTCTGAACAACCTCCAGATCAGAGAGTACAAACTCTTTTTTTAATCATTTCATTGGTCATAAGCATGTTTTGGTTGAGTTCTGGGTTCGGTTTGACACTGCAGTGGAAGAACAAAGAGAGAAGGAGTTGAAAGATGACAATGATAGCATCTATAGATTGCCTGTACTCAAGACAGATTGGTTACTAGAGAAACATGGAAGTGAGGTATTCACACATGCCAAATTTTTAGAATTTCATATGCAAGTTCTTGCTAGCAGGGACCAATGTGTTGTTGCCAACATACAAAATGAGGGTAATTTAAAAATATTATGGATAGTGGATGACAACATAAAAAAAATTAGAGAAGTTCATTTTGATATTATCACTATGATGGTCGACTGCTGTTGTATGTTGTTCCAAACACATGGGATACCTTGCAACCACATAATTTATGTATTACGAGGTGCAAAGTTAAATAAACTTCGTAGTCACTACATTTTGCAAAGGTTGAACAAAACTTATAAGAGAGGTACTATATTAAAAGGAGATGGACATGTGCTAGAAGGAAATGGGAAGTCTTCATTGGATCAAGAGATTAAAAAGAAGGTGCCAGACCTACGCAAGGACATGGAAGACATCATCCAACAAGCTAGCCATTCTATGGAGATCATGGAATTTTTGAACAACAAATTTAAGAATTTTGTTCATAACTTAAGGCAAAAACTTCCTTGTGCAAAATGAAGTAGAATTGAAGAGATGGAAGGCTTCATGGGTGCTCAAATTCCTAGTGCGGTTGAAATTGCCACCAAATGATGTCCACTTAAAGGGTCGATCCAAGAGAATTAAGGGGCACATGGATAAAGGGGTGAGCAAGCAAAAAATAAAAAAAAGAGAGTGGCCCGCTTGTGCAAAACATGCAATGAATTGATATTTCATGACAAGTGCAATTTCCAAAAAAATCCACACTTACATGATACAGGTATTTGGCAAGGGCTCAATCTCAATTATTTTAGTTCACTCTAGAATTGATCAATTGATTACCGCTTGTCTATTTGTGCAGGTGTCTCGATGGATGTAACTTGCTAGCTATTCTGGATAAAGATATACACTTTTGTTGTCCTTCTGTATTATGTCATTGGTTAGTAGCTGATTATAGGTTACAATCATGTATTTCAGCTTATGGAACGGGGGTGTAGAAGGTTAGCAACATATATTGTGTAGCAGGCCAGCAACATATGCTTGAAAGGTGGGGCGGCGGCTTTGGATGAGAGAAACACCGGGAGCAAGTGAGAGAGAGAGAGAGAGAGAGAGAGAGAGAGGAGGAGGAGGCAGACAGGTACGGTACAGAGGATATGGGCCTCGATCCACTCATCGGGACGGGGTCCAACGACCGTCGGACCCAGTCCGACGGAGCCAACTGCTGGAAACGAGTGAACACTAGGCTCCATTGGACTGGGTCCGATGACCATCGGACTGGGTCCGACCATAGCAGCGGACAAGCACTTAGCCAAAATCAGATCAGACTCCATCGGACAGGGTCCGATGACCATCGGATAGGGTCCGACAGTACATGGTAGGCTAAGACTTGCTGGGCCAACCAGCCCATCGGACTGAGTCCGATGTTGGTCGGACTGGGTCCGATTGAGTGAAAACTCCATCGGAACCAATCTGACCCACACTGAACCTGATTTGAGAGACCGGGCGGCACCAACCCACATAAGATTTTAAATTTAGCAGTTTTGAAGCGATTTTCTCCTATTTTGCTCAAGAACCAAGAAAATTCAAATTTTAGAGCAATTTTGAGGACCTTTATTTTGAAGAGATGAGATATACAAGATGAATTCCAAATAAAATCCATATTTAAACTCAAAATTTGATCTTTGTGATCAATGAAATGTATAGACCCAAAATATGGCATGATAGAACAATTGGAATGTTAATTCAAGCATAGGGTCCATATTGTAGTTTAAGCACAAATTTTGAAATTTTTTGGTTCAACTTTCTAAACACTTTCAAAACTTTTGATGCAATTATGAATTTTTGCAAAGAAATATTATACATATGAAGCATTTTTTTCTCAAAAGGGATAAGAGTTTTAAACTTTTGAGAGCTTTAAAGTGGTAAGAAGATATGAGATATATTAAAAAGTTCAAATTTGTTTTGATTTCAAACATAGGACAATATTGTGCTAACTCGAAACAATTTCATCTTTTCACTATTAAGGAGAGTTATGAGATTATGAAGAGAATCTAAACTACCCCTAAATGTGACAAGGGTCAAAAGGCAAATGGAAGAACTCAAATAAGACACAAAAAACCAATTTGAACTCATTTGAGCTATTTAGTATGTTTAGTTTATTTCTTCATTTGTAAAACTGTGCCTCATCCAAAGGTTTGGTAAAGATGTCAGCTAATAGATCCTCCGTTCTTACGTAGACAAGCACAACGTCACCCTTGGCAACATGATTACGAATGAAGTGATGACGGATGTCGATGTGCATGGTACGGGAATGCTGAACCGGATTGTTGGCTATTTTCACCGCACTTTGATTGTCACAAAGAAGAGACGCGTTTTTAAATTTTAGCCCAAAATCACTAAGCATTCGTGGCCTGTATAAGAGTTGAGAACAACAACTCCCCGCCGCCACATATTCCGCTTCCGCGGTAGATAGCAACATAGAGTTTTGCTTCCTCGATGCCCATGACATGAGTGAGCGTCCTAATAAGTGACAACCCCGAGGTGCTTTTGCGATCTATTTTGCAACCGGCATAATCCGAGTTGGGGTAGCCAAGAAGCTCAACACGCGCTCCCTTGGGGTATGTGAGCATCGTTGAGTCCTAATTATTTTAGTGGTATTGATGACATGGATATTTGCTCAAGGATTAGTGCTAGGGAGTTCTTGGTCTTTTCATGGAACCCTAGCGAGGCTTCGGTGAATATTTGAGCTGCTCCAAGATGATCTAAGCATGACCGGGTGTGAAGAGGTCATGTGTAGGTTTAGGAGCAGTTAGGTTTTTACTTTTGTTGCCCATGCTTCAAGAGGGGTCTAATTGGTTCGATCATGCCGAGTCTTTGCTTCACTTGAGTCCCTAGTTTTCTCTTAGTACACAAGCATCCGATAAATACCTAAAAGTCAAAGTGAGAGCAAAATTATCTTAAGCCGTTCATTGTCCGTGCTCATCGGACTGGGTCCGACCGCCGTCGGACTGGGTATGATGGGCACAAACTTTAATCGCTCTTTTATGTCTGGTCGGTCGGTCCGACCGCCGTTGGACTGTGTATATCTAGCATTCCTAGATATGGCATTGTAGTGCCGATATTCCATCTCAACGGGAGTGAGAGAAAAAGGATTGACGGAAGTCAGATAACCAGTCTCACAAGCAATCCAAACATCATAGCTAAGGACTTCTAAATAGCATTGTATTCTAATTTTTCAATGAGAGTAGTTTGTGCCATCGAAAGTGGGAGCTTTTCCTATGTCAATCTTAGCCCCCTCTCTAGCCGCCATCTCTTAACGATTAAGCTACAACGGGAGAATCTATGCTCTGATACCACTTAAAGGATCTCTATGGCCTAGAGGGGGGTGAATATGCATTTTTAAATTTCTTTTCAATTATGCTTGATTAAGCAATAAGATTAAAAGTGACCCAATCCTAGATTCTAGTGTCCTATCAAGCGGAAGCAATTAATAACAAAACACACTATTAACCTAATCCATCCATTCAAAGCAAACGAGAAATCAATAGCAATTCATGCAAAGTGTAGATGTGAAAGTAAATGAGCCAAAGGAGAAGTGACACGGTATTTGTTTCATCGAAGTTCGGAGCCACAACTCCTACTCTCTGTTGAGGCTAGCCCTTACGCACAAGGACCGGCTGCCTCTCGAGCCACACGCCTCACTTAATACCCAGTAGTCGTTCTGCCACTCCGGCGAGGTGAACTTCGTCACCTATACACCGACTCAATAGTAGCCACACGCCAAGGCCTACTCCCAAGCCCACTCCTCCGAGAAGAACACCGTATTCAATAGTAATAAGCCCAAAATGCCCCGATCTTATCAAATCGAAGGACTTCCATGAAGCTTGGTTTGGGGGAAGGTAGGTGGTTCATGAAGTGGTGGAGGAAAGGCTCTAAAACACTCCTACGATGAGTAAATGTTGGCTCTAGGTGGAATGGAGCAGCAAACCTCATAAATGGCTGCATACAGAACTTAATTAATTTATACCCCCTAGAGAGAAACTAGTCGTTGGAGCTCGGGAAGACTCCAAAAACTAGACGTTATAGTACCCATCAGACCCGGTCCGATAGCCACCGGACCCGGTCACGTACTGTCAAACCCGATCCGATGGAGGTGAAAGTGCAGAGAGAGTGAGTGCCGTCGGACCCAGTCCAACGGTGATCAGACCCAGTCCGACGGTGGTCGGACCCTGTCCGATGACCACTGAGAATGCACGGCTAAAGGATGCTAGGGGACTAAGAGAAGGCTAGGGATCATGTGAAGTAATAGCTCGGCATGATCGAACCAATTAGACCCCTCTTGGAGCATAGGCAACAAAAGTAAAAACATAACTACTCCTACATCTACAAATGACCTCTTCACTCGCCTAGTCATGCTTAGAATATCTTGGAGCAGCTCAAAGGATCGCCAATGCCTCGATAGGGTTACATGAAAGGACCAAGAACTCCCTAGCACTAATTCTTGCGCAAATATCCACGTCATCAATACCACTAAAATGATTAGGGCTCAATGATGCTAACAATGACCATGAACCAAACACGTCCTATATGCGCACGGAAGCCACCCGGACTGTTATTTGCCTTGCGCAGCAAGGAAATGATAAAGATAGAGGTTTATCCTGAATAGGAAAGGTGCAATTGTAATCCCAGATATTTACGTATACGGTAAGAAAGGATAAAGATAGAGATCCTACCTTGTAACCGACTAGGACTTTACTTTGTAACACTGCCTCCCACTATATAAGGCTGGTAGGGGACCCTGGCTCGGTATAGAACACACAATCACCATATCATTAGATCACAACATTAACACTATCATAATTCCGGAGCACATGACTAGGGTATTACCTCCACCGTGAGGATCTTAACCTGTATAAATCCGTTTCTTGTGTTATCATCGAGTTTAGATTCAACGCCTAGCCTCGTAAAATATATTGCCGACAACAAACATCGACAACAAAACACAGAGAGACTACACAAGCCACCGGGAGAGACCAAGAGATTGAAAACCTAAAATTCTTCATGACGAAGCTACTAGGCTATCCGATCACTTCTTCAGCTAAACAAAACAATATAATTATCCCATACGATAGGCCAAACGAAAGAGTTAATTAAACAACCAAAAGAAACTAAAGACCCAACCGAATTTAATTACTGCCTTCGTTTCGCAGTAATTGTCCGTGGTTTTTTAAAAACACGTTTTACAATATTTGTTGATTGAAGATATGAAGAGTGTAGCTATATATTGTGATGTTTTCACCCTTTACTTCCAATTAAATGCTTAGCAAAAAAAAAAGTTGTACTAGTAACATACTATTAAATGGAGATATGAATGATCTTTGCACATTATTTTTATGGAACTAATGCTTTTATATTCGGACACGAAAAATCAAGACCCGCAAAAGATAAGGGCCGGTTGTTTGGTATGCTATAAACAATTAAACATAAACATAGCAAATCAGAGGGAGCAGCCAGTGTGCTTGACTGATAGCTCCACCCTTTCGGTCGGCATCATGCGCGCGTAACTATGAAAGACACAGTCGCGATTAATCAGCATCGGGAGATCGCCGGAGCGATTAATTCACATGCATACTTTTCGCTGATAATAGCATCTAATAACACCTGAATGTTTCTTCAGGGAAGATAACGTTCGTCCATTGTACGTGTCGTCGTCACATGGATATATGCAGACTGCGTCAGCTTGCCTCTACTGAAAAAGTATATACGACGAGAGGTAGAGCTACGTAGGGGGGACGATCGGTTCAGCATTTGGCTGGCTTTGGTACTTGGCACTCCATCTACGTACGCTACCTGCCGTATATATGTGCTTTCATGGAGAGTTTCTTGTGATATTTAATGGTTCTTTGATGAGACATTCATGCTTGTTTGGATCTCAGTTTTATTCAAGGGTTAATCAGATAGATAGATGCCCACCATAAATGGATTCACTTATTTGCCATTGAGTCCCTCCGTTCCAAATTATAATTCACTGTTGACTTTTAAACACGCCTTTTGGCCATCTGTCTTATTCAAAAAATTAGTGCAAACATGAAAAAATATAAGTCATGCTTAAAGTATGTTTAATGATAAAACAAATCACAACAAAATAAATAATCTTTACATATATTTTTTGACTAAGACGAATGGTCAAATAGAATATTCAAAAGTCAACCGTGAACTATAATTTGAAACAAAGAGAGTACAAGATATGAAGAATGTAGAAATGGCATGATAAAGTGTGAAAATTGTATGTATGCCACAATTGTATAATCTGCCTGTCAAAAAAAAAAACCAGTACACACCGAGGGATTGCGAAAGGCTACTCACGGATTGTCGAGCTCTGATACCATTGTAGCAATCACGATACATTCAACAAGAAGATTGAAAATTTGAAAGCAAGGATTGGAAAAGAACAGAAAGCCATAGATTGGAGATTGAGATTCCATTTCATTTCCATACCTTGTCGAATACAATACAGGGGTCTCTTTAACGCACGCTTGCACGTCCCCTCCAACCAACACACATCACACGGCCCAACAATTGCCCAAATTTGATTTAACTCAACCCTCCTAAACATCAAACGACTTCTAATTCCCGTGCCTCCTTCCTCCATGTTGCATATGACTGCATAGTTATAACACACCAGAATTTTCTAGATTATTCTAAAAATCAAATATTGACTGCTGCGTGGATGAAAGTTTTTGAATAGATTTGCAGTAAGTCAAGAACTTGATCTCTTGCATCTCATATAGTTGCAAAGAGTGTGGCAAATCATATTAGCAACCTCAAGACATTATAGACCATCAAGAAACAGCAAGAAATTAGCAAGACTCATCTCCAGATAAGAGCTCCAAAAAGGAAAAACAAAAATAAGAAGAATTCGAAGCAAATGAACAAAAGATGTTCATGAAGATGAGATTTCATTACACAGAAGTTGGGGATTACAAACAACACTTTATGTAGTCACAAGTACTCTAGGTGTCACCTTTACATACCCAACTCACCCTCTCTATTTCTAAAATTTTCAGCTCTAAGGTGATGAGGAGGAGGTGCTCCCCTCCCCCTCTATTTATAGCCAAGGGTGAGATGCCGTAAACCCTAGAGCCCATCTCCACCCTACATTTGATAATGAGTGGTGTACAACTCACGCACTAACAACACGCTCCCGCAAAGAAATATTCTCCACATATTCCTTAGGGAAGTATCCTCGCAGTTTCCTCGATCGCCAGCCCACGCTTGGGCCCATCGGTTAGAACACCTACCACCAAGTAACCGACGCGCCAGCATCCAGCTGTCCCGGACTTGCCATGGCGAAGTTTCTCGAGCTCACCTCCTCATGTGATCGCGAGGTCATCGAAGCCGGTCACCTACACGCCTCCGGACGCACCAGCCTCCAGCTGTCCCCGCGAAACGACAGCCACGTACCCGCCAATACCTGCATCACTAAGATGAACACACACGAAACCAGCACACCTTACCTCACCTGCAAGGTTAGTTCATCATAAAATTACCAACATAGTAATACATTCATGACACCACAATTATCAAGCCCTAACATACCATGTGTCAGCTTAACAAATTCCACCGGAACACGCCCGATCAAAACTATTACGTAGCCCAAGCTCAGCACAATGGTCCGGTTCCAATTCCACGGCAATTTCCACAAATGCACCATTTAACATTCTTCAATACACTTCAAATTCTATCTTGTCACATATATTCATTATGAAACCGGGGTACCCTCCACATGAGTCTCAACACTCCCCTTTGATGAATATATTGACAAACCCTTGAATAATATTTTGACATTTTTGGATTTGTCGAACATGGCATGTTGGAAATGCCGAATCACGTTTGGAGTAAAAATAGGAACACATGTGTTCGAAATCTCCAAGTCGTGAAAGTCAAAGCTTCCCAAAAAATTATCCCTCTTTTTCAAGAAATGCATGTTGATATATTTTTCAATTCTCACCCTTTTGTCATAGACATCAAGAAATTTGAGAGAACAAGCACAAAGCATGATGCAAATGCAAGTCCTAGGGAGTTTGAGAATTATCCATTTGAACGTGAAGCACATGGCAAAGATGCTCGCAGCAATGCAATTTTAGTTCGGTGCTCATATGTTCAAGAGATGCAAGTAAATCGATTTTTCATATTGGAAGATGTATCTTAGAAAATTACAATCAAATATTGCGACATGACAAGACATCAGGTTGGCTTCAATAGAACACCACATGCAACCTTTTGAAATCCAAGTAGCTTGAAATTGATAACTCAATTAACTAGCATTTTCATTTTTTAATTTTTTTTAAACACTTTTGAATGCATACATAGGTTTAAAACAAGCAATTGCTAGTAAGGCACATACCAAGGATAATTGGAAATGGCCTCCTAGGTAACTCTTCTTCTGTGTGCGTTTTTGCATTTTTGATTGAATTTAGGCAGAAGAGCCTCTAGCCTCATACAAATGGCGACGGTGGCCACCATTGCACTGAAGGAATCACCCGTCTTGGGTATCCGATTCTCTTGTGTGCAATGGAAAGCCATCTCGTGAAGGATAACCGGTGAAAACTCTACAATACTTGAAATTACATATTTTTTTGTTTTCAATTTACAGGAGCAAGATTTGACCAACAAAAGATTTCACCAAATTGCAAGTATGACTGAAAAAAGACTGCAAACATCTCATCGAGCAATAACATTCAGAAAGTGAAAATCTCATGTCACATCAATATTTTTGAAAAAACCAAAAGCAATGTCATATTTGGACTAGACACCAATTGAAAGAGCTAGCAAAATCTGAAATGTGAATAGTCTCGTCATATTGCAAAGCCTAAATTCAAAAGCATAATATGCAAATCTCTAAAAAATAAAATAAAAATCTATATGCTAATGTAATGTTTTCCGAAAACTCATCCTGAACATGTGAGTCAACAGTTTCATCCCAAAAGTATGTGCATTGAAAACAGCAACAATGAATAATGAGCATTAGTCATCACCTTGGTGACTGGTGGGTGAACAATGGCAACCATTTTCCCATACCAGAAAAGAGCAGACACTGTGTTATTGACCATCTTGAGTTTGGGAAACCACGAATCAGATCCTACCTGCTAACTCTGGTCAAGTGATCAAACCCAATGTGACCCAATCTCCTATGGCAGAACGAGATGTTACAGAACTCTAAAGCAATCAAGCAATGAGAAGAGCCAACTGAAGATCGAAAATCAACACGAAAAACTCTCCCAAATATGTAAATCCCACAAACAAAACTCATAGAAGAATCAATAATGCAACTTTCATTTTGCTTAAAGCGAACCTCAAAACCCTCGTCAGTCAGCTAAGAAGCTGAAAGCAAATTATAGCGAAGCTTGCTGACAAGGGCCACATCCTTAAGGACAACCTGATCACTAATCTTGTATTGAGCCTCAGGCGAGCACATGGTTTGAAGAAGCATCCCCAAAAGTGATTTTATCACCATGAGGCTCACGGACTAGGGAGGAGAACCAATGAGAGTTTCTGGTCATGTGACAACGACAACCGGAATCGATGATCCACAAGTCCCCCTTCCCATCCCAACGTGCCTGAGTCAACGAGTAAAGAAACATGAATCAGCATTGCGAAACAAAAGAGCTGTGTTTGGAACCCAATACTAAGTCACGCGACTGAAACGAACGGACTCTACCCGAACTAGCTCAACTCCTCTAGTAAAAGCATGTCCCTGCGCTGGATGTAGAGTATTCTGCCGTTAAGCCGGGGTAGATGCATCATGTCCACATTTCATGCCTTCGTTACTATTGCATGTCCTCCACCATGGAGTCGACACCTCGTGTCGAGGACGAGCACCTCCATTGCTAACAGGAGGCGCGCCCTGAGGACGACACTGCTCACGCCCTAGACCGACAACAAGATAAGCACCAGAATGCTGGGCTCCAAGTCCTGGCAGTCTACCCACCGTTCTAACCTGAGGAGAAGCTGCCCTAGATGCGGGTGCCTTAGGAGGGCCTTGTATCTTGACCCTTTTTCTATGTTCCTCACGTGTCTTCTTAGCACGACGGAAGCGGTCCTTCTTAGTGTGTCCTATCCTATCGTAGAAAGTGCAAATGACTCCTTTGCCCCTCCTTGGGGCCGGAGCAACAGTGGAACTATCCTTTTTAGGTGTACTCTCAGACACAGCAGCCTGGACTGGCCTCATAGTAGGACTCTCATTGATTATCCCTGCAGACTTGAAGACAGTGGTCTCAGGAACCATTTCCCTAAGAACCACTCTTTGCCCATTTACATCTAGCACAAGGATTCCAGGAGGATGTTTACTAATGTGTTCAAGCCAATCATACCCAAGACCACTACCGTTGAAATCTTGCTTTTGTAAAGAATCAAGTTCAGCTTCCTTTTGCCCCCAACAAATTTCTCAAGAGTGCTCATGAGGTACTCACACTCCTGATGAAGCTGAGGACAAAACTCGCAAGAAAGGGAATAGTCAGAAGAGTAATGTTCATCTGTGTTTCCCTTACCAAAAGCCTTACGACACCTGTCGCTAAGCATCTTGACTTCGCTCTTGAGAGCCTGACAGAAAACACACACGACATTCTGAACCTTGGCTAGTCTACCCTGAAATCTAGCACTCATATCCTGATAGATACTAGCCAACTCCATATCAAGCTCTTCACAACGTTCACAGGAAGAAGCAACAAGCAAGACATTGTCCCACTTAGAGATTTTAGATTGCAAGTTCATGTTTTCTAACCTCCAGGAGGTGCAATCTAGGCATGTATCATCTACAGAGTAGAAGCTACAGCTCTCATCTGAGTTAAGTGGGTTCTTAGGTGAAACACGAGCTCTCATTCGTCGCCTCCCCGTCGCACGCCATGCATAGGACCTCGCGTCACCGTTGTTGTGCCTCGCGTCGCCATCGCCGTCGCCATGTCCTATGCCTCAAGCCGCCGACGGCCAGAATGCGCCGCCGCATGCATAGCATAGCCGTACACCCATGCACCATGCAGCCACGCGCCGCCGTGCCGCCCCTGCTGCCTCCGCACCGCCTTCCCGAGCTACGCATGTGCCGTGCCGACCTAATGGCGGCAGCGTGAGCTCCAGCAAGCAGCGACAACAGTGACATGAACTTGGCGGCCTGTAGGGATTTGAAGAGGAAGAAGAAGATACTAAATACCTAATCTATTTTGAACTACTATCTCCGTCCCAAAATAAGTGATGTTTAGCTTTGTCCTAAATCAAACTTTTCTATATTTGACAGTCAATTTCAAGAAATTCGTATAGTTTAATACCATATAAATTATATATTATGAAAGTATTTCTCATGGTGAATCTAAAAACATAAATCTTATGGTGTTAAATTGCACAAATTTTTAGAAATTGATGGTTAAAGATAAAAATGTTTGACTTAGGACAAAGCTAAAACATCACTTATTTTGGAACAGAGGAGTACCACTTGGTATCTATTAATGTAAGGATGATAAAATTTTTAAAATTTAAACTAGGAGAAGTAGTACTAGAAAAAAGTGTCTGAAAATATTTTTCTTGTTTTTATATTGTGCCGGGTATAGGCGGCAGTGGCGTAGGGGTGGAGGACAAGGAGTACAGAGCAGCGGCGTCGGATAGGTTAGAATGGGCGGGACGACACGGTGGTGGGAGGGAGTTGGGGGCGGAGCAGCCGGCGGCGAGGCTGGCTCGCCATCGGCCAGGGTGGCGGCAACGGCAGGGGTGGAAGAGGAGGGGCGCACACATGGCCGCCTAGGGGGGAGAGAGGCGGGAGATAGAGAGGGGAATAAAAAGAGAGGGGGAGGAGAGAGATCTAGACCGTTCGATCTCAATTCAATTGCCCAGAAAATTGCCAAGATAGCTCTATATGGCCCCAGTCGCTTACGAGGGAGTTAGTCCTTTATTAAAATACTAAGCTTCAATAAGATGGCTTCTATAGCCGGGTAGTTTGTTCCTCCTATTTTGTGAGAAGGCTCTCAAAACAGTAAGAAATGTTCCAAACAAGTCGAATTAATATTTTGTTCTACTCTACGCCTTAATGTGAAAAATCGGAAGGGCTGAAATCAATTAAGCCGCTCAGAATAAAAACTTCGTTTACTTGCCGAGAAATGGTACGATAGTTTATTATTCTTCTAGAAGAGAGAACGCATGTTCTTTTACCCCTGCAGCTAGATGCAACCGGATGTTGTCAACGTAGAAGCGGCATTAAACTCTTTTCTAGATTATTCATCTGGGTTTGACTTGGTTGAAGATCAACTAAGACGAGATCGGCGGCCGTTGAGTTTTGAGTGGCTCCGCTGCAGGCCGAGGCCGGCGACTTCTTCCTGGGCCCTGGCGCCGTGCTTTGCATACTTATCCCGCTCCAAACTGAAGTGCTCTATGCTATTGCACTCTTGGCAACCAAAACCGCTACTTGTTTTTGTATATTTCAGAATGTGTGCCTTTCAACACCAACCTTCTGATGTCACATACTCACATGTAGTCATGTTTCTTATCCTTCTGGTCCTCTGCTAGCTAGAGCTTGCATTTATTAAGTTGTAAGTTTTCATGTACTTGCATACAAAAAAAAAAAAGGTGGACTTCTAGAACACTGGAGTTTGAGAGTGTAGAAGGTATATGCGTGCATAAGTTGCTCCCATATTTCACTGTGAGAAGCTTCTTTTTAAAACAATAGTTTTGTGCGTGATGAAAGGGCTTCTTCTTTTATGAAATTCTCAATTTTTTCATTATATAAAAATGTATTTGCTGAATAGTATTCATCTGCTTTTTCGACCGGGTAACTAAATTTTTCGATTAGTATACACCATTTTTCTACTTGGTTAGTTAAATTTTTGTTATTCCATATTGGGAAAGAACACTTATGTATCGAAGTTTCAAGTTTGCATACTTTTTTCAATTCTTTTGTTTTTTTTGACTAGTTTGTTGTTGTTTTTGGTTAGAAATATTGGTTTACATGTTTTTTTCAATTTGTTTGGTTAACTACGTTCAAATATTTTGTTTAACTTCCATAAATTTTTGAAATGTCTTTTTTCATTATAGTTAAGTAGTATTGGAGAGATGGCGCTTGCCACAAAATTTAAAAGCAATAGTCTGCCATGAAGAGTTTCGATCTTAGTTATGAGACCAACTATATAGCAGTAAGCTGCTATATATGTTTGATGAGCATATTTTTGCCGAACATATATATACCTACATGTTGTAGGGGTGGAAACTATCTTTTCATTATCTAAAAAACTTATCTATCCAAAGATACAAAGGCCTAACACGCTCAAGTTGTGCCAAAAAACTATAAAAAAATTCCAAAAAAAAGAATCTAGAAATTTCAAAACGTAACAAAAAATCATGGCGAGAGTCAATAAATGAATTTAAATATTAGAAATGTTGACTTCTATAAAATGAATTCAGAAATAATAGAAAAATCTCAGAGAAATATTAAAAATAAAAAAATTCAGAAAAAACATCAAAATTTTTTTAAAAAATCAAAATGCACTTGTGTCTTACGAAACTAAATGCCACGCTCTATGGGCACGTGAACATTGCTAGTATGTAATCTAACGCTAGATAGGAAAATGGGTATATACTCAATGCAGCAAAGAAAATCTGTCTCATTTGGTCGGCAAAATTTGGAATGAAATTTACCTACCTATATCCCTTATAAAACATTCAGATCAGGTGCATCATGAAAATGATGTGCATAAATTCTGTCTCGACAAATCCACTTGGGTTTCAAAATAGTAATCAATGCTAAAACTGCACTCTCTGTCCTTTAAACGTTAGTCAAGGATCGAGAATCGAATTTGCGCCCTCTATATCTACTATCAAAAATACTAAAACACTATATACTAAAACACTATAGACGTCCACTCTGTCTATCACCCTAAAATTCCTTCACAATTTACACATCACTTTAAAAGATTTTTTCCATTCAGTAGTCTGTTTATATTTGTTACTCCCACTGTTCTGAAATGTAAGACATATAATTTTTTTTGATAAAGTCAACAAACGTAAAATTTGATCATTAATTTCTTTTATATTATATCATCAATAACTATAAAATTAACATCATATCAAAGTACTTTCGAATACGAATCTAACTATATCACATGCATAACATTGAACATATATGTTTCTAGCATAATTATTAGTCAAACGCTGTAAATATTGACTTTTTAAAATACATGCACGCCGTACATTTTAGAACGGAGGGAGTATCATATTGTAGAGGGTATACCAAGGATGTTCAATGTTTCGCAAGATGCATTCACACATGCACATGTGTAATAATTTTGAGAGCTGTGAGACTGCATGCATGCACGGGACCGGGCAAGAGAAGACGACAAACGGGTGGCGCCTGCATGCGCCGTCCGGATTAGCCATGCGTACCTGGCCCTGGTGATTTGGTCACTGCATTGACCGGTCACCCTCAAGGACCCCTTCCTCCTCTCCTCTCCTCCCGTATAAAAACCTAGCCATGGCCGGCCAGCCACTGCCATCCTCCCACATTCCCCGTCTCCTTGTTCCATCGTGTCATCTCATCTCCCCCGGGATTAGCATCCCGTCGCCGGCGCCGGCGCTCCGGCGAGCGATGCTGTTGTACACCGTCCAGTTCCTCTGCTCCGTCGCCGCCGTGCTCGCCCGCCTCGTGCGCGTCCTCCGCAAGGCCATGGCGTCCGTGCTCCTCGCCAGCTCCTCCCCGCTCGCCGCCGCCTCTGGCGGCGGCGTTTCATCGGCGTCCCCCACCGCGCGGAGGGTGGCGCAGTTCCCGGCCTGGGCGCCGGCGGTGGCGGCTGTTCTTGCGGCGCCGTGCGACGGTGGGGGTGGGGAGCAGCTGCAGGGTGGAGAGGCAAAGAAGAAGAAGGCGGCGTGGGCGGCGAGGAGGCGGCCGTCGCGGCTGCTCATTCCGGCGGCGGCTGAGGCCTGCGAGGCGGCGCTGTTCGGCGATGCTGCTGCGGCGGCGGCGGAGGAGGAGGCCGAGGTGGAGGTGGAGGGAGAGGGGTTCTGGCTCGCGAGCAGGAGAGGGTCGAGGCATGCGATGGAGGATGGGTATGGGGTGATCACTCGGGATCATTCTGGAGATTCCCAACTGGTAATTGTTTTACTTTCTCTCCACCAAAAATTTGATTGGATAATTTGCCCAAATTTGTTTATTCCAAAAGTGCATTCTTTAAATTGAATTTGTTTTGATAGTTATTGCGAAAAGAAATTCAATTGGGAAAAGGTGTTATGCATGTCAATGAGAAAAAAATAATCAACTCTTTTTAATTTTATTAGGCATAAATTTAAACTTTACTCAGTTAAATTGATTTCAATTCATTCAAAACGTTGCACAGCATCTGTAAATTGAAAGAATATTTTGAGTTACTGTGAAGATTAGTTATTTTGGGGGTGGAAAATATGTACATTAATAGCTGAAATGCATAACTTTATCGGAAAGAAACATGAGTTCCCCACAGCAACAACAGTTATCTTCGTTTCTTTTATTATTGTTATAATTGGTTTCTCTTTGGGAATAGACAAAAATTAAATCAAAATAATGAAATTTAAACTAGCTATTTTTTAGGCTGTTTAGTTGCCTTCTCAGTTTAACTAGGCTGTATGAGCCGAGTCAGGCTGGTTGAAACCAAACTGAGATGATGCAAATGGTTATTGTTTGGTTAGGTGTATGAGATTGTACGGGCTGCGTAGAGATGTTTGGTTGACTGCAGTAAGGAGAGAATGGCATGGAGAAATTCAAAAGAGGGATGAAACATATTTAAAAAATAATTCTATAAAATCAAAATAACAAAAAACCAATTACGAAAATAAAAATTTAAAAGAAAATTTCATAAATAAATAAATTCAAAATGAAAATTTTAAACTTTTAAAATTTATATAGCAAGTGTGATCTCGTTTTGTTCGAAAAAATATCAGTAACCCATTTTTGAAATTGGTTTGGTAATTGAAAATAATAATCAAAAGATATAGCAAATAAATGAATCAAATGTGTCGCGCATGTGGGTGTTGCAGCATCCGCGGAGTCTGGCTCTGGGGAAACGCCTAATTTGGTCGTATCTCCAGAGCCTGGCCCGAAGTGAGTAATTGCATCTGGAGAGCCTGGTTCAAATGGGTGAGAAGACAACCAAACATTCTAGATTTGCATCTATAGATGCAAAACCCTTTAGATGCAGGCAACCAAACAACCTATTACTTTTTCAGAGGACGACAAAGTTTCCATGCTCCCAATTTCCTTGTTTCCATACCGTATTATCTGCCACCTTTCATATTTCGTTGATAACATATATGCATTTTTTAAACGAATAGCATACATAAAAAACTCGGCATTTCTACTTGAAGAAAATAAAATTGGTCATTTCCAATAATAAATAAATTAAGAAAGTAAAGGAAAAAAAACAAACGCAATCCAGACATTTATGTTTAATGTTCTTTTTGTCTATAACATCACTAACTTTGGCCTAATTTAAGTTGATTCAGCCACTATTTAAACCTCAATTTCACTACTTATTTATATTTTTATCTTTTCTAATGAAGCAAGGTATTCTACACATTTGCGTGGTTTGATCTCGTATTTGACATGAACTTGTTTTTAACCTCATATTTGATATGAACTTATATTCTAATCTCGTATTGGATATTAACTTTTTTAAATTGTTTTCATTTTATTATTGTAACTTTTAATCTAATTAACTTGTTATAATTTGGACCCACAATAATCGATGGTGCAGTTTTTTATTTTTTTCCTTAAATTATTGTGGATTTTTGTAATATTTCAGAATTAATGCAATGACTCTGTTTGATCATGTTTTTTAATTACATACAATAGATGCATCAATCGTTCAATCTTCCATTAACCACTGAGTTTTTAAAAATTACGCAGGCGTTCTACGGCGTGTACGATGGCCACGGCGGCCGGGCGGCCGTCGACTTGGTCTCCAGCCGCCTCGGCAGCAACGTCGTCGCCGCGGTGCTCGCCGCGGAGGCGAGGAAGAAGCCGCTGCCGGGGACGCGGGAGGCGGCCGCGGAGGTGGCCACGACGTCGACATCGCCGGACGCCGTCGCGGCGGCGATCCGCGCCGCGTACCTGGCCACCGACGGCGAGGTCCTGAGCCAGGTGCGTCCATATGGAATGCCACTACGCGCCTGCGTGAGTGCGTGCCATGCTTGTCGTACGTGTGTTTACCGGGTCGCCGGGTTGATCTAGCTATTTGAACGCGTCAGACATGGCGTCGCGCGCGCGCGTGCCGGTTGCTCTCGTGGTCGTCCATTCTGCCCTTGGCGTTGCGCGGCTGCCATGGAGATGGACGGATGCATGATACGTACACATGCGTGCGCGTGCGTGTCCGTGTGCGTGCATGGACATACCTCCATAATTCCTAGGGTTCGTTCAAATTTGTTTTTTGGTTGCGATGATTGCGATAGCGAAGGACGGGTTGGTTTCTTTAGTGATGACTGATGAGTCGCTTGCCGTCTCCATGGCGTCGCTTCTTCTTGTTCTTGGGGGCGATGGCGATGGAAATGCGTGCGTGCGTGCTTGCCTTGGATGACTTAGTACACGGCAAGGAATTGTTTGGAAATTGGTATTGTACCATTTTCAATTCGTTCGAGTCAAAAGAAATACAATTTCAGTAATCATTAGATGACTGGTTTTTATATTAGTCTTAGTCGATTCTGACATATCTAGATGATTTTGTTTGTTTTTTTATATGTTCTGTGGAGGTATTTGATCTATGGTCTAGAAAATTGGCTGAGAGTTAAATAACTCTCAATTATCAAAATTTTCCATTTCATTTATATATAGGACAGAGAGGAGTGATTAGCCATTTATACGAGGTCCCACCGCGTAATTGCTCTTAAAATAGAAAAGGAGTATATCGGCTAAATAAAAAGGGATGTGCTATTATGCATGCGCCTGCATTTTAGCACTTTTTGCAGGCGCAACATGCAACAACAGCTTTTAACAAGGTCCCCCACGTAACAGTCCCCCTCTCCTACTTGTAGAATTTTTTCCACCAACTTAAAACGTTTCTTCCAGTGAATGAAAAGGTGAAAAAACAGTACAAATTTACTAAAACTTTTAGCGTCCGCACGATTTTGTAATTTGCACGGAGGACGACGATCGCCGGCGACGCCACACACAGCAAAACGCGCAAACAACCCTCGCACTAAAAGTTTCACCTTTTCACAACGTTTCTTCCGGTGAATAGAAATGTGGAAAAACAGTACAAACTTACTGGAACTTTTAGCTCCTGCATGAAATCGCAAATTTCAGGCGCCTGCGAAATAGCAATAGCGAAATAAAAAAGCAAGTAACTGCTGTTTAACAAATCTGAATTACAGATCTCTTTCTGACCTTTAACTTGTCCAACATGAACACGTACAGGGTGTCAGAGGTGGCTCATGCGCCGCGACCGCGCTGGTGAAGGGCGGCGACCTCTACATGGCGAACCTCGGCGACTGCCGCGCCGTCATGAGCCGCGACGGCGCCGCCACCGCCCTCACCTCCGACCACACCGCCGCGCGGGAGGACGAGAGGGCCCGCATCGAGAGCTTGGTAAGCCACATTTCATCGTTTCAGCAAACACGCGAACCTAACCGAGATCGACCCTTGCTTTGTGGGTTTCAGGGTGGCTACGTGAGCTGCGGCGGCGGCGGCGTGTGGCGGGTGCAGGACTGCCTCGCCGTGTCGCGGGCGTTCGGCGACGGCGGGCTGAAGCGGTGGGTGATCTCCGAGCCGGAGACGAGCCGGACGAGGCTCACCGCCGGCTGCGAGTTCCTCGTCATCGCGTCCGACGGGCTCTGGAACAAGGTGTCGAACCAGGAGGCGGTGGACGCCGTGTCGAGGCGCTGCGGCGGCGGCGGCAGCGGCGGCGCCGGCTGCTGCAGGGAGCTGGTGGACATGGCGCGCGGCAGGGGCAGCCGCGACGACATCACCGTCATGGTCGTCGACCTCAAGAGGTTTCTGCAGTAGGAAGTAGGAACGAAATCAATGGAGGCAATTCAGGCAGACGTGAAGTTCTTTTTTCCAAGTGAGATACTGACGATTCTGAGGAAGGAGAAGAACACTGTTCCGCCACACGCCGGCCGGCCAGATTTTTTAGAGAAGAGAAACTGACTACTGATCGAGCTGGGCACTAACATTTTGTGGAGTATATAGCTAGGTTTTGGACTAACATACTTATTGAAGTTGATAGAGCAGAGATGGAGGTCGAGATTGGCATAGGGCTGGAAAAATAGCTTGCGGCTCGCGGCTCGGCTCGGGCTCGGCTCGGCTCGGACTGGCTCGGTTTGGCTCGAGGGTGTAGGCGAGCCCGAGCCGATCTGCTTTTTGTGGCTCGTCAGTTGGGCGAGCCAGCTCGGCTCGGTGCCGAGCAGCTCGGCGAGCCTGGCGAGCTCGGCCAGGGACGATGGTCGATGGGGTCAGGTGTAGCGGCGGAGCGGCCCAGTAGACACACCAAGGCCCATTTACCGTATGTGCATGTATCGTATTTTGTATATTTGCATCAAACTGCCGATCGATTCATCTCTCTCCTAAGAGGCTGAGCCGTAGCCCTAGCCGCCGCCCATCGACGGCCGATCGGTGATCCACGGTACGTGACGGTAGTGTTCGTGAGTTCGTCGTGTTTCTGCCTCTGAGATTAAGAGAGTGCGGCACTGTAGCCAGAAGATAAAAAACGCTGACGACGACTACGAGTCTACGACGACGACGCCATCACAAGAGGGCAAGTCTGCAGCCTGCAGGACGCAAGGTAAGGCTGGCGCCCACCGATCATGATCTGCAAATTGCAATCGTCTTGTTAATCCTTCTCTCTACGTCCTTTATTCTATGCATGACACTTCAGCGCAACTAGCATCAGCACGAGCCAAACAATCGCAGCATCACAGATTTATTAATGGAAGTAACACATTAACACTAATAGTAGTAGCATCTCATTAAACAAGTACGGGGCCAAAGCGAAAAGGTAATCAGCTTTTGTAGAAGTATCTCAGTTAGAATTTAGAAAACAAGGAAAGCTCAGGCAGATCTGGCATGTTCCTCTCACAAACGAGCCCCCGTGATGACTTCACTAATCTAGCACTGTAGCAGTGTAGCTGACTAGCTGTGCAGCAGTACATACAATTTATTCTATTTCTATGCATGATACGTACTAGTCTAGTTCTTTATTCTGTGCGTGACACTAGTCTAGCACTGCTACACTGATATTCTTTGTATGACACTAGTATACGGTGCTATATTCGCTATTGCCAATGTTGAAAATTTAAAATCATGGCTACTAGACACTGGTGGTGCCTTGCGTTGCGTACGCTTGCATCAAGCTAAGAGCAGCAATGCCATTGGTTGGCTACTTGGCTTGCTGCATGGCTGTGGAGCGCTGTGGACTGTGGTTGGCCGTAGCAAGCAACTAGCTCGACGAGCCAACGAGCAGGCTCGCGAGCTTGCAGCGAGCCAATCCGAGCCAACTTCACAGCTCGCCGAATGCAACGAGCCAGGCTCGGCTCGGCTCGTTCCCGGCCGAGCCTGAGCGAGCCGAGCCCGGCTCGGCTCGGCTCGGCTCGTTTCCAGCCCTAGATTGGCACTTGAAGAGCTCCTGTATTTTGTTAATTGCATGTAGATATCCTCACCTCGAGTTTGTTTGGTTCGGAGCAATTTTAGCCTTCAAATATTATCCATGTGTTTTTGAGGGAAGCATGTAGGAATCACTAATTCCGGACTTTGCTGGTCCACAAATATGGTGTAAATTAGTATTCGGTATTGAAGCACTTGGATGAATCGAATGATATAGCCAGGCACACTCAACCTCTGTTCATGTATACATATGTGTTGAAAGTTTGTGGCCTTGTGGGTCAGCGCATTTAATATACCGAAAATTCCAATAAAAATTAAAGGCACATTCATCAAAGATAGGGAAAAATTGGCTGAATAATACACATTTAAATGGAAATTGGGAAAGTATGTCACGAGAGTTGATTATTCGCGAAATGTGCTCGGCTTCCGCCAACGGGGCAGCAAAAGCCGGCTTCCGCCACGGGGGCGGCAAAAGCTCGCTTCCGCCGGGGTGGCTAAAGCCGATGGATTCGCCGCCCAGCGTATGAAACAACGGCGTGCCGCCACGTCGCTAACTTCAAGAGGCGCCGGCGATTCTCTGCTGCGGCTCAAAGCGACGGTGAATCTGCTGGCGAGAGAAATGTTTAATAATTTTCCGCTAAAGCTGTTGAAAGCGAGTTTAGATAGTGTTGTATCATTTTATGCCCATTTTAGTTCTTGTTTTTGTTCGGATTGTAATTTTTGTTATTTTTGCATAGACCATTAAATTTATTTGTAAATTTATCGAAAAAATATTTTTAGGACTTTGCAGGGCTTTTCTCTAAGATGTGATGAATATTTTTTGTGTCGTATATAGCAAGTAAACGGTTTATGGTTTCAGATAACCGGAGATTAAATAATAAAAATTCGGATTACATCATAATAGAATCGTCTTCTCTACCATTTAATACTTTCGTAATTTTCATTTAAATGTGTATGAATACTCGTGGCAGACAAAAAAAGACGGGTACGTGATTGACAACGAATGACCGGACACGAGTGCGTCTTTTTACTGACTCCGCTTGACCCATGAATGATTTGCGTGAGCGGAATCGGAGCAATCAGAACACGGTTCAATGGTGCATAGTCTGCGATGTACCTTGATCCAACGCAGCAGTGGCGGAATCCGATGTAGTTAGCACGATTTTCTCCACGTCGTATGGCGGAAGCCAGCAGGCACGGCTTAAGCCATTCCAGACGGCGGAAGCATAATTCATTTAACTTGTTAATCTAGAGAACCGGATATTAAATAATAAAAATTCAGATTACCACATACAAGCAATGGCACGCGTGATGCATAAGACAATCTACCGTAGTAGTGCATCATATCTAAACCTACATGCCTTAGGAGATTTAAAAACATAGTTGTCATACACGACAACCATACTCTTTGGGTGCGGTGGGGTATTTTCCTTCGCCAAATCGCTAGGTCTGCATCCACAGCTCTAGCAGCCCCTCTCGCTTTACGCACCGTCGCCTCACGCTCATTGAAGTGGCGCTGTCGGTCAGCCTCGTGCTGTGCCTAAAACTCTTCTCTCGCACGCTTGTTTCTTTCTTCGCTGAGGGCATCTTGCCACCGTTCCTCGGCCCTGGCCCTGCGCTCGGCCGCCTCCCGCTGCATCTGCGCTCCATTTCGGGAGTCTGCTCCGCGTCCAAAAATTGCACAAACTCGCATAATGGAGGCTAAAAAGATTGAGGTTAGCATGTGCGTGTATATGTTTGTTAGGGAAGAAATAAGTAAGAAGTGACTTACAGGTACTTTACCCTCCTCTCCATCTCTAGATTCGGTCATACATAGTTTGCACTTCAATACCTTCTCCCATAAGTATAGCCCATGGCTTGGGACTGACCTCAAAAGCATAAAGCGCGCATAGACACATGGTAATTTGAACACCTTGTGGGGACGGATTCGTGGATAGACTCCTTGGTGGCGATGGGAACTCCATATGACCTATCTTGATCTGAGAGATTTGCGAAGTGAAGTGCTTAGAATGCTCTTGTTGGTGGTGCTTTGTTAGTAGTGAGACCGCATGAGTTTAAATAGGTGATATTGCATAGCGTGGTCGAATTGAATAAGACATCGCATAGCGCACGATTCGAGATGATTTAATGTGTCACGGCAGCACTTTGCGGTGATAGGTCACTCAACGAGGACCGTGGACCGCCTGATTCAAGATGATTTAATATGTCGCTGCGGACCTTTGCGGTGATAGATCACTTCAACGGGGCGGTGGACCATACGATTCTGCATGATGTGATGTGTCACGCGAGAACTTTTCGATGATAGATCACTTCAGCGGTGTAGTCGAGATTAGCGATGATCGGTGGCGTCGTGCGATCGACACTTTACCAGCGATAACTTTACCAGCGATGAGTCCCGTCGCGCAGATTGTAAGACACTTTAACAGTGCGGGTTGAAGTCGCACAGACGATAGGGCACTTTGGCAGACGTGTTGCTGGCAACATATCACATGGTACAAACACAGAGTCCGATGCTCTGCATGTTTACATTACCAGTACGAAAAAACACACCAGTTAATAGCATGACATACATAAGCGATGGCATGCATGATTTAGCCGAATATAAAAGTACGTAACATGTGGGTGCGGCGGTTTACACAGCGCCTCCGACATCACGGTACAAAGCGCTCCATGCGGACTTGCATCTCTAATGTACGGCTTGTCATTTCGAGCCGTTGTTCGAGATCTGCGATCCTGCGTGGAGAAGCTGTGATGTATGCATCTGCTGCCATTGGAAAAGGATCATCCATCCATGATGTCATCGACAATCGTTTATCTGTTTTGCAAAGGACACAATGTCGGGTTACATACTGAAATAAATTAGTTATATATGAATGTAAGTAGAACTCACTTTGCGTATAGAGGACATCGGTAGAATCTCCGTCCGGTCAGATTGGCACTTGAAGAGCTCCTGTATTTTGTTAATTGCATGTATATATCCTCACCTCGAGTTTGTTTGGTTCGGAGCAATTTTAGCCTTCAAATATTATCCATGTGTTTTTGAGGGAAGCATGTAGGAATCACTAATTCCGGACTTTGCTGGTCCACAAATATGGTGTAAATTAGTATTCGGTATTGAAGCACTTGGATGAATCGAATGATATAGCCAGGCACACTCAACCTCTGTTCATGTATACATATGTGTTGAAAGTTTGTGGCCTTGTGGGTCAGCGCATTTAATATACCGAAAATTCCAATAAAAATTAAAGGCACATTCATCAAAGATAGGGAAAAATTGGCTGAATAATACACATTTAAATGGAAATTGGGAAAGTATGTCACAAGAGTTGATTATTCGCGAATGTGCTCGCTTCGCCACCGGGGACGGCAAAAGCCGCTTCCGCCACCGGGGACGGCAAAAGCTCGGCTTCCGCCACCGGGGGTGGCTAAAGCCAGTGGATTTCGCCGCCCCGCGTGGCGGAAACAACGGCGTGCCGCCACGTCGCTAGCTCACGGTAGGCCGCCGATTCTTCACGCGTTCAAAACGACGGTGAATGCGCCAAAACGAGAGAAATGTTTAATAATTTTCCGCTAAACTGTTGAAAACGAGTTTAGATAGTGTTGTATCATTTTATGCCCATTTTAGTTCTTGTTTTTGTTCGGATTGTAATTTTGTTATTTTGCATAGACCATTAAATTTATTTGTAAATTTATCGAAAAATATTTTAGGACTTTGCGGGCTTTTCTCTAAGATGTGATGAATATTTTTGTGTCGTAGCAAGTAAACGGTTTATGGTTTCAGATAACCGGAGATTAAATAATAAAAATTCGGATTACATCATAATAGAATCGTCTTCTCTACCATTTAATACTTTCGTAATTTTCATTTAAATGTGTATGAATACTCGTGGCAGACAAAAAAAGACGGGTACGTGATTGACAACGAATGACCGGACATCAGTGCGTCTTTTTACAGCTCACGCCAGCCCATGAATGATTTGCAGCGAGCCGGAATCGGGCAATCAAACACGGTTCAATGGTGCATAGTCTGCAGTGGCACGCAGTCCAACGCAGCAGCGAGCGGGAATCCGATGTAGTTAGCACGATTTTCTCCACGTCGTATGGCGGAAGCCAGCAGGCACGGCTTAAGCCATTCCAGACGGCGGAAGCATAATTCATTTAACTTGTTAATCTAGAGAACCGGATATTAAATAATAAAAATTCAGATTACCACATACAAGCAATGGCACGCGTGATGCATAAGACAATCTACCGTAGTAGTGCATCATATCTAAACCTACATGCCTTAGGAGATTTAAAACATAGTTGTCATACACGACAACCATACTCACTGGTGCGGCGGGGTATTTTCCTTCGCCAAATGCGCTTAGGTCCCTGATCCACGGCTCTAGCAGACCCTCTCGCGCTACGCGGCTGGTCGCCTCACGCCATTGAAGTGGCGCTTGTCGGTCACCTCGTCTTTGTCAGGCTGAAACTCTTCTCTCGACGCTTGTTTCTTTCTTCACGAGGCGTCTTGCCACTTCCTCGGCCCGCAGCCTGGCTTCGGCCGCCTCAGCTGCATCTGCCGCTCCATTTCGAGTCTGCTCAGCGTCCAAAAATTGCACAAACTTCGCATAATGGAGGCTAAAAGATTGGGGTTAGTATGTGCGTGTATATGTTTGTTAGGGAAGAAATAAGTAAAAAGTGACTTACTGTGGTACTTTACCCTCCTCTCCATCTCAGCAGTTCGGTCATACGCATAGTTTGCGCACTTCCAATACCTTCTCCCATAAGTATAGCCCATGGCTTGGGACAGCCTCAAAACGCAAAGACTGCCGCATAGACACATGGGCGGCTGAACACCTTGTGGGACGGATTCGTGGATAGACTCCCTTGGTGGCGATGGGAACTCCATATGACTCTCTTGATCCTGGGAGATTTGCGAAGTGAAGTGCTTAGAATGCTCTTGTTGGTGGTGCTGTTCGTAGTGAGACCGCATAAGTTTAAATAGGTGATATTGCGCAACGTGGTCGAATTGAATAAGACATACGCAACGCACAGTTCGAGATGATTTAATGTGTCACGGCAGCACTTTGCAGTGATAGGTCACTCAACAGGGACCGCTGGACCGCACAGTTCAAGATGATTTAATATGTCACTGCAGACCTTTGCAGTGATAGATCACTTCAACAGGCTTTGGACCACACGATTCGCATGATGTGATGTGTCACCGCAGAACTTTTCAGTGATAGATCACTTCAACAGTGTAGTCAGAGATTAGCAGTGATCGGTGACGTCGTGCACAGAGTACGACACTTTACCAGCGATAACTTTACCAGCGATGAGTCCCGTCGCGCAGATTGTAAGACACTTTGACAGTGCGGGTTGAAGTCGCACAGACGATAGGGCACTTTGGCAGACGTGTTGCTGGCAACATATCACATGATACAAACACAGAGCCCGATGCTCTGCATGTTTACATTACCAGTACGAAAAACACACCAGTTAATAGCATGACATACATAAACAGTGGCATGCATGATTTAGCCGAATATAAAAGTACGTAACATGTGGGTGCCAGCGGTTTACACACGACGCCTCCGACATGCAGGGTACAAGCGCTCCATGCGGACTTGCATCTCTAATGTACGGCTTGTCATTTCGAGCCGTTGTTCGAGATCTGCGATCCTTGCGTGGAGAACTGTGATGTATGCATCTGCTGCCATTGGAAAAGGATCATCCATCCATGATGTCATACGACAATCGTTTATCTGTTTTGCAAAGGACACAATGTCAGGTTACATACTGAAATAAATTAGTTATATATGAATGTAAGTAAAACTCACTGCGTATAGAGGACATCGGTAGAATCTCCGTCCGGTCCAACCAGATACTGGCCTATTGAATGTCTGCATCACTGCATCAATTCCACATGCACACTTCGGCCTGTCCCGATGGATGTGAGGGCCGGGCCGCAGCATGGTTGACTGCATACGGTAGTCCTGTTTTATTTTGATGGGAAGGTCCTCCGATGGGTAATGGGCCTGGCCTCCTGGACCGGACGATTCCCACCAACTTGGCCTAATCCATGCATTGGTGGAACGTTGTTCGGCCATCGTACTACGATGGTAAATGCAATTAATGTCCGTAATTGTCATAATGGTAAATGCTTGTGCGGTAAAATATTTTACAAGTGCTTGCTCGGTAAACCTGGATAGCACCGAAAGGATTTTTTTTTTGCCGATTTCTCGTTTTCCATTTTCATTTAAGGTAGGTCACACAAAAAAGCATAAGTGCTGATGATCCATAAATGCAACAAAAAATATTTGTCGTACCCATTTCATTATGGAATCACTGGTTCCGAAAACTATAAAATTTGACGGTGACAACCGAAAGTGATAGCACAAGGTGAAATGACCCTGCGTATTTTGTGACTTCGATCGGAATACAAGTACGCATGAATTTAAGGCAACATATCTGGAAAATGACATTTACAAATGCACCATCGAGTACTGCATGAAAGGTTTTCTACGAAGTCTGGGTCTTCGAGGTGCCCGTATTCCCTCCGAAATTTCTTGCTGCTGCTTCTGACGCCGGGCTAATAATACACCACGCAATTCAATAAATCGGCACGCACATCAAGGCCACCGACGCGGGATTCGCGGCGCGCGACGGAGGAGGGGCCGGCCGGGCGCTAACGCTCGGAGCCGCCAGCGTGGCGGCGGGTGGCTTCCGCCATCGGGCGGCGAAGCGAAGCTTCCGCGCGCAGGTGGCGGAAGCCGGCTTCCGGCGCGGCGGTGGCGGAAGCTTCCGACGCGCCCGGTGGAGGAAACGGGGTATTTGACGCGCGGGGTGACGGATAGTAGCTCATTTCTATAATTCCCCTTGTATACCGTATAGTTTCCCAATTTCCATTTATTTGTGTATTATTCAACCAATTTTTTCTCAAAGATAGTGGTGGGAAGTTGCTGGGATTCATAAAAAATGTTTTAATCAAACATTTACCCTGGCTGGCAGTTTGGGACCACGACAACAGAATGGGCATTCAGTATCGGTTCGTAAGGATCATTAGTTCCTGGTAGGGGTGGATTCGAGTCGATCTGAGCGAGCTTAGGGTGTCAAAGCTCGAGCTCGGTTAGGCTCGGGCTCGGCTCGAATTAGCATCAAGCTTAGGGTTAAGCTCGAGATCAAGCTCGATAAAAGCTCGGTTAGGCTCGAGATCGGCTCGGTTGAGCTCGAATGAAGGGATTTGTGCTGTTTTAAAGGGAAGATAAGACTATATGAGCTTGGTTGGGCTCGATTTCAAGCTCGAGCTCGGTTGAATTGGCTGAAAAATTAGATTTAAAGAGAGAAATATGCTATGTAATGATAATTATTTAGGCTCGGTTGGGCTCAATTAAGGCTCAGGATCGAGCTCGAGCTCGGCTCGAATAGACTCGAGCTCGAGACCGGCTCGAGATCGGCTTGTTTAGCATTCGAGCTCGATTCGAGCTCGAGTAGCTCCTCGAGCCCAATCTTTTGGTCCAGCCCTAGTTCCCGGTTTACGAATCGGTACTCCTAAATCTTGGTGCCTGAAAGACATTAGTCCTGGTTCAACCAATCAGTATTAACCTAGACTTGCTTTCAAAAAGTTATGAAATATTGGAGTGGAGAAAGAGGACTTGAACCCAGCACCTTTTGGCCTCCTTGTGACCCACGCGTCACTTTTCTAGACAACTCACCCACCCACGCGATTACATATGACTAGCACATGCACACCTTTTATCCTTTTTGGAAACGAGGCATCAATACCTGTTCATAATATGAACCGATACTGATGAGCCCGCGTGCCAGTTGGTATGCTGTACCCGCCACGAAAATAATCTTTATTGTTGCATTCAAATGGTTGGCTTACTTCAAAACTGGCTAGTGTGGTGCTGGCTTACTTTCTCTGCTGGACTGAAAGTCTGAATCGCTACTGTTTGTACGAACCGTACTGATGTGCCGGTATAATAGCCTAGTTTCTAGTAGGGGACACCTTTTCCCTTGGAAGCCATCGCCAAGCAAGAGCTCTCGCATAACCAATGCCGAAAGTTGGGCCGTGCAGGGCCGGCAAGGCACGTGCCCGTTGTGCCTCAGGCCGTTGTGTAACAGGCTGGCACGTAGCTCGGACTGCCAAAAGGTAGGCATGCCATGCATATAGTAGAATGCAATGCCGGTAAACCTGCTAGAAGCATCAACAATTTGGCACCACTTAATTCTAACTAAAGTCATTGTTATTTTGCATCTTTTTAATAATATAGTTGAAACAAGAGGAGCATAAATAATGAGATATGTTCCCTGCAATTGCATGTCCTCAATTTTTCTCTTGTTTGGCTTCTTAACACAAATACCAATGTCTCCGGTAATTGTTTTGTATTTAAGCTATTTACGTGCTGTGCCGGCCCAAGCACACCCAATGTTCGGGCCGTGCCGAGCAGCCTGTCGTGTTGACTTCTTAGGCTCGGCACGGCACACCATTCGGGGTAGGCCGTCATGGCCCAAATTCTTTTATGCTGTGCTGCGTTGTGCTTTGGGACTTTAAAATTGTGGCAATGCTTGAGCTGACCCAAAAAAGCACAGCCCAACTTTCAATAGTACACATAACCCTATGAAGTGGTGGTTGCGTGAGCATTTCTGTGTTGGCACGGGCTTGCTTGTCCATTCAAGCATAGATGCTTGGAGTACGAGCATGTGGTGAGCCACACGGCCAAATGCACTTGCTCACAGGCCTGGGCCCCCAAAACTGTGGGGGGCCCCAGTGCTGTGCAAGGGACCCACCGACCCGGTGTCTGATGCCTCGGTGGCTCGGTGCCTCAGTGCGCCATGCAGCCATGCATGCTCTCGCGATGGGCCATGCAGCCCATGCTCCAAACTCCATGCGTTGAGGAGGCCCAACAAATCAACAAGGCAGGCAACCGGTCGGTTGCAGATGCCGTATTGCCGTGATTTTGCTGATTTTGCATTGATGCCGTATTACCGTTACGATATTAATATTGAGTCCATCATTGATGATTTTGCATCAAGAAATGTTAGAATAAATTTATGAGGTGAATAATCTCATTTGTGTACTTTCATTTGTTTATCGATACCAATTTTTTAAATACATTGAATATTGTCTAATTATATGATAGTATAAAAAAATTCTTGGTTATGTTAGGGGTCTCCGTTTGTAATTTCGCCGGGCCCCAGAAAACCAGAACCGGCCCTGCTTGCTCAGCGGTTCATGCCCAGATACAATCACAGCTCCAACGAATGCACACACTCCAACCTTGATCACCAGAGCTTTGGCCACAACGCAAACCTAGCGCGGTGTTTAACAAAGATTTAGGGCGTAATTACTGTCATTATCGTTTGTAACAAATAGAGTACAGGTTAGAGTTAATACTTTGGGTCATGGCGCGGTGATGAGGCTAGGTTAATACTTTGGGCTTGTTTGCTTCCCCGCCATTGCCGCACAGCGCTTATTGCGCTGGCGCTGAAAATCGCCGCAGCTTGAGAGGCGCCGCACTGCGAAAATGAATTGGGGCGAGGCAAAGCGAGCTGAGGCGAGCCGCAGGTGAGGCGCGCCGTCAAACGCGCGCCGGCGCAGGCGTGGCGGCCGCAACTGCGGCGTGGCACGGTGAGGCATCCATCCAAAACAAGCCCTTTGACTTGGACTGCCGCATCGTGGCTGGCGTCGGCTCTACAGGGCATGGGCCATGGGGGCACAGCTTTCACGACGATCCGATGGGCCATCGTGACGGATTGGAGGGCAATAGCGGCTAACCGATCCGGTGGCGCTGCGCGCTGGGCACAAGCGTGCACGTGCGGTGAGGGAGCCAGCAGATCTCGACATGAATTTTTTAAAAATTTAGCACAAGTTTGCTCAGATTCGGGTGTGTTACATAGTGTCCATCAGGTAGCAACAAGTTGTACAACTATACCAAAGATTGAGCAAAGGAAATAAAATAGATGCAGATCAACATATATAGGAGCCATTCTCTTGTCTCATTCTGCCAATTGCGCATCATATCGCCGTCATTGAATACAAATGACTTGTTCTGTGTTATATATATATGACTAGCATTGAGCACGAAGGAAGAGATGGTCGAACTGGAAGAAGAAAAAAGCTTGGGAAGGGCTCACTACAAATCATGCGGCCAAAGTTTGCCATTGCGATCGACAAACCCTGATACGTCGAAACGGCCCTCGCGTCGTCACGTGTGGCGGCTCGGGGCGACGCAGCGACCCTCTCCCAGCCACCTCAACCCTAAGCGCCGCCGCGCCCCGCCAAGCAGCTTTTGGAGCTCGAACGGCGGCGCCCCCCAACCTTCGGCTGGCACGGCGCCCGCGACCCTCCATCCTCGGCGCGGCGGCGCTGCTGCGACCCGATGGCGGAGCCGCCTCCTTCTCCCGTCGCGGCGGCGGCTGCGCGCCCCTCCACCTCTCGGCTGGCGGCTGGCTGGCAGCTGGCAGCTGGCGCTTGGCAGCGGCGTAGGCGCTACCATGGCGGCATGGGCGCCCGCAGCCGAGGGGCCGGCGCGCCGTCCATCTTCCTCTCCGGCCAGATCTGAGGCGGCGACGCGGCCCTCATTGTATGGCTCCGCACGCGCCCTCTTCTCTCCCTGCCAGATCTGGGCGCGGTGCGTCTTGGGTCCGGGCGTGGTGAGCGCGCCGCCTCTTGGCCCGGGTCTCCACCGCGGCGGCTTCAGCTTTCGCCCCATCCCGGTGCTTCCTTCTTCCGGTGTTTGCCTTGTTCGCCTTCGCCACGTGTCGCCCCTCACGGGATCGCGGTGTCCTTCCTCTTCTTCCCGCCAGGCACAGTGGTGGAGCTTGCCGCCGCTTGTTTCCTTCCACCTCGTTCATCCCATCCCCTTGGCCCGTCTAGGTAGAGACCGTCGAGGATCGCTTTGGGAGGCCGGATCCATGGCGCGGAGGCTCGAATCTGGCGGCAGAGCGGTCGGAGCAGATGTGCTCTAGGGTCGTGGGTCCGGTGGCCTCGTGGCTCGGCGGAGCTCGGCGCCGGCGTCTCTTCGTTCTTCCCCTCCCCTGGGCCCGTCTGGGTGGAGACCGCTTGGGGGGACCGCTCTGTGTAGTCGGATCCGTGGGCAGGAGGCCTGGTTCTGGCGTCGTCAACCTGAGCGGTTGGAGCAGTGTGCTCTAGGGTCGTGTGTCCGGTGGCCTCGTAGCTCAGCGGAGCTCGGCACCGGCTTCTTCTCCTTCCCCAACCCTTGAGCCTGTCTCATTGGAGACCGTTTGGGGGGTTCGCCTGATGCTGGTCGAGCGGACGGCGGTGGGGCCTTGGGTGGTGTTGGCGGCTTCTCTGCCTCCTCCGTGGTGGCGTGATGGGCCGCCGTCCGTCCCTCTCGCGACTTTGACCCCGCTTCTAGCTTGGTCCCGTCCTCGCCTCCTTGCCCTCCCCCTCGCGAGGTGCTCGGTGACGAGGTTGGCGTTTTCGAGTTAGTCTTGAGGTTGTTTGGCGCCCGCCGTGGTGGCGCGTGTTTGGTCGATTGCGCCTCGGCGCTGGCCACCTAGTGAGGTGGCCCTTCCTCGGCGGCCGTGGTCGGTGACCTCTCGCCTGACGCCGTCCTCGTTCTCCGCCTTGGCTCGGTCCCGTCCTCGCCGTCTGGTCCTCCTTTCTCTCGAGGTGTCGATGGCGTGGTGGCTTCTTCCGCGTCGAGCCGATGCTCGTGGGACGCCGCCACGATGCGCCCCTCGCGATGGCTTGGTGGTTGCTCTTCGCCCTCGGAGGCCTCTGTGCGCTAGCTTGCAGCGATGGTCTTGGGCGAAAGCCCTGCCCTCTTGGGCTGGTGATGGCGTCACCTCGGTGTCGTTCCCTTGTTGGAGGCATCACTTTCGGGCCTTCCCCTGCCTTGAGTGCAAACTCTAGCGGTTTCAGTGACGGCGGCGGGTTCTACCTGTCGTTACCTTGTTGAAGGCGTCGTGGTCGCTGCTCTAGCTTTGTGGGTGTCCGTTGGGTCTGCTGCTCCGGCAGTGGCCGAGGGGTCTGCTGCTCCAAGTGTCGCTCATCGCTGTGGGTTTGTAGGTTGGGTGGCCGGCGGTGGCCGGTGTTTTCCTTTTCTCCTTTTCTCTCTCTCGGTGTCGTCGGCAGTGTGTTCTCTCCGGCGGTGGTCGATGGTGTCCTCGCTCGCTGTGGTTGCGTGAGTGTCTTTGCGGTTGTACCCCGTGCTTACGGGTTTTTTCTGTTTTTTCTCCTGCTATATTAATGAATTAGGTTGGCAGTGCTCCTGCCCCTCTTTTAAAAAAAAAGGTTTGCCATTGCCATCGCTCCTTTGGGCAGCGCCGTGGCTGGACTTGAATTTGGAGGGGGAATGAAGAGAATTGAGAAAAAAAGGGTAAGGGGGTATCTTAGTCACAATATTTTCTTATCGACATGTTCGTGAGTGTTGCACTTTTTCGATCGCACAAACCAATTTTACACTTTTTAATTACATATATCATATATTTGAAGTGATTACTTATGAAATGGTCATATATCCCAGCGGGGAACCAACATCAAGGAAACAGTGATTTTAAGGGAAAACATCTGAACATTTTTAATGGCGATGATAATGAGGCGAATGAATTTGCTCAATTTTTTTTTAATTTGCTAAAAAAAAGATAATAGGCCAATGGCGATGATAACTTCTCTCTCCTGGGCTTTTGCAGCATCTTCTTGTTTAGGCCCAGTACTGAGTCCTTGAGTCCGGTTGCAGGTCTGAATTGCGACCGAGCTGTAGCCTGTATGCACATTGCACAACCTGCGCTTGCAGCTGGCAAGGTACTAGTATTAAAAATGTAAGAACATGTTCAGAACGACTGCACGCTGAATAAATAAGCCCAGACTACTTTATATATATAATAAATGTTTTATAATATAAAAATTGTAAAAATGGTATGTAAACAAAATGCTGATTTCAGGTACTGCATTAGATTTTTCCAATGCGGTGAACAGCTGCAATCTGAAAGAATTAACAAAATCCACGTGAATGAAGCAAAAAATACAGGGCAACCGAGGAGACGGAGTCACTCACCCTGGGGCGTACGAAACGCATATTTTATTTATCATTTCGGCAACTACACGGATGTAGTGTACCCACTCTAGGCCTCTACGTATTTGCCGTAGTGTACCCACTCTAGGCCTCTAAAGAAAAGTTGCCGTATTAGCTACGTATGTACAATTAAATTTTCAAAACTTTGAAAGAAACTATAAGTTCGAAAAATTCAGATAGAGAAATTCATTTGTATTCTCTCAAAAGAAAGTCTTTACGTATTTATTGTAATAGTATTATTGTAATAGTATAATTTAATAAGTTCATGAGAATAAACTGTTATAATAATTAGTTGTCCCGTAGGATAACTTTACGTATTTATCCAATACGTAAATTTAATATATCCTATATTTTTATCTTTCAGAACTTATTTGAAAACTGAAGTATGGCCTAGGTACCCTTTTTATTATACATATGTCTACCCGCTCAGTGATCTAGAAGCGTGACCTTTGCTGAACGGGCAATATTCTCCTTTTCCTATACAAATATAAGCTAGCTAGATTCGTTCTCTGTTAAACAACGTAACTACGTTTGTTGTATGTTAACAGCGGTGTTGATTAACTAGTAGTAATTATTTGCTGAATTCCCAATAGATCAGTTAATGTTCCAAACTAGAGGGCTAGATGCAGTGTTTAGTGTTCACATTCATGTCCTTGTGTATAAATAGATGATCAATAGATGGCAAGTGTGTGCAGGTTGCTTTGCTTCACATCATTCTCTAATTAACTCCCCACACAGCTATAATATTATCTTGTAACTTGGCCACTTCCCTACGAAGTCTCAACTCTCAAGAACCAGCCATGGCAAGCCACCGTCTCCTGCTTCTGGCCGCCATCCTCGTCGGCGCCGCCGCCACCATCGCCAATTCGAGGTCGATGGCGCCCGAGACCGCCGCCGCCGGCGCTGCCGCGGCGAACTTCACGGCGGCGCCGACGGTGTACCAGATGCTGCAGAAGTACGGCTTCCCGCCGGGCATCCTCCCGCTGGGCGTGCAGGGCTACGCCCTGCACCCGGACGGCTCTTTCGAGGTGTCCCTCCCCGGCGACTGCGACGTCGCCGTCGCCGGCTACATGCTCCGCTACGGCAGCACCGTCAGCGGCAGCGTCCAGACCGACGCGATCGGGAAGCTGGGCGGGGTGAGCGTCAAGGTGGCCGTCACGTGGGTCGGCATCGGCGGCGTCGACCGCGCCGGCGACCAGCTCAGGTTCAGCGCCGGCGCCCTCACGGAGTCCTACCCAGTCTCCGACTTCGCTCAGTGCCCCGCCTGCCAGTAGCTCGAAGTTCCGGGGATCTTGGCTTGATCATTGTGCTGCATTTCATGTCATTTCATGCTAATTTCCTTGGTTTGCTGCTCTGTGCTGCCGCTGAGAGTGGCTGAGAGCATGCTGCCTGCCATTGTTATCTTTGAGCATGTTTGTAATTAATTAATAATCATGACATTTTGTGGACGTAGCTAATTTGTTGCTCGGTCGGTATTGACGACGTTATATCCCTACCGTTAAAAAGAGACCTATTTAGTGGTAGATGATTGTTTTTCGATCTAGGCACCAACTCAACTAATAATTATAAAAAAAAAAAAAGAAACTCACACACCAAAAGAAAAAACTCTTGCACGCTCTGTGTTGATGCAACCGGGTGTAGATTTTCCGATATTCTTGTATGCAGATGGTACTATTAGTTTTATAAGGGCATCTCAGCTCAGTGCGATTTTTCTAAATTCTATGTTGCATACCTTTAGAGAGTTTAATTTTCAGGTCTTCAAATTAATTATAACAAATCAATAACGAAAATGCTTCAACCGGGCGTCCGATCCGTCGGACGCCCGGACGGACCTGCCTAAGCGAAAAGCGGCCACGACGGACGACTGGCGCCGCAGCGCTCCCAGCGCGCGTGCTCGCCCATGCTTTTTTCCGCGCAGCGCAGCTCAACAAGGAAGCTAACTAGTTCTCGGCCCAACCGCTGTGGCGCTTCGACATGCTCGAGCACGCCATCTAATCACGCTGTGCTCGTTACATGCACATCATTTATTTTTATTCTCTGTATCAATGGAAGCAACACGATTAGTGGGTTTGGAATGTATTTGTGCGTATTTTTTTGAGTTAGTGACAAGCGATTGATTATACATAGCTGTGTCACTCATTGATAATATCACGCTTGGTTGTGCATGCATCACGTATTAATCATCCGACCAACTAATCACAAGCTTAATATCATACTAAATTGTGCATGTATAGGTTGCACCGTTTGAACAATATGTTTGGCAAAACTAATTGTTTTCTGAAATTGCTTTCCACTGGCGTCCGATTTGCGACAATTTTAGATTGCATATGGTGTCGAAAATATTGCGAGAGCGCAATTTTGTGTTGCACGTGATGTCGAAAAATATTCTGATAGCACTTTTTTGTTAGACATATTTTTCTAAAAAGCCAAACTAATTGTTTCAGCAGACCAAACATATTGTTTCAATACATACATAAATTGTTTTAGCGGACTAGATGTTTGTTTCAATAGGCTAAACTAATTGTTTCGATAGGCTATATAAATTGTTCCGATAGGCTAAACTAATTGTTTTAGAAGGCTAGACATATTGTTTCAATTGGGTTAGTCTATTGTTTCAGCAGACCAAATACATTGTTTCAATAGGTATAAAAGTTGTTCCAGCAGACAAGATAGATTGTTCCGAGAGGCTAGACTCATTGTTTAAGTAGACCAAATAAATTGTTTCAATAGGCAAACTTTATTTTTCAAGTAGACAAACTTTATTGTTCAAAGAGGCAAAACCTTATTTGTTCTAAAAGGCAAAAGTTATTGTTTGGAAGGCAAAAGTTATTGTTCCAATGGGCAAAGTTCAACTGTTTTAGTAGAGCAAACCTTATTGTTTCAGTAGGCAAACTTTATTGTTCCAGTAGACAAAACCTTATTTGTTCCATAAGGCAAAAGTTATTGTTTCAGAAGGCAAAAGTTATTGTTTCAGAAAGCAAAGTTATTGTTCCACAAGGCAAAAGTTATTGTTCCAGTAGGTAAAGTTCAACTGTTCCAGTAGGGCAAACCTTATCGTTCCTGTAGGCAACTTTTATTGTTCCAGTAGGCAAACTTTATTGTTCAGGTAGTCAAAACCTTTATTTGTTCCAGAAGGCAAACTTTATTGTTTCGTAAGATGATTTATTGTTCCATAAGACAAAAGTTATTGTTCTAGTAGGCAAAGTTCAACTGCTTCGATGAGAGCAAACCTTATTGTTCTAGTAGTCAAACTTTATTGTTCCAGTAGGCAAACTTTATTGTTCCAGTAGACAAAACCTTATTTGTTCCAAAAGGCAAAAATTATTGTTCCAGAAGGCAAAAGTTGTTGTTCCAGTAGGCAAAGTTCAACTGTTCCAGTAGAGCAAATCTTATTATTTCAGTAAACAAACTTTATCGTTCTAGTAGGCAAACTTTGTTGTTCCAGTAGGCAAAACCTTATTTGTTCCATAAGGTAAAAGTTATTGTTCCAGAAGACAATAGTTATTGTTCCAGTAGGTAAAGTTCAACTATTCCAGTAGGGCAAATCTTATCGTTTCAGTAAGCAACTTTTATTGTTCCAATAGGCAAACATTGTTGTTCCATCAAGCAAAAATTATTGTTCCAAAGAGACAAACCTTATTGTTCTAGTAGGCATTTCTATTATTATTCAAAGGGCCAAATACATTGTTCCAATAGGTATGCTAGTTGTTCCATCGGACCAATTACATTGTTCCAATTGGGTTTAGCCTATTGTTCGAGAGACCAAATATCAAGTTGTTTCGCCGGACTAGACGTATTGTTCCAATAGATTAAATTAATTGTTCACATGTATAACCCGTTGTTCCATCATTATTTTTTTTCAGCGATTGTGTGTTTTTGTCCCCAAATGTTTCATCAGTTAGGCGTATTGTTTCAATAGGATATTTTAATTGTTCCGACAATCCAACATTTACATTTCAATAGCCTACTTTTCTTGGTCCAACATGTGACATATTTGTTCCGAAGAAGCTAACATTTCGTTTCACTAGTCAAATTTTTTGTTCCAACATGTCAACATATTGTTCCATACATATGTTCCAATAGTCAATTGATTTCAATTTTTTTTGATATGAACAGAAAATTTTAAGGTATACTAGTTTGTTCCATCGGACTAAGCGTATTTTTGTTCCAAATGGCTTTAGTACAGTTGTTCCGCAGACCAAATACCAAAACGTTCCATCGATTAGGCGTATTGTTTCAATGAGCCAAAATAATTGTTCCATAGTATATACAAATTGTTCCAAGAAATTTTTATATAGCAACATGGATCTTGTTTTGTTAAATAAAAATATCGAGAACACGTTGGTGAAAAGCGGTTTGTCGATTGAGCTACCAGTCAAACGTATCATTGTTTAAAGAAAAAGCGAAAAGAAGGAATCTTTCTTGACGTCATCATGCATGCATGCAGAGTTGGAGGAGAGAGAGCGCTGCTTTTGTGCTGCGCCATGCATGCATGCAGGTTGGAGGAGAGAAGCGGCTGCTTTGTGTCTTCTTGTGGTGAAGTGGGCAGCGTCCGATCCAGATTTTTTTGGTCGGACGTCCGACCCCAAGTCGCGCCCAAAAATCAATAATTATGCCTATTTCTGTGAATGCTGAATTAACTTCGCAGATGGCAAGTTTGTTTGGTTGCAAGGTTGGTGTCTTCCCTATCCAATATTTAGGACTGTCTTTATCTATTGATTGCCATCAAGAGATGATTTTGGTCCCTTCTTGAGCTACATAGATAAATAGATTAGTGGGTTGGCGCCAAGCTCGATATTTGAGTTCTGCAGGCACATTAATACTTGTTAAAGCAGTTCTATCCTCCATTTTGAACTTCACCCTATGCTTTCTTAAGTTGTCAAAGAGTGTGCTTAAAAAAAGAGTAAATTGCACTTTTGCCCCCTGAAGTTGAATGAAAATCTCACTTGGCCCCCTAAACTTTGTTTTGTCTCACTTGGCCCCTTAAAGTTTCAACACAGGCTAATTTTTTCCGCAACCGAAGCCAACTTCTAGGGGTTGTGTTGCAACGGGATCCAACTTCTAGGGGCTTTTGTGGCACCCAAAGGCAACTTCCAGGGGCCAAGTGAGACAAAACAAAGTTTAGGGGGCCAAATGAGATTTTCGTCCAACTTCAGGGGGTAAAAGTGCAATTTACTCTTAAAAAAATTAATAAGCTTCAACACAACTTCTTGTTTCATGATCATGATAAAGGAACTCAGAAGCCTAGTAGCAATTTGGTTGCTTGGAAAACATTTTCAAGCCTAAAAGGCAAGGAGGGCTTGGCATTATTAATCTAGCTATACAAAATGATGGTTTCCTTCTCAAGTTACTGCACAAATTCTTCCACTATTTTGATATTGCATGGGTGCATTGGACTTAACAAGTCGTTTACCCTCGCTCACTCCCTCAAAATGTGTCCCCAAAGAAGGCTTTTGGTGGTGTGATGTTCTAAAACTCATGCATCAATACATAGCCATTTGTTCTTGTGTTATGGGCGATTGAAAATAATTTAGATTTTGGGAGAACCCCTAGCACAATGCACACCTAGTCGAGCAACTTCCTGAGATCTTTTCTGCATGCAACCGCTAAAAATCAAGTATCTACCCTTTCTTCTCAACAATTATAAATGAATATGACGATAATTTTTTCCAAAGTTGTGGAGCAACTTGGGTCTACAAGAGTTATAAACAATTTATATGTTATTTGGCGACTTGACATTTCGGCGGCATGGAGACTCTTGGAGCTATATTTCAAACAATACTTATCACTCTTTTAGAATCTTTTACAGGAATGACTCATTCAATAAGTTGTCTTTTAATGGTTACAATATTATTTGAAAGAGCAACAGTCAACTCAACCACAAACTCTTTTTGTGGTTAATTTTGCTCAATTAATTGAACACTCATAACCTTCTCCAACAAAAAGGAATCTGGAATCTGTAAATTGCTCTCTCTGTCAGTTCAATGCTCACTACCGGAAACGAGAATTTTGTTGTTAGCCGGAAATGCTGTGTCGGCGGCCAGAACATAAATTGACGACACACAACATAGCTGGCACGACACCTGGTCAGCCACATGAGTTGTATCAGCGGCTACAACTATGCCGCCAACAAAGGGGACGCTGACCTATCGGCGCAAACTGAACTTTGAATTTCGCTACCCGCCAACTTGAGCTATGTCAGCGGTCAAAGCGACAACAAAGATACAAGCCCTCTCCTCTCACGGCAACTTAACGCTCTAGACGGGAGGACGTGAAGGCAGCCCCGCATGGCAGACAATGGACTTCTCTATTCGAGAATTGTCGACGGTTGGGATATTGACCCAAGTCAACTAAGGTTCTTCAAGAGTGAGATAGGAGACAAGCCGAACAGAACGAACAACAGCGAACAAGGAGACAGGGGTTTTTATCCTGGTTCAAGCCTCTCGGGAGAGATAATAGCCCTACGTCCAGCCTTTCTTTATATCAAAGATGATTACAAGAGGTGGCTCGACGAGACAAACAAATCTCGGCGAGATTATGGTGTACAAGAAGCAATGTGCTATAATCAGGTGTCTACGAGATGCTAATACGTAAACTCGATGCCAGATGCGTAAACTCGTGTAGGATTGACCCCTCAACACGCCGTAGGGGCTTTGTTTATATAGTGCAGAGCAAACCGACCTACCGAGGGAATATCAGGTCGGGCTAACTACGAGATCGTTACGAACTCGACATGCCAAATATATCCCAAGGCAGATAAGGCATACTCCAAGTCTTGGGGATCACGACTTCTATTCCAATCCGGGAAACCATGTCCGGGTCTTCACGTAGCCGCGCAGCACTCTGTTCGAGTCGGACTCAAACACGAATCCTAGGCCATTACGCACCGTGCCAGCCAAGAAGCTGTTCGGCAGGATGCACATGGGCCAGATAGAACCTTTCAGGGAGCTGGGTCCTGGTAGGCTGTTCGATTGGGCCGTCAGGGAGTGGACCATGGCAATAGGTCGTGATTTTATCGCCGACAGCTAGCCCTCGAGACTCAAGTGGAAGGACTCACTAGAGTGGGGTCTTCCTCTTGAGACTCAAAGTCAAGAAAAGGAAACTTTGTTGCTACAAAGTCATGTGACAAACGACCGAACAGGTTATGGTTCAACCGAACAAGACCTGCTCGGGAACGAACAAACCCGCCCAGTGCCGAGCAACTCTGTTGCGTCGAATAAGGAATCACATCTATCCGAGCAGAGCACTCGGCCTTCAGTGCAGATACTAGGAAAAAATAGTCGTTGGCAGACTCCCACGGTAACTTCCTGTCGCTGCGCAGTGAAAACAGGCGACCGTTTTACCTAGCCGTTGCGGTAAAAACTAGCCGTTTTCTGACAAACCGTTGCAGAGCTGCTCATATGGGACTATAAAAGCACCCAAGCCGCCCACGGCTAGCCACTTCTGCTCTCGTGCCTTTCCTTTCCAAGCCCTAATTCCAACCGCACTCATCACCAATCACCCAAATTCCACCACCAAACCTGCTCGTCCAACTCTGGGGACCGCTATGGCCAAGTTCTCTGGCACTAGCTTGACCGAGGAGGACCTGAAGGTCTGGGAGGAAGAGGGGCACATCGACACCGGTAGCTGGAGGCTACCCGGAGAGGAGGAAACTCCGGAGCCGCTCGAGGGCGAGTTCGTCAACTTCAACATTCGCCTTTGTCGGGTTGAGGTCTCGAGAGCGACCGTCGAGGCCTTCTTTAACATCGTGGATTGGAGGTGGCTAACCTCAATCCGAACTCGATCCTCTAGATGGCCGTCTCGCCTTTTGTCGAGGGCTACTCGAATTGATCTGCGGTGGGGCTGTTCCTCCATTACTACACGGTAACGAGGAGCAGCTCGCCGCTTCGGGCGCTTGGGTGCTACTACCTCAAGCTCGGGCCACCGCGACGACGACGCCGTACCCGCCCGCTTGCCGCTCGACTCAATGGGCGCGTGCAGGACGGCGAGCTCTTCTTCACCAGAAGGCGCCGGCGAAGGGAACGCCCATGCCTCGGCCGGAGATGTCCGCCGAGGACTGGTACTTGACGAGGAAGATCGCCTCCTCGTGAGCCTTGGACTCACAGGCGTGGTGATCATCCGGGACTACAATGACAGATCTGTCTGTCATTGGAGAAGACCCTATCCCTTCTATAAGATAGAGGGATGGGAAGACATCTCCAGGGAGAGCACGGGTAAGTGCCTTTAAGACTCAACCTTTCTTTGATGTCTCCTCCGAACAGAAACTAACAGGCTCTCCTGCTCGAGCAGAAAAACCAACCGACGCATGAGTGACCGAGCGGGTCGACGCCATGCTGAAGGCAGCCAAGAAGGACGGCGAGGTCATCGGCGAGGTGGTCTACACCTGTCCGAGGAACGTGCTCGTCCACACAGCCGAGGTAAGTTGCTCGAACCCTCGTCTGTGTCGCTGGATTCGCACCGTTGTAAATGCTAACATTCCTATTCCGAACACGCAGGAGGACCAGCTGATTCTTGGAGGGATCGTGGAGGAGCTCTCTGGGTCGAAGAAGGAGAGAGCGAAGAAGGGCAAGGCCAAGATGGCCACAAAGCCCAAGGTGGCCGCTGAGCCAACGTGGAGCTCGCCGCGCCATGGCGGCCGCCAGCCCTCGAAGAAGCCCGCTGCGGCAACGGAGCGCGTCAAGCAAGCCAAACGCGCGCACGGCCAACCGAGGGGGAAGCGACCAAGCCCCTCCCTCCTCGCCGAGCAAAGCGACAAAGAGGTAAGGATCACGACCCTCTGGCTTAGGCGTTACGCGCGGGCTCACCCGAGCCACATAATGCGACTGCAACAGGTCGCCGAGTAGAGGAGGCTTGAGGAAGAAGTCGCGCGCAAGGAAAAACTTCTTGTGTTGCGCGAGAAAAGTGCTCAGCTCAGCAGGGAGTTGAGTTCGTCGCCACAAGCGTCCGGGGGCCGAGGGGAACAAAGCGCCAAGGAGCCCTCGAGGAAGAGGCGGAAAGTTTTAGCAACGAAGATTAAGATTAAGCCTTCCACGGCAGGTATGTTGTAATGAATCCTACGACCTTACAACTCTCCTGACCGCGCCAGGCTTAACTAACCCCTTTCTCATCAGCTGCCCAGGAGGAGATCGCCACGGACAATGTCGACGCGGCAATCGAGAGATCTCTGCCGCCGAAAGCACTTGACGGCGCTGTCATGGGCGATGAGGTTGGCCAACCTCAAGGACAAGCTGGCAGCGTGGAGCTTGCTCCCGCCGAGCTCAAATGAGCAGCGGCTCGATCTTGTTGAAGGCGCGGTAGCACTACCGAGGCGGAAGAAGCGGCAAGATAGCGCCACGGATAGCGGGGCCAAGGCGATGGCTCCGCAAGCTGCCCGAGGCGGGACCGAGCAGACGGTCCTACCGGGCACCACGTCGCAGGGGCAGCCCGCCCCTTGGGCGACGGAGATGATCGCAAGGCGCGAAGCCCCACCGCCAAGGTGCAAGAAGAAACCCACGAGCAGGGCGCATAAGTTGACCCGCCAGTGGAAGCTCCGGTGCCGCCCGGTGGAGCGGCTCCGACCTTGCTCGAAGGTGATCGGGTGGAAGAGGAAGGAGGGAAGGAGCGAGGGGACAAAAGCTCTTCGCCCGCCGCCCCTGCTCCCGAACAAATGGGCTCCCGCAGGAAGAAGGAGCAAAGGAGACGGCGGCGACATAACGCTACGGTCTCATCCCAAGACGAAGCGAGGCTTCGTGGACGACGGTTCAAGATCGCCACGCCGGGACTGAAACGTCGGCTTGGCAAGATAAGCTCCAAAACCAAACCTAGTCCAGTTGAGCAACATCATCGCAAAGCGGCTAACTGGTCTTCTCCCTAAGGTCTTTAAAGATACCATGGAGGAGCTCGAGGATGGAGTCACCGTCGAACGAAGCGCTGTTCTGGTGGGTTTCTGAGAGCAGCTTTGAATGAGGGGGCTCGAAGGGGAGCCTCCTGCGCCAGCCAATTGCCGGAGCAAGTTGGCAGCGAAGATAAAGAAGCTCAAGGCTCAGTTGACCGAGGAGAGGCAATCCTCCGGGGCTCTTCGAGAAGAGGCCGAGGAGCTTCGCGCGCAGGCCGCGAGGGCGAACGTCGCGGAAGGGGAGCCGGGCCGCACGAAGTGGCTGGAGGAGCAACTCAACGACGTGTCCGAATGGCGGAAACTGCTCGTGAAGCAGGTGAAGTAGCTCGAGGCCCAGCTCGCCGAAAAGAAGTCGTCTTCCGCGGCACTCCAGGAGAAAATCTCTGCCCTGTGGGCGTCACAGGAGGAGGCCGAGGAGATACGCGGGCTGGCCGCAAGGGCGAGGACCGCGGAGAAGAGGGTCGAGGATCTGGACGAGCAGCTCAAGACCGCCGAGCAGCGAGCCAGTCAGAGCGAAAATCTGACCGGTAATGCGGGCCAAGACCGAAGAGGTCGAGGCTCTCCGTGTGAAGGCAACGGAGCAGGCCAGGAGCAGCAAGGAGGAAGCCGACCGTCTCCGAGCTGAGGCCAGAGAGGGTTTTAAAGGCCAAGGGGAAGTCCTGCGCCTCAAGGAAGTGATCGAGGAGCTCAAGGAGCAACTCGCTTCTAAGTAGCTGTAGGGCTGTAACCCGAAAGGGACTTTTGTACCTGCAACTTTTGGTCAATGTAAATAAAGAAACTTACCTTTTCCCTGCAAAAAAGAGCAACAAAAAGACAAGAACGAACAGAAACCAAGAGCAAGGCACGAAAGCGCTAGAAAGTTTAAGAAAATCGGTAGAACGCTTAGTCTAACTCCCAGCCCCCGTTGTGCATCTGCTCGGAAGCCTGGGTTTGCGAACCCGAACAAGTGCACAAGAGAAAGAGCGACACCCTAGCCCCCGGTACGAACGATGCTCGAAGACCTACGATTGAGAATTCGGGCACGTACGTTGGGAGATAGAGCGACACCCGTACCTTGCTCGACTTGTTCACAGACTGCTCGTTGACGTAAGTTAGGCAATTCCGAGGATAACCGGACAAGGAAAGTGCCTCTGCCGCGGGGGGCTTACGAGAGCAGGCTTTGCCAAGTGGTCGTGCCAAGCGGTAAGTGCCTCTGCCGCGGAGGGCTTACGAGAGCGGACTTAACCGCAAGGTGAAAAGCCGTGTTACGCAACCCTGAGTTCAGGAACTTGCTGAAACTAGATATGGGCAGGGAAACCCTGAAGATTGCGGAGCCAAAAGTTCGCAAGACCGGGCAGCCATCAAGTGTTACCAGAAAAAGAGAGTAGTTTGAGAAGACAAGGAGTGAAAAGGGCCACTGGGGGCCGCGAGAATTCACTGTTTATTGGATTGAACTTTACATGGCAGCCCGAGAGACTTAGACGAACTAAGGCGCGAAGTTTAAAAAGCGTAGAGCTAAGCAAACACACAGAAGACCTACACAAAAAACTTACGAAGCTGGTCGATGTTCCAAGTGCTGGTCAGCTCTCTCCCGTCCTCCATTGCCAGGCGAACAGCCCCCGGGCGAGCAGTGGAAACGACCGTGAACGGGCCCTCCCAACGGGGAGTTAACTTGTTGGCATTGGACAGGTTCTGGACACGGCGCAGAACGAGGTCGCCCGCCTTCAAAGCCCTTGGTCGAACTGATTTGGCAGCGTGCCGGCGAAGAGCTTGCTGGTAGCGCGCCATTCTGACTTGTGCCCGTTCGCGTGTGCCTTCGAGGAGATCGAGATCGAGCAAGCGCTCTTACTCGTCGTCAACCAAGTTGACCGAGCTCGTGCGAGGCGAACCGAGTACTATTTCGGCGGGCAGGATGGCTTCTGCACCGTAGACCAATTGGAAAGGAGTTTCCCCGGTTGCCCGGCTGGCCGTAGTGCGAACCGCCCAGAGGACAGAAGGGACCTCGTCAACCTAGGCCTTGTTGTGCTCGCGGAGAGCAGCAAATACCCGACGTTTAATACTCTGGACTATTTGTCCGTTGGCTCGCTCGACTGCTCCATTGCTCTATGGATGTGCCACAGAGGCGAAACAGACCTTGGTGCCCAGCTGTTCGCAGTATTCCTGGAATAGCTCGCTTCTGAACTGTGTACCGTTATCGGTGATCAGCTTGTGGGGGATCCCGAATCACGTGACCACGTTGCTTTTGAAAAAGCGCACAGCCGTTTTGGCGTGAAGAGATGACACAGGCTCTGCCTCAATCCACTTTGTAAAAGTGTCGATAGCGACGAGCAAGTGTGTGTAGCCCTTATACCCATTAGGGAATGGGCCGAGCAGATTCAGACCCCATGTGGAAAAAGGCCAAGATGGGGGGATCGTTTGGAGCTCTTGGGCGGGCTTATGTGCCTTCCGGACGTGAAATTGGTAAGCCTTGCACTTAGTCACGATGTCCCGGGCATCTTGTAACGCCATGGGCGATAATAGCCCATGCGAAACGCTTTGCCCACCGAGTTAAGGAGGCGTGGTTGCCATAAGCACCTCGTGTATGTCCCTAAGAAGGAACACACCCTCCGCCGCGAGATGCACTTGGAGAGGACTCCCAGAGCACCTCGACGGTAAAGGATGCCGTCCACAAGCTTGTATGGACTAGCACGCCTTGTAAGCCGGGAATGCTCGGCTTAAATCGTCGAGGCGAGGTCCCATCTGCAAGGTACCGGACAAATGGCGTTGTCCGATCCATGACTCGCTTTCGATGACGGAGACAAGACCACTATCTTTGTTGCCTCGTCCGGAGACGTGATTGAGGGCTTGTGTAGGTGCTCGATGAGCACCCTACCGGAAAGTGTTAGCGTGAGGATCCAAACTTGGACAGCTGGTTGGCCAGGAAGTTGTCCTTCCTAAGCACGAAGAGCACCTCGAAAAATCGAAAGTGCCACTCCAACTTCCTCACTTCAACCAGGTATCGCGCCATTGAGTCATCGCAGCACTGATACTCCTTGTTAACCTGGTTGATGATCAGCTGTGAATCTCCCTTCACAGTTAGCCGTTGGACACCGAGCGACTTGCACGCTCTTAGTCCCGCGAGGAGGGCCTCGTATTCCGCGGCGTTGTTAGTCGCCACAAAGTGTAGTTGGATAGAATATTGGAGTTGCTCTCCTTGAGGGGAGTGAGAACAAAACCAACCCCCAAATTTCCAGTGCGCGAGCCATCAAAGAACATGGTCCATGAGGGTTCGTCAGGTTGGTCGGTAGCTTCCTGGGATATGGGCGGGCAGGTCCATTCAGCGACAAAGTCGATCGGGAGACTGGATTTAATAGCGATTCGAGGCAGCAAATGAATGTCGAATTCTGCCAGTCCATTGCCCATTTAGCTATACGTCCGCCAGCTTCCTTGTTCCTTAGGATTTCTCCAAGAGGGAACTTGGTCGGGACCAGTATTTGATGCGCCTGGAAATAATGGCGAAGTTTTCTGAAGGACATGAGCAAGGCGTAGAGCAACTTCTGGACCTCAGGGTAACGCTCCTTAGATCCGTGAAGCACCTCGCTCACGTAATAGATTGGCCGCTGTATGCCTTCCCTTTCCACTGTCAAGACCACGCTCACCGCTTGCGGCATGCAGCCAAGGTACAACAAGAGCTGCTCGCCGTGGCGCGGGGTAGTCAAGACAGGTGGGTTGGACAGGTATTGCTTTAGATCTTGGAAAGATCGATCAGCCTCCTCTGTCCACTCGAAACCATTGTGCTTACGCAGGGCCTTAAAGAAGGGCAGCCCGCGTTCGCCCTGACGGGGATTAACCTGCTCAAGGCAGCCATCCGTCCGGTGAGGCTTTGAACTTCCTTGACGGTAGTTGGAGCCTGCTTGTTTTCAATGGCCTCGATTTTTTCTGGGTTGGCAGAGATTCCTTGCGAACCAATTACATAACCAAGCAATATTCCAGATCGAACACCAAAGGTACACTTCTCTGGATTTAATTTTATTCGATGCCTGGTGAGATTACGAAAAGTCTCAGCTATGTCTTTTACATGATCTGGAGCATACTTGCTCTTTACAACTATGTCGTCGACATAGACCTCCAAGTTTTTTCCGCGCTGTTCTGGGAAAGTCTTCTCCATTAAGCGCTGGAACGTGGCACCAGCATTGCACAGACCGAAAGACATGGTCGTATAGCAGAAAGTGCCGAAAGGGGTGATGAAGGCAGTCTTCTCTTCATCCTCGGGGGAGATGCTTATTTGGTGATAACCGGAGTAAGCATCCTAAAAACTCAAGAGCTGGGTATCCGCAGTCGCATCGACCAGTTGGTCTATGTGAGGCAGCGGGAAATTGTCCTTAGGACAAGCAGCGTTCAGATCTGTGTGATCGACACACATCCTTCACTTGCCGCCTTTCTTCTTTACAATGACAGGGTTGGCTAACCACTCGGTGTGATCAACCTCACGGATAAAGCCAGTAGCGAGCAGCTTGCCAAGCTGATCTTTGATGATCCCCTGCTTGAAATCCGAAAAGCGACGAAGCTTCTGGCGAACAGGCTTTTTGTCCGGCCGGACGGCTAGTTTGTGCTCGATAACCTCCCTTGGGACTCCGGGCATGTCAGATGGCTCCCAGACAAACACATCTGCATTAGTTCGGAGGAAGGCAATGATCTCGCTTTCCTATTTGGGGTCCAGATTGGCCCCCAGGTGAACTGTCTTGAAAGTATCATCAAGGGACAGCGGAACTTCCTTGGTCTCTCCTCCTGGCTGAAGGGAGACCCTAGGGCGTGCAGACTTGGTCTGCGGAACTTCGGGACCACGTGGCGGAAGCTGGTCAACCAGGGCAAGGGACTGCTCGTCGCAATCCAGAGCAGCTTTGTAGTTGCCCTTGACCGTGATCACACCGTTGGGACCCGATATCTTCACGCAATGGTAAGCGTGGTGGGACACGTCCATGAACTTACCAAGTGATGGACGGCCAAGATTGCGTTGTACGCAGATGGAAAGTCAACCACGTCAAACATGATCAACTCTGTCCAGGAAGTTGCTTGGACTGTCGAAGGTAACAGTGTAACAATCGCCCTAACGCCGGACAGCTTCTCCCGGACAATGCCGTAGAAAGGCATCGCGACCTCTTTAAGTTTGGAGCGAGGAATCTGCATCTCGTCCAAGACCTTAGCAGAAAGCAAGTCCAGAGCGCTTCCGCCGTCAATCAAGACACGGCCAACTCTGGCGTTGCTGATGGTCGGAGTGACCACCAGTGGGAGCCGCTGGGGCTTGGCCATCCTAGTGGGGCAATCCTCCTGAGAGAAGGAGATGGGAACCTCGGTTCACTTCATCGATTCGGGCTGAGGTTTGCCCTTCTCAACGTTGTGGACCTCTCGAGCAGCTTCCTTGAGGCTGCGCCGAGAGGTATAAGCCGAGGAGCCGCCGAAGATGACGGCGATATGGTTCACGGGTTCCTGATATTCATCATCGTCGTCCCGATCGCCACCATCGGCTTGGCGCTTGTCCTTGCGGCATCACCTTTTTCGGGCAGGGTGGGCATTGGGCCCTTGCCGTTGTAGAAATCCTCGAGTTTTGCGGCCGGGTTCTCTGATGGCGTGTATCATGCCGTAGTCTTTGGTGGAACTTGCGATGTCGGTCACTTGGACCTTTCTTGCCTTGGTTGCCTCTCTGGGTGGGCTTCTTGCCCTTATAGTTATTGTTGGGCTTTTTCTGCCCATCCTTGGGAGGAGGCGTGCAATCTATACCAGCGACGGTATTGTTCGCATGACCCTTCTTTTTCTTCTGGGACTTCTTGTCACCAGGATTGTTGCTGCTCTTCTTCTTCTCTTGTACACCGGTCAAGGGCTGCTGCGCGCCTTGTCGAACGCCTTCTTATACTGAACGTGCTCTGCCACGTTGGCTTAGCGATCAGCCGCCTTGAAGCAGTCGTTGGCGGTCCAGTCTCATTGATCTCGAGATCTGGGTGAGCCGCTCGTCGCATGACTCCGTTTTTAAAGGCGCGGACAACAGATTCATCCGAGATGTTCGGGATTGTGTTGCGAATCTTAATGAAACGCTTCACGGTTGCGAGGGTCTCCCGCTCATCCGGATCATCCGGTGCAGATCATCCTCCTTGCCTAGACGCACGTAATGCCTCCGAAATTAGCAATCGAGCATCACAAAGCTGGTTCCAAGAGCTGATGGAACCTTCTTGCTGATTGAACAGCCACGTCCGAGCAGCGCCCTTAAGGACAGTCGGGAGGTAATTAGCCATGACAAGCTCATCACCCCCGGCCGCCATGATGGCCGTTGCGTAGATGGAAAGGAACTCCTCTGGGTTTTGCTTCCTGTTGTACCTCTCCACGTGTCCGGACTTGAACATTGAGGGCCACCGGACAGAGCGAAGCTCGTCAGAAAAGGCCCTGCAGCCCAAGGCATAAGACCGGCCACCTTCCCCAGCAGAACCTAGCCTTGAAAAGACGTTGGTCCTGTTGGTTGGGGGAACTCTAGCTGAGCGGGAGGTTTCTGCCTGGAGGAACTCTCTCCGTGATAAGCCCCCACGCTCCTTCCTCGTGGTCGCGACCACGCGCTCCTTGCGAGGGGATCGTCCGTGATCGTCGCGTAGACGCTTGCCCCTGTGGTCGTGATGACTACGGGGACTTGGTGAGCGGCGGCGACCACGGGCTGTTTGCTCGTGGACAGTGATCCTCCGACGGTGACGGCGGTCACCCGATCGATCGGATCGCTCGCTGTCCGAATTCACCAACAGTTCGCCCTTGTTGCCGGATGAAGCTTCACCTATAGATTTAAGGCCCTCGGCGATTTCCGAGGTGAGTAGCCGAAGACGCCCACAGGACGAGATTGCCCCGGTGGCGGATCGATTACGGTCGCCGTGGCTTGGAGCCGTTCTCGCTCGCTCAATTGGTCCTGGGATCCCTGAGGCATCCGCGTCTTGCCCGATTGGCTTCTGGACACGCGGGGATTCCGTCCGGGCAGGCTGAACTTCTGCCGGGGGCCTTGGCGTAGGTGCGCGAGGCTGATCGCGTCGCTGACGCTTGCGCTGATCGCGGATCTGCGCCAAGGTTTGGTTGATGGATTCATCAAAAATGCGACGAACAATATCTTTCTCGCGAGCAGATTGTGCGGCTCCATCTTGGTGCCGAGCGGAATTGACTCGCTCGATCTCTTCGGCCGCCGTGACCGTGCGGGATCCCCGAGGTCCTGCGCCGACCATGTTGATGACGCGGTGGCGTGCGCGTGTGTGCTAGACGGCATCATTACTGTGTCGCCACAGGAAGAATCAACCGACATAGCCCTGGAATCCGATAGATCTAAACCAGCGTAAAGATCGTCGGTTCCGTATTCATCGTCGATGACGGGAGCTCGACCAGAGACCATCTCCGGGGCGTATCCAGAGACCTCTATCTCGGATACAGACATCGATCTAGGCCGATAAGATCGATTTGAGGTGGCGAGGAAGAAACATCCCGCCCTTCTGAGTCGTAGTTCTCAGGGAGAATCTCCGTATCGCTGATGGAGTTCGACATGCTCGATCTGCGTCTCCCCACGGATGGCGCCAGCTGTGGACGGTTGGGATATTGACCCAAGTCAACTAAGGTTCTTCAAAAGTGAGATAGGAGACACGCCGAACAGAACGAACAATGAATAGGAGGCGGGGTTTTATCTGGTTCAGGCCTCTCGGGAGAGATAATAGCCCTACGTCCAGCCTTTCTTTATATCAAAGATGATTACAAGAGGTGGCTCGACGAGACAAACAAATCTCGGTGAGATTATGGTGTACAAGAAGCAATGTGCTATAATCAGGTGTCTACAAGATGCTAATACGTAAACTCGATGCCAGATGCGTAAAGCAGGCGGTTTGAGGCCCTCCAGCTACGAAACCACTGGATGTTTCAGAATTTGCAGCAGGTAATTAATATTGTATATGTCAATTGGTTGTCCTTGCATTTTTAGATGCTAACATATAATACAGTGTCGTTGTAGGGAACGGCACCCTCGAGCCAGCTGTAGATGCCACATCCGCAACCATACGTCTTCACGCAAGCATCGAGGGCCCCAACGACACAGACCAACACTCCCACCAACCTCATGCTACCATACACGTTCCCCATGTTCCAATTCAGTCCTGCACCAGCGGCTTCTCCAAGGATAAGCCAACAAGATCTTTGTTTTTGTGTTTCGACTCAAAGGCTTGAAACTAATGCACATCTATTTTAGGTCTCGCCACGGCGCCCCTACACCTGTGATGAATCTACAACATGGAGGGGGTTTCGCAACTGCGAGCGGTGGTAGGACAGAGGGGGAGCAGTTTGCTGACGACATCCTCGGTGCTTCTAGTCTTTTTGATGGTTCTGCGATGGTTCATAGAACCAGTAATACTTAAATGTCATATCTCGGTTGTCTTTTGGACTATATGTGTTGGATTGTAAGTTTTATTGTTAAGCGATATGGATCCCTGTAATTGCGTTGCTTGGTTTAGCAGCAATATTATGGCTTCCCTGTAATTACGCCATTAATGGCTCTCCTGTAATTGCTCCTGTACACGCATGTTGCATGCTATATATATCAAGCCACCCCGGCACCTCGGCCGTGTGGTGTTCTGCTCCTTTCCATCTCTTTCATGGTATCAGTTTCTCTCTCCTGAGCCTCTTCCACTGCTCATTTTTCCCATCTTCCTTTTCATCCCGAGTCTCCATGGACACCGCCGAACAACTGGCCGCCGCCGCTGCGGCCAGCAACGCTAATCCAGCCGCCGCTGCGGCCGCTGTTCAAGCCGTGGTCCCGGCTGCTGCCGCTGTTCAAGCCGTGGTCCCGGCGCCGCCATTGGTGACGCCCTCCATCAACGTCGCTTCTGTGAAGGTGCATGTACCTCTTGTTCTGGATCTCAAGACCTCCAACTACACCAAGTGGAAGACCTTCTTCACGGCCATGTGTGGCCGATTCGCTCTTCTTCACCACATCGACGGCACTCTCGCCGCCAACCCCACCGACCCTGCTTGGTCCCAGGCAGATTACACCGTGCTATCGTGGCTGTATGGCTCCATCTCCTCTGACATTCTTGATGTTGTCATGGAGCCCAACCAGACTGCTCGTGATCTGTGGATTCGCACCCACGATCTCTTCAACAACAATCGCGAGGCACGTGCGGTCTACCTCAACCAACAGTTCCGCACGTTAGCCCAAGGCGACTCCTCCGTTGCTGTCTACTGCCAACGCCTCAAGACAACGGCCGATGCCCTCCGCGATGTTGGCTACCCTGTTAGCGACGTCGATCTCGTCAACAACTTGTTGCGTGGTCTTGATCCACGCTACTCAACGGCCGCCGACATCATCACCTTCCGGGCAACCCCACCTACCTTCGCCGAGGCTCGTAGTCTTCTCCAACTTCATGAGCTACGCCTGGCGAATTCTCCCTCCGTGCAACAACCTGCCACCGCTCTACTCTCCACCACAGGCCACCACTCCGGTGGAGGTGCTGGACCTACTGCAGGTGGTAATTACACCGGCAACAACACCCACAACAACCGTCGTGGCAGGGGCCGTCGCACAAACAAGAACAATGCACCCTCTGGTGGTGGTGGCGGCAGTTTCTCCGACGGCCACTTCCCTTTGGGCGGCGGTGGTTCCTCTGGCGTTGGCTCCTCCTCCGGCAGCGGCTCCTCCACCAATGGCAGTCGTGTGCCGCACTCCGTGCCGTCCGTGCCCCTCGGGTCGTTTGTTTACTACACCCCCGGCACGCATATGGCCGGTGCACCCTACCAGGGCCTTCTTGGTCCTCGTCCTTCGGCTCCACAGGCGATGTATGCTGCTTCTACTGCACCTCTTGCGCCATCGCACATGAACCAGCCCTCCTGGGACCAGGCTGGCCTGGTTGCGGCCATGAACCAGCTTGCCTTGCAGAACAATGGCACCTGGGTTATGGACACTGGAGCTACCTCCCACATGGCATCGGATGATGGTATAATACTCCTTCCTCTCCCTGTCCCCCCATCGTCTACGGTCACCGTGGGTGATGGCTCTCACATTCCAGTCTCTACTTGCGGCCACTCTATTCTCCCGAGTCCGACTCCCAAGTCCAATTTTCTTCTTACTAATGTCCTTATTGTTCCCACTCTAGTTCGTAATCTCATTTCAGTTCGTCAATTTACTCGTGATAACAATTGCTCCATCGAGTTTGACGCCTTTGGTTTTTCTATCAAGGACCTTCGCACCCAACGCGTGACTCTTCGCTGCAATAGCTCTGGCGACCTCTACTCGGTGTCGCCCTCCACCCCTCCACCAACTGCAGCACATGCCTTCCTCGCTACATCACCTACACTTTGGCATCATCGGCTTGGTCATCCCGGCGCACCCGCTCTTCGACACCTCAATAAAATTGCCTCCATTCCCTGTACTAAATCAGATCACAAACTTTGCCATGCTTGTCAACTTGGCAAACATGTTCGCCTCCCTTTCACTAGTTCAAAATCTGTTACCTCAGAACCTTTTGAATTACTCCATTGTGATGTTTGGACATCCCCGGTTCTTAGTAATTCTGGTTTTAAATATTACCTTGTCATTCTTGATGATTTTTCCCACTTCTGTTGGACCTTTCTTCTTCGACAAAAATCCGAAGTTCATCAACATCTCGTTCATTTCCACAGTTATGCCGCCACACAATTTCGCTTACCCATCAAAGCTATACAGGCAGACAATGGGACCGAATTTGTGAATCACGTCTCCTCACAATTTCTACTCGCTCATGGCATCCTACTTCGGCTTTCATGTCCCTACACCTCTCCACAGAATGGCAAAGCGGAACGTATTCTTCGTACCATCAACAATACGATCCGAACCCTCCTCTTTCATGCTCATATGCCCCCCGCGTATTGGGCTGAAGCTCTCGCCACCGCCACCTATCTTCTTAACCGGCGTCCTTCTTCCTCCATCCACAATGGTCTTCCCTTTCAAAAACTCCACCACAAGCTCCCATCTTTCGATCATCTTCGAGTGTTTGGATGTCTGTGTTTTCCCAATCTCTCGGCCACAGCCTCCAATAAACTTTCACCTCGTTCCTCTGCTTGTGTCTTCCTCGGATACCCCAGCTCTCACAAAGGGTACCGATGCCTCGATCTTGCTACTCAACGTGTTATCATCTCACGTCACGTTGTTTTTGATGAGCAAACCTTCCCTTTTGCGAGTCGTGCCCCAGTAACACCCCTCTCCTTTGATTTTCTCCTGGAGGATGACCCCTCTCCTACCCACGCGCACCCGCTTCGATCTGCAGCCGATCGCGCGCCTGCCTCGCATGCGCCCACGGTTCACGTGCCTGTCTCTCCTACTATCCCGGATCACGCGCCTTCCTTGCTTGCGCCCACATATCACGCGCCTGTCGATCCCGCACCCAATCCCGCGCCCTCCGCCACTGCGGATCGTGCCGCGTCCAGGGATCGCGCGCCCGCCTTGCGTGCTCCCGCGTCCGGTGATCGCAGCCCTGCTATCCTGGTTCCACGTGTGCCGGACTGGCCCCAGGCCACATCATCCGGAGCCGGAGATCATGTCCGCGATTGTCCAGTCACCGCGCCACTGCATGGCGCTCCTACCTGTGCTTCTGCCACCGACCGTGCTGCTCCTTCATCTGCGGTAGCTCCATCGCCTCGCGATGTCGAGCAACCGTGCGCTCCTCCAACCTCGGCGCCAACTAATCGCGCAGTTGCTTCCTCCGCGGAAGCTCCATCGCCTCGCGATGTCGAGCACCCGCATGCTCCATCGACTTCGGCGCCAGCTCCACGTCCAGCTTCTGGAACACACTCGATGGTTACTCGAGCTCGAGCTGGTATCGTCAAGCCTGTGGATCGGCTCAACTTATCAGTTGTGCACTCCTCAGCCTCTCCGGTCCCGTCCAACTATCGGAGTGCCCTGACTGATCCTAACTGGCGTTCAGCCATGGCTGATGAACATCAAGCTCTGGTCGACAACAAGACATGGACCCTCGTTCCACGACCAGCCAACGCCAACATTGTGTCAGGCAAGTGGGTTTTCAAGCACAAATTCCGTTCCGACGGATCACTTGCTCGTCACAAAGCCCGTTGGGTCGTTCGAGGCTACTCTCAGCAACATGGCATCGACTATGATGAGACTTTCAGCCCCGTCATCAAGCCCGCCACGATCCGAGCTGTTCTGAGCATCGCTTCCTCCAAGAACTGGCCGATTCGTCAATTTGATGTGAAGAATGCGTTCTTGCATGGTCATCTGGTTGAGACGGTCTACTGTGAGCAACCATCGGGTTTCGTCGACCCCGCCTTTCCCGACCATGTTTGCCTCCTTCAGAAGTCCCTCTACGGCCTCAAGCAGGCGCCCCGCGCCTGGTACCAACGGCTTGCTACATATCTACGCAGTCTCGGGTTCACCGCTTCACCTTCGGACACATCGCTGTTCGTTCTGAAGGATGGTGACCACTTGGCCTACCTACTCCTCTACGTCGACGACATCATTCTTACATCATCATCCACCGCTCTCCTTCGCCGCCTCACTCAGCAGTTGCACTCTGAGTTTTCCATGACAGATTTGGGCGATCTCCACTTCTTCCTCGGCATCGCTGTTCAACGCTCATCGACGGGACTTTTCCTCTCTCAGCGTCAATATGCTATGGATCTCCTTCAGCGCGCCGGCATGTCAGAGTGTCATTCAACCTCCACCCCAGTGGACACTAATGCCAAACTCTCTGCTGTTGAAGGCCCACCCGTTGCGGATCCATCAGCATATCGCAGCCTTGCAGGTGCCCTCCAGTACCTGACACTTACTCGTCCGGATTTGGCGTACGCTGTTCAACAAGCCTGCCTATTCATGCACGATCCGTGAGAGCCCCACCTTGCGTTGATCAAGCGTATTCTTCGCTATGTCAAGGGCACTATTGACGTTGGACTTCATATTGGGATATCGCCTGCAACCTCCATCACTGCCTACTCCGACGCCGACTGGGCTGGGTGTCCGGACTCTCGCCGCTCCACCTCGGGCTACTGCATCTACCTCGGCGACAACCTCGTGTCATGGTCCTCCAAGCGTCAAACCACCGTGTCTCGCTCGAGCGCCGAGGCCGAGTACCGTGCAGTCGCCCATGCCGTTGCTGAGTGTTGTTGGCTACGCCAACTTCTCCAGGATCTCCATCAGTCTGTGGCTTCAGCAACTGTCGTATATTGCGACAATGTCAGTGCTGTCTACATGTCCTCCAACCGGTTCAACATCGGCGCACAAAGCATATTGAGATCGACATTCACTTTGTTCGCGAGAAGGTTGCTCTTGGCCAGGTTCGTGTTCTTCACGTCCCTTCGGCACACGCAGTTCGCGGACATCATGACAAAGGGCCTCCCAACACCTTTGTTCTCTGAATTTCGGTCCAGTCTTTGCGTTCGTAATTCTCCCGATGCGATTGCGGGCGGGTGTTAAGCGATATGGATCCCTGTAATTGCGTTGCTTGGTTTAGCAGCAATATTATGGCTTCCATGTAATTACGCCATTAATGGCTCTCCTGTAATTGCTCCTGTACACGCATGTTGCATGCTATATATATCAAGCCACCCCGGCACCTCGGCCGTGTGGTGTTCTGCTCCTTTCCATCTCTTTCATTTATGTTCCACAACTATTCACATGTGCTCTATATGGATTCTTTGTACTATACCCTAGTGTCATGGCCTTTTATATTATGGTTATTGTCAATTGTGCTCAATATGTGATGGTTCTAGCCATTTCGGTCGTATACGTCAATTTTTTTTTGTATTTTTGCAATAATGTGGATGTACATATGCTTTAAAATGTGGTGTCGACCACAAAGTTATGTGTGGATATGGTTGGGATGATTGGGGAATGTAAATATGTCGGGAATGTGGGTTTTTTGCAGGTACAAATTGGGTTTTCTAGAAATTACTAGCAATACTTGTTACTGGTGCAATATCTGTGTCGTTGGATAGTACTTTAGCTGGTGACAATGATCAATGCCACACGCACACAAATTGGCCACCGATCAGTGATCTGTGTCGGCGGCCAACACATCACCGCCATCATACGTGGAGTGTGTGTCAGTGGCTGTACTATAGCCACCGATATAAGCTGCTGTCATTTGACACAAAACGTCCATTTGACAGCATTTGTGTCAACGGTATTTTGATGGCCGCCGACAAAACTCCTCCATGTGGCGTCTAATGATTGGTCTGTGCGGTTCACATGGTGGAGCGCCGTCTCCGGAACCGTGCCGTCAGGGTGTGTCTGTGTCCGTAGCTTTATAGGCCGCTAACATAGGCCTTCCCTATGTGCCCCAACCAGGGATGTAATGTTGTCGTCGCTTTTTATTTGGGCCGCTGACAAAGGTGGCCTGTGTTGTCAACGCTGTGTCAACGAACCTTTATCATCAGCCCGGTTCCTGTAGTGGATGAATAAACTTTACTGCATCTTTTCATTCAAAGTCAGGCTACAAAAGATATATGTATACTTCTAAAGTTTTTTATTCCCATAATTTCACAAAACTGGCTTGTTATGATTATAGCTCTCCACGGAGCTAATCTTGGGGTTTGATCATTTTTCAAGGAGTACTTTTTCCTTGTTTTTTGACGATTTGGCATATTTGGATGCTGCGAAATAACAAAATATTCTGCTCAAGTTTGCAACCCGCATCACTTAATAGCCTGCAAAATTTGCTCGTCGAAGCAGTTGCTTCGTGCGGCATGGGGTGACTCATTCAGGGTGCTATTGCTCAATGGCTTTGTACGTTGTAGACGGATTAATTAATTTGTTGTTGCCTGATTTTTCATTTTCTTTTTTTTCCCCATTAGATCTATTTCTTGCCCTATCCTTCTGAGCAACAGGTAACACCTGCACACTTTTCCTCGAGAAAACAACAGCTGGCGTTGTTATTGATTAATTTGTCAAGCGTGGATGGAGTATATATAAATCAACAAAAATATGTCTACCCTTGTGCAAGCAGTTCCTTGTATAATATGTGGCCGTTGAATGTGCACCACGACGTGCGCTGCAGCCACATCTCTTTTCTTTAAAAAAAAAAAAACCGCTCGTACTTTCTCTGAAAACAACTCACTCCATCTCCTTCTACCTCATGCTGCAGCCTGCACCGTGTGTTATTTATTGACTTCAGCTGCCCGTGTTCGCATGCGCCTGGGCTTGCATGCTTTTGGGCCTCGGCTCACCGGGAATTATGCCAGATATGCACGAAGCCTCGCCGGAAACCTCGTCCAAGATGATCGGTCACCTCATCGATGATAGAAACTTTGCTAGAAACCTTCATCATGCAGTAACAAGGAAACTCCATGGAAACCCAGAAACATTTCGTGGGTGACGGAAACCTTTAACCTTAGTGGAAACCTTGCTGCAGGTGATGGAAGCCTCGTCGTAAACCGGGATTTCCGTCGTCATCGCCGGAAACCTCAATTGAGAGAAAACCGCAAGGTAGGTATTGGGTGAGCCTTCCAGCCATCTCCAGTCAGTGGCGGACCCAGGACGAGAATTTAGGTAGGACAAGCGTAAAATACACTAAGTTCATAAGTGGTCAAGTACTCTAGTATAACATAATATATGTCCATAAAATAACATCGAAACACATATTAAGTTTGAATAATAATGAAGAAAGCAATTAAGCAAATAGTAAAAACTAAGAAATGCAACAACACACTAAATGTCTAAATCTATAAATCACTAAATTTCTAAATATCTATGACTAAATATATAAAGGCAACGTATCCAATGCAAATATCTATTGAGTGCTAACATGCTAATAACAGATCTGGGCCATCAGATCCATCAGGAGCGGTCCAGATTTAGAGAGATGGAAGCCACTTTTCTCACTTAAACACTTTCACGAAAAAAACCCCCTGACTTTCTAAATGGAAAGAGGCTTCCACCTTTTTAGATTAGGACCACTCCTCGTGGATCAAATGGTCCAGTTCTGATGTTATCATATTATCACCCAATAAACATTTGCACAGAATATGTTGCCATATATAAATCATAAAGTCACTAAATGTTTAAATGTCTAAACTCTAAACAACTAAATCTCTAAAGTCTAAAAGACTAGTAAAATCACCTGCTGGTGACTTGGTGTTGGTGGTGCGTGGAGGACTTAGGTCGGGCGCCTCGACGGGACGCTGGTGGTGGTAGCCGGCCTTGCCGCTCGCCGGCCAGCCCAATGCCTGCCAGTGCCCAGCGCCACCGTGGTCTGTGGAGGCTTCAGTGGACGCAGGGCGGGGCGGGCTGGCCAGGCCAGGGCAGGGGTGGCGTGGAGGCTGGACCTAGAGGGTTGGGCTGCGTGGCGCAAGGTTCGCATGGAGGAGGTGCCCAGGCAGGGCCATGATCCGGGACACGGCGGCGGCGGTCAGGCCAAGGCGTGAGGGGATTAGGGATTGGGCGCCGGCCTGCCTGTCTGGGGAGGTGGCCGGGAGGGGAGGAGGCCGGTGGGCCGGCTGGGCGCCTGGGCTGGTGGGAGGAGGAGGAGACCGCGAGTTCATCTGGTGGGTGGTGAGGCACTGAGGTGGGCCGACTAGAATTGGGCCCTAGGTACCTCTAATATTGGAATTTTCTCTATACTCCTAGCTACTAGTAAGTGAGCCAAAAAAATTTATCTAGGGTCTGGGCCCATGGTGCCCTAGTGGTGGGTCCGCCCCTGTCTCCAGTGAACTCACATTAGAGGAAGGACTACTACGCAGAAATTAGAAGTTTTGCAAGGGCTTTTTGATAAAACGCAAGTGCAAGAATTTCTCCTGCACAAGAGCAAATGCTGCACTCATCAATTAACGATGTTATATAGGTCCGGCTAGGAATGGAATGCAAATTAAATATGAAGGTTCAATTGCTTGCATGAGTGGCTGTTAGCCCTCATTTTTATACTTACCAGAGAGCCGTTGTTCACATACACTAGACCCTGGATCAGTACTCTAGTGCGTGCAATACATAGCCGATTATCATGCAGGCATACGTTTCATTATTCCGAGTATTACATACCTGGTTGCACGACGCAGGCTTAAAATTAAATAAGCCAAGAGACCATACAACTATTATAGGTAAACCATCAGAATCAGCAGAGCATATAGATCCTCCAACGGCTATGCAATCTTGCAGGCGACTGGACCAAACCCTAAACCACATCATGGCCATCGTAGCCGGGTCATCTCCTTCGAGACACTCGAACAAATCCTTTTCCTTAACTTTCATATAAAAGATTGGAGATATGCGATGTCAGCGTCATCCAAACGCTGCATAGTTAACACTCCCCTTAATGTACTTAATGTTAGGAGGGTTTGATTGGAGGAAAAGGTTATTTTATTTGCGTAAAGCCAGTTTTTAAGATGAGTTTAAATTACCCTATCTAGCATTAAGTAATAATGTTTCTTTTAATCATCAGTGGGTACAACATAAGAACAAACACAACCAAGGCATAGAACCGACAGACCTTGACAACCAACTCTAAGACGACTAATCCACACTCAACAAGCATTCTTGGCCTTGACTTTAACCAAACCAAACTTCGTGTTGCCCCACTCCATAACCCGCCATCCTTCCGGGATTGGCAATCCCGTTGTGGACCACACTTGCCATGGCGTGCCCGCCTCGGCCTAGGAGGGTTGCCAGCCCACTCTAGCCTAGCGTCACCTTGGGGAAGTGTGGCCTCCATCACTAGCAGTGATGACCAATGCCGATCCCTATCGAGAGTGGTCCCAGAGGGCCTCCGCAGAGCGCTCGCATTTGGGGATCCAAAACCCATGCTCCACGCGATGGCCACTCGTTGTATTGGAACCATCCCTCAGATAGCAGCAATCTCTTCACTACACGTGTTCTTCCGCGCTCCTCCTGGGTAAGCCCTGGCTAAACTCAATACAAGGCATCTCGCGCCTTAATCATCCATCAGGATGGGGCAACTCACCAACCAATTCATCTCTACTTCCACGGTCATCGACCTTACCATATAAGAACTGTCCCGACCAACCGACCAAACCAGACCGACACCCCACATAACCATGCCCACAATCACATTCAGCCCATCATGCAACTACTAGCCCTAACTCTCCCATGTCATAAAATTTTAATGAAAGAATGAATGACCGGTGAATATCGGTTCACCGTTCTGTGGCTAGTCGCCAGAAGATTTATTTAACCCTAAGCAAGTCTATGCAGGTTTTACCCATTAGCAAGAGTTAAATTGTTACAAAACTAATCTTAGGCTAATAAGGATTATGACAATCAAGGCAGTCATAAAGGCTAAATAATCAAAGGACAGGCATGTATAAGTATTACATGATTAACAATTTGGCAGGTTATTACGCATGCATTTTTAATAATAAACAATATAGTTTGGGGAAAAACTGGGTAATGAACATGATATTAGCGATGTTGATCAGCACCATGGAAAGTCGCAATCTCTCCCTAATACGGATAAATATCTAAAGAGTAAGTGTTAACTCGCCTGGACCACTTGTATCCCAACCGTGGATCTTGATTCACCTCGAGATCCTCCTTAGTCCCTTGGGGTCTACCGTCAAGAACCAAGTGACACCAATAAACGCCACGCTACGGCTCTCATTAGTTAGGATACCCAACTTAGATAATGAGGGAGGCTTCGTTGAACTAGTCTAGATGTAGATTGATCACCATACGATAGGCTGGTTGGTAAATAATGTGCGTGCATTTATCTCACTAAGTCGACTTGCAAACGATACAATGTCCAATTTATACTTGTTAGGTCAAAGGCAATCTTCAAGGCCAAAGTAATCCAATAATTAGTCGCTGATGCTAACCAGAAAACATGATTCATGCACGTGACCTAAGCTCTACTCTCGGTACAAAGGTTTAAGATCGAGTAACGATGCTAAGTTTCGTTTGATGTGCCATGCATGCCCTAATGCACTATTAAATAACCATACCCTTATATAATAGCCTAGTTATACCCCCAAAATACGCTTTCGTACGATATCGTAGTAATTGAATGTCTAGGGTTTTAAAGCGACATAAGATGATGGCACGTCGAATTACGACAGACATACAGAGCTAAGCTTGTTGGTGTTGACATTTTCTAAGTGCCTCTATAGAGTTTGCTTGGGTCAGTTGGGCCTCCGTCAGTTGCGGCCGTCAGTTGGGCGTGTTCTACAAAATCTGTGGTGAAATTCTTCGATCCGGACCATACATTTTGTTCATCTCGACAAACTCTCCTAGTGTACCAAATTTTACAATTTTTTGATTTTTTTCTATTTGTTTTGCATTTTTCAAAATCAGCCTAGCATTCTAAAGTATTATGGAGCGTCCATTTAGGCTGATTTGAAAAATGCAAAACAAATAGCAAAAAAAATCAAAAAATTGTGAAATTTGGTACACTAGGAGAGTTTATAGAGATGAATAAAATGTATGGTTCGGATCGAATAATTTCAACACAGATTTTGTAGAAAATGCCCAACTGACGGCGTAACTGACGGATCGCCAACCGACTGCAGCATCAACTCAACTATATATATATATATATATATATATATATATATATATATATATATATATGGAATGCTAGCGTGCACCCAGAACGCGAGAGATCCGATGCTCTCAGCGTTTTTGAAATCGAGATGCCTAATCGATTCGAACCATTGATCTTATTCGTCTCTTTGAAATTCATGACTTGGTTTAGTATTTTTTGAATTTATTTACTATTTGTTTCCTATTTTCAAAAATCAGCCTTCCAATTAGTCGTAGTGCGCCCAAAAAGCTGATTTTTGAAAATAGGAAACAAATAGTAAATAAATTCAAAAATACAAAACTTGGTCATGGGCTACATTTCGTTGAGATTTAACAAGATCAACTGTTCGGATCGTTGTTAGCATCTCGGATTTCAAAACGCTGGGAGCATCGGAGAGGATCCGTGTTCGGGCACGCTAGCTATCTCTCTCTCTCTCTCTCTCTCTATATATATATATATATATATATATATATATATATATATATATATATTGTAATTTTAAGCTATAATATCGCTTAATGCACTTTCCTAAGGTCATCACCTAATTTATTTGAATAGGAGTTCACTAATTATTTGATGATGTTTAGCAAATTAACACTATAATGATTATATTTGGACAAGAGTGGCATTTTTATAATGTTTTATATCTACTATGGCGTTTATGTACCCCATTTATTTTATGAGGAATTTTAGGGTCAGATTCATTATTTAATGCAACCAAAATCACCCTAGATATAGTTTAATCATATTCTATATAGGAAATCTACTCATTTTATGAAACAGTGTCATTCTTTCATTGCACATATTTTTATAAATTCAGGAATAGCATAATCTAGTTATCTAAATTTTAATAGATTTTTGGAAATCTCTAGCTATTTTAAATAAATCAATAACTATTTATGTATTTAATTATATGGATAATTCGATGGAAAATAAATAAAACTCCTCGGCCGAGCGACAAGAAACGAATCGGCCCAATGACGACCGCCCACGGCCCATGCGCGCAAGACGCCTATCAAGGCCATGATAGCGCAGGCACGCCTTGAAGCATACTTCGCATGAGGCACAAATGCATGGGGACGGTGCCGCGTCGGTGGGCGCCTCCACTAAGCCTGCCTGGTGGGCCACGGTTCTAACCCGACACGCGCGGGGCTTTACTGGCAGGTGGGGCCCACACGACAGTGACTTATCGACTCATAGTCTGCACAGATCATGGCGCACATCGCATGGCACTCCGTCATCGTCTACCCCTGCACAGGCGACGTGGCCATCGGTGGCGGCGGACGACGCGGGGGCGCTGGGGTCATCTACGGGTCGAAAGCGTTCAAGATCCGGCGTCTACGGTTCCTAACGACCATGGGGATGCCCGCGCCGAGGCCGGGCGCGGCGGCGCGATGAACGGCGATAGAGACGAAGGCTTGCTGGAGCAGAAAAACGATCTACACGCTACGCACATGAATGGGGATCAAAAGGGGACAACAGGGGCGCTCACTGAGCTCAAGGACGAGCGCTTGGCGAAGCGGAGGTGGCTGGCGACGAAGAGCCCGGTGGTGATCGAAACAGGGGCATCGAGGCCACGGCTCCACTGATCGGCTCCGCTGAAATTGGGCGAGGCGAAATGGTTAGGGTAAGGCCTAGTAGCTCGGGACGAAAGGAATTGGACTTAGGCTCACGAAATCAATGAGAATTTCTTCGGCGCCGGTACGGGAGAATTTGGGGAAAACAAGGAAAAACGAAGCTGGCGGGGCGGCCATGGGTTTTATAGGCTCGGGTGGGGTGTCGGCCCGAAGGTTCACTCGGCGGTGCGGGGGAGCAAGCGGCGCGGCGACGGGACGTTGGCACGGCGCGCGCGGCGCGACAGGGTAGACGTGGCGCGTGGCGGGATCAGAGCAGAGCCGAGCAGGCACTTCGCCAAAACAGGACATATGGACCCCCTCATCTGTGTCTGTTCACTTTGAACCGGCACAAATGAGGTCTTCTGTGTCGGTTCATAAGGAGGCAGCCGGGTGATCACTTCTGCGCCATGCATTTGTGTCGGTTCAATTGTAACCGACACTGATGTACCACCCATCAGTATCGGTTCATATTACTAACCGACACTGAAGGGGGTCGGCCCATTTAGTGTCGGTTCGTAGCATGAACCGGCACTGATGTATACCACCCATTAGTGTCGGTTCGTGTTACAAACCTACACTGAAGGGGGTCGGCCCCTTTAGTGTCGGTTTATGCTACGAACCAACACTGATGTATTCCTTTCTGTGCCGTTTCTTGTTATGAACCGACACTGATGTATCTGCAACCTACCAACCCACTCATTGCCGCATCTTTTAGCCCGAGCCTTCTTCTTCTTCCTCCCTTCTTGAACCATTCTTTCATTCTCTTTCACTATTTCTTCTTCCTTTTCCACCATTGCTTATTCTTCCCCATTTCTTCTTCCTCTTCGATTTTTTTTGCATGGTGTTCTTCAACCTCATATGAAAAGTGAGTAATATTCACTCTCTTGCATATTATTTACTATTTCTTTTGCCTATGAATAGTGAGTAATTACTCTTTCTTAGATCTTGCATGATTTGGTTTGGTGATGAATTTTTTTAGTTGTTTCATATATCTCTAGGAGTTATGTAATGATGTTATAGATAGCTAGCTCTCTAGGTTTTCTTAGCAAGATTTAAGATATTAGCTCTATGTTTTCTCTAGTTATGTAATGATGCTATAGTAGTGTGTTGCAAGATTTAAGATATTAGTTCTATGTTTTACATTATATAAAAAGGAAGATTGAAAATTATATTCACCGTAACAAATAATATTATTATTGACCTTACATGGTTTTCTTGAAAATTATATTTGACAATGGATTGTGAACAAAACAATATTTTAAATGTAGATGGATCGGAGATGGATGTATGATCAAAGCCGTTGCAGCAAGGAGTATATCGAAGGTGTGGCTGGTTTTCTTAGCATTGCCGATGAGCAGAGGAGGAGAGAAAATTCACAGTATATATTGTGCCCATGCTTCGATTGCAAGAATGAGAAGATGTACTCAAATAGAGATCAGGTCCACACGCGCCTCATTCGAAGGGGCCACAAATTGGACCAAGCACGGAGAAGAGAAAACTATAGAAGAAAGGGATAATATCGTGCATAACAAAGCCAACAATATTTCAGATGATGGCGATGGTTGTGGACTAGGCGAGGATGTAGATTTCGTTGGCCAAGAAAATGATCTTTCTCAGATGTTACGTGATGCAGAAGAAGAAGCGTACAATACTGAGAGGTAATACAATCAATTCATGACCTTAATACATAATTCAGAGAAACACTTGTACCAAGGATGTAAAGGACAACACACGGAGTTGAAAACGGTGCTTTCGTTGCTACAGTTGAAGGCATGCTATAAATGGTCAGACAAGAGTTTCATAGCCTTGTTGCATGTTTTGTCTGATATGCTTCCAGAAGGAAATGTGCTATCAGAAACAACATACGTCGCCAAGAAGGTTGTATGCCCCTTGGGATTAGATGTGGAGAGAATTCATGCATGCCCAAATGATTGTATCCTATATCGAAAAGAACATGCAGAAAAACATGTATGTCCGGTTTGTGGTGTATCACGATACAAGCGTAATGGCGTTGGCTCCGATGAAATTGAAGACACAGATATTAGCAAAGAACCCCTAGCTAAGGTTGTGTGGCATTTGCCGATTATTCCTCGTTTAAAGCGTTGGTTTGGGAACAGTAAGCATGCAAAATTGCTAAGATGGTACTTTGAAGAGCGTAAGAGGGATGAAATGCTAAGGCATCCAGCTGATTCGGCTCAGCAGAGAAGAATAGATAGTCTCTTTAAGGACTTTGCAAATGAACCAAAGAATATCCGTTTTGAGATGAGCACAGATGGAATGAATCCTTTTGGTAACATGAGAAGTACTCATAGCACTTGGCCTGTGACCCTGTGCATATATAATCTACCTCCTTGGTTGTGTATGAAGAGAAAGTACAATACACTGTCACTGTTTATCCAAGGGCCGAAACAACCCGGCAATGATATATATGTTTATTTACAACCTTTGGTCGAAGAACTTTCGGTACTATGGAATGAGGGTGTGCAGGTATGGGATGCGGACAAACGAGAGTACTTCAATCTTCATGCCATGTTGTTTTGCACAATAAATAATTTTCCTGCCCTTGAAAACCTTTCGGGACAAACAAAAAAGGCCACAATGCATGTTATGTATGCATAGATAAAACTGAGAGTGTGTGGTCGAAGCACTCCAGGAAGATGGTATACATGCGACATAGGAGGTTTACGAGACGGGCACATCCATACCGTAACATGGAAAGACAATTTGACGGAACAATAGAACAATGTGTAGCTGGTAGGCCTCGTAGCGGGGAAGAGGTTTACGATATGGTTAGGAATATGAAAGTTATTTTTGGAAAGGATGCAGGAAAGAAAATCAAGAAACATTCAAAAACCGAGAACATCATTTAGAAAAAGAGATCAATACTATAGAGTTTACCTTATTGGAAGTATTTGAATGTTCGGCATTGCCTTGACCCCATGCACATAGAGAGGAATGTGTGTGTAAGCGTACTAACTCTCTTGGTGAATACTGAGGGGAAAACGAAGGACGGACTAAAGGCTCGAAGGGACCTAGAAGATATGAATATCAGGCCAGAGTTGCATCCTGTGGATACCGAAAATGGAAAATTATATCTTCCACCAGCGTACTACACTCTATCTAAAAATGAGAAGTATGCTTTTTGTAAGTTTCTACATGGTGTAAAAGTTCCATCAGGATACTCTGCCAACATCAAGCGACTTGTCTCAATGAAAGACCTAAAGCTGACCGGTATAAAGTCCCATGATTGTCATGTCATAATGACCTAGATGCTGCCAGTGGCAATTAGAGGAATTTTGCCAGTCAAGGCCCGTGAAGTACTAATGAGGTTGTGTTTCTTCTTTAATGCAATCTCACAAAAGGTTATTGATCCCACGAGACTTGATCAAATGGAGCATGACGTGGTCGAGACTCTATGCCAACTAGAGTTATGTCTTCCTCCTTCCTTTTTTAATATCATGGTCCATCTAATTATCCACCTTGTTAGAGAGATAAAGATATGTGGCCCTGCATTCATACGTTCGATGTACCCATTCGAGAGGTACATGGGGGTTCTTAAGACATACGTACGTAATCGGTCTCGAACTGAGGGTTGCATAATAAAAAATTATGCGACAGAGGAAGTCATTGAGTTTTGTCTTGACTACATGGCTGATATCAAACCTGTGGGGGTGCCTGTGTCTCGCCATGAAGGGAGGCTAGCTGGACAAGGCATAACAGGAAGGAAGTCAACAACTAATCATGATTACAAGTTGTTTTTGCAAGCATATTTCACAGTCTTGAAACAATCGATCGAGGTGTCCCCATATATGACTGTGCACAGGGATGAAATTCGGGCAAATAATCCAGGGCGGTCAGAATCGTGGGTCACCAAAAAGAGGGATAAAACATTCTCTCAATGTTTCAAAAAATACATGTTTGGTAAAGAAACTAGTGCAACCCTAAATTGGGTGGCAAAAGGACCAGCAAATACAGTAGTGACATGGCAAGGATATGATATCAATGGATATACATTTTACACCAAGACTCAGGATGAAAAAAACATTTATCAAAACAGTGGCGTCCACATTGACGCATATGACAACACTGGGAGTAACAAGAGGAGTTACTATGGCTTTATAGAGTAGATTTGGGAGCTCGACTATTGCATCTTCAAGGTCCCATTGTTTCGATGTCGTTGGGTCAAGCTACCAAGAGGTGTAAAGGTGGATAAGTATGGATTCACTACTGTGGACATGGGTCATGTAGGGTACAAATCCGATCTATTTGTTCTAGCAAAGCATGTTGCACAAGTCTTCTATGTCTGAGACCCAGTAAACAAAAAACATCATGTTGTTCTTCACGGAAAAAGAAGGATTGTTGGGATGGAGAATGTGGTCGATGAAGAAGAATACAACCAAATTGACGAGCACCCACCTTTCGTAGAAGGCTATCTAAGGCATGATAATATAAGTGATACTAACACTATATATCATCGTAGTAATCACAATGAAGTTCTAATCATGAAAGAGACATAGTATTGTTAATTGTAGACCCAAATTAGTTAAGTCACTCGTGGTGAATTTTATTTTTAAGTGATTTTATTGTATTTTGTTAATGGTAGACCCAAATTAGTTAAGGCACTCGTGGTGAATTTTATTTTTAAGTGATTTTATTGTATTTTGTTAATCGTAGACCCAAATTAGTTAAGTCACTCGTGGTGAATTGTATTTTTAAGTACATTAAGCCAACAACATCATTACTACAACCCTCTCATGGCAAAAGACTAACAGATCCATCATCTAGCATCCCGCATCTATCGCCTGTCCACTTCTAAAAAGAACAAAAGTGGTATGAATAATAAGTGAAAATTTTGCATAAGAATGAAATTCATCTATCTCTAATTCAGTTTTATTATTTCAGTTTACTTATCCCATTAATTAAGGTGATGAAGGGGCCAACAACATTAAACTTGATTGTATCGTCACCTAGTGGTCTCCAAGACCAAGATTTTCCAATATCAGTACATAAAGTCGTATTCTTTTCATAAAATAAATTAGTTAGCAAAACATATGACCTCACCTCACCTCACTATAAATCTTCTAGGGATACATAACAAGCTTCTAGGGATCGATTGCTCCTGGAGTGCCCAAAGATAAGATTAGCACATCAGCCTGTAGGATTGATTGAGCATGTATGGTATAAATTAATAAACATGTCATCAATAAATATAATCAAAATATTTAGAAAAAAGAGCCAGCATATTTGGACAGAGTGAATCAAGTGCAATTATAAAGCATAAATCAAATACTTCTTATATTTATTATATATTTTGAATTGACCGAGTGTTCATGCTTTGCTACAAATATATATAGCACCGTTGAATCTGGACTCGATTGCATTGTGCTTCTGTATCATCTAATTAAATGATTTGGTATATCGCAGAGAAACTTCGTAAATACAACATTTAAACCCAAATGCTTGCATACACTTCACTGCTATAGATTTGCCACTGTCCAGTTCAGTTCAAACTACCACAAGCAGTTCGCATTTTCCTGCCTGAGGATGACCTGCCGCTTATTAGATCGGTCATTAGCCGCTGGCCATTAAATAGCCTAGCTCACTAATCACTTGACTGGGAAGGTAGGCAGGGAGATGAGGTATGGCGATAGTGTGGGGGAAGGAGATGGCATGGCAATTGTGGGAGGGACAGCGGGGGTGATGGCAAACGTGGGGGAGCCAGCTAGGATGGCATGGGACAGGGCCAGAGGGGAGAGGGTAGAGCTAGGGCAGAGGGGAGAGGGCGGCGCCATACCTGGAGATTGGAGACGGCGCGGGCACCTCGCGCGGTGTGGAGACAATGAGGGCAGCGCGCACCGCCTGGAGGTCGATGGGGAGAGAGGCGCCCGTGGCCTGGAGGTCGACGGCGAGGGCCGCAGCCGCTCCCTGGAGGTCGTCGGCGAGGGCGCCGTCCGCGGACTGGAGGTTGTCGGTGAGGCGCCGTCCGCGGCCTGGAGGTCGTTCCGTCCGCGTCCTGGAGGTCGACGGCGAGGGCAGCAATCGCGGCCTGGAGGTCGTTGGCGATAGCGCCGTCCGCGGGCTGGAGGTCGACGGCGAGGGCGGCGCCCGCGGTCTGGAGCGAGGTTGACGGCAAGGGCGGCACGGTGTGGAGAGTGGAGACGCACGGGCGGCGCGCATGAGAGCATGATGCGGAAGAAAATTGAGGATCGGTGTGAGAGAAAATGGGAGGGGTAATATTTTATATTTTCCTTGTCCAATTTTAGCTCGTGCCACTCGACCAACGCACGTAAACAGTAAAACGTGACGCGCCAACTCTCAATCGACGTACTGCGTGCGCCAAAATTGGCGAATCCGGGGCATATACCTTCCACGGCGTTTAACAGGTGACATGCTTTATGTTTGATGGCATTTGTTATGCCTTGATTTATGCAGTAACCGGCGTATAATATATGTCGGCTTTACACTATACGTGGCACTCATAAACACCAGGAAAAAGAGAGGAAAGTCCAACGTTTATTTTGCGTCGGGTACTAACTTTCACAGCAAATATTAAGTGCCATACAATTAAACGCCGTTAAAAGTAAATAAGTGCCCCCAATTTATTATTCGGGGCATTTAACCCTAAATGCCCTAGAAAATCAAACGCCCTAGAAGGGGGTTCTGTGGTGTAGTGGAAGAAACTAGTGCAACCCTAAATTGGTTGGCAAAATGACCAGTAAATACAGTTGTGACATGGCAAGGATATGACATCAATGGATATACATTTTACACGAAGACTTAGGATGAAAAAAGCATTTATCAAAACAGTGGTGTCCACATTAACGCATATAACAACACTGGGAGTAACAAGAGGAGTTACTATGGCTTTATAGAGGAGATTTGGGAGCTCGACTATTGCATCTTCAAGGTCCCATTGTTCCGATGTCGTTGGATCAAGCTACCAAGAGGTGTAAAGATGGATAAGTATGGATTCACTACTGTGGACATGGGTCATGTTGGATACAAATCCGATCCATTTGTTCTAGCAAAGCATGTTGCACAAGTCTTCTATGTCCGAGACCTAGCAAACAAAAAACATCATGTTGTAGCAAACAAAAAACATCATGTTGTTCTTCATGGAAAAGAAGGATTGTTGGGGTGGAGAATGTGGTTGATGAGGAAGAATACAACCAATTCGACAAGCAGCCACCTTTCGTAGAAGGCGATCTAAGGCATGATAATATAAGTGATACCGACACTATGTATCATCGTAATCATCACAATGAAGGTCTAATCGTGAAGGAGACATAGTATTGTTAATTGTAGACCCAAATTAGTTAAGTCACTCGTGGTGAATTTTATTTTTAAGTGATTTTATAGTATTTTATTAATTGTAGACCCAAATTAGTTAAGTCACTCGTGGTGAATTTTATTTTTAACTGATTTTATTGTATTTTGTTAATCGTAGACCCAAATTAGTTAAGGCACTCGTGGTGAATTTTATTTTTAAGTGATTTTATTGTATTTTGTTAATCGTAGACCCAAATTAGTTAAGTCACTTGTGGTGAATTTTATTTTTAAGTGATTTTATTGTATTTTGTTAATTGTAGACCTAAATTAGTTAAGTCACTCGTGGTGAATGGTATTTTAAGTGATTTTATTGTATTTTGTTAATTGTAGATCCAAATTAAGTCACTCGTGTCTTGTTAATTAGACACATGGATGTGATTTTGGCCCTCTTTTGTTTAGCCCTCTTTTGTTATTTTTATATACACCATTCACCTTATTTTTGAAAATAATTTTTCAAATAACTTTGTAGGGTTTTTCTCAAAGATCTCAAAAATATTTTTTAAATAATTTATTTAATTTTCATACCACTTTCAAAGACGGTCAAATTTTTTCAACTAAACTAAACTAAAACCCTATCATTGCCCCTCCCTGCTCGCAACCCCACCCGCCGTGCACATCCCTCCCCCCTCCCTCCCCAGCCGCCGCCGCTCCCTCCCCTTCCCGTGCGCCCCCGCCGCCGCCGCTCCTCTCCCCGTGCGCCCACCCGCCGCCGCTCCCCTCCCCACCCCGTGCGCCCCCACCCGCCGCCGCTCCCAATCTTGGGTTGCGTACTTGCGTTTGCTGGTTTCATCATTGATTCTTCTTCAATGGCTTCTGGGCTTTTATGCTTACGATGCTGCGGCTTTGTTCCTTGCAGGAGCCTGCGGGTTCAGTGATAGATCAGTGATCTGCCCTCGTAGAGCCCGCTGATTGCTCTGGGTGGAAGGTACATAATGCGGCGCCTCCGCCTCCGCCTTGAACCCTCGATGTGCTGCCTGGTATAACTCAGTTGTTGTTATCTGGGAAGGAATCGTCCAGGAGCTGCGCCTTGCCGCTTGCTATCTGATGGTTATTGCGCCGAAGTACATTTTTTGGTGGCCTGTCCTGCTCTAGTGATGCCTAGCTAGGCGAATCATAGCAATGTTCGTGCTGCCTTTGCAGCTAGGAGCTGATGAATTTGTTTAGCTCGACGAGCTGTGCGTAGCGTGGTGCGCCGCCGCCGCTGCTTCTTTGCATGGATCTTCTTCATCTGTACTTTGCTTCCCCGAGGAACTGCATTGTTGCAACTTGCAATCTTTCTGTTCAAGTTAATCTTTCGGTGTCCACGTGAACTAGGTCCATGCCGATTTGTGAAGTACTGATGAAGCGTTGCTTACTTGCTTTCATGGTTGCATAGCTTAAGTACGAAAAGGAACCATATATTTATGGAATGCTCTTCTTTATTGTTTTTAAGCAGAGGCGTTCTTTTTTATGTGGTTCATTTTGGTCGAAATCACACAGTTTTCAGTGTTTGATCACGGTTCCTGTAGGTTTGTTGTGACACAAGCTTGCCACTCTATGCACCTTTTGTAGATGATGCGGTCAGATGCCAACAGTTCAGGATTACAAGACATTTCTGCTTATTTCTATCTTTATTTTAAGATGTTTAGTAATGCCGATGATCAGTGCCGGACCCAAGATTTTATTAAGCCTATTTCAAAGCAGCTCTTAGTTGCTATTCGATAAGCTTCTATGTTTTTTTTGGATGGTTTATTTCCATTGTTGCGACACTATTCAGTATTCCAGTTCCATGTATTCTTTTTGGAGAGTTGACCTCTTGTTTTTTTGCTGAAATGTTGCAGACAAAAACACATATATGTCTAATTACTGATTACTACCTTGGTGGGGAGCTCTTTCTGCACCTTGATAGGCAACCTCTGAAGACTCTGCGGGAAGATGCAGTGTGGTCGTGATTCACACCTTCGTTTGCCTAAAAAAATCCGCACCTTCCCTACTTACATCTGGTGGGTGCTGATGTGCTCAATTGCTCACAGTCATAGTCTCACAGACACATTACTTCAGTCAAGATCTGTTCAATTTAATTGTTGTAGGGGAATATGCATTATCGTGTACATAAAATTCACTCGTATATGATGTATAATGGTGCATAAATCAATAACCATACATATGTCTGTTAATGATTTAGCTTGACCAACATAAATTATTTATTCACCTTTGAAATGTATGATTTAATCCTAAGTCATATCGTATGAGGAAGGAATGTGTTTCGATACGAGTTTACAACTGCCTGACATGTTTTTGAAAATTCATCACATATTGTTGAGTCTGTTGAGATATTTGACTTCTTGTAATCATTTTCTTTTTTTCTTCAGGCATTTCCTTTTTATCTTCAGGTATAATCTCAGAAACCTAAAGCCGGAGAATATCTTACTTCATAGAGATGGGCACATATCCCTGACAGACTTTGACATCTTGCAGAAATTTGAATTTTTGTCAAATAGTATTATAAGGGTAAAAATTTCTATTAGTCCTAACGAGTTTTATCTGTTTATATTTATTTCTGTCTACCTAAACTGAAATTTGAATCTTCATCTGGTTTTCAACATGTTAAATTTAGTCAAGTATTCTATAGGTTATATGCCAACAAAGAACATAGATATATAGGTCAGTTTAGAAAATCTATGCTGTTTTGTCTTCCTTTTCACTCTTTCAATTCTTTTATTCATCTACAGAATATGATAAGGAACTGGAGGTTAAATTTTGTAAGGATTGCTGGAGATATGCTGGTGGCTTGCCCTTAGCAAAATTAGCAGGTTAGTTTGCTTCTTTTTTATTGACGGTAATACTTCTGTAATTATGTTTTTGAACAGTACAAATAGGCTTTAAGTCGTTTTAATAAGGTTGATCGCCGTATTACCATTATTGTGTACTATTCTACTATTATGGTATTGCTCACGTAGATTCCATGATTCTATCCTTGCTCATGGTTTGACATGTGCCACAATTATATTTTGGAAACTACAAATTTGGGATGATGAAATATACTGTTCTATAAATTAGGATGGCTCATTAGTTTCAGTATACTTCAAATTTGTCATGTGCCGCAATCATATTTTTGATACATGCTTATATCTATAAAATATAAATTAGGATGGCTCATTAGTTTCAGTGCTCAGATCTGCTGCTTGAAGCTGTACAGTTCATAAGCAGCCTTTTTCTGCACCCAAGATATCGAACGCTAATACGAGCTCGGAGAATAGCCCGAGTAGATACCTAAATCTTCCAAACGACGTCGTCGAGGAGCCTCCACCTGTTACAGAATAGGTACTGCGTATAGGCCGCATTGTATGTATGTGTAGAATTTTCTTTCTCGGTCTATTAATGGTCGGTCTTTTCAAATGTCTAAACAACACTTCAAGAAGAAGCATCTTATGCTGCACCGAAATATCCGCCTAAAGGCAAGAACAAAAAGCCTGATGGTCGATTCACCATCATGATAGACGATGATGCCAGCCAGCCCACTGAACCATCTAAAGCTGCAACAAAGTATATCACAGCATATGGAGTCATCGTTAGGGATAAGGTGCCCATCAACTTCAAGGATTGGCGCAATGTCTCTGAATACATCAAAAACGAACTGTGGACAGAACTGACTCAGACCTTTGAATTTCCTAAAGACAATGTCCCTCGCGTGCGTTGGCATGCCCTAATGACCATGGGAACATCATAGAAGAACTGGAAGAGAAGATTGAACAGGGACTACGTAAAGAACAATATTTTAGCCGTCGAAGACCATCCACAAGTGGAGCCATACTGGGATGAATTTGTGACGATGTATGAAAGTGCTGAGGCAAAGAAATCTAATGTTGCCCATCAAATTATCTCCAAGAAGAACAAACACCAGCACAGGCTTGAACTAGAGGGTATAAGGGTAAAGCTGAAGCTCGACAGAAGGAGGAAGAAGAAGGTAGACATCCATTTGCTAGAATGCCAAATCAGTGCAGGCAATACCTCAGAGGGAGGTGTGTTGTAATGCCTGACGGCACTGCATCATTCTCAAACAGTTCTAACCAAACTATATGCCAGAAAGCACGGGACCTTTGCAGCCAATGCAGTGATGAAACTTTTTATGCAGATCGGGAAAGGGTTTAACTGACCGTTGCACTAGGAAACAAGGAGCACCCGGGTCGGAACGGGGGTTTGGAAGCAAGATTCCTAGGTGGGAGGGATTCAACGACGACATTTTCTCCTATAAGTCCCGAAAGAGAAATAGAGGTAGATATATAGAGCATGAGATTCAAAATATACGGAAGAATTGATATTAGACATGGATAGCGGCATAGCCGAGCAAGTTCAACAAGTACAAACCGTGGATAGCGGCATAGCCGAGCAAGTTCAACAAGTACAAACCGTGCTTAGTGGGTCTGTGCAAGGTCCAGAGGATGCCTTAACTAGTCACTCTAATATTTCTCGCAGCAGTTGTGCATCCACACCGAATAAGGGGCCGCACCGTGAGGAGGCCGCCTTAGAACACTTTTCTGTGGATGACATACAAAAGCCAACAATTTGTGTGCTCAATGTGCCAGTCATGAATCTCATAATTAAAGTTGTTGTGGCTTTTGCTTACCCAACAGTTGAAGGGGATCTCCTACACAACATGCGTATTGCCTCAGGATACGCGAAAGTTCATGTGGACAAAGTGTTTCCCCAGTTTAAAGATATGCAGCTGGAAATGGCCTCGAATGATTAGATTACAACGTTGGGTCTTGCATAGCAAACATTTATCCAGTGGCGCAAGCGTGACATCACCTTCAACATTGAAGATCCGATCCCTTCTGTAAACCTTGGCCAACCTTCACCAATTCGTGATATTATCATGACAATGCAAAAGAGAAAAATCTTATAACGTCTCCCAAAAAGCGTTTTTATCGATACGTTACCAATTCTAGAAGTCAAAACCCAAACTTTCCGAATTCCGGGAGGTCATGATAGATATGAAGGGCAAAGAGCATCGTCCTTGAGATGATGTCGATGTTCGTTTGAAATTTGTTATGGGTAAGCCTTTTTTAAAGGAAAAAAGGTTGAAGTGGATGACATTCAAACTGAAGGGCTTACATAACTGGTATATAAAACGGTCAAATCAAGAACTGTTGTCTAAAAATATCACAGCCAAGTACAACAAGAAAGATCTGCACCATTCAAAGGGTGGAATCTTCATATTCAATTTTTAAGATTTTTACGATTTGTACAACTAGGGTGCCCTCGATACTAATTTCATGAGGTGTTGAATACTGTAAATATTTTCATTCGAACCTTTTAAGCTATAGTCATCTACAACCTTCCAAATTTGTATCAATATATGACCCTCTCAGTAAAGCATGCAGATACCTGATGATGGAACTAAAAAAGAAACGTACCGACATCGGATATCTTGACTTAGAAGTGGTCAATGCTCGGAACGTCATCGAGAACCAAGGATTAGTCAAGTCCTACCTATTTGACTCGCTAATGAAGATGAAAAAAAGAATATCTTACACCTACCCCACCAGTACGGGTAATAAATTTTGTTTTCCAAAGCTAGTCATGACCTCCTGTAATACAATTTGTTGGTACTAATTTTAACCCTACATATGTAGCTTCCATTGGATTCTAAAAGTCATCGAACACCAATACAGCAAGGCTATAGTCATAGACTCCCCAGACAAGGAGATGGATGAATACAACGAGATAATAGATTTGTTGGGCGATGTCTTCAAAAATTCTGCAAAAAAAATCAGAACTACCACCCGTTTCGCAGGAACCTATCAATAAGAACAAAGTTTCCTGTACGTTCTCTAATACAATGCCTTTGTCATACTTTCAAAACAAATATGTATGACATGTTTTATATTATTTAGTGTGCCAAGCAGTCTGAAGGCATAAATTTCGAAACAACAATGCCCGGGTACTACATTTGTCTCATCATGCAACAAATGTCTCTATCTATAATTTCAAACTAGGATGTTAAAACTTGTTTGTGAAAACATATTTCCTTAATCATTCCATTCTATGATTTAGTTATAATTACTTTATCCTCTTATTAGAAAATCAAGCTTTCGATTATATATCTGTCACCGGCCGTGCTACTTGGCATTCAGGGACAACTGGCCTGCCTTATCTTTGACGAAGTCATTAATAAGAAAGACCAATTTTACCACCCTAATAGTAATGATCCATTGTTTCATATAAAAATACCAATCAATCAGAAGAACATCTCTGATACGGACGTAAATTCAAAGGAAGGTGCAGGAGAAGATGAAATGGAAGGTGCAGCGGAAGGAAACGCTTAATTTCAATATGAGGAGTAAAATTTTTTGTAACGGGCATGTGTTGTGATCCAAACTTTTTGACTATTATGTTGCTTTGTTAGAAGTACTTGTAGGAATCTTAATTTGTTTTACGAAACTTATTTAGATTGACTATTTTGTCGCTTTGATAGAAATACTTCGTACTTATTATATGTAAATGCTGTGATGTGCTGAGATTATTTGTATATGTGATATCTTTTGATTGTGAATAAGTATTGTGGGGATATTGTAACATATAATAATCTCAGCACATGTAGTAAAGACAAAACTCAGCACATCAAAGCACTTCCAGTCATCACATATACAAATAATATCAGCACATCATAGCATTTACATATAATAAGTCCAAAGTATTTTTAACAAAGCGACAAAATAGTCAATCTAAATAAGTTTCATCAAACAAGTCAAAATTTCGACAAGTATTTCTAACAAAGTAACATAATAGTCAAATAAGTTTGGATTACAACACATGTCCGTTACAAAAAGTTTTGCTCCTCATATTGAAATTAAACGTTTCATTCTACTGCACCTTCCACTTCATCTTTCCTTACACCTACCTCTGAATCTACATTCGCATTAGAGATGTTGTTCTAATTAATTAGCATTTTTATATGAAACAATGGATCATTGCTATTAGGGTGTTGAAATTGGCCTTTCTTATTTATGACTTCATCAAAGATGAGACAGCCGCTTGTCCTCGAATATTTAGCAGCAGACGATCTATGATGATCTCCACCTAAGCTTGATTTTCTAATAAGAGGATAAAGTAATTAGAACTAAATAATATAATTGCATGATCAAGGAAACATGTTTTCACAAACAAACCTTAACGTCTCAGTTTGAAATTATAGATAGAGATATTTGTTGCATGATGAGACAAATATAGAACCCCGACATTATTGTTTCTAAATTTGTGCCTTCAGACTACTTGACAGACTAAATAATATGAAACATGTCATGCAATGCTTTTTTAAAAGTATGGCATAAAGGGTTGTATTAGAGAACGTATAGGAAACTTTGTTCTTATTGATAGGGTCCTGCGAAACAGGTGGTAGTTTTGACTTTTTTTTTGTAGAATTTTTTGAGAGGGTCATATATTGATACAAATTTAGAAGATTGTAGATGAGTATAGCTTAAAAGGTTCGAATGAAAGTACTTACAGTAAATTAGTATCGAGGGCATCCTGCTTGTACAAGTCGTACAAATCTTGCAAATTGAATATAAAGATTCTACCCTTTGAATGGTGCAGATTTTTCTCATTGTACTTGACTGTGATACTTTTAGACAACAGTTTTTGATTTGACCGTTTCATATACCAGTCATGTAAACCTTTCAGCTTAAATATCATGGACCACAACCTTTTTTCCGTTATCAAAGGTTTACCCATAACAAATTTGAAACGAACATCGGCATTATCTTGGGGACGATGCTCTTTGCCCTTCATATCTATCATGACCTTCCGGAATTCAAAAGTTTGGGTTTTGACTTCTTAGAATTGCCAACGCCTCGATAAAAACGTTTTTGGGGAGACGTTATAAGATTTTTCTCTCTTGCGTTGTTCTGATACTATCACGAATTGGTGAAGGTTGGCGAAGGTTTACAGGAGGGGTCGGATCTTGATGTTGAAGTTGATGTCACGCTTGCGCCATTGGATGAATGTTTGCTCTGCAAGGCCCAGCGTTGTAATCTCATCATTCGGGACCATTTCCAGCTGCATGTCTCTAAACTGGGGAAACACTCTGTCCACATGAATTTTCGCGTATCGTGAGACAATACGCATGTTGTGTTGGAGTCCCCCTTCAACTATTGGGTAAGCTAAGGCCACAGTAACTTTAACTGTGAGGTTCATGACTGGCGCATTGAGCACACAAGTTGTTGGCTTTTGTATGTCATCCACAGGGAAGTGTTCTAAGGTGGCCTTCTCACGCTGCAGCCCCTCATTCAGTGTGGATGCACAACTGCTGCGATAAATATTGGAGGGACTATTCAAGGCATCCTTCGGACCTTACATAGACCCACTAAGCACGGCTTCGACCATTTTGATTCTTTAGAACAACTCGATGAATTTAGTAGATCCTTTTAGGAGGCCTTCAATGACCATAGACCGAACCTATCCTATTTTTACAGTCCGATGGCTGGCTGTTCACGGATCTTGTTGTTGAACTTCCTCGGCTTTGCGTCTATACATATCTAATATCAATTCTTCCCGTATATTTCGAATCTCATGCTCTATATAGCTATCTTTGTTTCTCTTTCGGAACTTATAGGAGAAAATATCGCCCTTAATCCCTCCCTCTAGGCAATCTTGCCGCCAAGCCCCCGTGTCCAACCTGGGTGCTGCTTGTTTCCTAGAGCAACGGTCAGTTCATCCCTTTTTCGGTCTGCATAAAAAGTTCATCACTGGATTGGTTGCAAAGGTCACGTGCTTTCTAGCATATAGTTTGGTCGGAACTATTTGAAAATGATGCAGTACCGTCAGGCATTACAACACACCTCTCTCTAAGGTATTGCTTGCACCGATTTGGCATTCCAGCAAATGGAGGTCTGCCTTCTTTCTCCTTCTGCCGAGTTTCAGCTTTACCCTTATACCCTCTAGTTCCAAGCCTATGCGGGTGTTTGTTCTTCTTGGAGATAATTTGATGGACAATACTAGATTCATTTGCCTCAGCACTTTCATACATCCCACAAATTCATCCCAGTATGGCCCCACATGTGTATGGTCTTCGACGGCTAAAATATTGTTCTTTACGTAGTCCATGTTCAATCTCTTCTTCCAGTTCTTTCATGACGTTCCTATGGTCATTAGGGCATGCCGATGCATGCGAGGGACTTTGTCTCTAGGAAATTGAAAGGTCTGAGTCAGTTCTGTCCACATATCGTCTTTGATGGATTCAGGGACATCGCGCCAATCCTTTATGTTGATGGCACCTTATCCCTAATGATGACTCCACATGCTGTGATATACTTTGTAGTGGCTTTAGATGGTTTAGTGCACTGGCCGGCATTATCGACTACCGTGAAGGTGAATCGACCATCAGGCTTTTTGTTCTTGCCTCTGGGCGGATATTTCGGTGCAGCCTGAGATGCTTCTTCTTGAAGTGTTGTCTAGACATTTGAAAAGACCGACCATTAACAGACCGAGAAAGAAAATTCTACACATACATAGAATGCGGCCTATCGCAGACCTCTTACAGAATAAAGTGGAGGCTCCTCGACGATGTCGTTTGGAAGATTTAGGTATCTACTCTGGCTATTCTCTGGGCTCGAATTAGCGTTCGACATCTAGGGTGTAGAAAAAGGCTGCGTTTGAACTGTACAGCTTCAAGCAGCAGATCTGAGCACTGAAACTAATGAGCCATCCTAATTTATAGATATAAGCATGTATCAAAAATATGATTGTGGCACATGTCAAATTTGAAGTATAGTGAAACTAATGAGCCATCCTAATTTATAGAACAATATATTTCATTATCCCTAATTTGTAGTCTCCAAAATATGATTGCGGCACATGTGAAACCATAAGCAAAGATAGAATTATTGAATCTACATGAGCAATACCGCAATAGTAGAATAGTACACATTAATGATAATACGGCGATCAACCTTATTAAAACGCCTTAAAGCTTATTTTTACTGTTCAAAAACATAATTACAGAAGTATTACCGCCAATAAAAAAGAAGCAAACCAACCTACTAATTATGCTAAGGGCAAGCTACCAGCATATCTCCAGCAAACCTTACAAAATTTTACCTCCAGTTCCTTATCATATTCTCTAGATGAATACACGCATTGGAAGAGTGAAAAGGCCGACAAAAACAGCACAGATTTTCTGAACTGAACTATATATCTAAGTTCTTTGTTGGCATATAACCTATAGAATGCTTGACTAAATTTAACATGTTGGAAATCAGATGAAGATTCAAATTTCAGTTTGGTCTGAGAGAAATAAATATAAACAGATAAAACTCGTTAGACTAATAGAAATTTTTACCCTTATAATACTATTTGGCAGAAATTCAATTTTCTGCAAGATGTCAGGCAAGACAAATCAAAGTCTGTCTGGGATATGTGCCCATTTCTATGAAGTAAGATATTCTCCGGCTTTAGGTCTCTGTAGATTATACCTGAAGATAAAACGGAAATGATTACAAGCAGTCAAATATCTCAGCAGACTCAACAATATGTGATGAATTTTCAAAAAAGTGTCAGGCAGTTGTAAACTCGTATCGAAACACATTCCTTCCTCATACGATATGACTTAGGATTAAATCATACATTTCAAAGGTGAATAAATAATTTATGTTGGTCAAGCTAAATCATTAACAACCATATGTATGGTCATTGATTTATGCACCATTATACTTCATATACGAGTGAATTTTATGTACACGATAATGCTTATTCCCTACAACAATTAAATTGAAGCTGATCTTGATCAAGTAGTGTAATGCGTGAGACTGTGGATCGTGAGCAATTGAGCACATCGGTGCCCACCAGATGTAAGTTGGGAAGGTGCGGATTTTTTAGGCAAACGAAGGTGTGAATCATGACCTCACCGTGATCTTCCCGCAGAGTCTTCAGAGGTTGCCTATCTAGGGAGCGTAAAGAGCTCCCCACCAAGGCGAGAATCGATAATTAGACATATATGTGTTTTTGTCTGCAACATTTCAGCAAAAAACAAGAGGTCAACTCTCCAAAAAGAATACATGGAACAGGAATACTGAATGGTGTCGCAACAATGGAAATAAATCATCCTAAAAAAACATAGAAGCTTATCGAATAGCAACTAAGAGCTGCTTTGAAATAGGCTTGATAAAATCTTCGGTCCGCCACTAATCATCGGCATTACTAAACATCTTAAAATAAAGGTAGAAATAAGTAGAAATGTCTTATAATCCTGAATTGTTGGCATCTGACCGCATCATCTACAAAAAGTGCATAGAGTGGCAAGCTTGTGTCACAACAAACCTACAAGAACCGTGACCAAATACTGAAAACCGTGTGATTTCGACCAAAATGAGCCACATAAAAACGAGCGCCTCTGTTTAAAAACAATAAAGAAGAGCATTCCATAAATATATGGTTCCTTTTTGTACTTAAGCTATGCAACCATGAAAGCAAGTAAGCAACGCTTCACCAGTACTTCACAAATTGGCATGGACCTAGTTCATGTGGACACCGAAAGATTAACTTGAACAAAGCCTTATAGCAAGATTGCAAGTTGCAACAATGCAATTCCTCGGGGAAGCAAAGTACAGATGAAGAAGATCCATGCAACGAAGCAGCGGCGGCGGTGCACCACGTTATGCGCAGCTCGTCGAGCTAAACAAATTCATCAGCTCCTAGCTGCAAAGGTAGCACGAACATTGCTACGATTCGCCTAGCTAGGCATCGATGAGAGCAGACAAAGCCACCAAAAATGTACTTCCGCAATAACCATCGATAGCAAGCGGTAAAGCGCAGCTCTGGACGATTCCTCCCAGATAAAAACAACTGAGTTATACCATGCAGCACATCGAGGGTTCAAGGTGGAGGTGGAGGCGCCGCATATGTACCTTCCACCCAGAGCAATCTGCGGGCTCCACGAGGGCAGATCACTGATCCATCACTGAACCCGCAGCATCGTAACCATAAAATCCCAGAAGCCATTGAAGAAGAATCAATGATGAAACCAGCAAACGCAAGTACGCAACCCAAGATTGGGAGCGGCGGTGGGTGGGGGTGCACGGGGAGGGGAGGGGAGCGGCGGCGGGTGGGGGCGCGCGGGGAGGGGAGTGGCCATGGGTGGGCACGCGGTGAGGGGATGTGCACGGCGGGGAGGGGGGTTGCGAGGAGGGGAGAGGGCAATAAAATCACATCCCCACCTGCCGGTTACGCAGATGTGTCTAATTAACTAGACATGAGTGACTTAACTTAATTTGGATCTACAATTAACAAAATACAATAAAATCACTTAAAAATACAATTCACCACGAGTGACTTAACTAATTTGGGACTACGATTAACAAAATACAATAAAATCACTTCAAAATAAAATTCACCACGAGTGCCTTAACTAATTTGGGTCTACGATTAACCAAATACAATAAAATCACTTGAAAAAAAATTCACCACGAGTGACTTAACTAATTTGGGTCTACAATTAACAATACTATGTCTCTTTCACGATTAGACCTTCATTGTGATCACTACGATGATATATAGTGTCAGTATCATTTAAATTATCATGCCTTAGATCGCCTTCTACGAAAGGTGGCTGCTCGTCGAATTGGTTCTATTCTTCTTCATCGACCACATTCTTCACCCCAACAATCCTTATTTTCCCGTGAAGAACAACATGATGTTTTTTGTTTGCTGGGTCTCGGACACAGTGTTGTCATATGCGTTAATATGGACGCCACTGTTTTGATAAATGCTTTTTTCATCCCGAGTCTTGGTGTAAAATGTATATCCATTGATATCATATCCTTGCCATGTCACAACTGTATTTGCTGGTCCTTTTGTCAACCAATTTAGGGTTGCACTAGTTTCTTTACCAAACATGTATTTTTTGAACCATTGAGAGAATGTTTTATCCTCTTTTGGTGACCCACGATTCTGACCGCCCTGGATTATTTGCCCGAATTTCATCCCTGTGCATAGTCATATATGGGGACACCTCGATCTATTGTTTCAAGACTGTGTAATGTGCTTGCAAAAACAACTTGTAATCATGATTAGTTGTTGACTTCCTTCCTATTGTGTCTTGTCCAGCTAGCCTCCCTTCATAGCGAGACACAGGCATCCCCACAAGGTTGATATCAACCATGTAGTGAAGACAAAACTCAATGACTTTCTCTGTCGCATAATTTTCGATTATGCAACCCTCAGGTTGAGACCGATTACGTACGTATGTCTTAGGAACCCCCATGTACCTCTCGAATGGGTACATCGAACGTAGGAATGCAGGGCCACATATCTTTATCTCTCTAACAAGGTGGATAATTAGATGGACCATGATATCAAAAAAGGAAGAAGGAAGACATAACTCTAGTTGGCATAGAGTCTCGACCACGTCATGCTCCATTTGATCAAGTCCCGTGGGATCAATAACCTTTTGTGAGATTGTATTAAAGAAGAAACACAACCTCATTAGTACTTCACGGACCTTGACTGGCAAAATTACTCTAATTGCCACTGGCAGCATCTGGGTCATTATGACATGACAATCATGGGATGAACCTGTTGGAGATAAAATCACGGTCCATTGCCATGGCCCACTCCCTGACGACTTAACCAAACAGCCTCCTAGGGCCTGGCTCCCTAGAGGGTTCTATCAGGCCTATGTGCATCCCGTCGAACATCCTCTTGGTTAGCACGGTGCGTGGCGGCCTAGTCTTCTTGTTCGAGTCCGGCTCGAACAGAGTTCTGCACGGCTACGTGAAGACCCGGACGTAGGTTTCCCGGATTGGAGCAGACGTCGTGATCCCCAAGAATTGGAGATATACCTTAACTACCTCAGAGGCTTGTGCGCGGGCCGCGGCGGCCGACGAGATCGAGCAGATCAATTCTGCTCGGCAGGGGGATAGTGCCGCGCCGGCTGCTCACGAACAAGAAGTTATTCGCCGCAATCTGGACGCCTCAATTAATCAAACCTTGGCGCAGATTCGTGATCGGCGCAAGCGACAACGACGCGACCCGCCTCGCGCACCTTCTAGTCCCCTGGCATAAGTTCTACCTGCTCGGGGCGAATCCCCACGTAACCAGACCCCGGTCGGGCAAAACGCGGACGCCTCAGGGATCCCAGGACCCCTTGGCAGAGTCGGGAACGACTTCAGGCCATACCAACAGTTATCAGATCCACCAACCAGACCAACATCGCCCTCATGGGCGACGCAGTTGTTTCTCATCTAGAGCGATTGGCTGAAGGCCTTAAGCTCATAGGCCAAGTTAACACCTCCTCCGGGCAGCGCAGTCAGCCTGCCCGGAATGACTCGGACAACGAACGCTCCGATCGATCGCGTGACCCTCGTCACCGTCAAAGGGCGACTCGCTACGAGCAAGATTCCCGTGGTCGACAACGCTCGCCAAGTCCGCGTGGTCGCCGCGACCACAAGAGCAAGCGGGCACGCAGTGATCACAGACGATCCCCTCAAGACGAACACATTGTCACGACCACGAGGAAGGAGGGCAGAGGACTATCTCGGAGAGAATACCACCAGGCAGAGTCTTCCCGTTCAACTAGAGTCCCTCCGCGCAACAGGGCTAATGTCTTTTCAAGACTAGGCTCTGCAGGAGATGGTGGTCGGACGTACGGCTTGGGCTGCAAGGCTTTCTCTGACGAGCTCCGCGCTGTCAGGTGGCCTTCCAAGTTCAAACCTGGCCATATGGAGAGATATAATGGGACCCAAAACCCAGAGGAGTTCCTTTCCATCTACGCTACCGCCATCATGGCAGTCGGGGGTGACGAGCTAGTCATGGCTAATTACATTCTGACTGTTCTTAAGGGTGCTGCTCGGATGTGGCAGTTCAATCAGCAGAAAGGTTCCATCCACTCTTGGGACCAACCTTGTGACGCTCTGATCGCCAATTTCCAGAGCAGTTATTTGCTTCTGGGATGGAGGATGACCTACACCAGATGATCCAGATGAACGGGGAGACCCTCCGCAACTTCGTGAAGCGTTTCATCAAGATCCGCAACATGATCCCGAACATCTCGGATCAATCAGTTGTCCGTGCCTTCAAAAACGGTGTCCGCGATGAGCGGCTCACCCAGGATCTCGAGATCAATGAGACCTGGACCGTCAATGATTTTTTCAAGGCGACTGATCGCTATGCCAACGCGGCAGAGCGTGTTCAGTATAAGAAGGCGTTCAACAAGGGCGAGCTTCCCGCCCAGCCTAGTGTAGATGAGAAAACGAAGAATAACACCAATCCTGGTGACAAGAAGTCCCAGAAGAAAAAGAAAAACAAAGGTGCGCCGAACAATACCGTTGCGGGTATAGATCGCGCACTTCCTCCTAAGAACGGGCAGAAGAAGCTCGCCAATAACTACAAGGGCAAGAAGTCTGCCCAGGGAGGCGATAAGGCAAGAAAGGTCCGGGTGACCGATATTGCCAGTTCCACCAGGGCTACGGCCACGATATCCGCCATTGCAGGACCTGGCCTACAAAGCTCGAGGATTTCTACAACGATAAAGGCACATGCCCACCCTACCTGAAAAAGGTGATCCCGGCAAGGCCAAGCGCCAAACCGATGATGGTGATCGGGACGTTGAGGATGACTATCCGAGCCCGTGAACCACATAGCCGTTATCTTTAGCGGCTCCTCGGCCTATCCCTCTCGGCGCGGCCTCAAGGAAGCTGCTCGGGAGGTCCACAACATCGAGAAGGGCAAACCACAACCCGAGCCGATGAAGTGGACCGAGGTCACCATCTCCTTCTCTAAGGAGGATTACCCCATTGGGATGACCAAACCTTAGCTGCTACAGCTGGTGGTCGCTCCGATCATCAGCAACGCTAAGGTCGGGCGTGTCCTGATCGATGGCGGGAGTGCGCTGGACTTGTTTTCCGTAAAAGTCTTGGATGAGATGCAGATTCTTCGTTTCAAACTCAAAGAGGTCGCGATGCCCTTCTATGGGATCGTACCGGGAGAAGCTGTTCGGCCGCCGGGGCAGATTGTTCTGCCCGTTACCTTCGGCAGCCCAAGCAACTTCCGGACAGAGCTAATCACGTTCGAGTGGTGGATTTTCCATCCGTCTACAACGCGATCTTGGGCCGGCCATCTCTGGGAAAATTCATGGCCGTGTCCCACCATGCCTACCACTACGTGAAGATTCCGGGCCCCAGCGGCGTGATCACGGTTAAGGGCAACTACAAGGCTGCTCCAGATTGCGATGAGCAGTCCCTTGCCCTGCTCGACCAACATCCCCCGCATGGTCCCGAAGTGGCGCAGACCAAGTCTGCCCGTCCCAAGGTTTCTCTCCAGCCAGGGGGAGAGACCAAGGAAGTTCCGCTGCCCCTTGATGATCTTTCCAAGACAGTTCATCTGGGGCCAATCTAGACCCCTAATAGGAAATCGAGCTCGTTGCCTTCCTCCGAGCTAATGCAGACGTGTTTGCCTAGGAGCCATCTGACATGCCCGAGGTCCCAAGGGAGGTTATCGAGCACAAACTAGCAGTCCGGCTGGACAAAAAGCCTATTCACCAGAAGCTTCGTCGCTTTTCGGATATCAAGCAGAGGATCATCAAGGATCAACCTGGTAAGCTGCTCGCCGATGGGTTCATCCGCGAGGTTGATCACACCGAGTGGCTGGCCAACCCTGTGATCATAAAAAAGAAAGGTGGCAAGTGGCGGATGTGTGTCGACCACACTGACTTGAACGCGGCTTGTCCTAAGGACAATTTCCCGCTGCCTCGCATAGACCAGCTGGTCGACGCGACTGCAGATGCCCAGCTTCTAAGTTTTTTGGATGCTTACTCCGGTTACCACCAAATAAGCATCTTCTCCGAGGATAAAAAGAAAACTGCCTTCATCACTCCCTTCGGCACTTTCTGCTACACGACCATGTCTTTCGGTCTGCGCAATGCTAGTGCCACCTTCCAACGCTTAACGGAGAAAACTTTTCCCGAACAGCGCGGAAGGAACTTGGAGGTCTATGTTGACGACATAGTAGTAAAGAGCAAGTATGCTTCGGATCATGTAAAAGACCTGGCCAAGACATTTCATAATCTCATCAGGCACAGAGTTAAATTGAATCCAGAGAAGTGTACTTTTGGTGTCCAATCCGGCATGCTGCTTGGCTATGTGATCGATTCGCAAGGAATTTCTGCTAACCCTGAAAAAATCGAGGCCATTGAAAACATGAAGGCTCCGACAACCGTTAAGGAAGTCCAGAGCCTAACAGGACGGATGGCTGCTTTAAGTAGGTTTATTTCCCTTCAAGGCGAACGCGGGCTGCCCTTCTTTAAGGCCCTGTGCAAGCACAATGGCTTTGAATGGACAGAGGAGGCTGACAGATCTTTCAAAGATCTAAAACAATACCTGTCCAACCCACCTATCTTGACTACCCCGCGACATGGCGAACAGCTTTTGCTGTATCTTGTATGCACGCCACAAGCGGTGAGCGCGGTCTTGACGGTGGAGAGGGAAGGCATCCAGCAACCAATCTATTGCGTGAGCGAGGTACTTCATGGCTCAAAGGAGCGCTACCCTGAGGTCCAAAACTTGCTCTACGCCTTGCTCATGTCCTCCAGGAAGCTTCGGTATTATTTCCAGGTGCACCAAATACTGGTCCCGACCAAGTTCCCTCTGGGCGAAATCCTACGGAACAAGGAAGCAGGCGGACGCATAGCTAAGTGGGCAATGGAACTAGCAGAGTTCGACATTCTGTTTTCTGCCCGAACTGCTATCACATCTCAGGTCTTGGCTGACTTTGTCGCTGAATGGACCTGCCCGCCCAAATCCCAGGAAGCTCCCGAGCAACCTGAAAAAACCCCATGGACCATGTTTTTCGACGGCTCGCGCACTGGAAACTGGAGGGCTGGTTTTGTTCTCATCTCCCCTCAAGGAGAGCAACTCCAGTATTCTATCCAACTACACTTTGCGGCAACTAACAACGCCGCGGAGAACGACGCCCTCCTCGCGGGACAAAGAGCGTGCAAGTCGCTCGGTGTCCAACGGCTAACTGTGAAGAAAGATTCACAGCTGGTCATCAATCACGTAAATAAGGAGTATCAGTGTTGCGATGACTCAATGGCGCGATATCTGGTTGAAGTGAGCAAGTTGGAGCGGCACTTTCGATTCTTCGTGATGCTCTTCGTGCCGAGGAAGGACAACTTCTTGGCCGACCAGCTGTCTAAGTTTGGATCCTCACGCGAACCTGCCCCGGCAGGTGTGCTCGTCGAGCACCTTTATAAGCCCTCTATCACGTCTCTGGACGAGGCAAAAGAGACAGGTGGTGCTGTCTCCATCATCGAGCAGGCTGCGGACTGGATGACACCATTTGTCCGGTATCTTGTAGATGGGACCCTGCCCGGCGACGAAGCCGAGTGTTCCTGGCTTATAAGACGTGCTAGTCCATACAAGCTTGTGGACGGCATCCTTTACCGGCAAGGTGCTCTGAGAGTATTCTCCAAGTGCATCTCGCAGCAGGAGGGTGTGTTCCTTTTTAGGGACATACACGAGGGTGCCTGCGGCAACCACGCCTCCTTCAGGACTCTAGTCGGCAAAGCGTTTCGCATGGGTTATTACTGACCCACAGAGCTACAGGATGCCCGGGATGTGGTAACTAAGTGCAAGGCATGTCAATTCCACGCCCGGAAGGCCCATAAGCCCGCCCAAGAGCTCCAAACGATCCTCCCATCATGGCCTTTCTCCACATGGGGCCTGGATCTGCTCGGCCCGTTCCTCAAGGGGTTCAAGGGCTGCACGCACTTGCTCGTTGCCATCGATACCTTTACAAAGTGGATTGAGGCCGAGCCTGTGTTATCTCTTCACGCCAAAATGGTTGTGCGATTTTCAAAAGCAATGTAATCACGCGCTTTGGGATTCCCCACAAGCTGATCACCGATAACGGTCCCCAGTTCAGAAGCGAGCTATTCCAGGAATACTGCGAATAGCTGGGCACCAAGGTCTGCTTCGCCTCTGTGGCGCATCCACAGAGCAATGGAGCAGTCGAGCGAGCTAACGGACAGATAGTCCAGGGTATCAAACGACGGGTGTTCGCGACACTCAAAGAGCACAATAAAGCCTGGGTCGACGAAGTTCCTTCCGTCGCCTGGGTCGTGCATACCACAGCCAGCCGGGCAACCGGGGAAACCCCTTTCCAACTGGTCTACGGTGCAGAATCCATCTTGCCCGCCGAAGTAGTACTCGGCTTGCCTCGCACGAGCTCGGTCAACATGGTTGACACAGAGCAAGAGTGCTTGCTCGAACTCGACCTCCTCGAAGGCACACGCGACCGGGCACAAGTCAGAATGGCGCGCTACCAGCAAGATCTTCTTCGGCACGTTGCCAAATCTGTCCGACCAAGGGCTTTGAAGGTGGGAGACCTCGTTCTGCGCCGCGTCCAGAACCTGTCCAATGCCAACAAGTTAACTCCTCGCTGGGAGGGCCTGTTCATGGTCGTTTCTACTGCTCGCCTGGGTGCACTTCGTCTGGCAATGGAGGATGGGAGAGAGCTGACCAGCACTTGGAACATCGACCAGCTTCGTAAGTTCTTTGTGTAGGTCTTTCGGTTGTTTTCTTAACTTTGCGCTTTTTGTCAAACTTCGTGCCTTAGTTCGTCCAAGTCTCTCGGGCTATCATGTAAAGTTCAATCCAATAATAGTGATTTTTCGCGGCCCCTGCGGCCCTTTTCACATCTCATCTTCTCAGACTATCTTCTTTCTGGTAACACTTGATGGCCGCCTCGGTCTTGCGAACTCTTGGCTCCGCGATCTTCAGGTTTTTCCTGTCCGCATCTAGTTTCAGCAAGTTCCTGTGCTCAAAGTTGCGTAACACGGCTTTTCGCTTTGCGGCTAAGTTTAATCTCGTAAGCCCCCCGCGGCAGAGGCACTTATCGCGCTCGGTACAAGCACTCAGCAAAGCCTGCTCTCGTAAGCCCCCGCGGCAGGGGCACTTTTCTTGTTTGGTTACCTTTGGAATCGCCTACCTTACGTTGACGAGCAGTTCGTGGAATGAGTTGATCAGGATGTGGGTGTCGCTCTATCTCTATACGCACGTGCTTGAATTCGTAAACTTAGGTCTTCAAGCATCGTCCGTACCGGGGGCTAGGGTGTCGCTCTTCTGCTTGTGCACCTGTTCGTGTTCGCAAACTCAGGTTTTCGAACAAATGCACAACGTGGGCTGGGAGTTAGGCTGGCGTCCTAGCGTTTTTTCTAAAAACTTTCTAGCGCTATTTTGCCTTGCTCTTAGTTTCCTGTTCGTTCTTGTCTTTTGCTGCTCTTTTTTGCAGGAAAAAGGTAAGATTTCATTTCAACTAACAAGTTTTTTACAGGCACAAAAGGCCCTTTCGGGTACAGCCCTACGGCTACTACTTAGAAGCAAGCTGCTCCTTCAGCTCCTCAATCTCTAGCTTGAGGTGTAGGGCTTCCCTTGGGCTTTGATCCATTCCTTCGCTTTAGTTCGGAGGCGCTCGTCTTCCTCCTTACTGATCGTCCTGTGCTTGGCCTGCTCCTTGGCCTCTGCACGGAGGGCTTCGACCTCCTTGGTCTTGGCCCACAGCTGCTCAGCCAAAATTTCTTTCTGACTCCGGTGCTGCTCGGCGGTCTTGAGCTGCTCGATCAGCTCCTTGACCCTTTTCTCCGCCGTGCTCACCTTCATGGCCAGCCCGTGAAGCTCCTCGGCATCTTCCTGCACCACGCGAAACGCTGAAATTCTCGACGGCTAAAGCCGTCGAGAAAGAAGGCAAAACCGTCGAGACAGAATAATCTCGGCGGTGGTCGTGGATCTGTGTCGTCGAGAGACAACCTTTATCGACGGCTTGGCCGTGCGTGATTGTTTTTTCTCGGCGTATGGCCGTCGAGACACACGAAGCCGGACAGCACGACGTGATCGTGGAGCCTTTCTCGGCGGCTTAAGGCCGTCGATATTATTCTTAGCGCAGCGAATCCGCCCAAATTTAATTATTTAGTATCGACGGCCTAGAGCCGTCGAGATAGCCTCCGCAGAAACGACGGTGCTGTCGGTGGGGCCAGAATGTTATTCACGACGGCTTATGGCCGTCGATATTAACGATCGGCGCTAGTCTAACCTCCGGACGCGACAAAGATCGGCGTGGGTCCCGGGAGAGCTATCTCGACGGCCATGAGGTAGCCGTCGAGAATTAATGATTTCCATAAAAAAAAATTGGTTTATAATAATGAAAAAAACCGTAATTTTTCATTTGCTTCTTTGCACCAAAGAACAACAAAGAATACAACACCGCAAACCCAAAACACCCGCACATTTAAATTCCCCACAATTTAACTAATACAGATATATATCCAACAATATCCACATCACAAGCACATAAACACAATATCTCCAACAATATCCACATCACAGACATATTCATCACAAGCACAATGTACATCACAATCACAATTTTCATCACAAACACAATTACTGTTGCGGTGGCGGTGGCGGGGTGCCGAAGAGCTGCTCTGCGAGGTTGGCGGCCATGTTCTCGGAGGCATCCTCGCCTGCTGCACGTCGCCCCGAGGATGTGGCACGGAAGGGCGAGGCGAGATATGGCGAACTTCGAACCTGCGAGAATTTTCAATTAAATCGGTTGACATATATATACTATGCGACGATGTATCGATTTGGCACTAATGACTTACCGCTGGATCACGGAACCAAGGGCGCTCGACGTTCGGGTAGTTAGGCGTGGGAGCGTGGGCGGCCGGGTCCCGTGGGTCCCGGTGGTCTTTGTCAGACAGGTAGCCATACGCCCAACATAAGTGCTGGAGGGGCTGGGTGGCTACGTGACAAGGCCGGCCACCTGTGTAGGGACCCGCAGTTCCCACCTAGCTCGAGGAGCTGCCCGCAAGCCCCGCATGACCACTTGGACCGGCCTGCACATATATTTAATTTCGTTAGTATAAATTATAAGATATGCATCTATTAAAAAGAATTGAAGTGCGAGTGTGTTACCCTAGCGACGAACGCCTCGAGCTGTCGAAGCCTTCTGTCGTAGTCCTCCTGCGTGGCTCTCAAGAGGCTCTCCTGCATGGCCCTTAGCATTTCTCTATCATGAGCCCGCTCCTCCTCGTGTCTCTTCTGCTTGCACCTCTCCTCTCGCAGCGATCTCGCTGGCGGCGACGGTCTCACCGCCGCTCTGGCTAGCCCGTACATCGGGCATATACTCTGAAGACCTGCAACATGCATAAAATAGCAATAAGTTTTGCAATAAAAATATACGAGTGTACGAAAGAGATCTTACCGTAGGTGGTCGCCACCGATCGCTAGGCGCCCGTGAGCCTTGCCCCCCATGTGCTTATGAATCACATGAGGATCGAGGGGAGCCTCCTCTGGATTGCTGTCCTGCCCGTGCTCCTCCCTATAAGCGTCCTTATAACGCTCCTACATGTCGTTGTGATAGTTAAATTTTAACAAATAACCAAACGAAAATAATTGTATTGACTAATCCAATCGACACTTACCAAACGGAGATAAGCATGGGGATCCAAGGACGGTTGTCCACCAGGCGACGCCTTTTTCGTGTGGGCCTGCTTCCACACGTCCATTGGGCTGGGCATAACCCCCGTCTTCGCCAACTAAATTGTAAAATGACGGATATGTGTTAGTTCGAAAATCTAAAGTGAAAACAAGTAAAAAACTTTTATTACCAGTTTCTTCCCCAACTGTGCGATCGACCACCTCCCAGTATTTGTTTTGTAGTCCTTCACGCCCCTGTTCTTCTTTGCCTTCTCGGACTTCTCCTTCCACTCGGGGCTGTCCCACTTCCTACCTATAGCCTCCCGAGCGTCCTCGACACCACTCGGGGCGGACTGGTTGTCTTGACTAGCGATCAAGTACAATCAAGTAGCAACTTTGAGCGGTGAGGTTTTGCTGCTCCTGTCTCCTACAAAAACAGAAAAATATGGAAATTAGAAACGAACATATAAAACTTAAATGTATTGTGAGGTTAGGTTACTCACCTGTGATACTCCTGAACGGCCGAGACACGGGCATTGGACATCATGTCTCACCCTCGGCCGCCATCCTGTCGATGATCAGGAACGAAGTCAGTCTGCTGAAGTTCCTCCTGCGGAGCGAACCTGAGCTGAAGTAGAATATAACAATAGATATAGTTAGAAGCTAAAATAAATAAATGAAGCTTAGTTATTGTGTATCTTACCCAAAACTCACGGATAACTGATCTGGGCGGTGCTATCCCTATGCGGGCTAGCTCAGTAGTCATCCTAGTTTGTCTGTTGGTCTTCTTTGTCCCATCCAGGGTGATTAGCCCAGGATAGTACTACCGTGCCAGGGTGCCAAGCGCTGTCCCAGGCTGATGCCTCTCGTTGACATCCACCGTGGACATGTTGCTGCACAAGAAACAATAAATGTGACAGATTTTTATATAATTAAAATCGAAAATGGTACAGAAGTAATTTGCTACAAAAATATGTACCTGTCACCGTCAATCTGGATCGCCGGTCGTCCAGACTCTCGAGGCGGACGGCCTCACCTGTTTGGCCCCCTTTTCCTCCTACTAGCCTGAGAGGACAACCCAGCTCCCTGGCTATCTCTAGCCCCGGACGCACTAGCTCCACTCTCCTGAGTCAGAGCGAGCTCCTGCCCGAGCTCAGAGGCCTCCTCCTCCTCCTCCTCCGTGGAGGGTTAACGAACCTGCGCGGCGGCATATCCTACATTTGAAAATTAAAGAATAGTTAATATCTAAAATGTAAATCTTGATAAATAATTAAAATTAAGATATTTTAGTACGTACATGTAACCTCGGATATCTATATCTAGCAGTAATTATCGTCGACATCCATAATATCTTCGTTTAACGATCCCACGACATCCGGGTCTTCTTGAACCTCATGTTCTTCTTCTTCTTCTACGACATCCGGGTCTTCAATTGCTCGTAATTCGTCAAGTCCCGACCCAATATCGACTACCATTGTGGTGTTGATCGGTGATCCTGTGTTGGACCCTCGTAATCATCGGTTGTTGAGTCTAACAATCGCCTCGCCGACGAACCTTAAACACAACCCACCACGACTTCAAATCTTCCTTAACTTTGTCTTTTATAGGTTTTTGCATGGATAGGGAGATAATACACTGCTCGCCTGGTTTGCGAGAATGAATGGATCGCCCTTTAAGTGCGGAAGTGTGCTTTACCTCAACTAAGCCAATGTCATGTTTACGCCGGATGCCATCATATGGATCAAACCACAGACAACGAAATAGAACTACTGAGAGCTCTTTACTGCCTTCGAATACCAGTTCGATTATCTCTTCGATTATACCGTAATAATCAACCCCATCCTCCCCCTGGCATAAGAGACAGCTGTTTACTGATCGCAAATCAGGTTTTGACTGCTCATATGTGGAGGAACGGAATCGAAAACCATTTATATCGTAACGGTTATGAACTTTCACAGATCTCATGCATCCACGTGACATTTGACGTAGATCATTATGTAAACTAGCATCAATAGCAGCTTGTTTCCAAAACCATGCTAAGAAATTCGGCCGCCCATGTCCAGCACCCGTTCGCAAGAGTTGAGTTCTATCACCAGCAGTTGGCTATCGACTTCCTTTCCATTCGACTCGGACAAATTCGTCTCGTACAGCTGCCAACTCTTCGATGTTGTCGAATATATATAACAATGCGACAACTCGTTCATCCCCAGATAAGTCTCGGGTCAGATGCATACCTACCGCCCGGCCTTGCACCTGAAAAATTAGTAATCCCCGGAAATTAGTAATCTCCTGGACATGATATGCCTCGGCTATTGAGCCTTCGACTCGTGCTTTGTTTTTCACACTTGCTCTAACATTTTTTAGTCGACGTTCTATAGGATACATCCACCTATATTGTATTGGTCCCCCAAGTTGAGCTTCATAAGGTAGATGCACGAGAAGATGTTGCATTGGATTGAAAAACCCGGGAACATAAATCTTTTCTAACTTGCATACGAGCACGGTGATATCATCCCCAAGCTTCATCATATCATCCTTATTGATCTCCTTAGCACATAATTTTCTGTAAAAGAAACTCAATTTGCTAAGAGCTCTCCAGACATCTTCAGGTACGTAACCTCGTAACACGACAGGTACGAGATCTCGCATGAATATGTGAAAGTCGTGGCTTTTCATTCCATTTATCTTTCCTTGAGTGATGTTCACGCCACGCCCAAAGTTCGACGCATAAGCATCGGGAAACTTTAGACTATTCTGAAACCAAAGTAATACCTCCTTCTTCTGCGAGACTATTAAGCAATACGCAGCTTTTGGCTTCTTCTTTTCCCCCTCCGTCATATTCATTGTCGGTCGATCACATATGTCCTGACAATCTCGCCGTGCTTTCGCATTATCTTTACTTTTTTCAGCTATATCAAAGTTTGTACCATATATGGCCTCTGCTCGTTTTTCTCTTGATGCATCACATCAATGTTGTCGGCAAAAGAAGATCATTTGCATATGGCGAGCATATATGCAACACTTGTGTATCAATTATGTGAGATACCGTAATCTTTATAGGCTCCATTCTGACCCAACATCAATTTGGCATGCCATTCCTTTATGAGCATAATACCCACACGACCACGTTTTCTCCTTTTTCTTTGTGGTGTTCTTACGGAATGCATTTTTCATTTCCAAAAGGATGTCGGTTTCAAAATGCTCGATGACAATCGAACCAACTCGGTTTGCCACCAAATCAGAGCTGGAATGCCTCAGTATCATCCAAACACACAGGACAACTAAGCCGCCCATGTGTACTCCATCCGGAGAACATACCGTATGCGGAAAATCATGTATTAGTACATGTAGGCAGCCCTCATACGAGAAAGATCTTTTGTTTTTCTATCGTATGTCGGGCACCCTCTTCCCATAACTCCTTCAGCTCGTCAATCAATGGATTCATAAACAAATCAAGATTTTTCGAGATTCTTTGGTCGAGCACGATTAAAGAAAGAAATATGAACTCTTCTTTCATCAGAATTGAAGGCGGGAGGTTCAGAGGGATGCTAAAAACTGGCCAACATGAGTATGATACAGCCATCATATTGAAAGGCGTAAAGCCATCAGTGGCAAGTGCTAGCCGCACGTTCCTTGGATCCGCTGCGAACTCCGGATACACCCTATCAAAGTGTTGCCACGCTTCTCCATCAGCCGGATGAACCATCATACCGGGTCTTACATGTTTACCCTCCTTGTGCCACCTCATCTACTGCGCGGTCTCCTCCGTAATGAAACATCTTTGGAGTCGTTTCTTTAACGGAAGTACCATGATATTTTCTCGCCACTTTGGTCATTTCTTTTCTCCACAACCGTCGATTTATCTCAATATATCTGGACTCCCATAATGATCACACACATTTTTGGCAGCCTCATTTTTGTAATACAACATGCAATGGTTCGACAAGAGTCTATTTTCTCGTAAGGCATTCCCGGACCGAGAAGCGATTTTCTACACTCGTACCAACTTGGGGGCATCTTGTGTCTCGCGAGAAGCGTCGCTTAAACATCCTAACAACTCATCAAAACAATTAATAGAGAAGTTATACTTGCATTTCAGAGCCATCATCCGTGTTACCATAGAGAGCAGGGTCACGGTGGTTTGATCGTGCAAAGGCTGTTTGGAAGATTCTAATAGAGTTAAGAATTCTGTCATAGTGGTAGTTGCCTGCTCATCATCAAAATCATAGCCAAAGTCATCCATCATTTCTTGCATTCTGTCAACTTCATCAAATCCTTCGTCGGGAGGAGTAGGCACGACATGAGCACAACCACTCTCACCGTGATAAACCCAACGATGATAACCTGCCTTAAACCCATTTTTGCATAAATGCATTCCCATATCATACCGTGTCCTCTTTCTACAATTTCCACACTCCGTACAAGGGCAATGAACGTACGCCGTGTCAGGGTTTGGGGTAGCCTTGAAAGCATTATCAACAAATGCATTAGCCTTCTCATACCAATCATCTGAATGTTGTCCGTTCGATCTCCATCCATCGTACATCCACCTCCTCTCTTCATCCATCGGTCTTGACACGGGAAGCTACACGTTAGGGTTTCAGAAAAGGCTTAGGAAGGCTTCTAAACCCACCCACGAGTAGCCGCTTAGACGTGTTCCGCTGTGGCATCGATAAGAACGAGACAAAATTTCGGCAACATAACCCTATAGTTCTCTTAGTGCAACGATGGCTAAAAAGCTGAAATCCAGCTTAACAGCACTTATGTTATGCACTAGGAGAACTATAGGGTTATCGCCAAATTTTGTCTCGTTCTATCGATCTGCACTGCAGACACAATCTAAGCGACTATCCGTGAGTATCCTTTGGGGCGCCACACATTGGCTGTCCACCGGACAATTCGGGTCATTTGCACAAAGCGTAATAGAAATGAGCGAATCACCGCCCAATTTCTTTCTGGCGTTGTGTTTTACCCTAACGGGTGACGACGGCTAGGTTACTAATCGGTTCGATGTAATACAAATTAAATACAATAAAATAGGCATAGCACATAGCAAAGCAAAAATATATCTATAATTAAATAGCAAAAGCATTACAATTGCATTACCTAATTTCGCAATTTTATAAATTATGTAATTTTTAATAATCATTACTTACAAAACTAATTAACTCAATATTATATAAAAATCTATATATAAATTGCATCTAAAATTAAATGGTAAAACAAAACAATTGCATTATCTAATTTTCAATTTTCTAAATTTTATTAATTTTTAAATTATTACTAATTACAAGACTAATTAAATTTTCGACGGTTTAAGACCGTCGAGACTACCTAATAGTAATTTAAAAAAGGTCGAAGAAACAACACGTACCTCCCGGTGACAAGCGGCGGTCGAAGCTAGGCTAGACGCCGGCGGGCAGCTCGGACAGTCAGAGGCGGCGGTGTGTGGCAGACCCTCACGGAGCGGAAGCGAGGGGCAGCGAGGCGCGGCGGGCGAGGGGCGCGGAGGCGTCAATGGGCGCGGGCGGGCGGGCGGCGGGGCCAGCGGGCGGGCGAGGCGGGCGAAGCGGGCGGAGGCGGCAGGCTTGAGCGACGCAGGCGTGGAGCCGGGCTGGCAGCAGCAGGCGGCTGGAGGCTTGAGCGACGGCGGCGCTGCGGAGCAGCAACGGCGCATGGCGGCGGCATGGCGGCAAGGCCGAGGCGAGACGGCGGCGGCGTGGCGGAGAGCAATGAGACAACGGCGCTTGGCGCTTGGAGGCAGCAGGCGGGGACTTAAGCGAAAATTGCCTAAGTCCCAGAGTGAGTTTCTTTATAACCCCTAATCTCGACGGCTTTCAGCCGTCGAGAACTATCCCTACCAGCCAATTAACCAACCAAACCTTGACACGTGCCGCTCTTTATCTCGGCGGCTTCGAGGTTACGGGACGCCACGCGTAACCGTTGTGTCGCTGTTTTCTCGACGGCTAACGGCCGTCGAGATTACTCTGTCGGTCAGCGTCAGGTCAGCCACGTGTCACATTTTCACAGGCCGCGATCTATATCGACGGCTAGTAGCCGTCGAGAATGTTTAAAGGGTGACGTGGCCCGTTTGTTTCCTTTTATATCGACGGCCAGAAGCCGTCGAGAACGATATATCGTCAGGCGGCTCTTGGCTTGTCCATATATCGACAGCTTATTAAGGATAGCCGTCGAGATAACTCTATTTCGACGGCTTGAGTTGATTCTGCCGTCGTCAATAATGCTCTGTCTCGACGGCCTTTTATTATGCCGTCGAGAATGTGTTCTATCTCAACGGCTAATGCTGGCGCCCTCGCCGATGGTCAACATAGCTTAGTTAATTTTTTAAAAAATTTAAAAAATCTTTGGTGCTTCTAAATGGTTAATAATGTTTATGACATGACAATGTGCTATGAAGAAAATTCGTATGCTCAAATTAAATTTGCAAAGCGGAGTTGCCTATATAAGGGTTATATCGGCGAGTATAAGTGAGCGTTCTATAGAGTTTTATGAATTATGGGTAATAGGGATATCAAAATTTTCAAATAATGCACCATTGAGTCGGAAAACCATTGTATATAGATCATTTCAATTGGAATGTAATGAAATATTGCATTTAAAAACATTACAATACAATTTGTTAGTTTTAAATTTATATACATATATTATACCTAACATTAATTATAAATACAAATTATTTTAAGAATTAGTATGCAAAAAATAACACCTTACACCATTATATATTTTCCCAAAATTTTTGGTGCATCAAAATTTATTTTTATTTAAGTTCTTTTTATTTAAATTGCTAAATAAGCAAATCTGCAAATTATGAAAAATATTTACAAAATGAAAAATTCATTGGGCGATACGAGTTGAGCATGAACTATTAGCATGACGGCCGCGTTACGGCGTCGATATTGATTCATTATGATGGGCGGCCCATAAACTATTCACGACGGTGAGTGTGAGCCGTCGAGATAGAGTCTTCCGCCAGCGGCCGGAAAAAGCGTCTTGGCGGGCCTCAAGGACCTTATCTCGACGGCTTTTCTATGGCCGTCGATATTAGGGTCCCTGTGTCGACGGCATTTCTGTGGTCGTCGAGATTAAGGTCCCTGTGTCGACGGCGTATATTTGGTCGTCGAGAATTTTACGGCCGTCGAGATTTCGCGTTTCTGTAGTCTTTGTGAGATCCACGTGGTCGACACACTGCTCTGGAGGGCAGCGGACCGCTTCTCTTGGACGATTGGGCTTTGAGCTTCTTCACCTTCGCCTTGAGTCGGATCCGGCTTTTTGCCGAGGCCGTGAGCTCCCCCTCGAGCTCCCTCGTCCGGCGTTGCTCCCGAAAGGCTCCCAAGATGGTGCCGCGCTCGATGGTGACGCCTTCTTCGAAGTCCTCCATGGTGCCCCGCAAGATCTGAAAGAGAGAAGAACAAGTCCGTCACATTGGGTTGCTGGTAACTTAAACAAACAAGTTATGGTTTGGGTTTTACCACTTGAAGCATGTGCTTCAAGTTTCGGTGTAGACACTCTCTGAGGCCGTGGGTTGCGAAGCCCTGGCTGCTCGGAACGGCCGCAGCACGGTGTTCTCTCCGCTGCGCCTTCTTCCCGGAGCGCGCCCGCCTGGAGGCTCCCCTCTTCTCCTTGGCACCTTCGGTCCTGGGAGAGCTGGCGTTGACTCCAACCGGCGTTCCTCTGCTCGGTGAAGTCGACGGGACCGCAGACAGGGCGACTTGTGCCCCCTGCTCACGGTCATCTCCCTGCTCCCTGGTGGCAGGTCTCTCGCCCTGCTCGCCAGCACTTTTCGTCACCACGAGGATGAGTTGCCCCTGCGACGAAGTACCCGGGGCCGCCTGTTCGGTCCAGCCCTGGGCAGCCGGCGGAGACAACTCCTTGGCCCCGCTGCTCATGGCTTCGTGCTCCACCTCTTCAGCTTCGAGCTGCACTGCGCCTTCCAGCGCTTTGACCTGGTCGGTGGAGCCTGGCGGGAGCACAGTCCATGCAGCCAGCTTGTCCTTGAGGACGGCCAACCTCACTGTCCGTGACGCACCGTGTAGGTGCTCAGGCAAGAGGGACCGCTCGATCGCCGCGTCCACGTCGTCGCTGGCGATCTCCTCCTCGGCAGCTGATGAAAAAATTGCGTTAAGATTTCAGAGGTTTGGTAGAATGTAAGGGGCAAAATCTCGTCTTTGCATACCTGCCGTGCCTGCCGCGGGAAGCCTGATCTTCCTCGTTGCTCCGCGACGAAGCTTGCACTTCTTGCTCGGCGGTTCCTCGGCCTCTGGTTCGCCTTGGCCTCCGGGCGCCGAGGCGACAAAGTCAGCTCCTTGCTGAGCTAAGCACACTTTTTGCGCAACGCAAGGAGGGCCTCCTTACGCGCGACCTCCTCCTCGAGCCTCTTCTGCTCGGCGATCTGTTGCAGCCATTCCATGTGGCCCAAGTGAGCCTGTGCATAGCGCTTTAGCCATTGGGTCAGGTTCCATACCTTCTCGTCGCCTTGCTCGGTGAGGAGAGAGGAGCTTGGGCATTCCCCTTGATTGGCGGCAGCGCGTTTGGCTGCTTTCAGCAAGATCGTCGCCGTAGGGGGCTTCGGAGGCTGTTGGCGGCCGCTGCGGCGCGGCGAGCTCCGCGTTGGCTCAGCGGCCACCTTGGGCTTCTCGGCCACTTTGGCCTTGCCCTTCCCTCCTTCCTCCTTTGCGGGCTCTGCGACCTCATCGACAATCCCGCCGATGATCAGTTGCTCGTTCTGCGTATTTGGAGGCGATGTGAGCATGCCATAATTGTGTGAGTCTAGCAACTCGGTTGGGGGCTCAGCATTAGTTACCTATGTCGAGCGGACGAGCACGTTCCTTAGGCATGTATAGGCCACCACTCCGGTCACCTCAGTGTCCTTCTTGGCGGCCTTCAGCATGGCGTCGACCTGCTCGGCTACCCATGCGTCGGTAGGTTTCACTGCCCGAACAGAAGAAATGATTAGTCTCTGTTCGGATGAATCACCAAAAAAGGGTGAGCGTTGAGGAATTTACCCGATATCTCTCTGGTGATGTCCTCCCAATCTTCTATCTTGTAGAATGGGTAGGACCTCCTCCGTAGTGGACAGATCCTGTTCGCTACGAAGTATCCTATTCGCTACGAAGTTCGAATGATCTCTCTACCCGTGAGCCCAAGGCCCATGAGGGAGGCGATCTTCTGAGTCAGGTACCACTGTTCGCCGGTCGGTTCCAGCCGTGGCATCTGCGTCTCCTTCGTCGGCGCTTGTCCGGTAAAGGAGAGCTTGCTATCGCCGCTCCGCTTGGTGTAGAACTACCTCATCCACCACGCTCTCATCGAGTCGAGCAGTGGTGGACGAGGGTACGGCTCATCTTCGGCAGTTGCCCGGAGCTTGAGGTAGTAGCACCCGAGTCCGGAAGCGGCGGAGCTGCTCCTGCGTCGCAGCGTAATGCGGAGGAACAGCCCACCCGCGGATCTACGCCCAGATGGCCCTCGCACAGGTGTGCGAAGACGACCATCTGGAGGAACGAGTTGGGGTTGAGATTCTCAACCTCCAGCCCGCTGATGTTCAGGAGGGCCTCCACGAAATCGCTTTCGTGAGACCTCAACCCAAATATTGCGAAGAGCTCGAAGTTGACGAACTCGTCTTCGAGCGGCTTTGGTATCTCCTCCTCCCCGGGCAGCCTCCAGCTGCCGGCGTCGACGTGTCCTTCTGCCTCCAGGGTCTTCATGTCCTCCTTGGTCATACTAGTGCCCGTGAACTTGGCCATAGCAATCCCCAGGTTTAGCGAGCAGCTTCGGAGGTGGGTTGCGGCTAATTGAAGCTAGCACCGTTGGAATAGGGCTTGGGAAGGAAAGGTGCGCAAGAAGCGGAAGTGGTGAGCCGCGGGCGGCATGGGTGCTCTTTATAGCCCTAGTTCGAGCAGCTCCGCAACAGTTTTTTGCCACAAAACGGTTAGTTTTTTACTGCAACGGCTGGTAAAAACGGTCGACCGTTCGATTAGCATAGCGAAAGTTACCGTTGTTCCTGTTCGGCGCTTATGAGTTGCTCGACCTTTGGCGGGTTTGTTCGGTCCCGAACAAGACTTGTTCGGTTGAACCATAACCTGTTCGGTCGCTTGTTGCACGCCTTTGTAGCAGCAAAATTACTCTCTTTGTGACTTGAAGTCTCAAGAGGAAGACCCCACTCTAGTGAGATTTTTCACTTGAGTCTCGGGGGCTAGCTGTTGGGGATAAAATCACAGCCCATTGTCATGGCCCACTCCCTGACGACTTAACAAAACAACCTCCTAGGGCCTGGCTTCCTAGAGGGCTCTATCAGGCCCATGTGCATCCCGTAGAATAGCCTCTTGGTTGGCACGGTGCGTGGCGGCCTAGTCTTCTTGTTCGAGTCCGGCTCGAACAGAATTCTGCACGGCTACATGAAGACCCGGACGTAGGTTTCCCGGATTGGAGCAGAGCATCGTGATCCCCAAGAATTGGAGATATACCTTATCTACCTCGGGATATATTTGGCATGTATACGAGTCCGTTACGATCTCGTGGCCAGCCCGACCCGATTATCCCTCGGTAGGTCAGTTGTTCTACACTATATAAACCAGGCCCTTACAGCGTGTAGAGGGCCAAGATTACCTAGATTGGAAGAGTCATCGGATCGTCGAATACTACTTCTTGTACACCCAGAATCTCGTCGAGACCTGTTCATCTCGCCGAGTTCTCTCTTGTAATCCCTTCTTCATATAACGAAGCACTGGACGTAGGGTTATTATCTCCCAGGAGAGGCCTGAACCAGTATAAAAACCCTATGTCTGTTTGCTGCTTGTTGATTGCCGTTTGCCCTGCTCGGAAGTATCTTCTATCTCCCCTTCTCAAGAACCTTAGTTGACTTAGGATCGATATCCGAACCATCGACAGAACCGACACTAAATGGGCCGACCCCCTTCAGTGTCGGTTAGTAACACGAACCGACACAGATGCAGGGCGCAGAAGTGATCACCCGGCTGCCTCCTTATGAACCGACACAGAAGACCTCATTTGTGCCGGTTCAAAATGAACTGACGCAGATGAGGGGGTACATTTGTCCTGTTTTGGCGTAGTGTTTATCCCTCTAAATGTTTCATTTTCTCGTGCTTTTGTGGGACATAAGCTACTTAATTAGCAACATTTATAAAATCAATAGCATATATTCAGTTAGATTAGGTCATGATACATTCACCTGGAATCTGCACATCCATGGTTAATTTCCTATTCAATCCGTGTACTAGAGAAAGATTAATCAGAAAGTATTTTGCTGAACAAATTTTTGTGGAAACTGAAAATCCCTTCTAAGATTAAAGTGTTTTCTGGTATTTAAGTAAAGGAATTATTATAACGAAAGATTCCGAAAGAATGTGATGGTGCAAGAAATGTTGATTAAGTAGTTTGTTATTCAACATATTTCTTTGATTGTCGTGTCAGTCCGGAGCTTCGTTCAAATTTCTTTGGTCGGAGTATCTTTCACCTTTTTAATGATGGAAGTCATGGACTTGGTGTTCATCGAATTAAGTTAAATTAGTTTGGTGTTGTAATATTAATTTGCACTCTCTAACTTTGTTGAAATGACATTGTTTTTACAAAATTGAAAGATATATCGTTTGTACCACTACAGGAACCAGGGTCGGTGTGGTCAGCAAAAGCCGACCACATAGCCCATAATGCCGCCCACATAGCTCTATGGCGGCTCGACACTGTGCCGCCGAGACCCTGTTGACGACATAGCCCACTTCTGTCGTCGGGTCCGCCGACAAAGCAGCATCCAGCGCAAGCTGCCCCAGTTGCCACCTATGTCCGCGGCATCAACAACCGTCGACATTGCTGAGCCCGTGACGGCCCGCGCCGTTTGACGGCAACCTGACAGGTGGGCTCCACCGGGCGACGAAGGGACGACGCGTGGCACAACCTATGTCGGCGGCATATGCAATGCCGCCGACATAGGGTTAGGATAGGAAATGATAAACCCGGCGGCTGAGGTGGACAATGTCGGCGGTATTACCCTATGCCGCCGAGGTAGATCTAAGGCAATGTCGTGACCTTGCCCTATGCCGAGATCGCTGGCCGTGGCGATCGCTGGTGGAGGCCTATGTCGGGTGACTTATAGAGGGGCACGACATAGGTATTCTGAAGAACAATTAAAATTGCTGCTTTTTTGATAAAAACACCAATTTTAACTCGCAAAATATACAATTCCCAAGAAAAATAGCCCTCCCGGTTTGTCCACACATCATCCACATATTTAGGTGCTCGAATCCACCTCTTTTCGAGCACTCCGCAATCACATCGATACAAAACACAAATTCAACGACAAATATAAACCAAATGGCACATAGCCCTCCCAAACATAACCAAATGACACACACCTCCACACACACACACACACACACACACATATATATATATATATATATATATATATATATATATATATATATAACCAAATAATAGCACATATATAAGGCCATAACAATGTCATATAAGCAAGTTTTATATCCTAGACATTGACAAGTGCGTCACGTATTTAAACCTAATGATTCTGCTGAATGCCAGTAGAGGTTGGGATCTGCGCAAAGAAGCCCTCCACAAACCGCTGGGCCTCGGAGGTCGTGGCTTGCTGTCGCCTCCTGCTGCATGTTCTCATGCATGCGCAGCGTGAATGAGCCGACACTGCAATAGCGAAGAAAATTATGTGTCGACTAACTTTGTGCATTTATGTACTCTTATGAAAATGTTATGTTAGAAATACATACCCTGGAGAAGGCATTGTCTGCCTGGCGGGATCTGGAGCATCGTGGTGGCGGCACGAACGCTGGGAAAGCACGGGCTGCGTCGGTGGTGGCCCGCTGACGGCGTGTAGGCGAACGTGATGCAGAGGCGCTGGGCTTGGTGGAGGACCCGCCCGAAATGCTCGAATATATACATATATGATATGTTAGCGTCAAAACAATGAAAGGACAACAACAGCTATAACTGCGAATAGAACATGATTTTTCAATTACCTTTTGTAAAAATTGCATCAGGTAGAGGTTCTGATTCTGGAGCATATCCATCCTCCTCTCATTCGCCGCATCCTTTTCCGCTTGTGCTTGCGCTTGCTGCTGCTGCCGCTGCTCGTCCGCCGCCCTTTTTTGTAGCAACTCCTCGATATGCTTGGCCTGGGCTTCTAGCTGGGCAGAGGTGGCAGCGGAGGCCTGCTGTCGACGTGCCCTGACCTCAGGGCGGTACGCTGTGGGATCGACGACGGAGTCCATCATGCCATACTTGCCGTGAGCCCTCCCACCAAACTCGTCGTAGAGAACCACAGGGTCGGCTGGCATATTGGCGGGGTCACACTCCTCACCGTGCTTCGCCCGCATGGCCGCAGTATATGCATCCTGCGAACAAATGAGATGATGCGGAATAGTTAGAAACTATCGAGTAGATGTAAATAAGCGAAAAGAGTTGGTTACTTACATCCTTCTCTGGGCGGTGGCGGCATCGGTAGTTGTCTCCGTCTGGGAGCACCGCGTGGCGTGTGTGCAACCCTCCACACGGCGAATCTCGAGGGCTCAACCCGGATCTGACCTCGTGGGAAATAAAATAGTGGCATATTAAACCTTTTCAAATCTAGTAAATTATATGTATAAAAGATGAATGTGCTCACCAAGTCTCGTGACACGTGACCCATGCCGAGGCCGCCCATGTAGGTGGTGCACATTTCAGCCCCGACTTCCCTGTTTTTCCTGTTCCTCTTGGACATGGCGATCCACTCAGGCGTCTCCCAAGTGAGGCAAAGATACCTCCAACCCCTTGGCTCCATGTCCAACCACCGACGCCAGGGAAGATATTTCTCCGCGTCCAGGTACTCCTGACCAGCCTGGTCCCTCGTGATCCTCGTGCCCTCCGATCGGTAGTGCTTGATCACCGCATCCAAGCGAGCAAGCTTGAGGGAGTCTCTAACCTTTTTGGATGCCATCTTGTCGATCACACGGCGAGCAGCCTCATAGTGCTCGGCGGAGTCGTCGGGAGGGTTCAACCGGTAGCGCGCCTGCATGACGAAAGAAACAAATGGTTAAAGCAATAACTTCGTCAATTGTATAAAAAACACAAATGATTAAAGTAGTGAACATGTTACCCAGAACTCGTCGACGACGGCATCGGCGACTGTTCCTCCCTCCTCGTACCCCACGAGGTCGTAATCGCTCCAAGTCATCACTGGCGCCTATCCTCGCCAAAGGCCCTTTGTCCCGGGTAGTAGTGTCCGCAGAGCACCCCTATCTGCTTTCCCGGCTCCGTCCCTGCCCCCTTGTTGACGCAAACCAACGAACTACATGTACAATTTAGGACAAGTGCTTAATTAGCAATATTGTGTTGATGCCTAAAAAACATCGGAAATGAAATGTTGAAGTGATTAGTACACATACCTCTTCCCAGCGGAAACCCATACCCGTATCCTCTCATTTGGAGTTTCGCTGTTTTATGAGTTTGTTCCGCCCGGTGTCTCTTGGAGCTCGTACCTCGCCCGGTCTCGAAGGCACGTAGTCCTCGTCCTCGTTCTCATCCTCATCCTCATCCTCCATCTCCCCCAACCAAGCCTGAGCGTCTACCTCATCCTCCACCTCATCCTCATCATCATCCTCATCATCACTCTCATCATCATCCTCCCCTGTACTTTTCTCACCACTCCCGTCTAGCACCTACTTCTCCTTATAACCCTGTTGCACACCCCCTGTCGGGTCCGCCGCCTCCCAATCCCTCTCATCGTCTCCGCTCTCAACCTCCTCCCCGCTCCCTTCTCCTCCTCCCGCTCCCTCTCCCTCTCCTGACACGAGCTGCAAGGCCGGCTGCTGCTCCTCGGCCGTCTCCCCCTCCTGCCCACTCCCGCTCCCTTCTCCCACTCCCTCCTCCGCCATGTGTTGCCCTCTCTTCTTATACTTAATCCCAAAGAGCTTTCCCGTCGCTCCAGCTAACCTGCGCCGAAACCCAGTCATCCTGCAAAAAAGAAAGTAAATGCTACAATTAGATCGACATGAGATAAATGAAAATAAAAATAAATAAAGCAATTGTACCTAGCTAGTTATAAATAAATATGAATGCGTTAAAAATCTTCTGCTTCTGCTTCCTCTTCCTCCTCATGTTCCTCTTCTTCTTCTTCCCCTTCTTCGCTTTCCACTTCGTCTTCGTCTTCGTCTTCCTCTTCCGTACCCACTTCGTCTTCCTCTTCCCCTTCCTTCTCCGGCTGCTGTTGCATATCACCAATATCGACGTGCAAGCTGTCCTGACAAGTCGTGTTCTTGGAATGGCTCCACATATGACTCTTCAGGAGGCTCGTAGTCTTCTTCCGTGATGTTGGACAATCCACCAACGGGATGATATTTATGGACAATCCACCAATTTTTGTAATTCGGATGGGTGTATGGCAGATAGAACACTAACTCGACTTGTTCGGGGAGAATGAACACATCGGGCCTTTGATATAGCTTCGTTTCATTAATTTCAACTAGACCCAACTCGGGAGTACGCCGCACCCCATTCTCAATATCGAACCATCTACACCGAAAAAGTACTAGCGAGAGATCGTTGTTGCCTTCGTAGCATATTTCCACAATCTCCTCAATGATCCCATAGTACTCTTGGTCTGGACCACCATGCGGGTCTGTGACATAACTGACGACCCCACTATTCACCGTGGTAGCATTTGAACGAGTAGACTCCGCTGCTTCAGATCGATATCGATATCCATGACAATCATAGCATCCATGGACCTTAATCGTACGATTGCATCCACGTGACATTTGTCGTAGATCGTTGTGCACGCTGGAACGTGTACGACACTGCATAAGCATATGCACGACAAGTCAAATAGATGTTACGTATCGAAACTGAAATGTGCGGTTTAAGAGGATAAACTTACGTGGTAATGAAACCATATAAGAAAGTTTGGATAGTTTTGCCTACGGCCTTGTCGTTTCAACTTTTCAATTTGAGCGGCCGAGGGTTCACCTGGTCTTTTCCACTCTTCTTGAATAAATTGACTACAAGAATAGATAATTCATTCAATTATATTGACTACAACAAAATGTGTTTCATTCAATTATATATAAAATATTGACTTACTCGATGTAAACCTTCATTTCATTCATGTTGTCGTACACGTAGAGCTGGATGTTAATTTTTTCTACATCATCCAAGTCACGTGTTGTACTTTTGCCAACGCTTCGTCCGACTTGGTCATGGAACACCTCAAGGTTGAAAGTACTTCTGCGTCGTGCCTTCTTATACCTCGGTTGTGGCACATGTATCTTGTTTCTTGTCGCAAAGTATTTGTCCGTAAAATGGGCGATCTCCTGGATGAGCCAAGTTTCGGCAATACTACCTTCGACTCGTGCTTTGTTCTTCACCTTCAATCTAAGGTTTTTCATCATCCGTTCAATAGGGTACATCCATCTAAACTGTGCCGGACCCCCAACTTTTGCTTCGTACGGCAAGTGCACTAATAGATGTTGCATGCAATTGAAAAAACCAGGAACATACGTCTTCTCGAGCTTTGTGACGACCACAACAATCTCCTTCTCCAATTCCTCCATCCTCGACGCGGATATCTCTTTTGCGCACAACTCTCGATAAAAGAAGCTTAGCTCTGATAGTGTTCTCCAAATAGCGTCGTCGACATAGCCACGCCATACGGCAGGAAACAGACGCTCTATGAATACTTTATAGTCGTGAGCCTTCATTCCATTTAACTTGCATTGTTCTGTACTAACGGCATGACGAAGGCTCGTCGCATAACCATCAGTGAATTTCACCTTTTCCTTAATCCAGACTAGGATATGCCTTATTTGTGCACGTGTGAGGCAATACTTCGCCTTAGGTTTCATTCCGTTTTCGTCAAGATTCAACTCCGGACGATCACATATCAAAGCACAGTCCAACCGAGCTTTTGTGTTATCTCTAGTCTTATGTTGGATGTCCCAATTTGTGTTGACGATTGCCTCACACATATTCTTCTCCTGGTGCATCAAGTCGAGGTTGTGAGGCTGCTTCAGGTCCGTTGCGTAAGGAAGATTATAGATGCTGCATTTATGAGTCCAATGGTGGTCTTTCCCATATACGTCTTTGTTGCCTTTCTGGGCCAAATGTTCATGCCATTTGATGATATCATCCACTTCAAACCGTTCTGGTGGCTGTTCCTTCCTCACTGTCTTACCTTTACGAAACGTATTTCTTTCCTTCCGAAATGGGTGATTTGGAGGCAGGAAACGACGGTGACAGTCGAACCAACATGCCTTGCCCCCTTTTTTTAGTTTGAATGCATCTGTGTCTCTGAAGCATTTAGGGCACGACAACATTCCATGGGTGCTCCATCCCGAAAACATGCCATACGCTGAAAAATCGTGTATGGACCACAGGTAGGCGGCCCTCATCTTGAAGTTCTGCCCCTTATAGCTATCATGTGTCAAAACCTCGTTGGTCTAGAGCTCGCTCAGCTCTTCTACAAGTGGTTGCATGAATATGTCTAAATTTTTTCCAGGAGATTTAGGACCGGGTATGATTACAGAAAGGAACATGTACTCTTCCTTCAGACAAAGTTGAGGCGGCAGGTTGTATGGGATAGCAAATACGGGCCAGCACGAGTACGGGTGCGAGGTCATATTGAATGGGGTGAACCCGTCGGTGGATAGCCCGATACGCACATTTCCGGGCTCAGCTGCAAACTCAGGGTGTTGCTGGTCAAAATGCCTCCAGGCTTCTGCATCTGATGGATGCGTCATCACGCCCTCCTTCCTACGTATGCCCTCTTTATGCCACCTCATATGTCTGGCCGTGGTGTTGGACATGTACAGACGTTGCAGCCTTTGAGTGATCGGAATGAAACGGAAGGTTTTTTGAGCAACCGTCGTCTGTCTCTCTACGCCATCTCGTCCAATAACTACCACGTACCGACTCTCACCACAGTGCTTGCAATGAGTCAGCTCAGAATCGGTTTTTCGATAAAGCATGCATAACTTTGGGCAGTAGTCTATCCTCTCGCACGGCATGCCTAACACGCTCAAAAGCTTCTTCGACTCATACAGATTTCGAGTCATCTTGTGCCCAGCCGGAAGTAGGCTATCCAGAAGCTTGCACACGTCATTAAAGCAATTGGTAGACAGGTTGTATTTGGTCTTCACCGCCACCAGACGCGAAACCGCCGAGAGCACGGTCACATCGGTATGCCCATGGAGTGGCTCCTTGGCAGAATCAAGGAGTTTCTCGAATTTCTGGGCAAGTGGCTCGGCCTCTTCCTCAGGAGATAGATTAAAAGCCCTACCCACATCATCCGTTAGATCGTCCAATCTGTCGGGCTCGACTTCATCGAAGCCCTCCCCAAAATCCACAGAGCTAGACACGGGCGCCGGACGCTTCCTCTCGCCATGAAAGACCCATACAAAGTAGTTTGGTTTGAAACCATGCCTACAGAGATGCTCGGTCATATCCCTCTTCGACCTCTTCTCCGTATTCGAGCAGTTAGCGCAGGGACAAGTCACTTTTGCTACGGTAGGGTTGTGGAATCCTAGAAAAGAATCTTCGACAAACTTTTCAGCTTTCTCGAACCACTCATTCGTGTGGTGCCCAGACTTCTTCCAACCATCGTACATCCACCGTCGATCTTCCATCGCTTAACTACTACATGTACATTCAATAGCGGATTTATATTTTAGCACTAGACATTCACTAATGCATTCACATTCCTGCATTATATATCTATTCGACAAGTAAACGATCTATCGTACGACATTTACGGTCTATGTGTAGCTAAATAGGATGGCTTACCCACCTACGGATGTTGGTTTGGGTATGGAGATCATGGCCACGGAGGTGCTGCGGTGAATCGGCAAAGATAACCCCGCAGTTCCCCCAGTGCAACGACGGGTACGGCGTACCGCTTATGTTATGCACAAGGAGAACAACAGGGTTATGCGACTGAATTTCCGACCCATGCACCTCCCGTGGCCACGACCGCCATACCCAAACCAACATCCGTGGACTGTCCAAAACGTGGACAGCTCGGGAGGACGACACCTCTCGTAACGGAACACACCGAATCACCGTCCGTGTTCCTTACGAAAATATGTCGCGCCCCCGAACGGGTTTGACTTCGGCTCCGTTCACGTATATGCGACTACTAATGTCATTAGACAATAGACATACACGTCTAGTTAACAAAAAGCTAATTAGGCATTCACATCTAATTAACTATATTACACTAATTAATTGCAACTACTAATGTCGTCGGTACCAAAACTACCGACGACATAGCTATCACATTCAAAAAAAAGTACCTGCAGGACGTGAGGAGGCGTTAGGTAGTGGGAGAGAGAGGAGGTGGGCGGGAGGCAGCGCCGGGAGTGGAGGCGGCGGCTGGGCGGCGCGGCACGGCGCTGGCCGAGGATAGCCCTCGGCGGGCGGTGGCGTATGGCGACGGCGCGGCGGCGGGCGAAGCGGCGGGCGGTGGCGGTGCGGCGGCGGGCGGTGGCGGCGCGGCGACGGGCGGGCGGCGCTGACGGGCGCGCGGCGACGGGTGGGCGGCGTAGGGCGGGCGGTGGCGGCAGTGGTTTTGGCGGCGGCGGCGCTGCAAGAGAGGAAGTGTTTGGCGGCGGCGGCGGATTTAGCCCGTGACCAAGCCTGCACGCGGGATATAAGTGTTGGTCTGTGTCCGCGGCCTTTTGCCGCTGATATAGGTTCAATTGCCGCTGACACTGCCCCTACAACGGTCCCCAACGAGGCACGGGGCCACCGTCCAGTGAAGCAACGCAATGTGGGCGGCATCTATTTTGCCGCCGACATAGATATATCTATGTCGGCGGCATCAGGTGGGCCGCCGACACTGATGACCAGCCAAGAGCTATATCGGCGGCCGATCCACTAGGCCGCCGACATAGAGGCTCCACCGCCCACCTTTCCAAGCCAAAAATCGGCTCTCCTGAGCGGTTCAATAGGGCAAACCAATGTTGTAGAGCTTGCACTACAACTACTAACACATCCTACATGGTCAAATCCGTATAGTGCCAATTTCGCATCATGATGCTAGATAGACCGACTACTCCTTTAAATGTATCGATTACCTTCTCCACTACGAAGGGGTAGTTAAACCGGAAAACGTTCTGACAGTACGTCATGTTCAATGGTGACTTATATCAATACAACCACTTCTCCTAAACACTAAATGCCCCCAATACCATCTTAGATTTTAAAAAACCTCTAGCGTGCGCGAAGGGCGGCATGAAATCATATCGACATATGAACTAATTTAAATGGTATGTGATTTTCAAAGCAACTTGCAAAAAAAAATTGCAAATTATATCAAAATGGCAATGTGCCAATATATATTAGATGTACTTCATGCCCTAACAACTTTGGTGGCCCAATCGACCCTATCGGCGGCGGCGAGGGACGTTTGCAAAGGAGGGTGGAAGGGTCTGTGTCGGCGGCATTTAACATGCCGCCGACATAGCCCTAGCAATGTCGACGGTAAAAGTAAGCCACCGACATAAACGTTCCGTAGGGCATAAAAAAGTTAAGTGCCCCTGTATGTTGAATAAAACATTCGTCTCACTTGGTTAACAGCGCGCGGCGAGGCGCGGGCTCCCTGCGGCGCGGGTTCAAGCCTCGCCTCGCCCCCTGTTATTTTTAATTGTCTATGTGGGCGGCATAAGGGAGGCCGCCGACATAGATGGCTCTCAGCCCCCGGCCATTTTATCTGGGCCCGCATGGCATTGACGTGCCTCCTCTTCCATGTGGGTCCCTTGTTGTTTTTTTACTGAGCTATCTCGGCGGTATTGACAGGGCCGCCGACACTGATGCTCCAGATGCTTTCTTGCCAACACAGTGTGGCGGCAGACTGTTTATGTCGACGGTATTTATAGTGCCGCCCACATAGGGTGTGTAGGCGCGAGGTACGAAAATTCAAATTTGCATCGGGTGCGATTTGGGGAGAGGGGAGGGGAACCTATGTTGGCGGTATACCTCCGGCCGCCGACATAGATTTCGCAATGTCGTCAGGTCTTTCTTACCGTCCACATTGGATTTTTGGCCACCCACGGAAATCACGTTTCCTGTAGTGTACAGATCATCTTTAGAACAATTTATTAAATGTGCCAACGAGCATTGCTTCAGCATGAGGATGACATGGGTGCAATCTCCATGACATGCCATTTCCTAAAGACCATTTTGTCCTTCTTCATCATTCATGGATGATGGAGAGTTCGTTATATGTATAATTGGTTAGGGTTAAATTTAGTTTTTTATTTAATGTATTAGCACATCACTCGCATGGTTTGGACCGAGACTTTGTTCTTTGTGTTGGACTATATACATATACGGATGTTAATAAGGCTGAAAGATTTTCATCATCTTAAAAAAAAAAACGGCTCTCATCTGACTGCGAAATGAATTAACACACGATTGGATATATAAGCGTATCAAAAGAAAATGTGGTCTAAGCCCTGCCATTGAACAGAGGAATAGGACAATACAAGCTTTCAAAATTGAGTAGGACAACCAATACACTTCAATGGATAACTGTGCTTTTAGGCGCTTCAATGACCACCTTATAGAAATAACTAAGACCTACCGATATACGGAGTATCAATTTTTTTGGTACAACTTAAACCATTTTGGCGTGAGGTCGGCTAATTAAAACTAAAACAAGAAAAGCAGCTACTAATGCGATTAATTGGTTACGGGCAAGCACTGCCTGCAACAGGCCATATATTAGCTTATGTGTTTCTCTTTTCCAATCACCATATATAATCCTCTGAAAGAAAATAAAAAAGCACAGTACGTATACATAATTCAGCAACATCCATATCCTCTCGAACTAAAACAAAATCAGCAGACAGGAGTCATGATGCAAGTCAAATTGAATTTACAATTCTTTCAACCGTGGATATATATCGATTTGAATTAGCTTAGGTGTTCCTCTTTTTCATTTCTGCACGTCATTCTTGTGTATAATATTCTTTCAACACACTAACAGTAGGTTTCTTACCTAGTGTTTTCCAATAAAAGAAGATTGCACTTCTGTTTATTGTTGGAAGGCATCTTGTAATGCACTAACCATTTATTATCGGTTGAATAGACCTTTAGTATCGGTTTTTGAATGGCATCAGTAAAAGTTCAACCAACCGGTACTAAAGGGGCGTAGACTTGCTTTAAAGCAGTTATAAAATATTGGGAGAACCAGGACTTGAACCCAGCACCTACTGCCCCCATGTGATGTAAGCCTCACTCTTCTATCCAACTCATCCACCCACACGCTCTTGATGAGCCCACATGCCAGCTGGTTTGTACCCGCATGCGAAAGAAATCTTTACTGTTGCTTTCAACCGGTATTGAAAGTCCGAATCACTATTGTTGCTACAAACTAATACTGATACCACTGTCATTATCATCAGTGTCGGTTTCGATGAACCGGTACTATGTGCTGGTATATTAACCCAATTTTCTAGTAGTTAAGTAAACGGTGAAATAGCGGCAGCATGACGAGGAGAGAGAAGGGAGTTGTACCGTTCTGAATGAAAAATAGTATACTGTTTATTCGCATTTCATCAAATTTATTACTCGCTTTGATGCTACCAAGTATTCTCCCTGTCTCCACATATAAATAAGCAGCCCATCCATACACACTTCTTACCTACAACTCTACAAGTACCACGAGTTCACACACATACACACACATGGCCAAGCGCCAGCTCCTCCTCGCCGTGGCCGCCGTCCTCGCCGCCGCCGCCGCCACCAGCACGGCCGCGGCGCAGGCGACGGCGCCGACGGCGTACGAGATGCTGGAACAGTACGGCTTCCCGCGGGGCATCCTCCCGGAGGGCGTCCAGGGCTACGCTCTGGGCTCCGACGGCTCCTTCGCCGTGTCCCTCGCCGGCGACTGCAGGGTCAGCGTCGGCGGCTACACGCTCCGGTACAGGAGCCACATCAACGGCACCGTGCAGTCCATGTCGATAGGCAACCTGGCCGGAGTGACGGCCGTGGTGGCGTTCGTGAACGTGGCTATCCAGGGCGTCGACCGCGCCGGCGACGAGCTGACGTTCCGAGCCGGCAAGATCTCCAAGTCGTTTTCGGTCGATAGCTTCGCCATGAGCCCCCGGTGCAAGTGAAGTAAGGTGTGAAAGGGAGACCCTTTAATAAATTATCTACGTTGATTACTACTGATTTCAGGGTTGATCGGAGATCGATATAGCTCGAGGTTATATCCTATATATTATCAAAAAGTCTTTTACGATGAGTGTTGGTAGTGTCACCGAGGTTTTAAATTTCTGGCTACAGGGCTCGTTATAGCGGGCTATAGCGGTTTGAATAGGGTCTAGCTATTGAAAAAAGTTGGCTATAGCAGGTAATTAGCGGGCTCTAGCATCATTTAGTCGACTATAAATGGTTTGGAGAAGCCAAATGCTAAACGCTAAGATTTAAAACACTAGGTGTCACACTTTAATAAATTTATCCATCGGTGTCATCAGTCATAACAAATTCACCCCTTTCAATAAAACTACACATGTATCGTCAAGTCCGTTCATGATGCTGCGCACCGCACGGTGCATAGCGCCAACTACCCGTGGTGAAGCCGAATACTTGGCGCCAATCGCTCGTGAAGATTGTGACCCATTTGCTCATTGCCTTCCTGATACCTGTGCATCACAGCTGAATTACAAAAGAAGGGATATAATTTTTTTAAAAGGATTGGACTGCATGTCGGACGTCCAATGTGTTTTTAAAATATTAGTCACTGTTGCAGAGTGGGGTAAAATAAATATTGCAGTGTAGTAAAACACATGTTACAATTTTATTTGAACCAAAGCATCAAATCAAACACGTTGCAACATGTTAAACCAATCGTGGTAGCACCGAAAGTAAAGGCATTGTATGCCGCAACATTTGAATTAAAGAAATGAAACATAAAAAAAATCTACTCCAACATTTGAATATAACACCGCAACATTAAAAATAGCCAACACAACATTTGAATTAGAGCACTACAACATCATCTCGGATAAAAAAAAGAATGTTCAAGTAAAGCAAAATAGGATGTTGCACAAGATCAAACGAGATATTGCAATTCTCACAATGATGATGTTTTAGGACAAAATTTGGAGGAAAAGAAGAACACCATATTCTCACAAGGCAAATATGATGTTGCATAAGATTAAACGAGCTAGGTGTTGCAATACTCACATAACAAGGCTTTACACCAATTTGGGGTCATCTTCCCAAATCTGACCATCTCCTCCAAATCTCAACCATCTTCTCCAAATCCATCCTTTTTTACCGAGTATGGTTGCCAAACTCGTCGAGTGAGGTCACCAAGAAAGAAGAGACGGAGAATAGCATAGAGATCAAGAGAGATGGGAGAGATAGGCAATGGATAGTAGGAGGTGGGAGAGGAGCTTGCTAGAGGAGGAGCTTGATGGGAGAAGTTTGCCTAAGGAGGAGATGGTGTGGTGGTGGGCGGAGGAGCTTGACGCAGGAGATTGGGAGAAGGATGTGGTGGTGACGGGGAGGAAGCGCTCATCGAAAATGGTGGTGGTCGTGGGAGCAAAAGCTCACCACCGCAGCAGCAACATCAATGCACGCAGATCAGTTCGTGCGATGAGAAATGCGTTAAATAAATGTAGGATTCAAAATGGGTTGTCGGGCGTCCGAATGGAATGAATGCCCTTTAGGCAGGATTTTCATTTTTCAAAGCATTTTCTACTGAATTTTTATTCAAACAAACATAATTATTTTAGTATTTAGTAGTGGCTTGCATACTCTTTTGTATTCTAAAAATAATAGATAATGCCAAAAAGACCTTTTTTGGGCACTTATAATACCAAAATACTTCAATATTTAACCTTTGCTTAAAGCACATTATATTCCAACCACGAGAGATGGGACCAAAGTATAAATTATAAAAAGACAACAAATGCTACACTCCTAGAAAATAGAAGATGGAAAGGCTTTTGAACTAAGTTCCTCATTTTCAATCAAATGGACCAGCTTTGGCACATGCGACTATGTTTTACCTAAAATGCAATCTCCTCGCACCCCTCCTCCCATTCTTCTCCCACAAGCAACACTACCCTCCTCCTCCGCCTCATCCACCCTCCGCCTCATCCACCTTCTTATCTAATGACGATTTGGGTTGCTTTGCGCGCCTTCACCATCGCCATTGGCCCACATGCTTGCAGTCGTCAATGCCCTTGCTGCCTCAACTCTCCATCCCCATCCTCCTGCTACCTTGCCGCCCCACCCATCCTAACTCCAGCCATTGGCATCGAACCAACTGTCACCACTTCGCGGCCGCCGGCACCTCGCCACCCCCACCACCGGGCTACCGTCTCTGGCTTCCTTCTAAGCCTGAAGGTCTTAGATCCCACTCTGAACCCAAACCTGAACCCTAACTTTATAGTGGCGATGGCAACCGTCCAAGATTAAGAAGATGTGGTGGCGATGGTAGATGAAGGTAAGTAAAATCATCTACGATTTCATCCGATCGCAGGTGACTGCTAAGCAAAACCGTTCAATCAATTGCACCATCAGGGCCACACTACTAGGGAACAAGCTTTCTCAAGCGGTTCAAAAAAAAGGATCAAACTTCTAAGCGGTTTAATGTCTCAAAACTGCCTCAAGCAATGATCTCTAGAAGCGTTTGGGGAGCACGATCCGCTTCTAAAGACCTAAAATCCTAAGCGGTTTGTGTCCCCAATGCTATTTTACAAGCGGTTGGGAACACGAACCGCTTAGGATGTGGTGTTTAATAGTCCCAACCGCTTCTAGAGGCCCAAATAGATAAAAAAAAGCTCCTCCCATTCTATTGATAATCTTTGCTAGACAAATTGTGAGTCAAAAGGTCCCGGTTCAAATCCCACCTCCCCAATATTTACTTTTTACACTCTATTATAGCGGTTCGAGAACCGCTTGTGATCCATGAGGCAACTGGTACAAAATGTTTTAAACCGCTTGAAGAGGCTTACGAACCGCTTGGGAAGCCTTTTTCCCTGGTAGTGCCAGGTGCTTTGGATTCCATTTTCTCTCTAAGGATCTGCTGTGCAAATCTCAACATGTGTTCAGCGCATGCCTTCAGGAAAGCTTTAATGAGCATGCGGACCTGTCTAAAGAGGAATATAAAAAACTTGGTACATTGTAGCTAGGGCTGAACGAATTTTCTTCTCATTACAACAAGCATCGTTTCTAACTTATAAAAATTTCCCAAAGTACAGAAGACACGAGTATAAAAACTTGCAATTCTCCATGTTTTGAAAAGTATCCATGAACCCAAAAATACTGTCCTAGACATGGTGAGATCATCACATCACAGTTCTCAACCGCAGTCCCATCAATATTATAACTATTAGTAAAAGCACTGCTAAACCCCTGTAAACCAATAAAAAACACAGCTGCCGGACCTGACTAATACAAACAATTGTTTTTTTTTATAATAACCATGGCGGACTGTCCTCTTTGGTTCGTGCTATAATTGAATTTAGTATGGTTGAGCTAAAATTTGAAGGCTTTCAAAACAAGGTAGGGAAAAGCTAAAGAATTATTAAAAATATTATATATTTTAATAGAACTCTACAAAGCCCACAAAAATTATTACACCCATGATGAGAGATTCTTCTATCCTTTTCCTCCCCATGATAGGTCAACGGTGAGCTCTTCTCAGGTTCTCGGTTTCCTCTACATGAATCTACGATGGGTCGACGGCGAACTCTTCTTTGGTTCTCCGCAAAACAAGAACAAATTCAAAACAGGTGCAGAAGTTGAAAAATATACTTGAATAATCAAATTAAAATGAAGCCAACAACAATGCGAAGCAAATGAGCCAATGGTGAAATGACGGTTAAAAATGTTGAAACGGTGAGAGGTGTTTTTTTTTTTGGTGAGAGATGCTCTTCAAACATACGATTGGTCTCAACACCCTTTTATATTTGTCATGTTTTTGTTTACAGCAACGAAATCAGAACGATGGGATTTAAGAGCAATGAGAATACTACACTAATACAAATATTTGTATACGACTACTGATTCCAAATAGGTTTTTCTACCAATTTTGAAATCGGTAATGGTCAAATGGGAGTGATGCTCTTGGTCAACCCTTTGGTGGAGATGCGGACGAATTTTGGGAGCACAATGTGATGTGGGCAGATCTTCCCTAAGGTCGACGACGAGGCGAGGAACGTGAACCGGGGCAGCGTGCCACAAAGGCCCCACACGATCTATTCATGTTATGAAAAGTAAAACCACTCGACGGTGTTAAATAATTTGTCTTTGGTAGACGAGGGTGTTAAATACTGATTTCTAATTCAGATTTGTAGAGTCAACGCTATTTTGTAGCTGTTTAGGCAAATTTTGATTTATTCCAAGTATAATTTCACACTCAAACTTCACAAGGTTTATAATTTGCTTATACAATAACAGAAGCAACCCCTGCGCCGATTTATTTAGTAAGAAATATTTTTTAATCAGTTGATGAAGACCAATCCAATGAGGGGGTCGTCTTGTTTCCTGTCGTCTCATCAGTTGGGCATATACCACATGCCAATGAAACAGCAGCTGACTATCATCCATGGTGTCCTCCCCACACCGGTTCCACTGGTCCTGGTGTTCTGGGCACTCGTCCACCAAACAACACCAACGGTGGTGCCTACACAGCATTTCATCAGCCCACTACAACTTCAGTTTCGTCTTCTTGGGACACATCAAGTCTCATCCAAGCATTGCACGCCACTTCTCTCCATCAGCCCCAAGCCAGTCCACATTGGTTCATGGACACTGGTGCATATGACCGGGGACCCAGGTAACATTTCCATTTATTGTCCTTCATCACTTCCGTATTCATCTCGTACTGTCGTTGGCAATGGATCCTCTCTCCCTGTCTATGGTGCCAGGTCTAGCAGCATTCATAAACCCATATCTACTTTCCATCTTTCTGACATTCTTTATACACCAAATTTAGTTAAAAATCTAATCTCTGTTCGCAAGTTTGCTCGTGATAATTCTTGCACCATTGAATTTGACGCTCATGGTTTTTCTATCAAGGATCTGCACACTCGGAACGAAATCATGAGGTCCAGTAGTTTTTTTTTTATAAAGGAAGCTTTATTGAAAACAAGATAGTTACATCAAGATGATACAACCATCCCGAGATCACTCCGCCTCTGATAACAAGATGCACACAGCCCTAAATAGATACAAGAAAAAGCCAATTTAATGACTATCAATCCAAGCTGGGTAAAACACTCCTTGACCACCGTTCCATATGCGAGCACGCCGCCATAATAAAATCCCGCCAAGGTGTTTGCAAGAATAGTCCAAGTATGTAGCCAATGGATAATTAAGTAAATAACCTGCAAAGGAGATGAGATAATTTTCTTATTGAAAACCATGTCGTTCTCCATAACCAGAGCGAAATAAGTTGCCGCCCTTCAACAGGGCGAGTGGTTTCAAATCCTTGTTTAAACCACATAACCAAGCACCAAACAAATAGGATACAGTGCAAGGTTGACGAGTCCGAAGTGCGTGAGATTATGGACCAAACTTCAAGCATTCCTTATATATAGAACAGATGATTAATTCTCTCCTCTTTATAACAATATAAGTTTTTTATATAGTTCGTCTCGCTAAATTATCTTTTGTCGAGTATGGTACCATAGGAAAATCCGAACCTTAAGTGGTGTTTTAGTGAGACATTTATTAATATTTGGGACATCACTATGAATGAGCGCAAGGAACCATGAGGATGTAAATTATAAACACGTCTCGCTCCTCGACAAAACAATATTAGCAATGCGTGGAAGTAAAGTATTCCATGCGGCTAATTTTGGCCCAACGAGATCAAGATAAATTAATTTGTTGTTTGAAGGACCTCTGCAATAATGATGAATCTGTTTGTGGCGAGCTATATTGTACAAACAATGGTACTGACTTGTCCTCCCGAACCTTCATTAATACTAAAGCTTCGAAACGAAAGAAATCTCGTTTCACCTTCATGAGACTACCCCAAAAGTGTGAATCTTTATACACTGTAATTTAGTCGAGAAAAATCTAATCTCTGTTCGCAAGTTTGCTCGTGATAATTCTTGCACCATTGAATTTGACGCTCATGGTTTTTCTATCGAGGATCTGCACACTCGGAACGAAATCATGAGGTCCAGTAGTACTGGGGATCTTTATCCCTTTGATGGTAACTCTACTTCCCCGGATCGTCCAGCAGCTTACTCCGTCATCTCCGCCCCTACCGATGTCTGACACCGACGGCTTGGACATCTTGGTGGCCAATCTTTGTCTCGTTTAGTTTCTGATTCGTCTATTTCCTGCACTGATCATCAACGCCCCTCATCAACATGCGATGCATGCCAAATGGGGTGCCATGTCCGTTTGCCCTTTCCAGGTTCCGTTTCTTTTACTTACTAGCAAAAATGTCCGTGCGTTGCAATGGGAAAAATAAAAATCCTCACATACCCATTGCCCCATAAGCAACATTGTTGCAAAAAACCTAGACATTTGTGATATCAATAGAACAAAATTTCAATTATCCCATATGCCACTTTTATATAGAAAGAAGAAGAGTGCTTTGCTGAGATCGTAATCAATTCAATGGCTGCCATAGAAATTAGTTAAATTCACAAAAAAAAGAGACATAGCATGTCATTGGAACAAAAAACCTGTTGCTACGATTATATATGAATCACCCAACCATGAACCATTGCATGTTGCGCAACCAGATAGCGGAGCATCCTCACAGGCAGCTACATGGATCGACCAACAATGATCATACATGCATGCTGCTACTTGGATTTTTAATTTTTCACATCAATTCACGCTTATGCCCCTTCATTGCAATCGAATAGATTGTAGACCAATATCAATGTCCTTGGGTTATTACTCAGGTTTTAGACCAGTAGTCATTACCAATCAAACACATAAATTAATCTCCACCACTGAACATGTAGATTTGCACAGTATAGTATACATACTATAGGCTAATTAATTATAGTGAGAGGAAGTCCTTGAATTTCTGGTGTGGAATCCAAGTGCTTCGTCCCATTTCCATTCGCCAGTTTCGATAGTGTTCTACTATCACAGAATGACTTCACGAGCTCTTCCGGTGGATTTACCAAGCTCTCAATCGATTAACTGCTTGGGATGTCAATCTGCCGCCTTCTTGGAGTTGAACAAGTTGCTTCATCCACCTGGATCAACCCATCGAGCTCATTAGAAAAATAACAATAAATAACATGTTTACCAAATGAGAAAAGTTATAGGAATATATTGCCCGCCTTGTAATCATCCCTATATCTCAAATATAATAGCCTAATATTCCTGCAATGAAAGCTGGCAACAAAAACACAACCTATAATAGGAAATGCAGCTCAGTGGGAGTATCCACATAACTGAAACAGCCAAATTCTGCTTGTTGGCAACCTGACAAAGGTGCAAAATGTCCCAGACCTAGAAATCTCTTGGCATAAACTGTTTACATCATCTGTAAATCAAAGGAAACCACCAAGCCATCAATCCATGAAGAAAATAAATTAATCACTTTTTCATTATAGAAAAATGCCCGTGCGTTGCAACGGGGGAATAAAACCTTCGCACACCAGTTCATTCAAAAATTGTTCGCTGAAAAAAGGTCATCCAAAAAATTTATTGAAGTACAAGTTAATTTGTGGTTCATTGTATCATAAAAGTAGTTCATCATAAAACTAAAACATAAATATTTTAAACAAGTTCGTTATGTAACAAGCAACAACAGGTGCCTGGTCAAACCGTAAGCACCAAACAAGATGATATGTCTCACGATATAAAACAGAAAGGAATTGCTCACAAAATATTGGAATTACTCACAAAATATTGACAATTATATTGTTTCACCGAGGACAATGTTGAACAGAATTCAAAGTTTCATGGCCAGCATACCAGTTCAGTTAAAGCCTTGTTTAGCTTGCCAAACCGAGGTGTCATCTGTTTTCAAGCTCGGAAACAATTCTTTCCTACAAATTATTTTGAGACAAATCTATACCTGATAATAAAAGATAATAGAGTTTCTTCTCACTTTTTCTCCCGTCCCACCAGTAGATTTAATAACCAAGAAGCCAGCCTATAGAAACAGAAACAGAACAAACAGTCCAATCAACTATCTGAATGCTAGGATATGAAGCCAAATAAACAATCACATAAAAGGATCAATGAATATCTAGGTAAGAAATCGTGGAAAAGGAGAAAAATACAAGAAACCAAATCGGATAGATCAAACTAATACCTTCATAGCAGCTCCAAAAGCAGAATCAACAACCCTGTTACTCTCAAACATGTTTGGGATGCTTTCCAGCAGTTGCTCCAGATTCTCACGGCACTAAAACAAAATAAAAATGAGATATTTAAAAATATATTCAAAATCAGATAACTGCAAATTGGATCAGTTTGAATGCAAACCTCAGAAACTGAAAAGATCAGGTCGGTTTGAAGAGGTGTATATACATATTGCACATCGGGAACAATAAGCATCAAGCCATCAAAGGCTGCAAAGGATAGAAGATCAAATGGATATTGAGTGGTTAATACTTGATATATTTAAAACTTTGAAAAAAAGTACAAAATGTGTAGTATTATTTATTATTTATGCAAAAGAAAACTTTCTGGAATAATTTTTAAAATTGTATCTGTAAGCTTGAATTGCGTTAAAAAAGAGAGAACGACAGATGACATAGAACAAGAAAAATACTAACCATACTCATTTCTGTATGAGTAGTTAACTATCTCTTTAAATATCAAAAAATAATGCATCTAAATTCAAAGATGATGAAATTGAGAAACATAACTACTGACAAATTCAATCAGTTTGTGTCCCTGAAAATGATAAACAGGAAAAGGAAATTCACATTGGACGATTTCAATCCAGAAGTTGATGACAAGTTAAATAGAAATTGCAAACTAAGCAGGACTCTCGTCTGCCAAACTTAAAGAAATGTTATCAAGATTATTTGAGAACATGTGTACAGCTTATGGATACAATAATAATAACCATAGCAAAAAATGACATGGCATAAACATGAGAACTGAAATAATATGAGGATTTTATCTGCATGTAGCCTGAGAGCTTATTGGTGATCGGAAAGATAAGCCTATCAGAATTAAGAAATAGGGATTTCAGGATTTTGTCAATGTACTCGTTGGCCGGTTTGGACGCTAAGAATCCCAACAAAAGAATTTTGCAGGGAAAACGTGCAACAAAGAAAAAGGTTTCTTTCGTGGACCCTCACCTAGCTTGGCAGTAGTTAGCAGTAGCCTGGGCCCTGGGGCGTCTGATTCGCTTTCTTGATTACTAGGTGCCTTGACCTTTCCAATTTTTTATTTTTATTCTTTTATTCAAAATTGTATCCCGATTTCGATTTTAGACACAAATAGTTGCCGGTCGAGCCACGGTTGCGCGATCGCGTCCGATCGACATTTCAAAGCACGACAGGCCCACCTGCAGGCAACCTGCCGCCGCGCTCCGTTGATTCGAAATTTCAAAATGCGATTGCATCCTGTCGTGGATCCAACGCGCGACCGGCGACAGGGAGAATCTGATGCCCTTCTCGGGCAGGGCCACAAGCAGGGAAAAGAGCTTGTCGTGCGTTGAGGGCACGACAGAGCCTCTCGTGCCTTCAGGGCTCGACAGGGCTCCATTATTGCCCTGCCAGCCACGGGTCCAACTCACTTTCCCCCTCTCCCACTCTCACTCAGGCAGGCACGAGGGAGGCTACGAGAGGCGATTCTGTAGGCATTTTTGAGGTAATATCTCTTCCTAAATATTGTTAAAATTAGTAGGTATTGGTTAGTATTAGTGATATATATTGATTGGAGAGTGTGTTGGTAAGAGTTTGTGAACTTTTGACCGGCTATATTTGATCCTATTTAAAATTTTGTTGAACTTTGAATGAATGAAACATTGAAAACTTGATAGGCTAGCCATATATGTTTGTAAGTGCTGAATGTGGAAGAAAATATTTGAACGGAGCGCATGTTTGAACACCGTCCGTGCAAAACCACCGGTGCCAAATAAGTTAGGCATAATGTTACCCAGTAGGAGTGACGATTGTTTTGGAACCAGTAGAAGTGATGATTGTAGATTGAATATTTGGTTATTTATGGTTTTAGTAGATGTGCTCGCTAATTTCCCTCTTTGACCTCTTCTCCGTATTCGAGCAAACCGCGCAAGGACAAGGTACTTTTGCTAAATTAGGGTTGGGGAATCTTCGAAAAGCTTCTTCGACGAATGCTTCTGCCTTTTCGAACCACTCGTCTGTGTGCTGCCCAGATCTCATCCATCCATCGTACATCCACCGTCGATCTTCCATCGCTTAATCACTATATGTAAATTCATACATGCTTTTAAATTCTAGATCTATACATTTATTGAACAATTACAGCAAGTCAATACATGGCTTACCCACCGCACAACACAAACGGTCCATGTCTAGCTACATAGGAGGGCTTACCCACCTACGGATGTTGGTATGAGTATGGTGGTCGTGACCACGTGAAGGTGCAGGTCGAATTCGGTAGCACAACTCAAGAGTCCTCCCAAAGGCAACGACGGCACGCGCATCGCTTATGTTATGCACTAGGAGGACGACAGGGTTACGCCGCCGGAATCCCGGCCCGTGCACCTCCCATAGCCACTAACCCATACTTATACCAACATCCATGGGCTGTCCAAAACGTGGACAACTCGGGAGCACAACATTTTCGTAAACGGAACACAACGAATCACCGTCCGCGTTCCTTACGAAAATTTGTTGCGTTCGGGTTTGACTATGGTTCCGTACATGCTACGACGTCAAAATATATTAATAAACACTAATCAACACAAATCACGCCTAATTGTCATTTTACTTAATTAATGAGGAGCACTAATGTCATCGGCCCACAAAATACCGACGACATAGATACAACAAACAAACAAAAAAAGGTCGGGATTACCTCGGGTTGGGGTGCCGACACACGGCGGCGGAGGAAGGAGGGGTTTGGAGGAGGCGGCGGCGCGGCGAGAAAGGCGGCCGAGGAGGGAGAGAGGAGGAAAAGGAGGCTCGGGAGGGGCTCGGGAGGGGAGGGAGGGGCGGCGCGGGGGGGTAGGGGTGGGGCGGCGCAGCCGCGGCAGCAGGGGAGACGGCGGCGGCTGCGAGGAAGACGACACGGCGACGTTAGCGGGCGCTGGAGGCGGCGGCGCTGCTGTGCAGCAAGCGGCAGCAGCAGGAGACGGGCGCGCTGGGACATGGCGACGTGGGTGGCGCGGGCGGCGGCAGTGGTGAAGCGGCGGTGGAGCCGTGGCTCGTGCGCTAAGTGCTAGGCATTTAGCACACGGGCCACTTTTTTAAATAAAGATAAATGTCGGCGCCGTAGCCACCGACATTGGTTAAACACACCGCCGACATTGCCTAAATTAACAGTTATTTAATTGGTGGGGCCCATCCGTCAGTGACATAGACCAGTGTCGGCGGTTATACTGAGGCCGCCCATATTGCTCACTTAGTGTCGGCGGCAACAAATATGCCGACCACATTGCACCATCAGTGTCGGCAGCAACAGCTCTAGCCGCCGACATAGTTCCTCCCCTCTCCAGCCCGCCACCTCTCCGGCCCTCCTTGGGGCCCACGAGGCTAGGGTACGAGCCAAGTGAATTCCTAGGTCTTGCTATTAGCATAAGGCCTCATTGGACCGGGGAGTGCCGTCTCGGGTCGACCTCTAACGCAAGTTCCTTTGCAACCCTAACGTCGTATCAGCTTTCAGGCTCGATCGGCTAACTGTTCCAAAGGAACTTGCCGTACAGCTCAATCCGAGACGGCACAACCTGGTCCAATCAGCCCTCATGCCAGTTGCATGACCTAGGAACGCACTTTGCGCCTATCCTAGACCCCGTGGGCCTAGGGGAGGGCCGGAGAAAAGGCGGGCTTGAGGGGGAGGGTCTTTCTTGGGGGCTAGATCGTTAGCCGCCGATATAGATCATTAGTGTCGGCGGCCACATGTGATGCCGCCGACATTGGATCCATCTATATCGGCGGTTAGATCCATGGCCGCCGAGACAGACTCCCCCCCAAGCCAGCCATTTCTCCGGCCCTTCCCGGGGCCCACGAGGTCTAGGCTAGGTACCAAGTGAGTTCCTGAGTCATGGTATTGTAACAAGGCATCATTGGAACGGGGAGTGTCTTCTCGGCTAGACTTCTACGACGAGTTCCTTTGGAACCTGGACGTCATATCGGCTTTCAGTCTCGATCAGCTTACGGTTCCAAAGGAATGTGTCAGATACGACACAACCGAGACGGCACTACCCGGCCCAATGAGCCCTTATGCCCATTGCATGACCTAAGAAGGCACTTGGCACCTAGCCTACACCGCAGAGGCCTGGGAGGCCGGACCGAAGGTGTGCTTGGGGGAGGAACTATGTCGGTGGTCAAAATCTCGGCCGCCGAAATAGATTGATCAGTGTCGGCGGTATCCCATAAGGCCGTCGACATTGCTTATGTCTGTATCGGCGGTAGAATAAATAGCCGCCGACACAGAGCCTTCCGCGCTATATTAATAATATTTTGCAGCTATCTTCTGTTGAATAAAAATGTCTGGTCACCCGGTTATCAGCGCGCGGCGTGGTGGGGGCTCCCCATAGGTCTTGGGTTCGAGCCCCGCCGCGCCCCTGATAATACTTTTTATCAGTCTCAGTGGCCATGTATATGCCGCCGACATAGAGGTTTTATATCACTCCCTTGGAGCGGAGCTGCTGGCCCGGCATGGCAGCGATGTCGCCTGACTTACGCGTGGGACCAGTTTGACGTCGTCCCATTCAAGCAGTTATTCCTCCTTCTGGGGGAGGGGTAAGGTCGGGGGCATTATTTTTGCCGCCGACATAGAGTAATGGGCGGGCTCCAAATTCGAATTTTCATCCTGGTGGCGGGAGGGAGCTGATCCTTTGTCGGCTGACTCGACTGGGCCGCCGACATCACTATATCTCTGTCGGCGGTTGTGTTGTTGCCGCCGATATTGGTTGGTCGGCGGCTTCCTGGCCGCCGACACTTACTTTTCTGGCCGCCCACGTAGAGTCCGTTTCCTGTAGTGCATAAAGAGGCCCGCAACAGCCCTTTCCTCTAGGTCCATGTCAACCAAGTTCTCACCCTTGAAGAGAATGGTACCACCGGTTACCTCATAATCTGGATGGCCAACAAGAACCTGCAACGAAAACATATAACACTCAATCTAATGTCAACTAATATCATAGCAATGAAGGTGGTCGATTTCTCCTTTATTCATCAAAACACGTGGGACTACAACCATAATGACAAAATTTATTAGGCTGCAAAATTTTCACGGCATTACTTGTAACTAAGCCCACACAATAAACAGCTAATGAAGACAGGGTGCCCAATGCATGAAGCCAGACGCCCATTAGATCCAATGCACGGTAAACAGACAACAGTTGCACAGAGACAAATTGACAAATGATTAGATGAAATATAGAATCTTACATGATGGCCATGAGGCAACGAAGGGGCTGGCATCGAAAACCTACCACGAGCTACAATACCGTGAAGTAGCCAAAGCGAAATAAATATAATCCTGCATGATCGAATTAGCACAATTAGCATTTGGAATTAACTTTGCGACTATTGTATAAAACTAATCATGTACTGGGCCGGTAGGGATTAACTACTGGCATCAACTCATCACTATCCCGTACTCCAACCTTTTCTCAATGAGCAAGCAACGGAGACGAACGCGACTGTCTCGGCCAGTGCCACGGCAGCCGCGGGCGCGTAGTGGCCAGGCCCAATCAGGACCGTGGGAGCGGGAAGCCGGGAGGCAGACGGCGGTCGGTGAGCGGTCGGCGGCGTCGGCGCCAGGCGGGACTTCAGTAAGCGGCGCGAGGGGAGGGCTGCCGCGCTACCTCTTGCTCCGTCGCCAGGGTGATCGACGTGGAAGAGGGAGCGAAGTTTGGAGGGGCCGAGAGGGTGTGCAGAGCCCGAAGGCTGGAGGGCGAGAGAGGAGGAGAGGCAAGGAGGGGTGGTGGCACCGGAACCGGCGGCGCGGGGGAGCAAGAAGAGAAGGCGGCGGCGGCATCTCGCGGGGGAGCGAGAGGGGGCGGCGCCAGCGGCATGGGGGAGTGAGAGGAGGAGGCGGCGGCAGGGGAAGCCAAATCTGGTGGAGGCGGCGGTCGGGTGCAGAGGATGAAGGGGAGGGCGGTAGCGGTGGGGAGGGGAGGTGAGAGGCGGCGGCGGCGCTAGGGATGAGGGAGAGCTGGGGCGGGACAGCGGGTGCGCGTTAGAGATGAGGGAGAGGCGGCAGTGGCTGGATGCCTAGGGTGCGCCCTGCGCCTGCGTGAGTGCGCGTCATGCCAGGGCGGGGAGGTGCTTCGATCTTAGATCAGACGGCGGTAAACGGGCTGACGGACGAAAATTTTCGACGGAATAAGAAATCCTATTCTCTTTATTGTTAGTAGAGATTTCCTATTTCAAATAATCCACTGTGATTTGTGGACTTAACCCATTGTAAGCTTCACTGGTTACAAGTATTATTTGGTCGTCGTTGATGATTTTTCACATTATACATGGACTTTTCCCTTGCGTCACAAATCTGATGTATTTTCTACCTTTCGTAATTTTTACTTTCTCATTGTCAACCAATTTCATCTATCCATCCAATGCGTTCAATGTGATAATGGTCGTGAATTTGAAAGTTCTGCTCTCCACACTTTCTTTCACTCCCGTGGCATCACTTTTCGTTTCTCTTGCCCTTATACTTCCTCTCAAAATGGCAAAGCTGAGCGTGCTATTCGTACTCTTTCATGCGCACATGCCTTCTACCTACTGGGCAGAAGCTCTACACACAGAAACTTATCTCCTTAATCGGCGTCCCTGTAAACCTCTCGATCTTCTAACACGGTATCACGTTTTATTCGGTGCCAACCCTGATTATTCCCATTTACGCATTTTTGGATGTCTCTGCTATCCAAGTCTTTCCTCCACGTACAGCTGCTCACAAGCTTGCTCCACGTTCTACTACTTGTCTCTTTCTCGGCTATCCACCGGAGCACAAAGGCTATCGTTGCATGGATCTGCACTCTCGCAAAATTATTATCTCTCATCATGTTATCTTTGCTGAACATGTTTTCCCTACGCTGATCAACAATCTATTGCAGCTCGTTTCTGCGCTGCGACCCGCTGCCGAGCCCTTCTGCGGACTCTTTGACGCTCGCCCGCCCCATCAAACACCCTGCTGGGATCTCCTTCCTTCCTCAGCCTGCCCGCTCCTATGTCTCCATTACTACCCATGCTACCTCTTCGTCCAGCACCCCTCCTCCTTCCATTCCTCACCGTTTTGGCTCCTCTGCACCGAAGGCCACCCGCCGCTCCCAGCCCGCTTTTGGCGCCGCCCCGGCTAGGTCTTCCCTTCGGTCGGTCGTGGTCGGCCCCGCTACTCCCGCTTCTACATCTGATTGGAAGCTGGTGCTCCCAAGGCGCGCCCACCGTCTTGGTGGTGCCACTCTTCAAGTTGGTCGACCGTCGCGCCCTCCTCGCCGTGACTCGGCCGTCGCGTTCCAGGGGCGTTGCTTCCGGTGCCTGGCACGCGACCACGTGGTGGCGGCGTGTCGTGACCCTGTGAAGTGCACACGTTGCCTCCGGTCAGGCCATCGCTCCCGCCATTGCCACTCCGGCCTTGGTGACCTACCTCCCCTCCTGCCCTTACCTCCACCCCGCCCACCTCCCCCACTTGCCACTCCAGTGCTCCGCCCTCGTAGCTCGCCCCCCCCCCTCTGTTCGCTCCTGCGTGGAGGTCACTCCTACCATCCGCTCGGCTGCTGTCGATCTCCACCTCCATGCGTTGTTCTTGGTGGTCGCCGGCGGCCCCAACCTGGATAACGTTGCCATTGCGAGGGCAATTGGTGTCCACGTTGGCGTCCCCTTCAGCGACGTCCACATCTCCCTCATCTCCAGCCACCGCTTCCTTGTGCTCTTCTCCTACCCAGAGCAGATAAGGCTCGTCGCCGCCTACCGCTCCTTCCACCACGTGGGTCGTGACTTCGTCTTCACCGCATTTCCAGAGAACATCCATGCGGGTCGCCACACTGGTGCCCTCCGCTTTCGAGTTCATCTCGTTTTGGAGAGTCTCCCCTTCCACTATTGGGAGCCGGTGATTGTTGACCACCTACTCGCTGGCTGCGGACGCATTGACATCGTCGATAACGCCTCGCGCCACTGCTCTGATACCTCGACGTACCGTGTCTGGGTTTGGACCCACGACCCTGCTTCGATTCCCCTGGAGGCTCAGCTTTCACTCGTTGACCCGGCACCGGTCTTGGAGCCTTCTAGAGATGGCGGCTGGCATTGTTCGCGTCTTCAGGCGGCGCCCTGGCCGCGACCACCCCCCTGCACTGAGTTTCGTGTACTTATCCATGTCGCAGTCGTTGAAGACTTTTCTGCTGTGGCTGCTCGCATCGAGGGTGGGCGACCCGTGGTCGGACTTGAGCTCTGGTGCCCCCGGATTCGTAGACTCGACGCAAGCTTTCACGGCCACCGCTTGCTGCTTGCTCGACCGCAAGCAGAAGTTGAAGGCGATGATGATGCTGTTGTTGTTGGCCCTGCTCATCCGCCTCATCGGGCCAACAAGTTCCCGGTGCGTGTGCGCCCCTTTGATGCGGCTGGCAAGGCACCGGTCAGAGATCGCCTCTCTTGGCCAGTCGATCCCTCCCGCGAGGCCGCCTCACCTCACCGTCACAGCCGCTCACCACGCTTCCGGCAGGCCGTTGCACCTTCCTTGGGGGGTCGCCGCATTCGGCCTCCCCACGGCTGCTGCTGCGCCTGCCTCCAGAGTCGCCTCACCTATCTCCCCTGAGCCTGTCGTCGCTGTAGAGCCCGCTCGCCCTTGCTCTCCGCCCCTGTGGCGATCCCGCTCTCCACTTTGCCGCATGGCTTCGCCGCAGCCGGCGCTCCCTGCTTCGTCTGACTCGGAGTGTTCACCACGCCTGCGGCGCCCCTCCTCGTCGCACTCACCGCGCAAGGTCACAACTAGAGCTCGCCCTTCATCCGCTTCACCGTGTGCATCCTGCAGCGCCTCACCAGCATGTTCTACACCACCTTCGCCCATGCTTTCCCCTGCCACCAACAACTCTCCTTCGCGTTCACCGTTGCCATCCCCAATGTCCACCTTCTTCACTCCCTGGCTAATCCGATGCTCCTTGAGGCTGGCCTTCCCCCTCTGCCACCTCAGTCCGGGGTCCACACGCTCCTCGCCAGAGTATCCACGCACTGCCAGCAGCCCCTCCTCGTGTCCACGCCGGTGCTAGGGCCTCGGCCTTGTCGCAGCCGTGGCCGCGGTGCGCGTGTTCGAGCTGCCTCCTCCATCACTCGACGCAGCTCCCGCATCGCCTCCTCTCGCACGCCACCGCTTGGGCCTGATGCCTCTGCGGTCCCCTCTATCCACAGAGCACATGTCGTCCTGGTGCGCAAGTTAGGCCAGGTCCCGCAAGCCTCGGGTGATGAGGAGGACCTCGTCTCACAGCTCACCTCTTTTTTCTCTTCACCAATGGATGCCTTTGCCGTCAGCGCCGTGGCCGACCTGTGCGGTCTTGACAGACCAGCCCTAGACCTACCTGCTGTGGGTATTGTGGACTATATGGGCCCTGAGTATCCTCTAGAAGGCCCATAAGGGAGCAGATAGGGGGCGATCCAAGTCGGTCGGTCAAGGATAAGGACCACTCGGGCTACGCGTGGCTTGAGCTGCAAGGAAGTTTTCGAGGATATAATCTATCTCCATGTAATTAGCAGATCAACACATGCATTCCATGTAACTGCATACCAGAATTAGTTATCAGGTATCCCGAGATATCCTGTAACTCTATCTCCCCATACACTATATAAAGGGAGGGGTAGAGACCATCGATATAGGCAGTAGAATCATCTACAGCGGATAGCATCATCTTGCATCTCGCATCTTGATCCACCATATAATCCCAGAACACAGGAAGTAGGGTGTTACCTCCTCCGCTGAGGGCCCGAACTGCCTAACCCCGCTTTGTGTTACCATTTAACTTAGTTCTTGATTAGCGTCCCCTCGTACAAATTCATTGCCGGTGGTGACCCCCCAGTTAGTCACCTGCCGACAGTTGGCGCACCAGGTAGGGGTAGTGTCAAGATCATCTTCATCAAGCTTGGTGGCATCGATCACCGGAGTCGCCATCATCTCCGCCCCCGGCCAAGCTCTCGGCTTCGGGAGCCATTTGCGTCAGCAACGACTTCGGTGAACTTCACTTCCCTGATTTGGATCATATCCAATCTGAGAAGAACTACAACAACGCCTCCCACTCGTGTTGGGGAAAGCCACGGCCATCTACTCATGAGTAGTACGCCAACGGCTCAATTCCCGACTCCGATACGGCGACGGCTCGAAGACAGATTCTGGACATCATATTGTTTCTACAATTCCCGTTGATCCAGAAGGAATTTCAGGATGAGATTGGATGCGTTGGAAAGATAATTTCGTTAGTTTTCCGTGAAGTGCAAGAACACCCAAAACAGAGTCCGGATGTGTCCGGGACATCCGTTTGAAGGCAGGCTGCGCAGGAAGATCGCGAATCTCAGCAAGCTCGTAAAACCCATCTGTGGAGGCTGCGGCATGCAGATAGGCCGTGGCGCACTTCCAAGGATATCAAGGATCAGCAAGAAGCTTCTCCAAACAATCGACAACCAACACTTCTTCCGGACTCGGATCTGATCTAGTCTAAGGAGAACATCGACATCGCCTCGTCTGGACTCCCGGTCGGGTCGAGGAACGCAGCCGCCATCTACTCCCGAGTGGTGCGTCGGGGGCTCAATTCTCGACTCGGATACGGTGAGAACTCAACCAAGAACTTCAACAACACTTTCTCGGACTCGGACAAGGTTCGATCCGGGAGAGAATTCAACAGCGCTTCACTCGGACTCCCTGTCGCGTTAGGGAACGCCACCGCCGCCTACCGACGAGTAGTGCGCCGGGTCTTAATTCCCAACTTGGATACGGTGAGGTCTCGATGGAGAACGAATCTCGGGTGGTGACCGTCATCAGCAGCAAATCACTTGGACTCGACAATTATGGTGTCCATCGTGCGACGCCGGCTTCATCAACCGTGAGGCGAACATGAGAAGAATATGTGATCCGTTCCCATTCAGAATCTGGACGAAACTTGTATCGCTATTTCCCGCTGACTCAGGAGGAGTTTCAGGGTGATATAAGATGCGTTGGAAAGCTTATCTCGTTATCTTTCCGACGATTCTAAGAACGCCTGAATCCGACTTGGGATGCGACCGTGACGCCTTTTTCAAGGCAGTCTGTGCAGAGAGGTTGCGAATTTTGGCGAGCTCGTAAAGCTCATCGGTGCCGGCTACGGTGTGAGGATTGATCGTGCCATATCTTGTGGGACGCTGAAGACCAGCGAGGACTTTCATCGACTTTCCTCAAGCTATACCAGCCGCATGGAGATCATTTACAACTACAGCCAACTCCGTCGACCACGGACGAGACCTCGGCGAGTACGTGCTGTTCGTCGCCGACCACGACATGTGCCACTCGGTGTTGATCGAGATCTGAATGACTACATCCTCTACTCGGCTACGCGCCTACGCCTCCAAGGTCCATAGCTTGACTATACGCCATCGCGCGCCACGAGCGCCCGATACGGCTACACGCCTTGAGCTACAAATTTACGGCTCGGCGATAAGCCACTCGGCTACACGCCTACGCCAGCGCCACGAGCGCCCAAGTCTAAGGCTCGGCGATATGCTACTCAGCGACACGCCTACGACCGCACCACGAGTGTCCAAGTTTTCAGCTCGGCTGTATGCCATCGCGCGCCACGAGCGCCCGGTACGGCTACACGCCTGCAGCTTCAAATCTACGGCTCGGTAATAAGCCACTCGGCTACACGCCTATGCCAGCGCCACGAGGGCCGAAGTCTATGGCTCGGCGACACGCTATCTAGTGACACGCCTACGCCCGCGCCACGAGCGTCCAAGTTTTCAGCTCGGCTGTACGCCATCGCGCGCCACGAGCGCCCGGTACGGCTACACGCCTTCGGCTTCAAATCTACGGCTCGGCAATAAGCCACTCGGCTACACGCCTACGCCAACGCCATGAGCGCCAAGTCTATGGCTCGACGATATGCTATCCAGCGACACGCCTACACTCGCGCCACGAGCGTCCAAGTTTTCAGCTCGGCTGTACGCCATCGCGCGCCACGAGCGCCCGGTTCGGCTACACGCCTGCAGCTTCAAATCTACGGCTCGGCAATAAGCCACTCGGCTACACGCCTACGCCAACGCCACGAGCGCCCAAGTCTATGGCTCGGTGAAACGCTATCCAGCGACACGTCTACACCCGCGGCACAAGCGTCCAAGTATTCAACGCGGCTGTACGCCATCGCGCGCCACGAGCGCTCGGTACGGCTACACGCCTGCAGCTTCAAATCTGCGGCTCGGCGACAAGCCACTCGGCTAGACGCCTACGCCAGCGCCATGAGCATCTAAGTCTATGGCTCGGCGACACGCCACTCAGCGACACGCCTACGCCTGCGCCACGAGTGTCCAACTATTCAGCTCGGTGTATGTTATCCGCCAGAAGCGCCGCAGCGGTTACATGCGATTACGCAGCTTCGAATCTACGGCTCGGCGATGTGCCACTCGGCTACGCGCCGCTCGGCTACGTGCCACTCGGCTACACACCTACGCCCGCGCCACGAGCGCCCAAGTATTTCCGCTCGGCTGTATGCCATCGCGCGCCACGAGCGCCCGGCACGGCTGCACGCTTGTAGCTTTAAATCTACGGCTCGGCGACAAGCCACTCGGCCACACGCCTACGCCAGCGCCACGAGCGCCCAAATCTACGGCTCGGTGACACGCAACTCAGCGACACGCCTACGCCCACGCCACGAACGTCAAAGTCTACGGCTCGGCTACACGCCTACGCCTACATCAGAGCTAAGTTCTCATTACCATAATCTTTTCATATTAATCTAAGTTGTTTCTTGACTTGCTACTTAGTTTATCTCCAACTAAGCAGTAAGTCGGGGGCTACACCTAATAGGTGCACTTGCGTGCACTCTTTTGTTGTTTTTTCTTTATGATTGCAAGTGAATCCGAGTGGTTATTCCGAGTAGTGAAGCTCTGACACACGAACGGCGAACTCTAGTCACTCGATACGCGTGCCTGGGAAAAGATCCATGAGCCAATTCCCGACGCCCAGGGGCTAGACTAGTCGGGCAGAGTGTTTAACAAAAGGAAGATTACTTGGAGGAATTTAATATCAAAAAGGAAAAGTAGCGAAAGCATAAAAATTTCATAAATAAAGCAGTCGGACCTTACATCCAAGTGATTATTTTTTCATCCAAATACTACCTAAATCCTACATGTACATGCTACAGGGGTTCATGGGTTTTTACCTCATCATGTACCTTCTACGACTCCGTACACGAGTAAGAAGGACATGCACAATGAGCGACAACTACGGCTCGGCGAGCGCCTGGCACAGCTACAAGCCTACGCCTGCGCCTCGGCCGTCAGATCTATAGCTCAGCAAGCACCCGGCATGGCTACGCGCCTACGCCCGCTCCTCGAGCGTTCTAGTCTATGGCACAGCTATACGTCTACACCAACTTTGGTACGGCTATACGCTTACGCCTCTGGCCAAAGGCCACCCTCGCACCTGGCGCTAACTCACGGCCTTCATTGCACACACAACCGATGGCTACAAGTGCAGCCGGGCTAAGCCAAATTCAGCCTCGGTGCACCCCTATGAGGGCATATAACCGGCAGAGCTACAAAAAATTACCCATCTCTTGGTATACCCCATGTTGGGTCACTAGTTGGTCGCTGCATGTTAGGATCAGATACTAGTGATGTCGGGATTGAGTTTTGATGGTACGCTCCAGTTGGGGCCTATGCTGTACACCGCTACCCGGGTATGGATACCATATGGCTAAACTCTATCCGTAAGGTACGCCCCGTGGTGGGGTCGCTAGCTGTATTCCACGACAGTGGGATACAGGTACCGTCTGGCTGACAACAATGGTATGCCCCATGTTGGGACACTAGCTGTGTTACCGCACTAGTCGGATACAGGTATCATTGGGCCAAACCCTATCCAGATGGTATGCTCCATGTTGGGCCAAAGTTTACTCTACGAGTAGAGGTGCCAGATGGTTAAAAATACGGTATGCCCTCTAGGGCCACCAGCTGTATCTGTCGGGGATTAAATCACGGCCCATTGCCATGGCCCACTCACGACGGCCCGATCAAGCGACCTACCAGGCCCAGCTCCTGGAAGGTTCTATCAGCCCATATGCATCTGCCAACAGCTTCTTGGGCGGCACGATGCGTAATGGCCTAGGATTCTTGTTTGAGTCCGACTCGACAGAGGAGTTACTGCTACTTAGAAGACCAGGACGTGGTTTCCGGATTGGATTAGGAGTCGTGATCCCCAAGATTAGGAGATTACCTTATCTACCATAGGTTATATTTGGCATGTCTTGAGTTCGTTCACGATCTCGTAGTTAGCCCTACCGATATTCCTCGGTAGGTCGGTTTGTTCTCAGACTATATAAGGTGGCCCTTATGGCGTTTAGAGGACCCCCGGCCAATAGATTTTAGCATACTACTCGCCGAGACCTGCTGATCTCGCCGAGTTCCACCTTGTAATCCTCTTTGATATAAAGAAAATTTGGGCGTAGGGCTATTATCTCCCGAGAGGCTGAACAGGATAAAAACCCATGTCTCCTGTTCGCTCTTTGTTCGTGGTTGTTCGGCGTGTCTCCTATCTCCTCCTTGAAGAACCTTGGTTGACTTGGGTCAATATCCCAACCGTCGGCAATTTGGCGCCGTCCGTGGGGACACGCAGATCGAGCATGTCGAACTCCGTCGGCGATCTGTAGATGCTTCCCGAGGGTTACGACTCGGAAGGACGGATGCCTCATCCTGTCGATTCAGACGATCTGTTCGGTCTCGAGCGCTTTACGATCCGAGGCGAAGTCTCGCCTATATGGCGAGATAGCCTCGGATCGCACTCCGTCATTGACGATGACTACGAACCGATGATCTTTACGACGGTTTAGATCTATCGGATTCCAAGGCTATGTCGGTAGATTCTACTGTGGAGACACAGCGATGACACCGTCTAGCATATCTTCGCATGGCCCCGCGGCATTAACATGGCGATGTAGGAACCTCGAGGATCCCGCACGGGATGCGCGATTGGCGGTCGAGCGATTAATTACGCGGCGGCAAGAAGATGAGGTCGCTGGCGGCGCCACGGCAGATATCATTTGCCGCAGCCTCGATACCTCTATCAATCGACCTTGGCACGGTTTGCGACGTGTAGCGGCAGCGTCGCGACCCACCTCGCGTCGGCGCTAAGTCTCCGGCGAAGCTTCCTGTTCGGGTCAATTCCCGCGTGATCGGACTCTAGTCAGGCGTAATCGCGGATGGTTCGAGATCCGGGACCCATATATCGAGTCGAGAATGGCTCGAAGTTATATAACGGTCCTCGGATCCACCAATCAGCCGATCTCGCCCGTATGAAGCGTCTTTGTGCGTCTAACACGAGCGACCGGGTGAAGGCCTAAAGTCTCTAGGAGAAGTCAACAATTCCTCCAGGCAGCGCAGTCAAACTGCCCGGAATGATTCGGACAGCTCTGATCGGTCGCGTGACCCCCGTCACCATCGAAGGGTCACTATCCATGAACAGGCTACCCGTGGTCGCCGTCGCTCGCCGAGTCCTCGTAGTCATCGCGACCACAGGGGCAAGCGCGCACGCGATGATCACGGACGGTCCTCGTGAGGCGCGATCGTCGCGACCACGAGGAAGGCGTGGTGGGTTGTCCGGAGAGAGTTTCTCCAGGCGAATCATCCTGTTCAGCAGAGTTCTCCGCGCAGCAGACCAACGTCTTCTCAAGACTAGGTTCTGCCGGGAAGGTGGCGGTCATATGGTTTGGGCTGCGAGCTTTCTCTGACGAGCTTCGGGCTGTCCGGTGGCCCTCAAATTTCAAGCCCGGTCACATGGAGAGGTACAATGGGACTCAGAACCCAGAGGAATTCCTTTCCATCTACGCTACGGCCATCATGGCGGCCGGGGGTGACGAGCTCGTTATGGCCAATTACCTCCCGACCGTCCTTGAGGGCGCCGCTCGGACGTGGTCGTTCAATCGGCGGAGGGTTCCATCAGCTCATGGAACCAGCTTTGTGACGCCTCGATTGCTAATTTCCGAGGCATTACGCTGTGCGGGCATGGAGGATGATCTGCACCAGATGATCCGGATGAGCGGGAGACCTCCGCAACTTTGTGAAGCGTTTCATTAAGATCCGCAACACAATCCCGAACATCTCGGATGAATCTGTTGTCCGCGCTTTCAAAAACGGAGTCCGCGACGAGCGACTCACCCAGGATCTCGAGATCAATGAGACCTAGACCGCCAACGACCTGTTCAAGGCGGCTGACCGCTATGCCAACGCGCAGAGCGTTGATCAAGATAAGAAGGCGTTTGACAAGGCGAGCCGCCGCCCAACCTGGTGTGTATGAGAAGAAGAAGAGCAGAAGCAACCACGGTGACAAGAAGTCCTGAAGAAGAAAAATAAAGGTGATGCGAACAATACCGTCATTTGGTATGGATCGCACCTCCTCCCAAGGATGGGCGAAGAAGCCCAACAATAACTACAAGGGCAAAAAGCCCGCTCGGGGAGGCGGAACAAGGCAAGAAAGGTCAAGTGACCGATTTTGCAAGTTCCACCAAAGACTACAGTGCACGACATACGCCATTGCAGAACTTGGGCCATAAAACTCAAGATTTCTACAACGGTAAGGGCCCAATGCGCACCTGCCCGAACAAGGTGATGCGGTAAGGCTAGCGCCAAACCGGCGATGGTGATCGGGAAGATGATGATGAATATCAAGAACCCGTGAACCATATCGCCGTCATCTTCGGCGGCTCCTCGGCTTACACCTCTCGACGCAGCCTCAAAGATGTTGCTCGGGAGGTCCACAACGTTGAAAAGGCAAAACCTCAGCCTGAGTCGATGAAGTGGACTGAGGTCCCCATCTCCTTCTCTCAGGAAGATTGCCCCACTGGGATGACCAAGCCTCAGCGGCTCCCACTGGTGGTCGCCCCGACCATCAGCAACGCAAGAGTTGGCCGTGTTTTGGTAGACGGCGGGAGCGCTTTGGATTTGCTTTCTGCTAAGGTCCTGGACGAGATGCAGATTCCTCGTTCTAAGCTGAAGGAAGTCGCAATGCCCTTCTACGGGATTGTTCCGGGAGAAGCTGTCAAGCCGTTGGGGCAGGTTGTCCTACCAGTTACCTTCGGCAACCCAAGCAACTTCCGGACAGAGTTGATCACTTTCGACGTGGTCGACTTCCCATCCGCGCATAACGTGATCTTGGGCGAGCCATCTCTTGGTAAGTTTATGGCCGTGTCCCACCACGCTTACCATTGCGTGAAGATCTTTGGGTCCTAACGGTGTGATCACGGTCAAGGGCAACTACAAAGCTGCTTTCTGGATTGCGACGGCGGTCCCTCATACTGGTCGACCCGACTTCCGCCATTGTCACGAAGTTCCGAGACCAAGTCTGACGCTCTAGGGTCTCCTTGACCGGGGGAGAAACCAAGGAAGTTCCATTGTCCCTTGATGATACTTCCAAGGCAGTTCACTTGGGAGCCAATCTGGACCCCAAATAGGAAGCGAGCTCATTGCCTTCCTCCGAGCTAATGTAGATGTGTTTGCCTGAGAGCCATCTGACATGCCCGGAGTCCCAAGGAAGGTCATCGAGCACAAACTGGCTGTCCGGCCGGACAAAAAGCCTGTTCGCCAGAAGCTTCGTCGCTTTTCGGAATTCAAACAGGGGATCATCAAAGATCGACAGCAAAGCGCTTTCACGGGGTTCATCCACGAGGTTGATCACACCGAGTGGTTAGCCAACCTGTCATTGTAAAGAAGAAAGGCGACAAGTGGAGGGTGTGTGTCGATCACACGGATCTGAGCATGCTTGTCCTAAGGACAATTTCCGGCGCCTCATATCGACCGGTCGATGCGATCGATTGCGGATGCCCAGCCTCTGAGTTTTTAGATGCTTACTCGGTTACCACCAAATAAGCATCTCCCGAGGATGAAGAGAAGGCGCCTTCATCACCCCTTCGCATTTTACGCTATCGACCATGTCTTCGGTCTGCGCAATCTTTGGTGCCACGTTCGGTAGCTTAATGGAGAAGACCTTCCCGCAGCTGTGTGGAAAAACACGGAGGTCTATGTCGAGGACATAGTTGTAAAGAGCAAGTTTGCTCAGATCATGTAAAAGACACGGCGAGACTTTTAAGTAATCTCACCGGGCATCGAATAAAATTAAATCCATAGAAGTGTACCTTTGGTGTTCGATCTGGAATGTTGCTCGGTTATGTCATTGGTTCGCAAGGTATTTACGCCAACCCCGAAAAAATCGAGGCCATTGAAAATATGCGAGGCTCAACTACCGTAAAGGAAGTGAGCCTCATTTGGGTGGATGGCTGCTCTAAGCGGAGTTTATTTCCGTCAAAAGTGACGCGGGCTGCCCTTCTTTAAGGCCTGCGCAAGCACAATGGTTTATTTGACCGGAGAAGCGATAGATCCTTCCAAGATCTGAAGCGATACTGTCCAATCCTCCGTCGACTACTCGCGGCATGGCGCAGCAGCTCTGTTGTACCTAGGTTGCACGCCACAAGCGGTGGCCTTGATCTTGACGGTCGAAAGGAAGGCATCTGGCGACCAATCTATTACGTGGCGAGGTACTTCACGGATCAAAGGGCGTTACCACGAGGTCGAAGCAACTCTCGCCTTGCTCATGTCCTCCGGAAGCTTCGCCACTACTTCCAGCGCATCAAATCTGGTCGACCACGTTCCCTCGGGAGAAATCCTACGGAACAAGGAATCTAGCGGACGTATAGCTAAGTGGGCAATGGAACTAGCGAGTTTGATCATTATATCTTTGCCCGAACGCTATTAAGTCACGAGTCCTAGCTGACTTTGTCGCTCAATGGACTTGCTCGCCCAAATCCCGTGAAGCTTAGAGCAACCTGATGAACCCCTTGGACCATGTTTTTGATGGCTCACAGCTTTGAAAACTTCGGGGCTGGTTTTGTTCTCATCTCCTCAAGGAGAGCAACTCGATATTCTATCCAACTACACTTTGTGGCGACTAACAACGCCATGGAGTACGAGGCCCTCCTCGTGGGACTAAGCGTGCAAGTCGCTTTCGGCGTCAACGACTAGCGTGAAGGAGATTCACGGTTCGTCATCAACGAGTTAACAAGGAGTATCGATTACTACGATGACTCAATAGTGCGATCCTCGGCTGAAGTGAGGAAGTTGGGGCGGCACTTTCGATTTTCGAGGTGCTCTTCGTGCCGGGAAGGACAACTTCACGCCAACCAACTATCCAAGTATGGATCCTCACGAGAACTTTCATTTGGGGTGCTCGTCGAGCACCTTCACAAGCCCTCAATCACGTCTCCGGACGAGGCAGCGAGAGCAGTGGTCTTTGTCTCCGTTATCGGCAGGTGCGGATGGACAACGTCATTTGTCCGTACCTCGCAGATGGGACCACTGCCGGCACGGCGAAGCGGCGTTCCGGCTTATAAGGCGTCTGCTCCATACAAGCTTGTGGGCGGCATCCTTTACCGTCGAGGTGCTCGGGAGTTCTCTCCAAGTGCATCTCATAGCGAGAGGTGTGTTCCTTCTTAGGGACATACGAGGGTGCTCGTGGCAACCACCTCCTTGAACTACGGTCGAAAAAGCGTTTCGCATGGGCTATTATTGGCCCCTGCGTTACAAGATGCCGGGATATCGTGACTAAGTGCAAGGCTTGCCAATTTCACGCCGGAAGGCACACAAGCCCGCCAAGAGCTCCAAACAATCCCCATCTTGGCCTTTTTCCACATGGGGTGCGGATGCGCTTTCGGCCCATTCCTAAAGGGTACAAGGGCTATACACACACCTTTCGTCGCCATAGACACTTTACAAAGTGGATTGAGGCGAGCCTATGTAATCTCTTCACGCCAAAGCGGCTATTCGCTTTTCAAAAGCAACGTGGTCACGCGCTTTGGGATTCCCACAAGTTGATCACGGATAGCGGTACCCGATTGAGCGAGCTATTACAGAATCTGCGACAATTGGGCACCAAGGTCTGTTTCGCCTCGTAGCACATCCACGAGCAATGGAAGCGATCGAGCGAGCTAGCAGACGAGATAGTCGGGGTATTAAGCGGCGGGTATTTGCTTTGCTCTCGTGGCGCAACAAGGCACAGGTTGTGAAGTTCCTTCCGTCCTGCAGGCGATTCGCTTTTCTGACCAGCCGGACGGACCGGGAAACTCCTTTCCAATTGGTCTATAGTGCGAAGCCATCACGCCGCGAAGTTATACTCGGTTCGCCTCGCCGAGCTCGGTCAACTTAGTTGGCGATGAGCAAGCGCCTCCTCGATCTCGATCTCCTCGAAGGCACACGCGGCCGGGCACAAGTCGAATGGCGCTACCGGCAAGATCTTGACGCAGCCGCCAAGTCGGTTCGACCAAGGGTTACGAAGGCGGGCGACCTCGTTCGCGTCGTGTCGAGAACTTGTCCAATGCCAACAAGTTAACTCCACGGTGGGAGGCCCGTTCACGGTCGTTTCTCTTGCTTTCGCCCGGGGCTGTCCGCTGGCTATGGAGGACGGGAGAGAGTGACCAAAGACGCCGAACATCGACCCGGCCGTAAGTTCTTTGTGTAGGTCTTCTTTGTTTGCTTAGCCTCTCGCTTTTTGTTAAACTTGCGCCTTAGTTAGTCCAAGTCTCTCGGGCACCATGTAAGTTCAATCCATTCTCGGTGAATCTTGCGACCTCTGTGCCCTTTTCACTACTTGTCTTCTTAGACTACTTCCTCTCTGGTAACACTTGTTGGTGCCGGTCTTGCGAACTATTGGCTCCATGATCTTAAGGATTTTTCCCTACCAGATCTGGTTTCGATAAGTTCCTAAACTCGGGGTTGCGTAACACGGCCTTTCCACCTTGCGGCTAAGTCTGCTCTCGTAAGCCCTCATGGCGGAGGCACTTACTGCTTGGCGTGACCACTTGGTAAAGCCTGCTCTCGTAAGCTCCCCGCGGCAGAGACACTTTCCTTGTTCGGTTACTCTCGGGCGCCTAACTTACGTCACGAAAGCAGACCATGGAATACATCGAGCAAAGTGTACGGTGTCGCTCTTTCTCTCTCTGCGTGCTCGAGTTCGCAAGCTTAGGTTCTCGAGCATCGTCCGTCTTAGGGGCTAGGGTGTCGCTCTTTTCTCTTGTGCACTGTTTGAGTTCGCAAACTTAGGTTCTCGGCAATTTTACTGCAGAAGTGGGAGTTAGGCAAAGCGCTCCACCGGTTTTTAAACTTCAAGCTGTTCACTTTTCTCTTAGTTTCATTCGTTCTTGTCTTTTCTTTGCTCTTTTTGCGGGGAAAAAGGTAAGCACTTTATTGTGTTAATCAAAAGTTTGGTACAAGGCCCTTTGGGTTACAATCGCGGTGCTACTTAGGAGCAAGCTGCTCCTTCACTCCTCAACTTCTAAGTTGGCGCACGACTTCACCTTGAGCCTTGATCCCTTCCGGGCTTGATTCGGGCGTCGATCTCCTCCTTGTTCGGCAGCTTGCGCCGCGCATCTGCCGGATAGCCTCGACCTCCTCGGTCTTGGCGCTTGCAGCTGGTCGGTCGAGCGTCGCTCAGCCAACTTCGGCGCTCGGCGGTCTTGAGCTGCTCGTCGGCTCCTTGGCCTTCTTCTCGCGGTGACCGCCCTCACGCCATCGCGCAACTCCTCGATTTCTTCTGTGAAGCCCACGGGGTCGAAATCTTCGCACTGAGTCCCGCGGAGGTCAGCTCCTCTTTGGCGGTGGGCCTTGAGCTTCTTGGCGTCCGCCTTGGCGCCTTCCGCCGTGGGGCAGCGTCGTGACTGCTCTTGAGCCACCGTGTGGCCCGGCTTCTCTTCCGCGGCACCGCCCTTCACGGCTTGTGGCTCCTCGGCTTCTTTAAGAGAGCCTTGGAGGAACGCCTCTCTCGGGATAGCTCGGCTTTGAGCTTCTTTGCCTTTGCCTTGCAGCAGCTCCGGCCGGGCTAGTGCAGAGGGCTCGCTTGAGCTCCCTCGTGCAGGAGGTGCTCCGGAGGACGCCCGATCTGGCGCTCCAGCTTGATGGTGACTCCGTCCTCGAGCTCCTCCATGGTGTCCCTGAAGACCTGGGAGGGAAGAACAAGTTAACCGCTTTGTGATGATGCAGCCAAGCTGAACAAGATTTGGTCTTAGTGCTTACCTCGCCAAGTCGGCGCTTCAGTCCGCGGCGCAGGTGATCCTCGAGGCCATGCGTCACGAAGCCCCTCTCGTGCGGGAGGAGGCGGGCGCGTTCTTCCCGTCGCCGCCTTGTTCGCTCCTTCTTCTTGCGGGAGCGCATCTGCTCGGGAACGGGAGCGACGGGCGAAGTGCTTTCGTCTCCGCACTCCTTCTCCTCTTCCTTTTCCTCTTCCGCCCGAACACTTTCGTGCGAGGTGGAGCCACTCATTTGGGTGGCGCCCGGTGCTTCATGGTGGGGCGACTGGCGCGACCTGCTCGGGGGCTTCTTCTTGCTCCCTGGCGGCGGGAATTTCACCCTGCTTGTCGGAGAATCCTGTCGCCTCAGGGGTGAGCAGCCCCTGCGACGAAGTGCCTGGCAGGACCGGCTGCTCGGTCCCGCCCTGGGCAGCTTCCGGAGCCGTCGTCTTGGCTCCGCTGTCCGCGGCGCTGCTCGCCGCCTCTTCCGCCTCCAGCCGTTCAACCGCGCCCTTGGTAGCCGAGTACTTCATTGGAGCTGGGCGAGCATGCTCCACGCCCGGCTTGTCTTTGAGGTGGCTAACCTCATTGCCCTTGACGCACCATCACAGTACTCGGGCGGCGGGGGACGCTTCGGTTGCAGCGGCAATGTCGTCCGTGGTAATCTCCTCTTGGGCGGTGATGAAAAGGAGATGATCGTTAAGTTTAGCGGTTAGGAAATTGAAAGATCAAAGATCGATCTCTACATACTGCCGTGGGAGGCTTGATTACGACCTTCTTCGCGGAACTTTCCGCCTCTTCCTCGGGGCTCCTTAGCGGCTTGCCGCCTTAGCCCCTGGGTGTTCGTGGCGATGAGCTCAGCTCCGGTGGCTGGCGCTCTTCTCGCGCAGCGCAGAAGCTTTCCTTCTTGCGACTTCTTCCTCGAGCCTTCTTGCTCGGCGACACATTACAACCGTCCCATGCGGCGGAGTGAGCTTGCGTGAAACGCCCTAAGCCGGAAGGGCCATGGTCTTTACCTCTTCGTCGCTCTGCTTTCGAGGAGGAGGGAGCTTAGTCTCTTCCATTGGGTGACCCATGAGCCCGCTTGGTTTGTTCGGCGCCCTCTGTCGCCGTGGGTGGTCTTTTCAATGTCTGGCGGCAGCGTGTGCGTGGCGAGCTCGCGTAGGCTCGGCCGCCACCTTGGGCTTTGTGGCCACATTGGCCTTGCTCTTCTTCGCCTTCTCCTTCTCGAGAACGGAGAGTTCTTCCACGATCCCGCCGAGGATCAACTCATCTTCTGTGTGTTTGAGAAGCAAGGGTTAGCGTGAATAAGCGATGCAAGGCTGCGGCCTTGAGCGAGGTTGAACAACTCACCTCGGTATCGCGGACGAGCACGTTCCTCGGGCGGTATAGGCCACCTCGCCGGTGACCTCGCTGTCCTTCTTCGCCGCCTTCAGCATGGCGTCGACCGCCTCGGTCACCCATGCGTCGGTGGGTTTCTCTGCCCGAACAGAAGGGATCGTCAGTTCCTGTTCGGATGGAAATTATCAAAGTAAAGGTTGAGTCTTAAAGGCACTTACCCGTGCTCTCCCTAGAGATGTCTTCCCATCCCTCTATCTTGTAGAAGGGATAGGGCCTTCTCCGTAGCGGACAGACTGCGTTGTTGTGTAGTCCCGGATGATCTCCCTGCCCGTGAGCCCGAGGCTCACGAGGGAGGCGATCTTCCTCGTCAAAAACCAATCCTCGGCGGTCATCTCCGGCCGAGGCATTGGCGTCCCCTTCAGCGGTGCCTTCCGGTGAAAGCGAGCTTCTTTATCCTTTGCTTCGCTCATTGTAGAACCACCTCACCCACCACGCTCCCATCGAGTCGAGCAATAGTGGGCGAAGTGCAGCGTCGTCGGCGGTGGCCGGAGCTTGAGTAGTAGCACCGAGTGCGAAGCGGCGGGCTGCTCCTCGTCACTATATAATAGTGGAGAACAATTTCACCGGTGGATCGATTCCTAGATAGCCCTCGCATGTGTGCGAAGGCAGCCATCTGGAGGATCTTGTTTGGATTGAGGTTCGCCACCTCTAATCCGCTAATGTTTAAGAAGGCCTCGGCGAAGTGCTTTGGAGATCGCAACCCGAGCAGTCTGGCTGCTCGAAGTTAACGAACTCTCCTCCAGTGACTCGGAGTATCCTCCTCCCGGGCAGCCTCCAACTACGGTGTCGATGTGGCCCTCCTTCTCCCGAGATCCTAAGGTCCTCCTCGGTCAAGCTAGTACACGTGAATTTGGCCATAGCAATTCCCGAGGCTAGGCAGCGAGGTTGGTGGTGGAGTTTGGGTGCTTGATCTTGGCGTGGTTGGAGTTAGGGCTTGGAGAGGAAAGGCGTGAGGGCAGTGGCTGGCAGCGAGCGGCTTGGATGCTTTATAGTCCGTATAAGCGGCTCCAGCAGTTACGCCCCAAAGCGGCTAGTTTTTACCACAGCGGCTAGGAAAAACGGTGGCTTTTTTCCTTCTTGCGCGATAGGAAGTTTCGTTGGAATCGCATAGCGGCTATTTTTCGATGTCCGCCTGAAGGTTGAGTGCTCTGCTCGGCGAAGCGATTCCTGTTCGATGCTGTGAGTTGCTCGTTCTTGGTCGAATGCCCGGTCCGAACAAGTCTTGTTCGGTTGAACCATGACCTGTTCGATTCGCTTTTACACGTCTTTGTGGCGGCAAAATTTTCCTCTTCGTGACTTGGAGTCTCAAGAGAAGACCCAGCTCTAGTGAGTCCTTCCACTTGAGTCTCGGGGGCTGGCTGTCGGGGATTAAATCACGGCCCATTGCCATGGCCCACTCCACGACGGCCCGATCAAACGACCTACCGAGGCCCGGCTCCTGGAAGGTTCTATCGCCCATATGCATCTGCGCGAACGACTTCTTGGCGGCGCGGTGCGTAATAGCCTAGGATTAAATGTTTGAGTCCGACTTCGAGCAGGAGTTACTGCACGGCTACGAGAAGACCCGGACGTGGTTTCCGGATTGGATTAGGAGTCGTGATCCCCAAGATTAGAGATTACCTTATCTCTAGTAGGTTATATTTGGCATGTCTTGAGTTAATTCACGATCTCGTAGTTAGCCCGGCCCGATATTCCTCGGTAGGTCGGTTTGTTCTATACTATATAAGCAGGGCCCTTATGGCGTTTAGATGACCCCCTGGCCAATAGATTTTCGCATACTACTCGCCGAGACCTGCTGATCTCGCCGAGTTCCACCTTGTAATCCTCTTTGATATAAAGAAAGGTTGGACGTGGGGCTATTATCTCTCGAGAGGCTGAACCGAGGATAAAACCCACATCTCTGTTCGTTCTTTGTTCGTTGTTGTTGGCGTGTCTCCTATGTCCTCCTTGAAGAACCTTGGTTGACTTGGGTCAATATCCCAACCGTCGACAGTATCCTACTCCGGTCGGGTACAGGTACCGCTCGGCTCTTTAGCCAAAACCGGTGGTATGCCCTCTGGGGCCACCAGCTGTATCCCACTCCGGTCGGGTACAGGTACCGCTCGACTTTTTAGCCAAAACCAGTGGTACGCCCCCATGTTGGGTTGCTAGTTGTACATCGCAAGACGAGTACAGGTATCACTCGGCTTTTTAGCCAAACCAGTGGTACGCCTCATGTTGGGTCGCCAGCTGTACATCGCAAGACAAGTACAGGTATCACTCGGCTTTTGAGCCAAAACCAGTGGTAAGCCTCATGTTGGGTCGCCCATTTGTACATCGCAAAGGCAGTCACAGGTATCACTCGGCTCTTGACCAAAACGATTAAATGCGCCCCATGTTGGGTCGTCGACTATACATCGCAAGGCAATCTGGTATCATTCGGCTCTTGACCAAAATCAATGATGCGCCCTTTGTTGGGTCGCTAGTTGTACGTTGCAAGACAAGTACAGGTACCACTTCATCAAAATTAAGGTGATGTGTCCTACAATGGGTCGATCGCCAGAACTCCGGCAATCCCGGGCTGGGCATCACTAACAATTCTCTATGAGTCCTTCACAGTCTCCTCGCAGATAACGAGCGAGAAGCCCGATCGGCAAGGCGACAACAATCTACAAGCACTCGGCATGAAGTATGACTCATCAAGGTGCGATAAAGAAAAGCGACAACTCAACTATGAAGCACTCGGGAGACTCTTGTGGATAACATAGACCCGGGTATCCTGGCGAGCCCTAAGAGACCACCCGGCAGAGATGGACCAAATCGGGTAGATAAGGGCGGGTACCACTCGGACTCTAGAAGGCTTGCCCGGCAAGGGAAGACATAAAGATAGAAATCTATCCCTAATTAATAGGGAATACATACTTGTAATGCCGGATAATTACTATAGGATAGCGATAAGAATCCTACCTCGTAACCGATCAGAACTCTATCTTGTAACCCTGCCCCCCACTATATAAGGCGGGCAGGGAGCTCCCTGGTTCGGCATCTAGAGAATCACACATTTTGATCATCTCCTAGGTTGATCATCATCTCCACATTGATCATCAGATCACCATATAATCCCAGAGCACAGGACGTAGGGTATTACCTCCATACGAGGGCTGGAACTGTATAAATCCTTGTCTTGTGCTACCATCGAGTTTGGATCTTGTGCATCGCCCCATATATAATCATTGCCGGCGGTGACCCCCCAGTTAGTCACCAGTCGACAGGTATGTCCTCTATCGAGGAATTACCCGCTTAGGCCTCGTTGACTTCCTCGATCTGTTGTTTCACCAAGTTTCCCAATGAACATCGTCTCCTGGAACATCTATGGTCTCAACTCCACTGCCAAGCGTGACATCGTCGCCAACCTCGTCTGCTCTCACAACCCGTCTATTCTGGCCCTTCAAGAAACCAAGCTCTTTTCCTCCGGGGCTTTGATCCTCGGGGAGATCGGCGCTCACAAGCTCCGTGGCTCCATTCAGCTCCCTGCTGTCGGGACCCGCAGGGGCCTTCTTTTGCTTTGGGATGACAATTCCATCTCAATGTCCGATGCTCTACTCCTGCACAACTCCATCACTGCCAAGGTCACTTGCACCCACTCGAATCAATCTTGGGTCATCACCAACGTCTATGACCCCTCTAAATTCGTCTCAGAGAAAGAAGCCTTCCTAGATGAGCTCCATACCATCGCCAACACTGTTCAGGAACCTTGGCTGATCATGGGTGACTTTAATCTCATCTACAAGGCTTCCGATAAGAATAACCTGAATTTTAACCGCAGACTTATGAACCTTTTCCGGAGCACTTTAGACAATTGTCATCTCCATGAGATTCACCTTTCCGGCAAGCGGTTCACTTGGAGCAACGAGCAGGCCAATCCAATGCTGGTCAGGCTTGACCGAATGTTCTGCACCCCGACTTGGGAGACATTCTTCTCGGCCTCCGCCCTCACACCGCTCTCTTCGTCAGCCTCCGACCACTGCCCGCTGCTGCTCTCCATGAGTTCCTTTCGACGGGCACCTAGGCGTTTCCGCTTTGAGAATTTCTGGACCAAAATGCTGGGCTTTCACGAGGTGGCCAAACAAGCTTGGTGCGAAAGCTCTCCCCCCTCCGCATCCACCGACCCCCTACAGATTCTCCGGATCAAGCTCCGCCGCACCACCGGAATAACATCGGCGACACCAAACACCAGCTCACCATTGCTTCCGAAGTTATTCGCCTCCTTGACATGGCTGTGGAACGTCGCCTGCTCTCTCCCCAGGAAATCTTACTACGGCGGGCTCTTAAGGTCCGTGTTCTGGGCCTGGCCGCTATTGAGAAAATCCATTGGAAACAACGCTCAAGACTTAACTGGCTCAAGCTAGGGGATGCTAACACAAGATACTTCCACTTTCGGGCAAACTCGTGGCACCGCAGAAACTACATCCATAGTGGGCCCGTAGCCAACCACGACGAGATGGCTGACTCCTTGCACCATCATTTCAGCTCCATCTTTGGGGTGCCACATGCTACTATGCCTGACTCATCCTTCACATTCAACTGGAGCAATCTTGGCCTCTCAGTGGCCGACCTTTCGCCCCTCGAGGCGCGACTCTCCCTTCAAGAACTCCACGATACCCTAATGGCAATGCCTAGTGATAAAGCTCTTGGATCAGACGGTTTTACCTGGATCTTTTTCAAACTTTGCTGGGATTTTATCTGCTTTGATCTTCTTGCGGCCCTGCAATGTCTTTTCACTCACGGTCGCACTGTGCCGCAAAGCCTCAACTCTGCCACGATCGTCCTCATCCCGAAGAAAAAAGACCCCGTGACAGCCTCGAACTATCGACCCATCAGCCTTATCCACAGCTTTGGAAAGTTTTTTACTAAAATTCTTTCCACTCGCCTAGCCAGTTATATAGATGACCTCATCTCACCCTGTCAGAGTGCCTTCATAATGAAACGCCACATCCAAGATAACTTCCTTTTTGTGCAGAGCAAATCCAAATTTCTTCGCAGGTCCGGCACGCCGGCCCTCCTGCTGAAGCTAGACCTCCAAAAAACCTTCTACTCAGTCTCTTGGCCTTATCTTTTAGACAACCTTCGCGCTCGCGGGTTTGGCGATAAGTGGAAGAATTGGATTGCCTCCTCTCTGCGGTCCTCCTCGTCCCAAATCCTCCTCAACGGCTCCCCGAGCCCATTCATCATCCATTGTAAAGGGTTCCGCTAAGGGGACTCGTTGTCCCCCCTGCTTTTCAACCTTGCAATTGAACCCTTGCAACGCCTTCTGCACATTGCCTCCGAGGAGGGGGGTCCTTTCACCTCTTCGAGGGATCCTGGCCAACCTACGTGTATCACTCTATGTTGACGATGATGCGATATTGTTGGCGCCGATGAAGGAAGAGGTCTCGGCATTGGCCTAGATACTATAGAGATTTGGCGCAATCTCTGGCCTCCGCACCAACTTCGAAAAGAGTCAGGTCGTGCCCATCGAGTGCGAGGGGCTTGACCTCGACTACATTCTCGTCGACCTGCCCGTGCGGCGAACGTCCTTTCCCATCACGTATCTTGGCCTCCCACTCGCCATCAAGAAGCTCAAGCACGTTCACTTCCAACCTTTAATCGATAAGATTGCGGGCCGTCTGGCAGGCTGGCGGGGCAAATGATGTCAAGGGGGGTAGAGTCACCCTGCTTAAGTCGGTTCCATCGGCCCTACCTTCCTACACCCTATCAGTGATCACCCCGCCCTCCTCGGTTATTTAGAAGATTGATAAACTGCGCCGCACCTGGCTTTGGCGGGGAAATGACAATGTTGCGACGGGCGGGGGTCGTGTCAACTAGAAACTCGTATGTTCCCCGACTACCCTTGGGGACTCGGGGTGCTTAACCTGAAGTTTTTTGCCCGCGCCCTCCAATTACGTTGGCTTTGGCTTGCCAAATCCGGCTCCCCAAGATCGTGCCTTGTCTCGCTGAACAAGGTGGACTTTACTAACGCGGCTTTCTTTAGAGCGGGTACTGAGTTGGTTCTTGGAAATGGCGCCACCTTTCTTTTTTGAACCGACGCTTGGCTCCTTGGGCAAACTCTAAAGGAAGTGGCCCTAGGACTTTTTGCGGCCTCCGCACGAAAAAACCGCACAGTCGCCAAAGCCCTGCATAACAACAACTGGCTGTTGGACATCAGTCGTGTTGTGCTACGTCCGACCCAATAGGACTGAGCCGTTTGGCGCTTTTCCGCAGATGGGATTTTCTCTGTCCGCTAAGCATACCGCCTGCAGTTTGCTGGAAGGACATTTCCGACAGCGCTAGCACTCGTTTGAAAGCAGTGGGAACCCTCCAAATGCAAGTTCTTTGCTTGGACGCTGTTCCTAAGGAGGGTCATGACTTCGGACGCCCTCCTACCTAGGGGACTGCTGAATAATTACTTCTGCGCTCTTTGTCTCCGATGCCTGGAGACCCAGAACACCTCTTCCTCGAGTGCCCCCTCTCCTGCCACATTTGGGACCTCTTGGCTTGCGAGACTCAGCATGCGCCTTCTCGCTCGCGTGGACCCGTCGGCGATCTCGGCGCTGGTGGGCTGAGGACATCCTGCTGCCCAACCTTGCCCCGGGTCTAGGATCCGTCGTGCTAGCAACCTTATGGTACTTCTGGCTCGAAAGAAACAATCACGTTTTCAATTCGAAGGAGCTGTCACCGATGATCTTCTTTGACTTGCTCGTGGAGTCCTGCGCCTTTGGAGGGTGGCAGGCGCTCGTTTTGTAATAAGTTAGCTTACGTGTAGCGCACGTCCGGGGGGAATGCGCCTAAACCTCCCCCTAAATTTTAATCTTGTAACTTTCTTATTGAATTAATACAAGGCAGTTCTCTTGCCTTCTCCTAAAAAAAAACAATCTATACAACCTCCACGCCCAGCCGCAGCTCATACTCCAACTCCTTTTGGGATCATGTGACGTCCGGTCCGCATCTCCTTCTGAGCCAGCTGCACCATCTTTGCCGCATTCTCCGGCGACGTCTTCAGCACCTGACCCACCACCGTCACCTGGCTCTCCCGCTGCTCCTCCAGCACCCATCCCTCTCGAACCCTCAAATTGCTCCGTGCATCATATGCAAACCCGATCCAAATCCGGCATTTTTAAACCAAAGCAGCAACTCTCTCTTACTGCTACTGCTCTTTCCCCTATTCCTTCCACTTACTCTCAAGCCCCTAAGGATCCAAATTGGTCCAATGCAATGCTCGATGAATATAATGCTTTGATGTCGAACAATACTTGGTCTGTTGTTCCGTGTCCTGCAGGTGCCAATGTTGTCACATCATTTGCAACTCCACGGTATTCAACCTCCGCGCTGGACCGTGAAACTGTGGCCTGCTGCTTAGACGACCATGAAACAAGGTTACCCCCATAGAAAACACAGAAACCAGAAGTGGATCGTCGGGTGTCGGGGCATCCGGCCCAATCCGCATCGGAGTAGGCAATTAGATCACGATGAGACGATCGAGAAAGATGGAGTCCAAAATGAGTAGTGCCACGAATGTAACGAAGAAGACGCTTGAGCAGCTGAAGATGTGGTTCACGGGGAGCATGCATAAAGAGACAAATTTGTTGTACTGCATAACTGATGTTCGGACGTGTAAGAGTGAGGTATTGAAGAGCTCTAGGCAGGCTTCGATATTCAGTGGGATTGGAAACTGGTGAACCATCAGAGAAGGACAGTTTGGATTTGGTGTCTATAGGTGTTGAACACGGATTGCAGGAGCTCATATTAGGCATGGTCTAAAAGATCCATGCATACTGAGACTGAGAAAGAAAGATACCACGGGAGGTTGGTTGAACCGAAATGCCAAGAAAGTGTTTGAGGGGTCCAAGATCAGTCATGGCAAATTCAGTACGAAGTTTGGAAATGAGCTGAGAAAGAAGCCAAAACGGAGCATAGCCCATCCAAGGTGGTATCTGCATTTGTGGAGGACCTCGCCCCCCATTGTTGTTGTAGTAGCCGCCATACTTATTGGGGTGGCGTCCTCCTCTGCCACGACCACCACGACCACGGCCCCGATCAGTGCTGGTGGAACCGCGATCAGGTTGATCAGGACGCGGAGCATGGTTGGGTTTGTTGGGCGGTGATGGTACGCCGGCGGCGAGAAGAGCAGACTCAGCCGCTTGCTTGGCGGTGTCGGCTTGAGCCGTCTCCTCAAGAAGTGCGTAGCCCTGAGCCTGCATGAAACAGGGAAAAGTGGGCAGCATGCCAGCATAGTCTTGAGCACAGCATATTTGGGACTAAGACACCGTATCAGTTGATGCACAAGAGCACGATCTGAGATAGGCTGGTCACAAACTCACAATCAGCCAAGGCATCGGCAAGAGTCTTCAATTTATGACAATAGGCAGAGATATCTCCCTGCACTAGGCCATGAAATTCCACCTCTAGATGAACTGCTCGACTGGGTTTATTGTCTCGAAAGATGATTTCAAGCTTGGACCAGACGCTGAAGGCTGTGACGCTAGGACCCATGACCATGTCGAGAAGCTCCTCAGAGATTGTGGCGTAAAGCCACATGAGGATAGTGAGATTTTCCTGGACCCAGCTAGGATCATCATGATTTGGATCTGCCTCATCGACATGATCACGGAGCCCATAGCGAGTGACTACGGCCAAGAAGAGATTGCGCCATTTGCTGTAATTATTCGATTGGATGTCAAGCGTGTAAGGGACAACCGCTTTGATATTGACGCTGTGTAGTGTCTGGCAGGGGTGGATCTACTTGGGCCAAGGGGGTGTTATAGGACACCCGGTCAAAAATAATTTTTAGTAGGAATTAGTGAGTATGGATCATTGGTGCACCTCCATTATTTTTTAATTGGTTGTTGTCTTGCTAAATGATGAACCCCGGTCATGTTCGCTCTAGATCCGCCCCTGGTGTCTGGGACAGGGGTATGGAGGTGATCGCCGGAGATGTGAGTGGAGCAAGGACAACAGACGAAGAGCTGCCCAGAGTTGAAGAAGAAGCAGCAGAAGAAGAGCTGTTCAGAGTGGCCATGTTGGCCGCTGCCGCAGCACTACTGGTATCGCTCATGGCGAGGTAGAGTGGCTCAGGAAGTAGGCTTTGATACCATGAAGGTTTAACTGAAAGCTTCACACACACACTGTATTGCATACCATAGATGCTTATAAATAGGCAATACATGAGCGCAGGGGATGGCCATGCGCTGAGGCAACAAACTAACAGAATAACAGAAGTACCGCTAATGATGCAGAGGCAACGGACGAGACTGGCATGCCATCAGACTCGGTATCAGTTGTTGTACAGAGACCGTTGCATTGTACAGAGACCGTTGCAGCTAAGGAACTAGTCAAGCTAACTCTAACATATAGCAGGTGAAAATCCAGTGCGAACTCATATTGTTCGCCGAACACGCCGTCCAATAACACATAGGACTTAGTATCTTAACTGTCCATGAACCAGTTGTATTATTATTTTTATTATTATTATATATCTTAATAAGTGTCTTCAGTGACCATTAATTACTTCATCAGCCAATTTTTCATCGGAGCTCCACACACAGCTGCTGCTGACGACGGGAAATCGTGGGCCTTATTGGGCTTCATCAGGGCCATATATAATCCATAGGTGGTGCCTTTCATGCAAGCTTTGCCCCGTCAACGGTTAACACGTTGCGGGCCGGAGCACTTGGCCCACTCCAATCCTTCGAGCCCAGCCCATCAAGAAATACTGCTTTATATGGCCTAGTAGGCACGCTTACCACCGCGTGGCCTGACACCGTCGTCACCATTGGCGCCACCACAGCCTTACCTTGACGAGCACGCCACGTGGTAGAGTTGCACCCATGCAGACGCCGCGCCGTGACGTCATCACCCTCGTCGATGAACTGCGCGATGCACTCCATGAGTTCCTTGCTGGCGGCGCGCAGCGGGTGGTACAGGTGAAAGCCGTGGTCCTCGCCCTCCGACTCCACCAGCGTCACCTCGCCGCCGGCCACCCCACAGCCGCGCATCCGAGCGGCGAGCAGGCGGCCGCGGTCACGCAGGGTGTCCCTCCCGGCGACGGCGACCAGAGCGCGGCGGCACGTCAGGGCAGCGATCTCCTCCTCCGTCGGGTCTATGCGGGGGTCGTCGTTGCCGGCCTCGCCGGCGGTGGCGAACGGCCAGAGCTTGTCGACGGCCTCCGGCCGAAGCAGGGAGGCGCCGCCCTCCCAGGCCGCCTCCGACGGCAGCCTCTGGGGGCCCCACAGGTAGGGCTGCACCATGGCGAGCCCTCGACGTCGACGCCCTCGCGGCCGGCGCGCACCGCCGCGTGGTACGCGATGTTGCCGCCGGCGCTGTCGCCGGCGAGAAACATGCGCGCGAGGTCGCCGGCGCCGGCGAGCCACGGATCGGAGAGGGACCGCGCCCACCGGAACGCCGCCCACGCATCGTCGTACGCCGCAGGCACGGGGTGCTCCGGCGCGAGACGGTACTCCACGGAGACGACGAGCGCGCCGGCGCGCGCCGCCAGGGAGGTGGCGTAGCTGTGGTACGTCCGGCCGAAGGCGCTCTCCGTGCAGAACGAGCCGCCGTGGAAGTAGACGACCACGGGGAGCCGCCTCCCGCCGCCGCGGGCGGCGCTGGCGCCGCCGGGGAGGAACAGCCGTAGGACAGCCCGGTGCCGTCGTCGACGACGACGTCCCTCGTTGCCACACCGCGGTTGGCGGCGGTGTCCTCGGACGCCGGCACGAAGGGGCTGCGCAGTAGCCGCTCGACGCGGCCATCCACATAGGTGCGAATGAACGGATAGCCGTCCACGGCGAGTTCGCCGGCGACGGAGCCATTCTTCTTAGCTAGAAAGCTCTTGTTTGCATGCATGGTGTGTTTTCCGTTATACTTTGAGATATTTTAAACAGGTTGTGTCGTAGGCTTAACTGTTGCCATATATGGCTACTGCCAGTGGATATTTATAGCCCGAATAAGGCTTGTTTCTTTTTCCGTAAGTCTTTTTTTCTTACCGGATTTGGTAAACATAGCAAAGGCTGGGTATACCGTACGCACGTTTGCTTTTCAGGTTTTAGGCAGAAGATTTGTCTTTTCTTCCTGGTGCGCACTGTTATTTTCACGTAGTTTGATATGAGAATTTAGCTATTTCGTACAGAAAATTTACCAATATTTCTACTGACTTTTTTTTCTAAAATTTTTTGCTGATCAAAGGGTTTGTTGTTTGTTTAGGTTATAGATTTGGTTTGTATATATTTTAAGATATTTCGATGTTAATTACACGTCTGTATACCTGTATACATAGTTTTTTCTTTTTCGGTGGGGTGACAACCGCCTGCTGTGTAACCGGCCCCGTCCCCTATGTTACTACAATACTAGCACGGTAAACACGTCCGTGGCACGCCATCTGATTGATCTGAATGATAAAGAATTAGCCTAAACAAATACCTAACGCTTTATTTCGATCGGGTTCAAATCAGTAGTCCATTAAAGTGCAGAGGCACATTTTTTTTAAAAAAAACAAAATTTGAACGTATAGAATGATGCAATCAATTATGTGAAACCCATTTATTTTTAACGCCTAAATATTTTGTTGCACCCTCACCATGCAATCATGTTTATAGTTTCATTTTTAAGCCTTGTTTTTTATTTTTTATTATATGAACCGCTGACTTTAAAGTATAATTATATTTTTTGAAGTGTTTTTATCCTTCATCCCCATTATTTATTAATTATTTATTACAATTTTTGTGTAATATTTAAATCTTTTCATCAAACCTAGAATGAAATTACGGTTCAATTCTATAATGTTTCGGTCATGAAGAATTTTTTAAGCTAAGTACAAAAGTTAAAATGAGTGGTTTAGTGTTTTTTATTTTGTAATTGAAAAAATTATATGGTATAGGGTTTATATACAAAACCCTTCATTTTTTTCTTTCACTCGAAACCCTAAACCATATATAAGTATTGTATGCTTATCATGCTTACAAAAGTTTTTAATGCACACCAAAAGGCCAACGGATAGAGCGGTGTAATAAAGCATCCGCTAACTTTTTTATGAATCCTAAAAATTTTAGAAATGAATTAATATTTTATATACTCACAATGAAATTTCTTTCAGTTTTATTATTCTTAATTTAGTTTTACTAAAACTTATTTATCTCTAACATCTAAATCCTTTTATATGACCTTTACATGAAACTATTGTTGAGGTTTCATATTTTGTAGCCTTTTTTATTTTTTTAAAAATTCCTATATATTTTTTTGACCCCCACCATGAAGCTGTGGTTTTATTTTGTAAAGTTTTGGTAATAAAAGGATATTTTAGTTGGCCATAAAAAGATACAACGAATGGAAAGAATATGTTATTTTTAAAATTCATCCGTAAAAATTTGTCGTAGTTTTTTTTGTTGGCCATAAAATGATAAACATTGTCCTAGTTTTCTTCTTGGCCATAAAAATGTAGAACGAAAGGAATGAATGGTTTATTTCTTAATTCATTTCTCAACTAAACTTATAATTATTAGAAATTGCTAACTTTTTTATGGGCCCTCACCATGATATCGTGACCATTTATTTTTTTCCTGCGCTGTAAAAAAAAAACCAGAAAACGCTTATAACCTATCAGGATCCTTTTTTATTTTTTCCTTTTTTGTCGTCCAAAAAATTGTAAAGAAAAAAACCCAGGGAGGTGGGATTCTAATATGAGCGGACACGGGGTCCCGATCTTCTGGTGAGAGATGACGATAATAACTTTCGGTAGGTGTCAGCAGACCTAAACGATCCGGCTTCCACCTAAACGATGATAACTTGCAATGGAAACGTTGAATGTCGCGAGTATGTCCTGTTGATGCCACGGAAGAAGCACTTTTGGCGGGAGCTTGCACCATGGTATTCTTGCTCGCACTGGTAGCACATCCCGTAGTAGTAGAAGGTACAGCTGGTGGAGACGCTTGATGGAGTGTGGAAGTTGGCTTCTTTGCAACCTAATAATTCTTTTTTGATGAACCATCAAAGCTTCCTCAAGTCTTGTTTTGCAGTCCCTGGACTTGTATTTCAGCTTTGCAAGCAAGATGGTACAAACAGCTGACAAATTTGTATTCATGAGATCAAGTATATTTTGAATGTGACGGTTTAACCCACTCAATAACGTAGGCATTTTAGCCTCCCCAGTTTCACATAAATTACAACGCAACATGCCAGTTTGCAATTCTTGATAATATTCCTCAACTGATTTATTTCCTTGGTTCAAATATTGCAACTGATTAAGTAAATCTCGCTCATAATATGAAGGAACTAATCTATTTTATATGGCACACTTTAAAGCTTGCCAGGTTGTTGTAAGGATTCTAGGCCGAGAGGGGGGGGTGAATCGGCTCTTTTCAAATTTTACTTCTCTCAATTCGCTTGCTTTGTTAATCAAATTAGGAACACAAGCTATCGATTGATCTAGCGTCTAGTTGTGGAAGCGATCACAATGAGACACAAGCGACTACTAGGAGGCTCGATGGCGCTCACATGCAAATGATCAAATCAATATGCGGAAGGAAATGAGAGAAACAAGAAAGCGCAAACCGAGTTGTTTTCCGAAATTCGGTGCTCAACACATGAACACCTACGTCTCCGTTGAGGAAACTTCTCACACAGAGAAGTCGGGACTCTCTCGTCCCTAGCCCTCAATCCACTCGTGGTGGCTCTTCACCAACACATGGTAGGCGAGCCCCAAACCTTCACACAAGACGAGTTCTTCCACACGCGGAAGCTCCTCGAACCCGCGGTACCGACACACGGCACCGACCCCCGACACACGGAGGATTTTGCACACAACCTTCAAGGATGAAGGCCACGCACCTCCGACACACGGAAGTGACCCCCGACACACGGAGGATTTCGGTTGACGTAGTCGTACGGTTGATGAAGCTCGCGTTGTGGTGATGATCTTTCCGGCGTCGAAGTCCCAAGAGCACAAGATCGGAGACCGTCTCTCACCACTACCCCTTCTCTCCCACCATGGAAACTAGGGCAAGAACACCATGGAGAAGGGGCAAACCTTGAGGATGGATGAGAGGAGGTAGGGGGCACCTTCTTCTTCCTCTTCCTCTCTTCTTCTCCCTCTCAATCTCTCAAGCAGATGGAACCCTAGATGGAGGTGGGTGCCATGGGAGGAGCTCTCTTGGGTGGAAAGGGTAAGGGGTGGCTGCTAATGAGGCTCTCTCAATTTTCTCCCGTGCTCCAAGCCCCTATTTATAGGCATAAAGGCGAAACCCTAGAGATGGGCGGCTCAGATTTAATCTCGCGAGATTCAGCTCGATCCGTCGAGACGCCGTCCGGTGATTATCAGACGCCGTCAATAGGGTTTAAACCAATTTTGTATGCCGTCGGACGCCGTCCGGTGGCTTATCAGACGCGTCCGGTGAAGTGCTAACGCGCACAAAAATGCTCGCCACGTGTTTGCTCGCATGGTTTAGCGGCATCGGACGCCGTCCGTGCGGATCGGACTCCGTCCGACATGATGAACTCGGTGAGGACTTGCCATTTTGGCTAAGTCTCGGCTGAGTCAGACGCCGTCCGATGGTCTCCGGCGCCGTCCGTGAGACGAAGTTGATTGGGACTTAGCCAAATTCGTGCTCACTCGTTGGGAATCGACACTTTGCCGGACCCGTCAGAAGGGTCGGACACCGTCCGACGAGGCGGTGTTTTCGGTCTTAGTCTCTCGGGCTCACTTTCTCACGGACGCCGTCCGATGGTTATCGGACGCCGTCAAACTGAGAGGGTTAATTGCACACCCTTCGGACTTAGCCCTGTCGCCCCTCTCATCACCACGCCTCGGGTCTTGGGATATTTTTGTTGATTTGTGGACACGGTGACAACCTGGGTAGGGTCAAGCGAAAACTTTAGACCATTTGGGCGGGGAGTTTCGCGCTCTCAGATATTTTGGAGACTTAGTTGCTACAAAAAACCCTGGACAGCTGGACCCCGAACCTTCTCGACCACAGGACAGGTGTACTCGCTCTAGAAGCCCACGGCTGATGTTTACGGACACATGCTCAGTGGGACCCTGCAACCAGAGAGATGTAGTCGAGCCAAAGACATGCACACACAAGGAAATCAGAAGAACTATAAAAAACAAAAGGTCCTTATCCTTGGCGTTCCAGCTGTACGGCCTAGTTGCCATCAATTACCAAAATCATTTAGCCCATGGGAGGCTTGATCTTACAATCTCCCCCTTTTTGGTAATTGATGACAACACCTGCAAATCCAACATGACAAGCACTCTACAATCTCTGGTGCAATGGGTTAGCTCAAAGAATAGAATGCAATGATCGTATAGACATTAGCTCCCCCTAAATCAATGCATGCCACTTGAGAGTACCATCACATCTCGTGGAATGCATACCACTTGAGAGTACCATCACATCTCATGGAGCAAAGCATCTCCTAAGCCTACCACTTGTAACTACCACTTGTGACCCAAAGTCATCACTTCTCCCCCCTTTGCATCTAAAACATGACAATGATTTCAAAACATGGATTTGCAAATATTTCTCCCCCTTTGGCATCAATGACCACAAAGTAGCAAATCATGGGATAATTTAAGCACTTTGGAAGTTATACTAGTGCAAACATGCCCACAAATCCACCATACTCAAAATCGAGCCATCTCAAGGTCACAATGTCACAAGATCAACTAGAGCATAATTGATAGATGTGTAATTCAAGTTATTATGACCTAGAGCAAATATAAGGTGAACTATAGCTAAAAGTATCAAGAGTTGCTCCAAAACTCAAAGGGAACACTGAAGATGAACATCTCGGTCATCCAAAGTTCTCCCTAAGTTCATGCCTAGTGCCATGGCAAGCTATCTCATCGAGGAGGCATTGGTGAGACATGTATGACCAATTGTGGCCTTATTCACATTTTAGCACACTTTGCAAATTTGGCTCAACATTTTCTAAAAATTTGCTCAGGTTAACAAAGTAAAGACATGTGCAAAATGGAAGAACACAATCTAGACTTAGAAACACATGGTCAACCAAAGAGTTTAGAGGAATCAAATGAGACTAGAAACTATAGCCCTCCTAACACATACTCATGGCTTTCAATTGCATGATATATTGAGTTAAGCACAAGTTGAGCTAGTGACAAGGTAAACACATGCTATAGCTATCAAAATCATGTGATGAACATATAGGCAATGAATAACATCAAGCTTAACAGGCAAAGCACCTAAATGTTCAGACTAGCTTCAAAAGATTTTCAATGAATGATATAGTCATACGACCAACTCAGGCAATGTTTGACTTATCTAAAATATTCAACTCATTTCTCAATTTGCAGAATCGTACCTCATCGGTGGCTTAGTGAATATGTCGGCAAATTTGGTCCTCTGTCCATGCGTGCTCAAACACAATGTAAGCCCTTCGTCACATGATCCGAAGGAAATGGTGATGAACATCAATGTGCTTGGTCCGTGAGTGTTGGACCGGGTTACACGCTATCTTCACCGCGCTCTCGTTGTCACATAGGAGGGGCACATGGTCAAGTTTAAGCCCAAAGTCAAACAGTGATTGTGTCAAGTAAAGAAGTTGGGCACAGCAACTCCCTGCCGCTATATACTCAGCCTCAGCAGTAGATAGTGCCACGGAGTTCTGTTTCTTTGACGCCCATGACACAAGACACCTACCCAAAAAATGACAAGCCCCGGAAGTGCTTTTGCGGTCGATCTTGCACCCGGCATAATCTGAGTCAGAATAGCCTAGGAGCTCAAACCGCGCACCCTTCGGAAACCAAAGTCCTATGCAAGGTGTGTGTTTTAGGTATCGAAGGATTCGTTTCACAGCAGTCATATGCATTTCTCTAGGGGAGGCTTGAAATCTAGCGCACATGCACACACTATGATGTCCGGCCTAGATGCAGTCAAATATAGCAAAGCACCAATCATTGAACGGTAAAGCTTTTGGTCAACATGTTTACCTTCTTCGTTGAGGTCGAGGTGGCAATTTGTCCTCATTGGTGTCCGGATTGGCTTGCAGTCACTCATGTTGAAGCGTTTGAGGAGGTCGTGGATATACTTCTCTTGGCATATGAATGTTCCGGTCTTGAGTTGCTTGATTTGAAATCCCAAGAAGAAGTTCAATTCACCCATCATCGACATCTCAAACTCTTTACTCATCATATCGCTGAACTCTTTGACCAAGGACTCCTTTGTGCTACGAAAATGATGTCATCCACATAGACACACAGAACAGATCTCCATCTACCACTTTAGTGAGCAGTCGTGTCGACCCTTCCAACCATGAATCCCTTGGAGATGAGAAATCTCTTAGCCTTTCATACCATGCCACAGGAGCTTGCTTGAGACCATACAAAGCTTTTGACGGTTTGTACACATGATGCAGGCGAGAATCTTTAAACCACGGAGGCTGCTCCACATACACTAGCTCTCCAATGTACCCGTTGAGAAAAGCACTCTTCACATCCATGCATGCGAGGACAATGTTGTGGCATGTAGAGAATGCCACAAGGAGTCGATAGTATCCAGACAGACCCGCGGGAGCATAGGTATCACCACGATTAACTCCTCGATCGTGTGAAACCACGAGCGACCGGCCCTAACCTTATTGCGAACCACCAAACCAAACTCATCTTGCTTGTTCTTGAATACCCACTTGGTGCCAATCACGTTGCAGTCGCTTGGCCTTTTCACCAAGGTCCAGACTTTGTTCCTCTCAAAATTGTTCAGCTCCTCGTGCATCGCATTGATCCAGTCTGGATCACTCAGCGCCTCCTCCACTTTCTTTGGCTCAAGCTCAGACACAAATGTCGTGTGCTCACAGAAGCTTGCCGTCCTAGATCTGGTCTATACTCCTCGAGTCGGGTCACCGATCACTTGATCAACTGGATGATCACGAGCAATGGTGTGATGGGATCTTATCAACTGTGGTGGTGGCTCATCTGATTCTGCATATGGCTCACAAGTTGTCTTTGCCTCTGAAGCCTGATCAAGACTTGAGCTATCCGCCTGAGGTGAGGCTCCCCCTGACTCTGGCACTGGTTCAGGTGTGAGAGGTGGTGGAACAGTCTCGATCTCCCTCTGAAGCTCCACTGGCCTCACATCTCCAGCTGGCATTTTCTCCACCGCTCTAGCCAACTGCTCACCGTCAACATCATCCAGGTTCTCATGCTCCCCTTGGCTCCCATTAGATTCGTCAAACTTAACATCGCAGCTCTCCTCAATCAAACCACTGGACGCATTGTACACTCCGAAAGATGATCCCCTGGCTGAGTAACCTAGAAAGATCCTAGTGTCGCATCTGCTCTGGAACTTGCCTAAGTGCTCCCGCTTCTTCTTGATGTAGACCTTGCAGCCAAAAACCCTGAAGTAGGAGACATTTGGCCGTCTTCCCACAAGCAACTCATAAGATGTCTTCTTCAGGAGCTTGTGGAGGTATAGACGGTTGATGCAGTGACAAGCAGTGTTGATGGCTTCTGCCCAGAACAGATCAGAGGTCTTGTACTCGTCCAACATGGTCCTTGCCATCTCAATGAGCGTCTTGTTCTTTCTCTCAACCACCCCGTTTTGCTGAGGAGTGTAGGTGGCTGAGAACTGGTGATCAATGCCTAACTCATCACAGAACAGCTCAACAGAAGTGTTAGTGAACTCCGTTCCATTGTCACTTCTCACCTTCTTGAGGGTACAATCAAAAGCATTTTGGGCTTTCTTTACAAACTTTTTGAAAACATCTCCAGTTGGAGTTTTGTTAGGTAGAAAGAAAACCCAAGTGTATCGGGAGAAGTCATCAACAATGACCAAGCAATAAAGATTTCCCCCGATACTCACATAGGTTGTTGGCCCGAAAAGATCCATGTGTATAAGTTCAACAGGTCGAGATGTAGACATGACATTCTTGGCAGGATGTGAGCTTGCCACTTGCTTGCCGGCCTGACAGGCACTGCAAAGCTTGTCTTTCTCGAATGTCACATCTTGCACCCCAAGAACCAACTCGTTTTTGAAAAGTTTCTTCAAATTCGCCATGCCAACATGCCCAAGACAGCGATACCAAAGCCAACCAGAGAGACTTTGGCGACAAGGCAAGTCGAGACGGATCTGACGAGCTCATGAAAGTTCACAAGAAACAAGTTTTCAAAGCGAAAGCCTTTGAACACAAGTTTTTCATTTTTGTTCAAAACCAACAAGCCCTCAAGTGAGAAATTGCAATGGAACCCCAAATCACATATTTGGGCAACAGAGAGAAGATTATAGCTCAAAGTTTTCACTAGTAGCACATTGTCAATTGAGAGGTCTGAAGAGATTGCTACCTTTCCAACTCCAAGTACTTTGCTCTTACTTCCATCTCCAAAAGTGACCTTGGGGAATCTTGCCTTCCTCCCTATTGAGTTGAACAATAGGGGTTGCGGTCATGTGTTGGGTACATCCTTGTCGATGATCAATGGCACCCTCCACTCCATTAGTTCTGTCATGAAGAAGATCACTTATGTGACTTAGGGACCCACAGGAGGTCCCAGGGTTAGTCTTCAAGCGAGAAGCAACGAACCGTCGATCAATCAATGACTTAGGCACCCAAACATGAGCCTTGTGCTCATTCTCAGACTTGAGTCCAACAAATCTAGCTGTCACTCTGTCTTGAGAATTTTTCTTTAGCAGGTAGTGATCATACAGTTCAGCATGTGCTCTTGGGAATCTTGATTGTGTGTAATTGGGAGTGTTGCGGTTTTGGTTTCTAGGAAGGTTTGTCCTACCATTGTTGTCCCTAGGAATGCCATTCCAGAAATTTTGCCTAGGTGAATGCCAAGTGTTGTACCTAGGAGCATGCCAAATATTGTAGTGCATTTGAGATTGCCATGTGGGAGAGTTATAGTGCCTATTATGTACTTGCCATGTGTTGTGCCAATTGTGCATCCTAAAAATATTGTTGCTAGTGTGCAAGTTGTTACCCACTACAAGAATCAGCATAAATCTCGAGGGCAAAAAGGGCCCTCGAGTAAAATGAAAATATTCTCGAGGGCCGATAAAACCCCAGATAAATAATAATCTCGAGGGTGAAGGCACTCGATATAAGCGGTAACCGAGCAAGCCGTCGAACTTCAAATCTATTTCTCGGGGCTGGCCCTCGAGAATTGACCAATATAATTATATCGGGGCTAATTCGGCCCTCGAGTACCAAACCCTTCCCCCCCGGCCCGATCCGGATCGGGTCTTTGCTCATTCTTGCTCTTTGTGCCGCCGCTTGTTGTGTTGTCTTGCCGCCGCCAAGGTAGCTAGCCCGCGCCGGTCGCCGCCTAGGATAGCCCTTCTGCCGCCGCCCACCGCCTAGGGTGAACCACGCCGCCGTGCCGTCGCCCGCCGCCGTCGCCGCCGCCCGCCGCTTCACATGCCAGCGCCCGCGCCGCCCGCCACCGACCGAGCCTTGCCGCCGGTCTCGGGAACTCCTCTTTGTCCTCTCGGCACCCACCTCTCCCTCCTTGCTCCTCTCGGCCTCTCCCTTGTACTCGGCCGACCCTCCCTCTCCTTGGTCCACTCCGACCTTACGTCCGAGAAGCCGCCGCGCCACCTCCTCCTCCACCAGCCCTCGTACCTCCCCTCTTCCCTCATGGCCCTTCTTGCTCCTACCTCCCATTGCCGATCGTCGGCGCCTACAAAGTCAAAAGGTAAATCCTTTGCGGGCTTTTGAAGTTTGAATGTAGTTAGTCTCGAGGGCGTGTGCGAAACCCTCGAGATTAACAATAAGGCTAATGACATACGATATATTGATTAGGAATGGAAATTAATTGAGAACTATGTGTTGTAAACATTAGTTTTAGTGCCATTTGTATTATTGATAATTAAGTTGATAATGTATTAATTTTATGTCGGTATTATTAAATTGAATTGTTAATTTTGTATTATTGTTAGTGGAAATGTCGGTAGTTAAATGTTACTAACTTTTGCTTTGAATTGTTAGTGGAAATGTTCGTTAAATCTTAATATTTCAATTGCTAGATAAATCGTTGATGGTGTATGTAACCTAGTCAAGACGTCACCGTTAAGAACGACACAACACGTAAAGTACGGGGCGGTGATTCGTTGGGTTCCATTACGAGTTGTGAACCACGTTCCCGAATTGTCGATGGGCGACCCGACATTAGGCGCCCGGTGGACAACCTGCGAATGACCGCTTTGTGTGCTATCATTGCGCATCCTTAACGACACGTAATTTGGCGGCATGACCTTATGGTTCTCGGTGCATAATATTAGTGTCGTGGTGTTGGAAGCGACACCGACCATCGTTGCACTTTCGGGGAGCCTTAGGGTTATCTTTGCGAAATTTCGTATTGGTTAAGGGTGCACAACGAATAGCACCTAAGCGATCATTCATCAAATGAGTTTAAAGCCTTCCCAAGCCATGTGTAAAACCCTCGACTCGTGCGAGACCCGGAAGGTATGGCGGAAAGTAGAAGGTGGATGTATGGCGGGTGGAAGGAGAGCGGGAGCACTCGAGACGAATGGTGCGAGAAGGCGGGGAATTTGTGACTCGTCCTTTTGACGGGTTGCTAGACTCTAGAGCGACATATGTGCATTGCCCTTGTGCGGAATGCAATAACTGCTGGAAGAGAACGAGGAACAGATGGAGTTCCATCTATTCAAGAAAGGATTCATGCCTGGTTACTCTCGGTGGGTCCATCATGGGGAGAGTTCTCGGCGATCCGGCGCCACCGAACCTGATCTCGGTGAAGGTTTCGATGAAGTTGATCGGATGGAGGACATGGTCGGTGACATTGGTCATATCTTTGATGATCCGGAGTCTAAGCGACAATGTCAGAGTTCTTAAAGATTTTGTCGACCTCTAAGCAACCTTTACGAAGGAACCACAATCCCAATTACATTACGGTGTCACGTATGATGGCACTAAAGTCCAAGTATAACTTCTCCATCGCTTGTTTCAATGAAGTTGTTGTCCTTGTGGTGCGATGCTCTCCGGAGGGTCACAAGATGCCTCGAAGGTGATGCGAGTGCAAGCGACTTGTCGATGGCCTTGGAATGACATATGAGAAGATAGATTATTGTCAGAACTTTTGTATGTTGTACTATAAGGAAGATGAGAGGAAGGCATGGTGTGATCAATGTGGCGAGTCAAGATACGTTGAGATCACCGATAGTGATGGCAATAAGATTGATCTCCGTGGCGAGGAAAGTACTACGCTACTTTCCGGTGAAGGGACGCCTAGCGGTGTTTCATGACGGAAGAGACTTCAACGAAAATGAGGTGGCACAAGAATGCTAAGCGAAGCCCGATGAAATGGTTCACCCGTCGATGGAGAAGCTTGAAACATTTTGATCGAAGCACCCAGTTTTGCATCGATCCAAGAAATGTCTTGTTGGCGATTACAACCGACGGGTTCCTCCTTTCAATATGAACGCATGATCATACTCTTGCTGGCGATCTTGATATCCTCTAAATCTTCGCGTCTCTCTTGATGAAAGAGGAGTTCATGTATCTTACCCTTCTCGTGCGGTCGAAAAATCACAGGAAGCACTTGGATCTATTTACGAAGCCATTAGTAGAAGAAATTTGAAAGAGTTGTGGGAGTATGGAGCAATGTCCTCGATAAGAAAACCAACTCGAATTTCATATGAGGGTTGCCTACATGTGGTCAATTCATGATTTTCCAGCGTCGGCATGTTTCAATTTGGAGCACTCACTACGGCTCTCATATCGATATGCATGGATGATCTGAAGGCATTTCAATTGCAACATGGTGGCAAGGCTGCTTGGTTTGATTGTCATCGGATTTTCTCGAGGTGGGCATCCTTCGAAAAGCAGAGGAGTGCTTTCATAAAAACACAATAGCTAAAGGTTGAACGTGGGCGTTTGGGAGTAGCTGATATGAAAGCTGGCATGAAGCATTAGTACTTGGAGAAAATGGAAAATATAAGGATTTGGGAAACACATAATTGGACGCACAAGTCTAGTCTCTACTCCTTCCTTATGCGGATGATTTATACGCGCTGCGTCGATGTCATGCATCGAGTCGAATTTTGCACGTGCCATCGGTGTACAAACTTGACATAGTCGATAAAAGCAAAGATAGCGTGAAAGCACGCTTGGGTGTGAAGTTCTATGTGGTGGCCATCGTTCAACATGATTGAAGGGCAAGGGTTGAAACCAAAAGCTCCATCTTTGTTTAACTAAGGAAGCGGAAGAAAGATGTTTTCAAGTGGTTCAAGGAAAGGTTAGATTTCGGCGGATATGCCTCATGTTTCATCAGCGGTGTAGATGATGTATCGGGAAAGATACATGGTATGATAAGCCACGACTTTCACATCTTTATTCGAGACCTCGCACCGATAATTTTTCGTGGTTATGTTCACGAAGATGTCGGCTAGTGATAGTGAAGTAAGTTTCTTTTATCGGAAGTTAAGTGCGAAGACGGCGAGAAAGGCGGATGTAACAAAACTTGAGAAAGATGCAGCGGTGCTTTCAAATGCGCAAGTTAGAAAAATATATGTTCTGGCTTCTTTAATCCAATGCGGCATCTTACGGTCCATTTAGCACAAGAAGCAAGGCTCGGTGGGCCCGTTCAAGGAAGATGGATGTATCCGATTGGGCGTCGCTTGAAAACCGTGCGAGCAAATGTGAAAAACAAGGCTCGTGTTGAAGGATCAATAAGCGGAAGCTTATTACATTCAAGAGGTATCAAACTTAAGTAAGCAGATATCTCATGAGGGAACACAATGTGAACATTTACGTGCCTAGGTACTATCGACTAAGCGAAAGATTGATTCGGACTTAGAAATGTTATTTGTTCAAGGAAACCAGGTGGGCACGCTTTTACAACGTGAGTTAGCGAGATCAAGATAGGCTTGTTGCACTATTATACATTTTGACAACATCGAGAGAACTCGAGAGTGTTCAAAAGTAAGTCAAACACCCACGTCATTTCCTCACCTATTTCTGTAAGTAATCTAAGTGTAAAACAATTTTATTTCAGCGAATTCGTGCAAGAGCAATGGGAAGGATTAGGGAACCGCCCCAACTCGGACGAGTTACGAGAACTAAAGCAAAATGGTGGTGGAAACGGGCGTCCAAATTTTTTGAACTGGTTTAGGCGTCGTAAGTTCCGCACAATCATATGTTTTAAGTGTTTATGTCACGATCATTCTTTTAACTCTTTTCACGATATTACGGTGTAATGAAAATCCTAGTGTGCACAATGATCTTCGTATCATGTCACATGGATGTCGAAAGCGTGTCAAAGTTCATGGGATGTATGACATAAATGGCTTTCGTTTCCGATTCTGCGAGTACGAGAGGTCTAAGCCCAATTACGCATACGGTGAGCAGTCATATGGTTTGCGAAGGTCAAGGTGAGGATGAAGATAAGGTGGATTATTATGGCATCATTAGGAAATAATCGAAGTCGAATTAAAGCGACAAAGAGATCTTGGTTGTTCTTTTTCGTTGCCATTGGTTCGATCCTATTAACGGTGTCCGGAGAGAACCCAAGCTTGGCTTAGTGGAGGTCAAGCACACTTCTAGCCTTGAGACTTATGATCCTTTTGTCCTCGCAAACCAAGTCGAGCAAGTATATTATCTACCTTACCCATGCAGACGTGTAATAAAGGCTACCAAGAGGAAAGAAAAAGATCATGATTTGAAGTCTTGGTGGGTAGTACACAAGGTTAGAAGTCGCCCGGATCCAACACTTCATGATTACGAGGAACCAACACAAGGCGATAGAATAGGCAATGATTAGTGGTCGATGTTGGCGGGCTTGATGACCTAAGAGCTTCATTCAACACGGATGTTGAAGAAGAACAAGAAGTTGAGGCAATGGATGTTGATGAAGATAACAATGAACCCATGAGCGAGGAGGAGCCTTACGATATCAATGCAGATCCCTAGATATTGATTCAAACTATTTCTAGTTACATGGTATTTTTACATTCTTCTTTAATTTCACTTCATTACTTTTTATATGCAATTTGGGTAATTTGTTATGCAATTTGATTTGTATATTTTACGCATGCGAGGATGGTGTGAGGGATTAAATCGACAACACGAGGACTCGGAGGGATGGCCGAGGCGGAGGAGGGCGCCAAGAGGAGGAGGACGCGCACGAGGAGGACACGCCACGAGGAGGCGGCCGGGAGGGCGAGGCCGAGGATCAGTAGGGGGCTCCCGGTCGGGGGCTCATGACATCGAGGCGAAGGAGAAGGGGAGCAACGGGGTGCCTAGGGCCCCAAGAGCCTAAATCGAGGATCCGATCGAGATCGATGGGGACGGGTATGATTTAAACTATTAACATGTTATTGTTAATGTGAACATCTAACCTTGTTTTCTGCGACAACTTGTCTACTATCGATCCGGACATCAAGACCCGACTGGATATGTGCTAGGAACTCTCGTGAGGCGATCTTGGCACAGGATGGTAGGTGAAGAACACGCTCGTCCGGCAACCACATGGCGGACTACCGCCTAGGGCTGCACGGGAGAACACGTTTGCGAAAGCGGTGCATCCAAGACTTCAGGTAAGGATCCATTCGTGTGAACATGTTATACTATTGAATTTGTTACTAACTTTCCATTCAATATTTCAACCGAGTTTAGCCCTTATGGGAGCAGGGTGAGGAGGACTATGAGTCTGTCATTGACCGTCTGGCGAAGAAGCGGGTCTATGACACTGATCTACCATGGGCGTCTTGATGCCGTGAAGGAACATTGCGGTGAGGGCTAATAAACCTAGTTCAATTAATTGATAAAGTTTTGATGTCATCTGTGACATTTTGGTATTACAGGCTTGAGAGTGGCGTGAAACTCAGCGATGGCGAGCGTCGACAATGTATCCGAACCAGACGCTTACTGGCGTCCGTCTGGCCCAGGCTCGAGATCCGCGAGGATGCACGGGGCGCGCTTGGCAGTTGGTGGGGTAGCAGGAGTACAAAGCGGTGTCGAAACCAAGAAGAAAAACTAGGCTAAGCAGAACTACAAGAAATACACAGGAAGATACTCCTTCTCGTTATTCAAGAAGAAAGAGGTTATTTCTTCACAATACCTTGTACTCTCCAATTCACAATAATAATATTTATTTCCATGTTTTAGGAGAAAAAGACTGGGCGGTCGCTAAGTTTCTTGGAGGCCTTCAAGAAGGCTAAGACAAAGCCGGCGCAACCCGCCGGTGTTGGACCCTCTCACGAGGCTTCGGATTGTGAGTACTTATTACACGTTATAGACTTTTACTATTACAAACTCAGTTTTCCTAACTAGTACTAAACTGAGCGCAGGATCAATATTGTGATGCATATCGTCAAGTGCATGGCACCGATAGCAATCCGGAGGCCGACCCAGAATTAGACACTGAATTGATATACAACCACATGGGCGGGAAGGCGCACGGTAAATTGCCGATCGGTGGGGACAACGTGAGGTGAGACTTCTTTTTGATTCATGCATTCGAGTCCATTTGTTGTTTTGGATTAACCACTGCAATTTGTTGTGTAGGGCGGTGGATTACATGCGAGGAGAGGACTAGGCACGGACCCGTGAGACTCGAAGGCGTTTGAGACACGAGTCCATAATGAAGTGAGCTAAAGCACGAGGAGGACCGGCGGTTGATTCTAGCCCTGCCGGAGGCGTAAGGACTTTGCAAGAGGAGCGTCGAAGAGACCGGAGAGGATGGGCGAGATCGAGGCCGAGCGAGCTATCTGGGGGTAAGTACAAAGCGAAACCTATATTCATCTCTTTTGATGATGAGATTATTTATCTCTTCAAAATGTCGAGGCGAGCTCAGCGGGCATGCAAGCCGAGCTCCTTATTTTGGTCAGGGCGAGCCACGAGGATCTTTGCGACCATGGGCCAACAATCCGACATAGTAAGTATTTTGGGATATTGGGCCATCGATATTTGGGATATTTGTGATATTGGGCCACTACGCCATTGAGGTTCAGCCATACGCTTCCGAGGTTCCACCTCCTCGAAGACATGAGCGATTCGATGGCTCCCAGCAGGTTGGCCGAGTTCGGAAACCTCGAAGGTGTAGGGTTTGTTGAGCTCATGAGAGATGGCGGCACATCGTTGTCCGACTTCCCCGCCCCTTGCCCTTGTGACATAACAATAGGGCGAGAATGGTTGGTCTTTTGCTTGCTTTAGGTATATGTATGATCGAGATGTATGAATTTGGACTGTGTATGTGAAAAGTGGAAGGACATGGGTGCTGATGCTGCTGTGCATATATTGGAATATATATATTTTGGGGATGTTGTGTATGTATGGCATATGTTGGGGATATGTATTGTGAATTTGTGATATGTTCTGGATTTTGGTTTTCCATGAATTTTCTTTTTTTTTTCCGAAAAGTGCTCTCGAGGGCCAAGCCCTCGATACCCCCCACCGTCAGATTTATCGGGGTCGGGCCTCGATAAAAGCCAGCGTCGGCTCTCCAGACATACCTCCGACGCGGCTGCGTGGGCCCCGTAACATTTCTCGGGGGCTTAGCACTCGAGAAATAGTTTCCCGCGCCGTTATCGTCAGCGCAACCACGTTTCTCGAGTGTTAATATACGGCACTCGAGAAATGTATTTATCGAGGGCTAAGCCCTCGAGAAACATTGTCTTTCTCTAGTGGCTAGTCCCGAGGGTCAAGTTTCGAGGGTGGCCTCGAGAACGCTTAGTCCCGAGGGTTTTCCCCCCTTTATCGAGGGCTTCTGGCCCTCGAGATTTGTGCTGATTCTTGTAGTGACCATGCCTCTTCTTGGGATAGGAATGATGGTAACTTTGCCTCATGGTAGATGCTCTAGGAACACTTGATTTCTTCCTCCCTTTTGGCTTCTCTGGGGTAAAACCCAAGCCACCCTTTTGGGAGGTGTCGACGGTTGAGATAACGATCTCAAGTCAACCAAGGTTCTTCAAGGAAGAGATAGGAGACACGCCGAACAACCACCAATGCGTGAGCAGAGGCGGGGTTTTATCTGGTTCGAGCCCCTCAGGAGAGATAATAGCCCTACGTCCAGCCTTTCTTTATATCAAAGAGGATTACAAGGTGGAACTCGGCGAGATCAGCAAATCTCGGCGAGTAGTATCGAAAATCTATTGGTCAAGGTCCCTCTAAACGCCGTAGGGGCCCTGTTTATATAGTACAGAGCAAACCGATCTACCGAGGGAATATCGGGCCGGGCTAACTACGAGATCACAACGAACTCAGTACATGCCAAATACATCCCGAGGCAGATAAGGCATACTCCTAGTCTTGAGGATCACGACGTCCGCTCCAATCCGGGAAACCACGTCCGGGTCTTCACGTAGCCGTGCGGAACCCTTGTTCGAGACGGACTCAAACACGATTCCTTGGCCATTACGCATCTCGCCAGCTAGGAAGCTGTTCGGCAAGATGCATATGGGCCAAATAGAACCTTCCAGGGAGCTGGGCCCTGGTAGGCTGTTCGATTGGGCTGTCAGGGAGTGGGCCATGGCAATGGGCCGTAATTTTATCCCCGGCAGCTAGCCCCCGAGACTCAAGTGGAAGGACTCACTAGAGTGGGGTCATCCTCTTGAGACTCCAAGTCACGAAGAGGGTAATCTTGCTGCTACAAAGACGTGCAATGCATTTAATTTAATGGTTATGTTTCAACCGAACAGGACTTATCCGGGATCGAACAAACCCGATCAGTGCCGAGCAACTCCGTTGCGTCGAACAGGAAGACACATCTGTCCGAGCAGAGTACCCAGCTTTAAGTGAGATGAATCCTCTTCTTGAGGCTAAACATCATAAAGGAGGGATTGGATTCTTGGTAGTGAAGAGTGTACCACCGCATCCGGTAAGATCAGATCTTCCGGGAGAATAAACATAGCAAGTCGCGAGATGGACTCGTGCTGCTGCATCCAGCCATTCAGATGCCTAGGAAAAGATAGGGGAACCACCTCTCGGGCTAGAGCTTACCCGAGAAAATAGAGATTGCGCTCTCGAGCGAATGTCGTGCTCAGGAGCGAAGGTGATGTGCCCCCGGACGTAGATCGTGTGCTAGGAGCAGACAATGCATACGAATGAGAAAGGTGACCCAGTCCCAGAGCGTAGAGCTCGTCAAAGGAACCAGGTAAAGAGATCTAGTCCCCGAGCACGAAACTCGTTAAAGGAACCAGAAAGTGCGACCAGACGAAGACGTACCCGGTAGGAGCCTGCGCTCCGGGCGAAGAGCTGCCGGTCGCGAGGTGATCCGCCCCGAGCACGGAGCTCGTCATGGGACCGATCGCGCGCTCGGACGAAGAACCGCCGGTGCGAGGTGAATCACAACCCGATGCGATCGAGCCGCAAGAGAACGTGTGAAATCAACGCTTTACCCATGACGTATTTCTTGCGACAGTGTCAGCGTTGTCTTGGCAAGTGCAGAACCGACGCTTGGAGTGCCCGTTACGATGAGAATCGGCTTACGATGGGCATGCCCGTTGCGATGAGAATCGACTTACGGTGGGCGAGGACTCCATTGGTGGCGCGACTACCTTGACTTAGCCGAACTGTGAAGGTCGAGACGGGCAAAGGCAAGAAATCATATGCGGGTGAAGTGAATCAGTCCCTGGGCATGCGTGGAGCAAACCCGGGAAGAGAGGGATGCAGACATCGGTTTTGATGGGGAAGCCTGGAACCTCACCGCGACCATCACCGAGTTCGGCGCTCCCCGTTCTGTACTTCTGCAGAAGACAAACAAGAAGCAGGCGAGCAAGGGGAAAAAAGAGAGCAAGAACAGGCTCTAAGAAGTGCAAAACGAGTTTTTAGAAAAAACACGACAAGGACGACCTACCCGCACAAGACATAATTTTTTCCGTGTATGTCCCGATAAAGTTAGTGTCACCTCGGTGAATGCGGAACCGACGCAAGGAGTGCCCGTTGCGATGAGAATCGGCTTACGGTGGGCGGGACTCGTTGGTGGTGTATTGCTCCGGATTACCGTGCGTGAAGGACGAGCATGGATAAAAAGACGTGCGCGGGCAAGTGCAGCCCAGCGTGACTAAGACCGCTAACCGTGGAAGGCGATCGGGACCTTAGCCGCAGCAAAACGCGGCGAGACGAAATGTTATCCGGGCATGGACCGTGCGGCGTTAGTGTCGCCTAGGCGGCGCGGAACCAGCGCCAGAGTGCCGTTGCGATGAGAATCGACTACGGTGGGCATGCCCGCTGCGATGAGAATCGCTTACGGTGGGCGTAACTCCATCGGTGGTGCACCGCTTGTTAACCGGAGCCGCATGGTCGCCGCCAGATAAAGACACGCCAGACGCGGGAGCGCCACGGAGCGAAGACCAACGAGGTTTGGAAAACCAACGCTAAGGAAAGGCTGGAAAAGCGAAAACGCGTCGGGTCGCCGAAATTCAGCTCAAGTCCCAATCGACCGAGAAAGGCGATCCCCGAGGAGCCGCCGGCGGCGCTTGAATCAGAGCGAGAGTCTCGATCGAACAACTTTTCCCGCAAAAAGAGCAAAGAAAAGACAAGAACGAACAGAAACCAAGAGCAAGGCGACAGTAGCTAGAAAGTTTTAAGAAAACCGTAGAACGCTTAGCCTAACTCCCAAGACTTGTGCAGTACCGCCGAGGACTGAATTTGCGAACTCGAGCAGTGCACAAGAGAAAGAGCGACGCCTAGCCCGATGACGGACGATGCATGAAGACTGAACTTGCGACTTCAAGCACGTGCGCAGAAAGTTAGAGCGACACCCGTATCATGATCGACTCGTTCCAGGAACTGCTCGTTAACGTAAGTTAGGCGATTCCGAGGGTAACCGAACAAGGAAAGTGCTTCTGCTGCGGAGGGCTTACGAGAGCAGGCTTTGCCAAGTGGTCGTGCCGTGAGCGGTAAGTGCCTCTGCCGCGGAGGGCTTACGAGAGCAGGCTTAGCCGCAAGGCTGGATGCCGTGTTACGCAACTCTGAGTTTAGAAACTTGTTGAAGCTAGATACGGTTAGGGAAAACCCTTAAGATCGCAGAGCCAAGAATTCGCAAGACCGGACAGCCATCAAGTGTTACCAGAGAGAAGACGAGTGGTGAGAAGGGCCGCAGGGGGCCGTGAACATTCACCGTTCAATGGGTTGAACTTTACATGGCAGCCCGAAAGACTTGGACGAACTAAGGCGCGAAATTTGAGAAAAAGCGGTTAGGAAACGAAAAGACCTACACGAGGAACTTACGGTCTGGTCGATGTTCCAAGTCTTTGGTCAACTCTCCTCACCCCGCCACCCGGGATCGGAAGGAGTTTTGATCCGACCTCGAGCACGGAACTCGTCGCGAGGACGAGACGCTCGCCCGAGCACGGAGCTCGTGGACGACCAGCCCGGGCGAAAGAGCAGCGGAGAGACGGCCGAGCACGGAGCTCGTCGCGGGGACGAGACGCGCCGGCGAAGAGCTGCAGACGGGCCAAGTGATCCAACCAGCTCGTCGGGACCAGACGCGACGGTGGGAACCAGATCTCGAAGGCGATCAAGATCGAAGGATCGATCCGATCTGGCGGGGAAGAGACATCCCGCCTTCTGAGTCGTAGTTCTCAGGGAGAATCTCCTGGTCCCTGATAGAGTTCGACATGCTCGATCTGCGTATCCCCATGGACGGCGCCAGCTGTCGACGGTTGAGATAACGATCTCAAGTCAACCAAGGTTCTTCAAGGAGGAGATAGGAGACACGCCGAACAACCACGAACAAAGTGAGCGAACAGAGCGGGGTTTTTATCTGGTTCAGCCCTCAGAGAGATAATAGCCCACGCCCGGCCTTTCTTTATATCAAAGAGGATTATAGGTGGAACTTCGTGAGATCAGCAAATCTCGGCGAGTAGTATCGAAAATCTATTGGTCAAGGTCCCTCTAAACGCCGTAGGGGCCCTGTTTATATAGTACAGAGCAAACCGATCTACCGAGGGAATATCGGGCCGGGCTAACTACGAGATCACAACGAACTCAGTACATGCCAAATACATCCCGAGGTAGATAAGGCATACTCCTAGTCTTGAGGATCACGACGTCCGCTCCAATCCGGGAAACCACGTCCGGGTCTTCACGTAGCCGTGCGGAACCCTTGTTCGAGACGGACTCAAACACGATTCCTTGGCCATTACGCATCTCGCTAGCCAGGAAGCTGTTCGGCAAGATGCATATGGGTCAAATAGAACCTTCCAGGAGCTGGGCCCTGGTAGGCTGTTCGATTTGGCTGTCAGGGAGTGGGCCATGGCAATGGGCCGTAATTTTATCCCCGACAGGAGGGTTTTCTCTGTTCCTTGAGCATCTTGTCCAAGGCCAAGCTACCCTCATAGCACTTCCTAAGCCCCTTATCAAATTTCTCAAGTTTAGACTTCAACTCGGTATTTTCAATAGCAAGCTCCCTAACAGCTAGTGCAAATTTACAATTATCAGGTGTACACACTAGTATGTTACCAGAGGAACCGCTAGAAGTGGAAGCCAACACAGTGCAATCATGGGTAACATCAGGACAGGCAAGAGTCAAGTCAACAACAGGTGCTATAGCAACAGAAGTAACAGGCATAGCACAAGCAACATTCACAGTATCAATAGGTGTAGTATCAACTAATTGAGCAAGAGGCAAAACAACCAACTCATCATTCTTAGCCAGAAGTGTCTCGTGATTCTCCCTAAGTGCATGATAAGTAATCATGAGATCATCTAAGGATTCATTCAAAGCATCGCGCTCTTCCTCTAACACATTACACTTGGATAACAGATTTTTGTTAGAGCCTAGCAAAGTGTCATGCTCAGATTCTAAGCTATCACATCTAGTGGCAAGATTTTTACACTTAGTTTGTAATGCAATCAAGTTTTTACCGAGCTCTAGATTCTTAAGTGTCTCATTCTTATAGCGCTCACAAGCTTCCCTAAGACAATCACGCATGCCTTCAACATCCACATCTGAGTCTCAACAGTAGTCGCCACCTCGCCACTAGGTCGAGCCATCAGGCACTTGGAAGTGCCAGCAGGAGTTGGTGAAGCCTTTGCCGATGTAGAGGAAGTGGTGGAAGAAGACCCATCGTCATCAGAATACCAATCTCGAGGCTCAGCAACCACCGTGAGGCATCTTGATGTGAAGACTGGAGGTGGTGGTACGGACTTAGCTATCGCCATGGTGGCCAACTCTTGATCAGCTGACTCCTCCTCATCTCCAGAAGCTGACATGTCGCTAGAACTTTCATCAGTCACCCATTCACCCACAAAGGCTAGCCTCTTGCCTTGTGAAGAGCGACCCTTGAACCCTGACTTCTTCTTGTTGTCATTATGCCTCGGCTTCTCGCCATCACCCCTCTCCTTTCCTTTGTCCTTATACTTGGTATTGCCCTTCTGGAGACACATTGGAGCGATGTGTCCCTTCTCCTAACACTCATAGCATCGGTATGATGCATGGGTGTTTCTGCTCATCCTCTTCTTGCCTCCATAACCATTTTTGCTCATGAACTGCCCAGCTTGCTTCATGAACAGGCCGAAGTGTTGGAATCCCTCCTCGAGCTCATTCCATGTCATCTCACCCTCATTCTCGGCTTGACTTGACTTGGGAGCACTCGCCTAGATCCACGGCCTTGAGGCGATCACTTGATTCTTTGTTGAGCAGAGAATCCTCGGGATCATTGAGGAGCATCATCTCATGTGCGGTGATCTTGCTAAGCAAAGTCAGGTGCCGCTTCTCCACATCACCATGTTGGTGAGATACGTGATGATGTCCCGGTAGTCCTTCTTGGGGAGGATCCGAAGCATTTTCCTGCACACTTCATCATTTGCAACAGTGTGACCGAGCCCCTTAAGCTCGTTAAGGATGGGGTTAAGCCGAGTAAACATAGCATTGACATTTTCATTTGGAAGCATTCTGAATTGATCATAACGCTCCTTGACAACCACTAGTCTACCGTCCTTAACAGCCGAGGTGCCCTCATGAATCTCAATGAGCGTAACCTATATCTCGTGTGCACTAGTGAGATTGCTAACTCTATCGAAGACCTCCATGCTCAAACCACAAAACAAAGCGTTCATGGCCTTAGCATCGGTCACTAGGAGTTTGGTTTGTCCGGGTGTGGGAGGTACATCATCAGTGAGTGTAACATCATGAGGAGACTCTACGACCTTCCAAACATCCATTCCCATGGCCTGGAGAAATACTTTCATGTACAACCTCCAAAAGCTAAAATTAGTACCACTAAATAAAGGAATTCTATTGGCGGCTACACTACCCCCGTCGGCCATCTCTATGCGGTTAAGCAACTAGAGAACCCGGCTCGATACCACTTGTAAGGATTCTAGGCGAGAGGGGTGAATCGGCTCTTTTCAAATTTTACTTCTCTCAATTCGCTTGCTTAGTTAATCAAATTAGGAACACAAGCTATCGATTGATCTAGCGTCTAGTTGTGGAAGCGATCACAATGAGACACAAGCGACTACTAGGAGGCTCGATGGCGCCACATGCAAACGATCAAATCAATATGCGAAGTAAATGAGAGAAACAAGAAAGCATAAACCGAGTTGTTTCAAGTTCGGTGCTCAACACATGAACACCTACGTCTCGCTGAGGAAACTTCACACAGAGAAGTCGGGACTCTCTCGTCCCTAGCCCTTAATCCACTCGTGGTGGCTCTTCACCAACACATGGTAGGCGAGCCCCAAACCTTCACACAAGACGAGTTCTTCCACACGCGGAAGCTCCTCGAACCCGTGGTACCGACACACGGCACCGACCCCCGACACACGGAGGATTTTGCACACAACCTTCAAGGATGAAGGCCATGCACCTCCAACACACGGAAGTGACCCCCGACACACGGAGGATTTCGATTGACGTAGTCATACGGTTGATGAAGCTCGCGTTGTGGTGATGATCTTTCCGGCGTCGAAGTCCCAAGAGCATAAGATCGGAGACCGTCTCTCACCACTACCCCTTCTCTCCCACCATGGAAACTAGGGCAAGAACACCATGGAGAAGGGGCAAACCTTGAGGATGGATGAGAGGAGGTAGGGGGCACCTTCTTCTTCCTCTTCCTCTCTTCTTCTCCCCCTCAATCTCTCAAGCAGATGGAACCCTAGATGGAGGTGGGTGCCATGGGAGGAGCTCTCTTGGGTGGAAAGGGTAAGGGGTGGCTGCTAATGAGGCTCTCTCAATTTTCTCCCGTGCTCCAAGCCCCTATTTATAGGCGTAAGGCGAAACCCTAGAGATGGACGGCTCAGATTTAATCGCGCGAGATTCAGCTCGATCCGTCGGACGCCATCCGGTGATTATCGGACGCCGTCAGATAGGGTTTAAGGCCAATTTTTGTACTTCATCGGACGTCGTCCGGTGGCTTATCGGACGCGTCCGGTGAAGTGCTGACGCGCGCACAAAAAATGCTCGCCACGTGTTTGCTCGCGGGTTTAGCCGGCATCGGACGCCGTCCGGTGCGGATCGGACTCCGTCCGACAGTAGACTCCAGGCTGAGGACTTGCCATTTTGGCTAAGTCTCGACTGGTCGGACGCCGTCCGATGGTCTCCGGACGCCGTCCGGCAGGGACGAAGTTGATTGGGACTTAGCTAAATTTCGTTCTCACTCGTTGGGAATCGACACTATCGGACCCCGTCCGAAGAGGGTCGGACGCCGTCCGACAGGGGCGGTGTTTTTCGGTCTTAGTCTCTCGGGCTCACTTTCTCACCGGCCGCCGTCCGATGGTTATCGGACGCCGTCCGACAGAGGGTTAATTTGCACACCCCTTCGGACTTAGCCCCTCTCGCCCCCTCTCGTCGCCACGCCTCAGGTCTTGGGACATTTTTGTTGATTTGTGGACACGGTGACAACCTGGGTAGGGTCAAGCGAAAACTTTAGACCATTTGGGCGGGGAGTTTCGCACTCTCAGATATTTTGGAGACTTAGCTGCTACGAAAAACCCTGGACAGCTGGACCCCGAACCTTCTCGACCCTGGGACAGGTGTACTCGCTCTAGAAGCCCACGGCTGATGTTTCTAGACCTGTGCTCAGTGGGACCCTGCAACCAGAGAGATGTAGTCGAGCCAAAGACACACACACAAGGAAATCAGAAGAACTATAAAAAACAAAAGGTCCTTATCCTTGGCGTTCCAGCTGTACGGCCTAGTTGCCATCAATTACCAAAATCATTCAGCCCATGGGAGGCTTGATCTTACAGTTGTAAGTTCATTTCCTCTTCTATAAATTTTGTGCCATCAAATAGATGCAAAATCAATGAATTCACTAACAGCAACCTTAATTTGGATTTTATGTGAAACAGTAAAGTATGAAAACTTTTGATCTATCAATAATTTCTAATCAAGATAAGCGTTAGGATCATATCGGCCAGCATAAGGAGGTATTGTCAATTTAACCTTTGTTAATGAATCATCACGTATCTCACGATTACCTTGACGATTTGTTATCACACCTTGCCTATTTTGGCGTAGTCTTTGATAATGTCGATCATTGTTTACATCGAATCCATCGTCAGCCTCAGAATCAACAATGTATTCATTCTCAGCTTGTTCAACCTTATCAGCCCAAGAGCGACGGTCGGCAGGGGTCGCAGGAGGCATAGGGGTAGCAGGGGGTGCAGGAGGCATACGAGCAGCAGGGGCGGGTGCTACTCTTTCAATGTTTTCCATTCTCGTGATCAAGTTAATAATCCTTGTCTCGAGTCACTCCATCCCGTGGGTATTTGTATTCACCAGTTGAGTGATATTATTGGCCATATCATCCATGGCCTTTTGCTGGTCCTCCATGTACTTCGCGAACTCAGAGTGAAGCACAGACTCGTTATTACTTTCTCCTGACATGGTTAGTGCGAACAAAAAGAACACACAGAAATATATATACTATATGTTGCTGTTGTGTTTGAATGGCAACAACTCTCTCCCTACCCTATCTTTTGTTCTTACCGATTCTTGCCATGCAAGCAGTAGGTACAAACGGCAACTGGACGACGATATTTTGAACGCACAAGATGGTAAAGCGATGGCTGGGTTATGTCCCTGCTTGTTAGTAGTATGTGGAGTTTGGACAGGTATCTATATGTAGCAAAGGAAGTACTAGAAAACACACTAGTCAATACGAGTTGAAAGAATGTTCAACGATGGTACTTGCTGATCCTAGGCTAGACCGTGCTAGAGACGCGAACCTAATCATAGACATAGTCATAGAACAGCCACCGAACACGAAGATGAAACTCCTCAATTTTTTTTCCTCTTTTTTTGTAGCTTTTTTTTTTTTGCACCGATTCTTTTTTTTTTCACAACGAGAGCTCTTTTTTCGCACCTTTTATTTTATTTTCCTTTCTAGCAAGATGGCAGGAAAAGAAAAAAACGGTGCTAGTTTCGGTGGCTGAAAGAGCAAAGAACGGTGGGTGGCTGCAATTATGGAAAGAAAGGCCTATTGGCGTGGTGAAAATTTCCTAGAAAGAAGGATGGCGTGGCCTGGTTTTGAGGGTGTTAATTGTGGGGGCAATCTGGTGCATGCGGCCGAAAACTCGAGCTGATCTTTTTTTTTTTTCCTTTTTGGAAAGATGAAGACGTGAGCTGGTTGGTTGCCTTGGTGCAAAAGGAAAATAGGGAACGTGGAGCAGTGGTTTGGCAAAGGATAATAAACTTGCATGCCAGGAAAATTGGATCGGCCAGAAAATTTCGAAACGATACAGACCTCTGTGCCAAAGAAAAATAATGGTTGGCCAATCTGCTATTTTTTTTGGACACCAGTATACTGATTTGGGTAGATGCGGCTATTTTTGTGGAGGTCTCTTTGGGGGATACGATCTGGTTGCTCGGCAGGAATAAATCTGAATGGTTTATGGAAAACCGAGACTTAGGAATTGTGGTGGTGGAGGGTGGACGCGCGACTTGCCTGCGGAAGATCTCAGTTTCCTAGATGGATGTGGCAGCACAGCCAGAACTCACGAAGAAGACGACACGGAGACAAAAACGTTACTCGAACTCGAAAAATTAAAGATCAAAGCGTAAGACCAGCGATGACATGATGATGTAACGACAAATTCAACAAGAATTAAACTAAGTAGTAATAGTAAAAGGCTAAAAGGGGATCAGATTAAACGAAAGATGCAAATTTTTTTTTGGCTTTTGTGACTCTAGGATGAAAAAAATAACTGGGGCAAATATAAACGATCTCACCATGAAACTGGAGCTCTGATACCGCTTGATTTGAACGGACACGGAGTCCAGATTTTTTGGTGAGAGACGACGATGATAACTTTCGGTAGGTGTCAGGAGACCTAAACAATCCAGCTTCCAACCCCGCAAGGAACTGGAAATCCCGACGATCGCTAAACCACCACGACAATTGTTATCGATCGAATCAGAGGCGCGATCGACCTATCCACGAAGGACGGTTCCTTCAAGCAGCCGAAGAACGAGCAAGAACACAAGATAAAAAAAAAATTATAACACACAAAGTTGGGTTCAGAAACTCGATCTGGTTGGTCTAGCTGACACAAGGAGATTTGAGGCTGTTTCAACACACGAACGTGGAAAACAAGACTAAACAAAACCCAACGAAGACGAGACACACGGCGGCGGCCCTAAATAGTGAGGAGGACAGGGGTGGGGCGCACAAAGTGGGACCCACACGTGTTGGACACAAACCCTAGGGATACACGGGCTTTGGGCCCAATAATACGGCGATGCAGCGCTGGGCAGATTCTGGATGCCTCTGTAAAACGTCAATTTCCACTGATCCGTCAGGAATTTTGAGGTGTGACCGGATCCGTTGGAAAGCTGATCTTGATAGCTTTCCGTGAAGCAGTCGTACGTTGAAAACGGAGTCCGTATGTGGCCTCAGCGTCTGTTTTCGTGAGAGCTGCTCCTAGATGCGCGGATCCGAGTTGGAGATGAATTCGACGTCCTCTCGGCTTGGGCCCGGTTGGCGGGTACACCTTGGAACGTGGAATTCTCTTGGTGATCTTCCTTTGCCAGGGGCTTGAATGGCATGGAATGGGGATTCATGACGTCTTGATATTTTCCATCTCCGTCAACTGATGCAGGGGCCGGCGACGCCGACGTCATAGTGGACGTAATGGAAGTAGTAGAAGTAGGGGTCGTAGGCTTGCCGGTAATGTCCATATCAGATTCGAACCCACCACCTACAGGTAGGGGCGAAAGTTTCTGTCCGTATCCGAGATATCCGAGTTATCCGAATTAAATAGACAACATATTTTAAAAAAGTATTTAGACCGTTTTATTAACCTTCAATCCAAAAACAAAATATGAGTTGTATGGGAAAAAAACTGTAATGTATATGTATCTATTCGAGCCAAAAACCTCTATCCGAATGATCCGAATATGATCCGTTTTCACCCCTACCTACAGGCTACAGAGGTGAGTGTAGAATGAGGTGAACCAACTGAGCTACGAACACTTGATGCCATCTTTCGAGACGTAAACTACAAAAGGAAAGGGAAGATAGGGGAAAAAGTTGGAGAGGTGGGATTCGAACGCACCACCTACAGGATGGTGTGGGTTGAGGTGAACCAACTGAGCTACGCGTACATGGTGCCATCTGTAGAGGAACACTTTCAAAGGGAAGGTAGAAGAGGGAAGGGAAAATAAAGAAAATGGGCATCGGCTGGGAAGGCCTGGGATTCAAACCGCGGTTGTCTAGCTGGAGGATAACGCGGAAGACCAACCGGGCAAGTGTCCTGCCTTGTTGTGAAATTTGTCAAAAGAAATCCCTTTATATATAATTATAGATGAATGGCTGGATTTAATTACCGGTTTGCGATCCAAGGGCCACGGCTACTCGGATGACGTGACGGCGCAGGGAAGCCGCACGTGGAGGCACCGAAAGGCAGAGACGTGGCCTAACCAGCGACCGGATGGTTAGGCCCTTTGTTATATAGAGTTGATTTGTCCTACTTTTTGGAAAAATGATACTGCAAGCTGTCTGCATACTACACATGACCCTAGGGATCAAGCGCTAATCAAGCTGAAAAGATATCCTGGAGCAGGGAAACGACATAATCACTATAGAAAAAAGTCAGCAGTCTTGAGTTTCTAAAATAGTATCGGCGGCTAGAGAAAAACTTATTAGATTGGTGTAGTAATCTCGACGGCACAAGATAGCTATCGAGAGACCTATTCCAGGACACGTAGTCTCGACAAATGGCTCAGCACTATGACGTCACTACTAGGGAACGACACAACAGTACCGGTTTCTAAACCGGTACATGAAAACTAGGACTGATCAGTACCAGCTCATATAACAGGTACTCATGCGCTAGCAGTACTGACTGGTGGGCTCACGTGGCAGCTAGTTCTGAATGGGCCTTTAGGACCGATAGTAAGGTGCTTTATGTTGTTGTGTGCTATATATATAATTTGTAATATTATTCCTATTATAATTTACATATAGCTAATTGAATTGCAATCGATTAAAAGTTTAACACAGATTATTAAACACAATTAACTGATAAATCACATAACATTCATTAATAATTTACATACACATAGAAATAATATACATCTTCACAATATATAGTCATAGTCACATATTGTTTGATCCACACAATTCAAATTACAATTATTTGTTTAATCCTTTTCCTCCAGAACCTTTACGAGCGTAGCTATTGTAAGAAGTAGATGAACCTATCTGCCACTCGAAATTGTCTCTTTCCTTACATGCCATTGGTTTAAGTTTTTCCCCTCAGTACCACTGCCGTTAAATCCGTTAGTTTTAGCCGTTTAAAAAGTTCATAAATGTCTAAAATGCCCCTTCGGATTAAAACTTTAAAAAATCATATCTCCTTTATTTTAACTCCAAATTGAGTAATTCAAAATTTTAAATTTATGTCAAATCATGCTCTAATTGATATTCAAATATTTGTAACATTTGGTATTTTCAAATTTTGTTCTCCTTTTTCATGAGGCATAATAGGTTTGATTAATTTTTTTAAAAAAATACATAGTTTTAATTTTTACTTTCAAATCTGGCTATACATAATTTTATGAATCTGTAGAATTTTTTCTCATGTTTTTATGAATTCTATACTATTTATATGAATTTTTTTCTATTTTGTAACGTATTAAAAAGGTAGGGGCATAATGGTCATTTTTTAACTCTGTAATATTCTTTGCCGCTTGAGTGGCACCGAGGGAAGAAAAAACTTAAACTGGTGACATGTAAGGGAAGTGAGAATTTCAAGTGGCAGATAAGGAATTGCAAACTTTTCCAATGACATACAGGGAATTTTCTCCTTATTGTTGCGCCGTGCTCTTCCCTTCCAGAGGTCAGATGCTCATGGGATCACGATGCAAGCACATAAGCAGAACCGATACGGCGTCTCCAATTTCAGCCACATGAGATGACCAAACGCAGTTTTACTGCCAGGCGTGCTCGTGCGCAACCTGCCAGTACATCCTCTCTGCTATAAAATCCAGGCAAAAACGCTTTCTTTTGCACCCATCAGTACATCCTCTCGTTTTGGTGGTTCTCTCGGGAAGCCGTGTTCTCCCCTTCCGGCGCCAAGGACACCTTTAGCTCAAACTTATGTACGCCATACAAGTTTCAGAGCTTGAAGATGGCTGTTGGGCCAAGCATGTGCAGCCCGCGGTCGTTTTTCAATTTTACTTAATACTTGAGAGCATATACGATATAGTAAAAATAGCAAACACTACAGGAAACGGATACAATCTCGAGTACCGAAAGTAGTATCGACGGCCATCACGGACCCGTCGATAGACTGCACTCTGTCTCGACGGCCAAAATAAGGCCGTCGATAATGAGAACCACGCTTGCTTACTCTCGACGGCTATAAACCAAACCGTCAAGTGTAAAACGCCGTCTGTCAGAGCAGCCGAACGGCGTTATTTCGCTCGACGGCCGAACGTTATGCCGTCGAGACAACCCTAATCTGAGTATACTAAATTCTTCCTGTATATTAGAGTTTTGATTGTTAGTTGAAATTGTAATTTTTAAAATAAAGTATTTTGTATAGTAACAAACGAAACATTTGATACCGTATGATAACCTATAACTTAGCAGGAGAACACCCTATTTATTAGTGTCCGTCGCATTAGATGCTCTGAAAATTTTTATATTTCCGCTGATGATTTTTTTTGATACACAAACGTCAAGGCATTGTTTTTGAGCAGCAACAAATTTTGTTTTGTATTTTTAGAAATCAAATTATGTCGGGTCGACCGACGAGTGCAACAAAGGCTAAAACCCTCGAGACAGGTAGTTGTCTCAACGGTTTCACCCAGAACCGTCGAGACTGATCCACTCTCTCGAGTGCAGTCAAGGGAAACCGTCGATACTAATGAACATCTGGACATGGGCTGTCTCGACGGCTGTTCACAGGCCGTCGACAGTACGCAACCAGGGCAGGTTGGGTTGGTGGGCCCCGCTTCTCCTTTATCTCGACTGTTCATAAGTGGTCATCGAGACTATGCCCGTCGCGCGGAAACGGCGTTTGTTTCAGTATACTCAACGGTTCTGTAAAAAGTCGTAGAGAGAAGTATTCTCGAGGGCTGGGCCATCGAGAACATGTCTCTCTCTCTCGACGGAGTTCTCTCAACGGCAGTCTTTCGATGGCTGGCCGTCGAGAGAAACCTATCCCAACGACTTCTGCGCTTGTTTCGACGGTTTTGGCACTTGATACTCTTGACGTTTCCTATAGTGAAATCAAGTCCAAAAATTTATGCAATTTTTTTTGGAGCTTCCCAGAGTTATTTAGAGCTTAGGAAAAATATGAAACCTTGTGTATCAACATAATTTGTTTTCTTGAAAATACAAATCTACAAAGAACGATTGTTTAAACCTGACAGGGACTGCTGGCGCCTCGACTGACGTTAGCCCAGGCGAGACTTTACTATGCGCATTGAACAAGTCAAGGTACCTGAGCAAAAGTGCTCAGAGGAGCTGCTCGAGCAAGAGCGCTTGGAGGCATTGCCCGAGCAAAACCCTCCCAAGAGGCTCCCAAGCTAGGGTTGCTTGTTAGGAGTTTCCGAGCCACGAAGGGCTCGAGACCATTTGCGCCAAAACCTTTTTCGGGCCATGCTAGTAAGGAAGGTACATGTCGAGGTTGGGTTGCCTGGGCGTGGCTTCTCCGTGAAGCCACAAACCTGACCGGACTCCTCTGACATCCGAAATGACTCGTCTGCATCGGGAGCTACGAAACATGTGCTACAGGGACAGGCTGACGACATAACAATGCGGCACAATTATGCAACGTTAGAAGTGAGCTTAATCTGGCAGTCAAGACGGATACCCACTTCCTACAATGGCATACCCCAGTCACGCCCCCTAGTGCCAGTGGCATGATTGGTTCAAGCACGGTCCGAGCAGCTATAAAAGGCCGCACCTAGCAACAAAAGAGGCATCAGAGAAATCCAATACATGCATACAAAGGGGTGATACCTTTACAAGACTTAGTCACACAAATTATTCGTATTCAGGCTATCCGTATCCGCATCTATGTCCGAGAATAAATATAAAAAAAAATATGACATGGACATTATCCGACTATATCCAATCTGGTTACAATCCTAGGGGTAAAAAAAACATGTTGATGTGTCAATCATTAGAGAATTATGTTTTTTTACCGGATTGAAAGACAGGATTGCGGTAATCCGGGCACGAGGCCTTGCAGCATGGGCTGCACTGACGGTAGGAATTTATTGCCGAGGAGCACACGCTGATCGAGCTCCGTCTCGTGTTCTCGCGTACGTCCTCTAAATTTACATTTTCAAGTAATGTTCACTCGTTTAATGAGTAATACTAACTAGTATGGGCAGACAACAACGACGTGACTGTTGTGTGCTTGTGTCTAATTCATTGCAGAATGGGTATTATACCGGCCATTTTTACTTAATGTGACCCAGCATGACGACGCAGAGAGAGTCAGGGAAAGAGATGGATAGCTGTCTGCTGGGAGGATGATAAAGAAAAGGTGTCCTAGCTACCAGCAGCCTCTCCACGCATCTCCCGTCCTTGTCTATCGTTGTCCTCGCCGGCTGCTTCGAGCCAAAAAGTGGAGCCACTGTTGTCGCCGCAGATCCGACTGTCTACCTCGTTGCCAGTGGCCTTGAACTCCCGGTGAGGAGGAATGAATGTGGATTTGTACCCGGGTCTAAGGTATGTACACTACAATAGATCAGATTAATATTAATATACACACACTTGTAAGGATCGATTTATTTAGGGCTGGCACAATTGATATTATTACTTTTTAAGAAACGTGAGAAGAACTTCCATTTATCTATGCAAGCTACTGGTAGGCACAGATTATTGGTTCTGATTACAAAATAGCACCGCACGAGCTACCCAAATACCGACGTAAATGGCTATTAACATCGGCATGCTGTCGTAAATAAACCGACGTATATCCAACAATGCAAATAGGTCTATTTACGGCGGCGGCGTGGAGGCTAGTGTGGGGGCGATTGCAAGGCCACGGGGGCGACGACAGGGTGCGGGCTGGGCGGCGGTGGCGACGGTGTGCTGGGCATTGGCGGTGTGGTGGCTGGCCAATATATAAAGAACATGTGGCATATTTACGCGCTTTGCCAGGCCAACGTAAACAAGGGTAGCACGACAACTTCCCGAGCCTAAGTCCTAAACACTTGTGACATAAAAGGGTATTTACGTCGGTCCGTGTAAGCCGACATAAATATCAGGCTTATTTACGTCAGCTTTCTACAGTCCGACAGAAACAAAGCTGATCGACATTAACAGCTCGGATTCCTATAGTGGACATATATATCTATATCGGATAGTGTAATCAGTCAAAATAGATAAATTTGATTCATGTATCGGTTGGCAATTACAGCCATCGCATATAAAGATTTTTCCCACGCGCAAGATATTCATGTGGGTCTCTGATCTTTGCAATTACCAACGACGCACATAAGGCTTCTTCTACCGAGGCACACGTGTCATGGGTGCATTTTTAACCCCGACGACCTGTCGATCTGCTGTTCTCGACCCCTCTGATTTTCTTGATCGGCAGTTTACAGAGTTTTTCTCCTTTTTATATTGTTTTATCAGTACTTCTGTATGGTAAAATTTCTGTACGATTATACCGAAAAAAATCGTCTGCACTAAATACAAAACGCAGGCGCCTGCATTCTAGTCGATCCCATACTATAATACCTAAATGATCCACATTCAACACATACTTTGTCCAGCTCGATCTACGTTCCACAAACTCCACACTTAATTCGACCCTTCTCTTTCTAAAAAAAAATAAATTCGACCCTTCTCTTCTTGCTCTGTTTGTTGCCGCCTCTCCTACGCACACACTCCGCGTGCGAGGCATGCATGGCTCAACAATCCCATTCCTCTTCGTTATTGCATCAAACCTACCTCTCCACATGTCTCGCTAGTACACGCAAGCCTATTAGCCTAGTCGTCGCACGATGCCCCAGCCCTCTCCACCAGCCACGTCGTCCGTCATCGCCATGGTCCCCCACACCGATGGGTGCTTGATCTTAATTAATTTGATAAAATGGTTCAGGCCCTTCGTTTCAAATTGTAGTTCATTGTTGACTTTTGAATACGCCTTTTGATCATTCGTCTTATTTAAAAAATTAGTACAAAAATGCAAAAATATAAGTCATGCTCAAAGTATGTTTAATGATAAAACAAATCACAACAAAATAAATAATATTTACATATATTTTTTAAATAAGACGAATGGTCAAATAGAATATCAAAAGTCAACAGTGAGCTATAATTTGGAACAGAGGGAGTAGTAGCCAAGGCTCAATGTCCGTATGCCATTTGGTTATTTTGTCATTTTTTAGTTGCCCTTAGAGACCTTCTCAGCCGGTCGTGGCGCGGATGAGGACAAGAAAGGGCCTTTGCATAAGATAGGGCTGAAAGAAAAAGCTCTAGCCTCACAAACCACTCGAACATGGATATGAACATAGGTATTATCGGATCCAGACATGAATAGTGTCGAATATGAATATGAATCATCAAAACTCGATATTATCATATATAGTTCAGAACGGATATTCTTGTATAATATGTAAAAAACGCATAAATGAAAATCGCCAGTATAATATGTTAAGATTGGTGTTAGCCACTATATATAGAGTTATTTTGCTTGCCTGTGAGCCGGATAGTATCAATTGGGTACTATCCATATTTTTTCTTGAATATTATCAATCGGATATTATCCGTCATTATCCATATATGTATCCATATTCACAATAATAACCTGATATTTATAAAACTATTCATATCATTATCCGACTGAGTTGTTCGGTCAATCGATCAGATAATATTCGTACCATTTTCATCCCTATCCACAACCATGGTTCATCACTTTGTATCTTATTGTAACATTTTGCAAGTTTGGGGACATAAATCAGTTTGGGTACGCGATGGAGGAAGTGACCTCCAGCCCCGCTGGGTTTAGGCGACGCAAAAGAGAAGATGTAAGGCACACACTACTAGAAAAACCATTCACTAGCTCTGTGTAAGAGGTAGTGCTAACCAATGGTTGGCGGTGATGAGGATATCACTTTCATCCCAATTTTTTATTTAGAAAAATGATCTTGCAGCCGGATATTACCATCTACCTGCAAGATGGGCGCTACTGCGGTTTGTGAGAGTTGAAATTGCGACCTCTTAATTTATGTGAAGCTACCTTACCATCTCACCCATCGACGATTGCTTAGAGCAAGGGATATGTTTTCCTTTTGATCCTTGTCTAAATATATTTCATTTGTAGGCGAAGGCAACGACCCTGGCGTTCGCGATCAGACCAGCAGGCGTGGAAGTGGGATGGAGAGATCGCAATAGTGGGAGCAGTGTTGTGACCGCAGGAGGCGCTGTATCACGATACTAGAGGTAAAGTTGTGGCATTGATGCGAATAGTTAGGGTGCAGCATGTTTTTTGTGCACGGGACAGTGTGGTGCAAGGTGGCGGGTGGGAACCATGCTCGAGTGCTTAGAGATTGGATCTAGAGGGGGGAGGATATTTTTCTTGATTTTTTTCAACCGCGGTGGACTACTCAGTGGGTCCCACAATGTAAAAGGTCATTGTGCATGTAGTGAACTATCAGGGACGTGGTACACGAGCTGAACCGATGGGGCGCATAGTGGCGGCCCAAGGCGGCGACGTAGCGGCGACCCAGGTAGGGCGCACAGCGATAGGCCTAGGTGGAGGCGTGGCTCGGCACCGTTGCCAAGGTGGAGAAGACCATATTTTACAAGGTGGAGTTTGCTAGGTTTTGTGTCGAATTTGTGTACAGGAAGGGTTACAATTTGACTGTGTTGTAATAGGCAAGGTTGGATTAGAACAGGAGTCGGACTCTAGTCAGGCCTCCACTATATAAAAGGGAGCAATGACTGCATAATAGTAGTATAGGGTTGAGGGGGTCAGCGGCCAACCTGTGGCCATGAATCGGGCAGCTGGTATGCTGCAGTATTATGGATTGAGGAGGAGCGTCCATAGTCAGAGCCCCGCGCGCAGAGGTAGGCGTAAGCCGAACTGTGTTAACAAACATCGTGTCTAATAGAGTCATTCATGATCTTACATTGCCGTAAATCCTAACACTGTCATTTTCTGACGATTGTGCGTTAGACGGACCCAGGTCAATATACTCCTAGAATTTTAGAAACAATTTTGTTTCCTGTTATTCTTCGTGATATTTTCTTGATTTGCAGGCCTTACAGACTTCTCCACTGGGAGTGTAGCTTCATGAAGGGGTATCCCTGAGCATCAACGACCACTGATGACTACACATGTACGTCTACACATCTAGCTCGACCCATTTGCATCCCTACGTCTAGCGAACATTTTAAAAAATCAATTAAACAAACATTAAATTAACACTTTAATCCGTCTAGTATGTGCAATAATGTCGATAATATATATGGCATACGTACACGCTAAACGCCATATATATACGGCGCCGCTGCTCTCAGACCATGGCAAGCAAGCCCTTAAGCCACCCACAGGCCACAGTCGACATGATACGGCGTCCGCTGCGCGCGGACGGCCCGGCCGCCGTGCTCGCCATCGGCACGGCGAACCCAGCACACTGCGTGTCCGAGGACGACTTCCCAGACTACTACTTCCGCGTCACCAAGAGCGAACACCACACACATCTGAAAGACACACTCAGAGCGATCTGTACGTAACCATGCATATGCAATCACGTCGTCGAAACTTTTCATGCGAAATCTTGCATGCAAGTTTGAAACGTACATGGAAAATAATTTCAGCACTGATCGATGCTCGACGACACATCTCTACTATTATAAAGAAGCTAATGGACGTGGTGGTTGTTCGAACTTTCAATCTGGACCATCTAACAAAGACCGACCACTTCACACCGTTGGATCTTCAAACCCCCGTCTCACCCAGCCGCCGCCTAGGTTTCCCCTCCTCCCACGATCCCGCCGCCCCGCAACCCCACCTCCTCTACCCCCCGCAGGTAGTCCCCCTCCCTCTCCCTCACCCAAGCCGCCGCCCCGGCGTCCTCCGCCGGGCCCGCGCCGCCCCGGTCCCGGCCTCGCACCGCTTCGCCGCCGCCGGCCTCATCCGCGCCCTCAACCTCCACCCGCGCGACGCCTCCCCCGCCGGCGGAGGCGACCTCCCGGCCGGCACCCTCGTCGAGAGGCCCCTCCGCCTCGCGTCCCTCGCGTCCGGCGGCGGCCCGTCGGTGGCCGCCCTCGGGCACCACGCCGGCTACTACCGCCTTCGGGCACCACGCCAGCTACTACCGCCTCCCCAACACCCACGACGCTAGGTGAGCTCGCCGCCGCGCCGCGCCCCGCTCCTTCTCCTCCCTCCTCCAAGGATCCTGATCTCTTGCACCCTGCCGTTCAGGCTGTTCTACTTCTTCTTCGAGTCGAGGATGCGCCGGTGGTGATCTGGCTGACGGGAGGGCCGGGCTGCAGCAGCGAGCTCGCCCTCTTCTACGAGAATGGCCCCTTCCACATATCAGACAACATGTCGCTCGTCTGGAACAATTTTGGTTGGGACCAGGTATACTGACTTGACGCTACTGATTAATCCAGTGATAGTTTTCTGGGTTTGTCTATATCGAAATTATCGATCTTTTGTCTGTTTTATTTGAATGATTGTTGTTTATGGTTTGATCGCCTTTACGTTTGGGTATTGACCATTACCGTTGCAGGAATCGAATCTGATCTATGTCGATCAGCCCACCGGCACTAGGTTTAGTTTCAGTTCTGATTCACGAGACATCCGTCACAACGAAGCCAGCTTTAGCAATGACCTGTATGATTTCCTGCAGGTAATCAATTCCATTCGATATTCAGTTCAATGTTATGGCATGTCATCTGGGCGCCTTTTAGGGTGAACAATTACCATGCCAACTACATCCTTTGTATGTTTCTTGATGCACATCGATACATCTTTACTTAGTTACATTATCCCAGGCCCTTGTAGAAAGTTTGTAATAGGACATTGATGAATGATGATACGAACCAGAGTACAAAACAGTAGCTTTCAGATATTCTATGTCAATGAAAAACTAAGTGTGCAATTTTTTGTGCTTTCGAGGTTAATTAGGAATGAGTTTATGGCCTTGTCTGTTTCAGTTGAAAGTTGCTAAAAACTTTAATCGCAAAAAAAAGTTGTGGTCGTGGTGGTAGTTCCAACTTTCAATCTGGACCATCTAACAAAGACCGACCACTCTACACCGTTCGATCTTCAAACCCCCGTCTCACCCAGCCGCCGCCCCTAGGTAATTTTAAAAAGGTAAAATTTTGATCAATGAGTGCTTCTGCTTGCATATAGCTTTTAAAGGTTTATTAAATATACTGTTATGTTCTTATGTTCTAAATGACCCATGGCAAGAAATTTGGAACATACGCGATTATGCTTACATATATCTAGAAAAATTTAGTACTGGGTATACATATATCAAAACCTCCATGACAATATTCCACAAAGACAAGGAAGGTAGCTTTCACAATAGCACAACCCATGCCAATATTTCTATGTCCATGCTTTTAGAGTTAAAGATAGCTCTGAAAATTTCTGGATTTCACTAGTCTATTAGTAGATGTGTGTTCAGCCTATCATTTTTTTTGTAATACTTAGGACACCACACATTGGTCATAAGATTGTTTTGTAATCAACGACTGATGCTTTTCCTGCTCCCCTTGAACTAGCCGGCGTCTCTTGCGGTCAACAAGCAGCGAGGCATTGATTGTATTTCCAGTTCTTTGTACCATTTGACTGTTTGCTTATAGCTTATCATATATCAGATAGTTACTCTAGCCAGACATATTGCTTAATGCATTCAACTTGTGAAACATTTTGTAGTTGTATGTTGACTCAGTTATATGGTATTATTCAGTTAGCGTGCTATTGCTTAGATTGTTTTATTCTCTTGACTTATTTTGCTTGCTGGAATGAGCTTGGTGGCTACTAGCCGGAAGAAGTCAAATATAAACCTTGACATTATTACAAATAAAAGAACGGATGTTTAGAGTTCTTCGCTTAAAATACATGGCATTCTGAGAAGCTAACTTTATCTAAAAAGACAATAAGACATGGTGTTTAGAAAAGACCAGATGTTTAACTTCTTGCTCTTGAGCTGAATAAGGAATTGGAAATTGGAATTGGTCTTTGCCAAAAATGCTATAATTATTTGTTGGGTTATTGGGGATGATGATGTTTCGATTAATCTACAGTTTGCTAATGAGACAAGTTGTTTAAATAAATATTTCTTGGCAAACAGTTGAGCCTATAAGAAGTCAAATATAAATCTTGACATCATTACAAATAAAAGAACGGATGTTTAGAGTTTTTCGCTTAAAATACATGGCATTCTGAGAAGCTAACTTTATCTAAAAAGACAATAAGACATGGTGTTTAGAAAAGACCAGATGTTTAACTTCTTGCTCTTGAGCTGAATAAGGAATTGGAAATTGGAATTGGTCTTTGCCAAAAATGCTATAATTATTTGTTGGGTTATTGGGGATGATGATGTTTCGATTAATCTACAGTTTGCTAATGAGACAAGTTGTTTAAATAAATATTTATTGGCCTTGTTCCTATCTAGCATTACTATTTTGGAGTGAAAAATTGATATATTGTGATTTCCATTTATTTCGACTCCATATAAGGTGATGGGCTCAAATGAACTTTATGCCTTGGCGGTGATTTCGTATTGGTTATACGAGGATGAGTCTTGGTTGTGATTTATTAATTTTGGCACAAATGAGAACAAACATGATCTTCCCTATATTCGAGTCTGTCATCTTTTTCTAACATATTCATATGTATTATTGTAGGTTACACAAGTCACACATAATTTTCCCACTGATATATCCGGGTTGCATCTTCATGAAGCTTTCGTTCACCTGAGTCACACTACGGTAATATGAAAGGAGCAAGTTTTTTTTTGGTTTCCTTGTGTATGCTCTGTTACTGATGTTTCATAGTGCTCTTGTAGTTATATATATTTCTGATAAAAAAACTATTAAATCATTAAGGCCTATTCATCTTTTTATCATTATTACTTGCAGGAGCATGGAAAAATAACGAAGAAGGCAGATCTAGGTGTGCTTTTCTTCAAAGGCAGGAATAAACACTTACCACTACAATAAAGTGGAACAAACCTGGCTGATCACTGTATTTCAATGCATATAGTGGCCACGTCAGGTTCCACACATATTTTCTGCACAGATTAAATGCTCAGAGCTTCTGCTAATAGGCTGCTTACTGTACTGTATTGCTACGTAATGGATGTACTGAACTTCTTTTTTTAGCATGGTTTATCCAAGCAAGTAGTTTGTTAGGATAGAAATTTGAAATTATGATACTAAATGTTCCAGTTAAATGAGGTGCTAACTTAAATAGCATTGACAGATATTTAGTTAGTTGCCTAGCTTCAGTGTTTAGACCATTATTTCGGTTTGCAAAATGTGCAACAGAGCTGTGCAGCGTGTCTTGAGTATTATGTTGTTTTCACTTTTCAGATGTAAAAATTTTCCAGGTCCATCCAAATATAAGTCATCTTGGCTTTCATTTGCCATCTTGGAAGACATATACACTTCTCTTTTACATGGGTTTTCGGTGTGAGGCTGAACCACCATCTAACTGTTGGTCGGTAGTCTCAGGGGCCATATTCTGCTCAGTTGTGTTTGAAAGTCTTTTTTATCTGCTAATGATAATTGCCTTGTTCGGAGGCTGATATGATGCTCTTACGTTCTATCATTCCCACTGGAAGAAATTGAAACAGGAATTACTTAGTAACAATCGAAATCCATAGTATTTGTAACTACTGAGTTGTAGCTGTCAATTCCCAGTCTCATGGTTTATGCTGAATACTGCAATTCAATAGCAATAATATCATTTCCAGGGAATACTACAATTACTTGTAGTTTGGATAAAAAAAGTAGGACTTCTTGTGTTATTTCCTTTTTCTAAAACTAAATCTTGGAGTGAGGTTAATGTAGCATACCGATTATCTGATCCTTGTGACTGGTTTTTTTTAAGGATGCTAATTCCATATATTTCGGTTATAAATCACCTAGCTGGCTGAATCAGATTTGATCAGCAATTTACCTTTGACAAAAGCTTCATTTGCATGTGATGTATGCTAAAAATATAATGCTTTTTTCAGCTCTATAGTTTAAGTATCTTTCATTGAAATAGATATTATTCTACTGACTGAAGTACCAGTTCTTGGACAATTTGAAAGGTAGATGCACAGATATTCTGTGCAGCCACAGGCCCACATTACTGTGGCAGTTACTGCACATGCAGTACAGCACTGGACCTGGGTACAAGAAAACTTGAGAGTTGAGAATCCATTGGAATTACTTAGCATCATACTGTTTAGTTGACATACTAAGACTTCTAGCAAATGTTAGGTCCTGCTTTTTTCTTCACCCCTCGTAACTAACCGTTGATGTCTATTAGCAAAGCATTTTATTCGTTGGTTCACGATTCATATATTTACGATTTAAATGGACATGCTTGATCAGACCTTTTGTATTTGTGATTGATATTCACAGCCACATGCTTGAATTTTTTGATATCATGTCATAATGCTTAGGTGTTTTAGTATTTTTATTTCTTTGGTTCCTAAATTTGGTCATAGTGTTAGGTGATTTAGTATTTTTATTTCTTTTGTTGGTTTCTAAATTTATTACTGTGGTGGTTGGTGACCAAAAATATTTATGTCAAATAATGTTTTAATTTATGTTTTCGTTTATCATTTATGTATTCTTCCTTTTCCTTTAAACATCTATAGCAAAGCATGGCTGATGGATAGATTATTCAGGGCCGCCCTAGGGGGGCGAGCAGTGCAGCCGCCCCGGGCCCTCAAAATTGTGGGGGCCCTAGCGTTGCGCAAGCCGCAAGGGACCCAACGCAGTGCCTCGGTGTGCCATGCTCTCGAAGTGGCGGATCTAGGTTCTTGCTAAGCCTCGGGCTAAATTTTCATATACTAACATGTCTGGGTGGGATGTCCTTCTCTGTCTCGGGCTGATCACCATGGGATAAATTTAAATGGGCTAATTTATACTGACAAGTACCCTTGTTATTAGGTCAGCCTCTGCCTCACCCCACCTAGCCTGTGGCTCGATCCGCCATCGCTCTCGTCATCTCGCGATGGGCCATGCTCGGATGCTCCATTAGGCCTCGTGCTCGTATGGTCGTGGTGATGATCGATGAGGCCGAGGCCCTCAGCCCATCAGATTAGAGCGCAGCCTCCTCGGCTACTGGCCAGTAGCGGCGTTGAGGAGGCCCAACAAGGCAGAAAGTGCGTTCTTTGCGTGACTCGTCGATTGGTTGATTCCGTGATCGGTGATTCGCCTAACGCCAGTGCACACAGGTGACTATAATATAGTAATTACTAATTAGTTATTAGTACATACGGAGTACTAAATAGATATTAGTATATTAGAGTAGGGAACTACCGATTAGAATTTAGAGGATCGATTCATATATGCTGACATGCCGTGTTTAAATTTTAATTTTTAATTGATGCATAATTATGTCATCCATTCAGGTCACTACGTGAACTTTATATAATTTCTATCTATTCAAGATTCAAACGATCATCACTTCATCAATCATCATTCATCAAATTAGACATCGGGTTTGTGATCACCCCTCCCTAAGCCTATTATTTTTATAGCTTCGTACTTACACACATCTATAAATCTATTAATACATTTTATATTTTATGTTCATATTTGCTGCTTGTAGAACGCTGTCGACATCATGCCACCTAGGAAATATGCATCTGGAAGCGATAAAAGGAAGAAAAGAAAACCAGCAGAGGATTTTATACAGACACAGAAAGAATCCATGGATAGATTTGTGTACTTTCATTTGTTTATCGATACCAATTTTTAAAATACATTAAATATTGTCTAATTATATGGTAATTGTCGGGGATAAAATCATGGCCCATTGCCATGGCCCATTCCCTGACGGCCCAGTCGAACAGCCTACCAGGGCCCAGCTCCCTGGAAGGTTCTATCTGGCCCATGTGCATCCCGCCAAAAACGACTTCTGGTGGCGTGATGCGAATCGGAAGGAATCGTGTTTGAGTCCGTCTCGAGCAGAGTCTGACGGCCACTCTGAAGACCGGACGTGGTTTTCCGGATTGGATTAGGAGTCGTGATCCCCAAGATTAGAGACTACCTTATCTACCGTATGTTGTATTTGGCATGTATGAGTTCGTTCACGATCTCGTAGTTAGCCCGCCCGATATTCCTCGGTAGGTCGGTTTGTTCGATTATATAAACAGGCCCTATAGCGTTTAGAGGACTCGCCAATAGATTTCGTGATTGTCACATCGCTCACGAGACTCACGATCTCGCCGAGTTCCACCTCTTGTATTCATCTCGATATATAAGAAAAATTTGGACGAGGTTATTATCTCCCGAGAGGCCTGAACCAGGATAAAAACCCCTGTCTCCTGTTCGTTGTTGTTCGTGGTTGTTCGGCGTGTCTCCCATCTCATTTCTAAAGAACCTTAGCGACTTGAGATCGATATCTCAACCGTCGACAGTAATATAAAAAAAAATCTTGGTTATGTTAGGGGCCTCCGTTTGTAATTTCGGCCTGGGCTCCAGAAAACCCAGGACCGGCCTTGAGATTATTCTTGATGCTTGGATCTGACCTAAACGATCCAAGCTACATCACGTAACATGCTATACTCTCGATCTGAAATGATTTCCCACATATAATGTCTTTCCTATAAATCACACTTCATGCTTATATATTTTTACACGAATTATGTTTTTCTTTCATCCCTTTATTGTCCGTGGCAGAGCACGGACATTGTACTAGTATACATTACATATCGTCCGAACTTTGCTGAGGCATTGTAATTCGATGGAATTAATACTCAGGCCGGAGAACGGGCATGGAGAAGCGTTTTTTCCATCACACGGAGGAGCTGCTCGCCGCGCACCCGGAGATCCTCGACCGCGCGTCCCCGTCGCTGGACGCGCGCCTGGACATCGCAGCGGCGGCCGCGCCGGAGCTCGCCGCAGCGGCCGCGGCCAAGGCCATCTCCCGGTGGGGCCGCCTGGCCGCCGACATCACCCACCTCGTCGTCAGCACCAACTCCGGCGCCCACGTCCCGGCCGCCGACCTCCGGCTCGCGTCCCTCCTCGGCCTCCGCCGCGGCGCCCGCCGCACGATGCTCCACCTCGGCGGCTGCGCCGCAGGCTCCGCCGCGCTGCGCCTTGCCATGGACCTCGCCGAGAACAACCTCGGCGCGCGAATCCTCGTCGCCGTTGTCGAGCTCACCGTCGCATCCTTCCGGGGCCCTGACGAGGAGGACACCTTCGACACGCTTATCAGCCAGGGCCTCTTCGGCGACGGCGCCGGCGCCGTCATCGTCGGCGCCGACCCCATCCTCCCCGCCAGCGAGCGGCCGCTCTTCGAGATGATCGCCGCCGCGCAGGCCGTCATCCCCGGCACCGAGCACCTCCTCAGCATGCAGATCACGGCGGCCGGTGTCGACGGCACCATCTCCACGGAGGTGCCATTCATGGCGGCGGCGAGCGTCGAGCAGTGCTTGCTCGACGCGCTCGAGCCGCTCGGCGTCCCCGCCGTCGACTGGAACGGCCTCTTCTGGGCGGTGCACCCCGGAAGCCGCGCCATCCTGGACCGCCTAAGCGAGGTTCTAGGGCTGGAGCCCCGCAAGCTCGCGGCAAGCCGGGCGGTGCTGCGGGAGTACGGGAACATGCTCGGTGCCACGGTGATCTTCGTGCTCGACGAGCTGCGGCGGCGGATGGAAGACAGCGAGGAGGATGGGGCGCCGGAGTTGGGGGTGATGATGGATTTGGTCCCGGGTTCACTGTCGAGACGATGGTGCTGCGCTCTACGAGCAGCCAAAAGAAAGATTGATTAGCATATTACGTGTGTTGGAATAATGCGTGACTTTGCCATGTGACCATGTCAATCTTACGATTGTAGCCGATTCTGTTGGATCGTGGGATGACATGATACTACCAATCGTCATTTATTTGCAGTGTGTACTTGTTCTGTTTCAGTTAGTTAATCAACAGAGTTGAGTTTCCCTATTATCGCTGTGTGCAATTGCCTCTGGTTTCCACTCTGTTTTCCTCTGTTATGCAGTTTTCTGAATTGTGCCGGACGAGATACAGTCAGGGATTTAAATTTCGGTTTTGGTTAAATTTCGGTGACCAGCGGCCGAAATAAAAATAGAGAATTTGAATTTTTCAAAAAATTGTTGAACATGGGATTTGAACCATGCACCTCTTGCTTGTTAAAGCACACACTACCCACCAGGCTACATGAGATGTTGTATAGAATCTAGTTATGCCTTATTTTTATATATATGTCTCAAGCTGGTTCAAATTTTTTGAATTCAAAATTTTTGAAAGTGTTTATTTCAGAGCTTAAAATTCGGATTTCATGAATTTCCCAAAATTTCGGCGAACAAAAAATCCTCGATCTGAAGCAAGCAGAATTACCGATTAAAACCAAGGTTACTGATTGGTATCGAGCTTCGCTTGTTGCAAGCCCAAGATCATTCGGCATGGGCAAATGTTGCTGGTTCCACAAGCTATGCGGGAAGAGATGGTGGCGGGGTGTAGTTCCAATATCCGCAGCTGACGGTGACAAATCATACCACCTGGGCGATCACAAGATGGAGGCTCTGCTAGATGCCCAGGGTCTCTGGGATGCTATGGCGTCGGTGGAAGGTGCGGAGATGGATGTTCTGAAGTGCAAGACGGTAAGGGAACAACTTCTCCAAGCCCTTTCCAAGGACATCTTGTTTTTTTGAAGGGAAAGGCAGGAGAGCTGCCATCCATTCATTGATAGAAGAAGAACGGTGCGACGCACCAAAGTTACAAGAGTTACAACGCAGCAAGGCTGCTGCACACCCCGGCCAAACGGCCGTGGCCACATGCGCAAGGCCAAGAGACCTTGTGGCGACACACAACTGGAAGGAAAGGGGAAGGAAACAACACCGGACACGCCGGGCGCACTACCAACACACACAACGACGGACGACTCCGAATTAGCAGACCTAGTAGAAAACCAGGAAGTGCAGCAGTGACAAACACGACGCCTCCAACAAGGTAACAACGGGTAAGACCCGCCGCCATCGTGCGACCACTAGGGTTTTCACCCGAAACGAGGGAAGGGGCTATAAGATTATGCCTCCAACGAGGGGAACGTCACCAAAGGTGACGCCACCATCCGTCTAGTAATGGGCAGGGCTTTCGCCCAAGCCCCTTCCCCACCAATGCACAAAGCGGCTGCCACAGGAGACCACCAACCGAGTCGCAGACTGAAGCCGCAGGGCCGAAGAGCGCACACGAAACGCCGCCACTCAACACGGAAGACGCCACCCACACCAACAAGCACCCCGTAGCAGAAGGAGGTCCAAGACGACGAGGGCAGGACCAAGGCAAGCAACGAAGAACTGCAGAGACTCCCGAAGAGGACGTCAGCCAAAGTCGATGAGCGGGGGTAACGAGGGTAACACGAAGCCGAAGAAGTAGGCCACCCGACCCCGCCACCCGTCGAGGAAGACGCCGCCACCACCATCTAGCGCCTCACAGAGAGGGGAGGGAAAGACAACGAAAGCAGGACCTCGCTAGGAGGAGGGAGAGACGAGCCCCAAGACCTAGCAAGGAAGAGGCCGCCACCATGAACGTGCACATCACAAGGAGGGGAGGGCAGAACGACGATAGGCGGGACCTCGCCAGAGAAAAGGGGCACGGTGGGTTCAGTACTGCCGAAGGCATAGCAGATGCCACAAACCCGGAGTTGACTTCCGGCCAAAGATGCACCATCAGCAGAGGTGTGGCGCGGAAGAACACCGCCGAGACGGCCACTGTTGCCGGGGCCCGGAGAGGCGCCGCTCGATGAGGACATCCTCCACCAATACCACGGTAAAGACACAACGCCCGCTTGGCCTGGGCTTGTAGTCGAGGCGGCGGCACTGTGGAGCCTCTGAATAATACCACCTTGCTTAACTTGGGAGGAGAAAGCCACCTTAAAAGGAGAGCCACCTTCCCCATTGGACTAATCTTTTGGGCCAATTGGGCCTTTCCCAGTGGGTGTCTTTGAGGAACTGTTGGGGTCCGGGCAACCTTAATTTGTTGGGCCTCGGCCAACACCACCTGGGCCGAATGTATCATTTGGTATCAGAGCTAGGGCCCATTTTAAGGGGGTGGGAATGATGAGGACATCCTCCACCAATACCCGCTGGCAAAGACGCAACGGCCCAGTTGGCCTAGTTGTAGTCGGACGGCGACCGTGGAGCCTCTGAATAATACCACCTTGCTTAACTTGGGAGGAGAAAGCCACTTTAAAAGGGAGAGCCACCATTTCCCATTGGACTAGTCTTTTGGGCCAATTGGGCCTTTCCCCGAGTGGGTGTGCTGAGAAATTGTTGGGGTCCGGGCAACCTTAATTTGTTGTGCCTCGGCCAACCCCACCTGGGCCGGATGTATCACCGCCGCCACCTGCACGGCCGGACCGCGCCACTACCACCCTGCAGCCACCGCCAAGGCCGCAGACCACTGGAGACGGCGACCTCAATAGCCCCGCTACGGCCTAGGCCTTGCCTCGACGAGCCGAGCAAAGAGGGAGGACCGGGAGGACGAGGGACAGGCGGATCGACGTGGGCGGGGGCCATTGGGTGTGCGGGCTCGCCGGAGTGGCAGTGGCGAGCGGAGGTGGCCGCCGTGGCGGAGTGGCGACGCCACTGGCGGATCTGGATCTGCGCCAGGCCGCAGCCCAACGGGAGGAGGAGGAGGAAGTGGAGGAGGAGGAAGGGAAGGGAAAACCTAGGGAGGAGGGGTTGCGCGCGGCGACCATTCGCGGCGTACACGCTGGCGACCTCGCCACGATCGCCGCAAGCGCCACGACGCCGCCACGCCCACGACGTCGGCAAGCACCGCGGCGCCGCTGCCGCCGCCGATCGCCCACGACGCCGCCAAGAGCTGCTGCGGGACGAGGATGAGAGGTACAAGGAGAAGGAAAAGGGGGAGGAGGCCGCCGAGAAGGGGTTCCGCCGGCGTGGTGGAGAAGATGCCCGGCGGCAGCTTGTCGCGGACAAAGCGAGCAGCGCCTCTCGAGCCTCGCGAACGACTTGTCGCCGAGGCGCCGCCGATGAGCGCGCCCACGAGCACCTTCGCCACGGCCCCGTCGCGCCGCTAACGCGCTGGTGACCTCGGCGGCGTCGTCCGGCAGCCCACCACCACTGGCTCCTCCTCACCAAAGTGGGGAGGTCGCCGCCACCAAGGCCGTGAAGCGGCCGCCAAGCCCGACCTCCGAACGCCACCTGCGCCCGGTAAGTGAAGAAGAGAAGCGGGCAACTAGTGCTAGTTGTAATGTTGACTTGCGGTCTGCACCTTGAGTATTGAATTTGGAGCCTTGGTGCCTTGGTGGAGGCAAGGACGCAAAGGAGAAGTAGAGGAATGAGGCGTAGATTCCACCCATATGCCATTTAGTCAAACCGCAATTACCTAGACGTGCATCTAGACGACCACATTCATCGCTTAGTCGTGTCCGGCGCCGCTCAATTCACCGCCTAGACCGTCCAAGACCATTTTTGACCGTCTAGACGGTCTAGTCTTCTAGCTGTTGCGACCAGGGCCTAGACTGGACGGAATGCCGACGTCCAGCGTCTAGACGCCGTCTAGACCGTCTAGACTCACGTCTAGGCGAACATTGGCCTCTAGACCACTTTGGCCCCTAAATCTCAATACCAGATTTGTCAGGTCCTTAAACTCTTAAAATCGGACTTGACTAGAATTTTGACCGGTCAGCAGGACGGTTTTAGGTTTTTTTCGTAGACGTGGCACATTTTTGCCTACATGGACGCCACACGACTGCCACGTCCCCTGTCCATGTCATCTCTTAATCCCTCATCTCTCTCACACACTCACACTGATCACTCCTCTCACTCCTCTCTCTCTCTCTCTTACTCAGATCCCTCATCTCCCCGACGTCGCCCCGGCTTCCGCCGCCACCATCGACGAGGCTGCCGCCATGCCTCCTCGACGCCACCGCCAAGGTCGCGCGCCCCGCCTCCCCGACGTCGTCGCTTGCCATGCCTTCCTGCCGCCGCCTCGCAGGTCTCATCGCCGCCCGTCGCCTAGAAAGAGAGGCGGCGCCGTCCGTCACTTGGGCACGTGGGGGAGCAGGAGCTGCCGCCGGCTGTCACGTAGGGCTGAAGGAACGGGCGCCGCCACCGGGCGCGTGGAGTAGGGCGGCTCGTTGGTGGATCTGGCCGAAGGGAGGAGCAGGGGCGGCGAGCCGGCCGTCGCGAGTGGAGGAAGGTCGGCGCGTGGGTCGCCGCGGATAGAGGAGAGGAGGTGGGGAGGCGTCGGCCGTCGCGTCGCGTAGAGGAGGCTGCAGCGCGCCGGCGGCGGTGCGTGTGGAGGATGAGGGCGGCGGCGGCGCCGAGCGCCACCTGCACGGGGGAGTGAAGGGGGCGGAAAAAGGTGGCTCAGCGTCGTGCTCGGTGGCGAGAGGGAGGGACGGTTTTCATTGGGGGGAGAGAGAGAGCTAGAGAGATGGAGAGAGGAAAGTGAGATGAGAGATATTTGCGGGGAGGAGGGACGAAGGGCACGTGGCGCAGCATTGTGGCAGCCACATCATCGAAACTACACCACATCATCAAAAACATAAAACCACCCTGCTGACCGGTCAAAGGACCAGTCAAGTTCGGTTTTGAGAGTTTAAGGACTTGACAAGTCCGGTATTAAGGTTTAGGGACCAAAGTGGTCCGGCAGCCATAGTTGAGAGACTAAATCGGCACTTTTTTATTCTTTTATGGAAAGGCAAGAGAGTTGCCTTGTGTTAATTATAGGAGTAATGAAAAGGCAGAAGCCTTAGTACAAAAGCGAAAAAACAACAAAAGAGAAAAAAAACACGGTGAAAAGAAATAAAAGGACGCCCATCCCTAGGCATGCAATAGAAGCCATGCAATTACAAAATTGGCTCCTATGACCTCCTAAAGGCGCAGGCCATCAATGAGAGAGTATAAAAAGATTGAAATAGGTCGCTCGACGCCCTTGAAGATATGGTTGTTGCACTCTAGCCACAAGTGCCAGAGGGTGGCGAGAGCAATGGAGGCCGAGCCATTAGCAGGACAGGCCCACAAATTAGCAATCCACCGGTTCGAGATGCAGGTCCAGTTGGTCGGGCATCTCCAAATTCCTTTTGCAAAGCGCAGAAAAATAGTTTTTGGGGATACTCCTGAGTAGCAGAGCATCCGCGGTCATTACTTCCTTCTAATGTATCTGCCAGATGATATATTTGGACGGTCGAGGCACGGGCGTAAGCGTGTAGCCATGCCAAGCACTCGCCGAAACAGTGAGTTCTGACTCATTCTTGGAGTCCTTTTACTCGTACTTGATGAGATAAAAACTCATGAACCCCTATAGCATGTACATGTAGAATTTAGACAATATCATGAAAATTATATGGATGTAAAAATCCAACCGCTTTGTTTATGTAACATTAATGTCCTTTTGTTACTTTTCCTTTTTGATCTTTAATTCCTCTAATTAATCCTTCTTTTGTTATGCACTCTGCCCGACTAGTCTAGCCCCCGGGTGTCGGGAAATGGCTCATGACTCTTTCCCAGGCACGCGTATCGAGTGACTAGAATTCGCTGTTCGTGGGCCAGAGCTTCACTACTCAGAATAACCACTCGGATTCATTTGCAATCATTAAGAGAAAGAAATAAAAATGCACACAAGTGCACCTATAGGCGTAGCCCCCGACTTACTGCTTAGTTGGAGACTGACTAAGTAGCAAGTAAAGAAACGACTTAGATTTATATGATAAAATTATGGTAATGAGAACTTAACTCTGTTGTAGGCGTAGGCGTGTAGCCGAGCTGGACGCTCGTGGCGGGGAGCGAGTAGCGCGGGCGTAGGCGTGTAGTCGAGTAGCTTGTCACGTAGGCGTGTAGCCGAGTAGCGTGTCGCCGAACCGTAGACTTGGATCCATAGGCGTGTAGCTATATCGGACCCTCGTGACACGCGATGGCTTACAGCCAAGTTGTAGAATTGGGCGCTCGTAGCGCGGGCGCAGGCGCATAGCCGAGTAGGTTGTCGCCGAGCCGTAGAATTGTATGCATAGGCATATAGCCTTATCGGACGCTCGTGGCGCGCGATGGCATACAGCCGAGCTGAAAACTTGGGCGCTCATAGCGCGGGCGTAGTCGTTTAGCCGAGTAGCGTGTCGCCGAGTCATAAACTTGTAGGCATCGGCGTGTAGCCGAGTGGCATGCCGCCGAGCCATAAACTTGGATGAGTAGACATGTAGCCGTACCGGGCGCTCGTGGCATGCAATGGTGTATAGCCGAGCTAAAGACTTGGGCGCTCATAGCGCAGGCATAGGCGTGTAGCCGAGTGGCGTGTCGCCGAGCCGTAGACTTGGAGGCATAGGCGTGTAGCCGTACGGGGCTCTTGTGGTGCGCGATGGCGTACAACCGAGCTGAAGACTTAGGCGCTCGTGGTGCGGGCTAGGCGCATAGCCGATCGAGTAGCGTGTCGCCGAGCCGTAGAATTGGAGACATAGGCGTGTAGCCTTACCGGGCGCTTGTGGCGCGCGATGGCGTACAGCCGAGCTAAAGACTTGGGCGCTCATTGCGCGGACGTAAGCGTGTAGCCGAGTAGCGAAAGTAGTTGTTCAATTCTTGATCAACACCGAACAGCACACGCCGCGGTCGTCGTTGAACACCACATGCTCGTCGAGGTCTCGCCCGTGGTAGGCGAAGTAGAATCGTAGTCATAAATGATCTCCACGCGGTTGATGTAGCTTAATGAAAGTTGATGAAAGGCCTCGTTGGTCTTGAACGTTCCACGAGATGTGGCACGACCAATCCTCACGCCGTAGCTGGCACCGACGAGGTTTTACGAGCTCGCTGAAATTCACGACCTCACTGCATAATCTGTCTTGAAATAGGCGCCACGGTCGCATCTGAACTCGGATTTGGGCGTTCTTTGATTTGTTGGAAAGATAACGAGATAAGCTTTCCAACACATCTTAGATAACCCCAAAAATCCTTCTGAGTCAACAGGAAATCGCAATACAAGTTCCGTCTAGATTTTGAACGAGAACAGATCGCATCTTGTTCTCACGTTCACCTTGCGGTTGATGAAGCGGCGTTGCACGATGGATGACATGATCGTCGAGTCCGTGTGATTTGCTGCTGATGACGGTCACCATCCGAGATTCGTTCTCCATCGGGACCTCGCCGTATCCGAGTCGGGAATTAAGCCCCCGACGCACTACTTGTCGGTAGGAGGCGGTGGCGTTCCGCAACACGACCAGGAGTTCGAGTGAAGCGCTGTTGAATCCCCTCCCGGATCAGATCTTGTCCGAGTCCGATAGAGTGAATCTTGATGTGTTGGTGAAGTCTCTCCCGGATCGGATCTAATCCGAGTCCAAAAGGACAAGCTTAGGCCTCCGGCGCATTACGCGTTGATATGCGGCGGCGACGTCCTTGAATTTGAAGAGAAGACAGGGTCAGTCATTGTTGAAGTCTCCCTCAGATCAGATCTGGTCCAAGTCCAAGGGCATGATCTTGCCGAAGTTTGCTGGTGATGAAGTCGATGCTCCCAAACCAAAAAGCTTTGCCGGGGATGAAGGCGATGAAAAATCTGTTAATCATTGTGATAGTCACGGCCACAATATGAGAATCTTCGGTATGAGTCTCTCCGTATTCAAGTCGGGAACCAATCCGTGCATAAGTAGCAGCGGCGTTGCATAATATCCTGAATGGAAGCCCAAGAAAAGCGATGTTGATGCCTCCCCAGGATAGGATCATGTCCGGGTCCGGCAAAGCATTGTTAAAGTCTTTGGTTGAGTTCTCGCCGTATCCGAACATTAGTTCAGATGAAGCAATGTCGATGTTTTCCTCAGACTGGATCGGATCCGAGTCTGGAAGAAGTGTTGGTCGTCGATTGTTTGGAGAAGCTCCATGCTGATCCTTCCTATCCTTGGAGGTGTGCCACGGCCTATCCGCGTGCCACAGCCTTCGCAGATGAGCTTTACGAGCTTGCTGAGATTCCCACGCAGTTTGCCTTCAAACGGACGCCCCAGAGAGATCTGGACTCCGTTTTGAGCGTTCTTTGGCTTCACAGAAAGCTGACGACATTATCTTTCCAACGCATCCGGTCTCATCCCGAAATTCCTTTTGGATCAACGGGAATTGAAGAAACAAGATGACATCCAGAATCTGTCTTCGAGCCATCGCAATATCCGAGTCGGGAAGTGAGTCCTTGGTGTACTACACATGAGTAGATGGCCGTGGCGTTTCCCAACCCAAGCGAGAGGTGTTGTTATAGTTTCCACAGTTCGGATCTGATACGAATCCTAAAGATGGAGTTTGCCGAAGTCATTGTTGATGCAGTTGGTTTCCGAAGTGGAAGGCCTTATCGAGGGCGAAGACGACGGCGACTCCGTTGATCGATGCCATCAAGCTTGATGAGATTGAGATTGATCTTGACGCTGCCTCTACCTGGCACGCCAACTGTCGAAGGGTAGCTAACCGGGGTTATCGTCGGCAATGATTATATATGGGGCAATGCATAAGATCTAAACTCGATGGTAGCATAAGACAGGAGGTCTTTTTTATACAGGTTCAGACCCTCATCAGTAGAGGTAATACCCTACTTCTGTGCTCTGGAATTATATGGTGATCTGATGATCAATGTGGAGGGAGATGTCTCTATATGGATGGGTGTAGAGATGAAGATGTAGATGATGCCGAACCAGGGGCTCCCTGCCCGCCTTATATAGTGGGGGACAGGGTTACAAGGTAGAGTCCTGGTCAGTTACGAGGTAGGATTTCTATTTCTATCCTCTAACAGATATGTAGTTATTCGGGATTACAATTGTATCTTTCCTATTAGGAATAGACTTCTATTTTATGTCTTTCCTTGTCGGCAAGCCTTCTAGAGTCCGAGTGGTACACGTCCTTATCCATCCGACTTGGTCCATCCCCAGTCGGGTGGTCTTTTATTCCTTCATGTGGTTCCTGGGGTCTATGTTATCCACACTATTCCATTTGGAAGCACCTTTCTAGATGCGTTGGCCGCCACCTCCTCCATGACCTGTGCCTAGAATCATACATGTTTATTAGTACCATTTACATTCCAATTATCAGCGTTTAAGAAACCAAAAAAACGTGTTTGATATCGACTATTTTCCAATTTTGGTAGGATTTTGGGAGCTCAACCTTTGGTCTGATGCTAGCTAGGGAGCTCTCACTCCGCAAGGAGCACTCTTCTAGTCTAGGGCCTTGTTCTTTTCGACGTATCGTTGCGTTGGCGTATTACTGCAGCAAATTTGAGGGCTCTCGAAATGAGGTCTAAAAATTATAAAAAATAATTAAAAATAGTTTTAGGATGTTTGGAAGGACTATTAAAAAGACACGAAAAAATCGTTACAAATTATCACAACATATAGGCTATATAAAAATAACAAAATTTGTTACGGTAATGCACAACGGTACGATATGCTGAAAAGAACAAGGCCTAGATGGATCTTTAACTACCCTTTACCTAAACACCCAAAGGATATCTAAAGCCTCATGGAGGACCCTCCGTAGTGAGCCTGATTTACTTTTTGCTTGAAGCATGCAGAACCTAAAGCTTTGTTCTTTTCTGCTTAATTCATTTGTGGTTTCTCGATAGCGGGCTTGCAAAACATTAAAAATTGTAAAGAGAATAATTTTAGGAGCTTTGTGGAGGACTAATTATTAAAAGCCTTAAAAATGTTACAGGTGGTCTGTATAAAAATAAAAAAAATTCATTTGTAGCCTTTTGTTTTAATTTTGGACATACCTTTTTATAATATATTATGTGTGGATGAGTATTACTCCCTCCGTTCTTTTTTATTTGACGCCTTAACTTGTGGAATGTCTTTAACCATTCGTCTTATTCAAAAAACTATATAAATATCATTTATTTTGTTGTAATTTGTGTTATTGTTAAAGGTAATCCAAGAATGATTTATATTTTTACATATTTGTATTAAATTTTTAAATAAGACGAATGGTAAAATTATGTACAAAAGTCAAATACGTAAAAAAAATGAAGGAGTACCACTGTCATCCCTTCAAGGCTTCAACAATTAATTGTTTTCTATAAAAACCTCACGATGGTTTATCATCCCTACAACAATTACTTTTTTTCTATAAAAACTTCATGATGGTTTCATGGTCAGCTATCTTTGGAGAAGGAGCTCTCTTTTCTTACTTTACTATTTTGTCCAATGGAAGCACCACTCTCCCCACACTACATGCCTTTTCACTTATTCGTCCTAAAACCATTGGTGGAGCACTATTCCTGTATTCCAAACCTGTTGTGTGTCCTTCACCGTTGCTGCTTTTTTGGCATGCCATGCTCGATCCACATATATATAAATGTTGGAGATGGTGCTGTATCATCTTGATGGTACCCCATGATCACCGTTAATTAGGTGGTAACTTAGGATAAATAAAAAAGCATTGGAACGCATCTTTAATCCCTTTTTAGAAAATTTTATAGCCTGGCTTTAATCTATCTCAATGTTCATCGCTCTCTAAATTTGAAAGTTCACTCCACTACTTTGTGCTTTATTTTTCAAATCCATTGGACATTATGTTCACAGTAGATATTTTTGTTGATCCAATTATCTCTCTCTCTCTCTCTCTCTCTCTGTACACTAGATACATGACACCCTCACATTGATTCAGATATAACAAGTTTACAGATGTATCGTATCCGTATCTCTTGTTGAGGTAACTTTGTAAAGATGATGTAAGAACCAAATATATTTTGTCTCTCTCTATTTTATAAAGCAAAATAAACCTGCCAACGCATCTCTTATCCTAAAACCATGGTGGAGATAGCACTATTCCAAACCTCTGACCTGTCCTTCACTGTTGCCCCTTTTATTTGAACATGGCATGCTCAAGCCTGATAACTACTGGAGATGCATGGTGCTGTAGCCTGTATAACCAATGCGATAATGGTACCCCATGATCACCGTTGGGTGGTAAGGGTAAAATAAAGCATCGAAAAGCATCTTTAATCCATTATTTTTATAAATTTTATGCCTGATTTTGAAAGGTGCATTGTCCAATCCATTTAAATTTTCACCGCTCTGAATTTTGAAGTTCACACCACTACACTAAGTTTTCTTTTTTCAAATCCATTAGAAAGTCTACAAGAGAATTTTTGCTCATTCAATTTGAAAATTTTGCCATCTGATCATTTGGAACCGGTTTTCTTTCTCTCTCGATAATAGATACATGACACCTTCAATTTGATTTGAATACAAAAGTATACCGTGTTAGAATTAATCTCAGATTAACCCTGTCCATACGATCATCTAATTGGATTTATCCCTAATTAAGTTTATGTCTAATGTATTTGTAGTCCTAATTGGGGATGCCGTCCTAATTAAGTTTATGTCTAATGTATTTGTAGTCCTAATTGGGGATGCCGTCCCTAACCTACCTGGTTTTGATCCCCTTTTGCACAACGCTATATAAGGGGAGAGGAGGCTGCTGGCTCTGATGACCTGATGCCTAATTTGATCATATCAACCCCTAATCCATACCCAATTCGATCTCGTGGTGAAGCGCTGGAGTAAAAGGAAAGACTGTCGCCGTGCTTTTGCGACACTAGGTGATGTTGCTGCTGACCAAGAAATTGTGACGAGGTCATCACTGTTATCGTACATTTCCTGGCATCCCCTACAGGCTTAACTACATCGATACTGATGACAATTTCTAATGAAGGTTAGTGCTAATGACATCCACTGCTATTTATGTTCTTATGACTGTACAAGCTAATGTGATTAAGTCTTAATTAGTTCCTAACATATAGATGAAACGTATCTCTTGTTTAGGTCATTTTACAAAGATGGTATAAGAACAAAATAAATTTTCTGCCTCTCTATTTCAGAAAACAATATAAACCTGCTAACGCATCTCCTATCTGGATATCTATACATTTATTGTATCCAAAATACTTCAGCTCCATATTACCTCTATATATTATTCCCTCCGTTCCAAATTATAGTTCACTGTTGACTTTTGATATTCTATTTGACCATTCGTCTTATTTAAAAAGTATATGTAAATATTATTCATTTTGTTGTGATTTGTTTTATCATTAAACATACTTTAAGCATGACTTATATTTTTACATGTTTACACTAATTTTTTAAATAAGACGAATGGTCAAAAGACATGTTCAAAAGTCAACAGTAAACTACAATTTAGAACGGAGGGAGTAGAAGGCTAGCTAGACTAAACATTCAATATCTACTAACAAAAACCATCTCTATATATCTTGGGCTCCCTAGGAATATCTTGTCCTGTGAAGATCAAGGCAAAAATGTCTTGGCAACTACTACTCGCGGCAGCCACCTTCCTGGCCACGGCGGCCGCAGCCTCCTCCTGCTCCGCCGTCCCCTCTTGCAACTCGACGACGCCGGCTACGCCGCCGCCGCCGTCGGCGACACCGACGGCGTACGAGATGCTGGCGCAGTACAACTTCCCGGTGGGCGTGCTCCCCGAGGGCGTGCAGTCGTACACGCTGCAGCCGGACGGGTCCTTCGAGGTGCGCCTCGCCGGCGACTGCGAGTTCCGGGAGATGAAGAAGTACACGATACACTACAGCAGCCGCGTCGCCGGCGTCATCCGGCCCGGGTCGATCGCCGGGCTGGAGGGCGTGAAGGTGAAGGTGCTCTTCTTCTGGCTCAGCGTCACGGCGGTCGACCGCGACGGCGACCAGATCAGGTTCCGGGTCGGCGGCATGGCCAAGTCGTTCCCCGCCGACGCGCTGCGCGAGAGCCCCCGCTGCGGCTGAAGCCGCCGCGCCGCCATGGCTGGCCTGCGGCAGCAGCAAAGGCAACGCCGCACGTCAGGGTTTTGACTGAGCCATGCATGTGGCGTTTCTTCAATCTAGCTTGAATCCTCTGTATGTTATGTATGCGTTGCTGGTGCTGGTGCTGCAGCCAGATGCTTGTTGTTGTTGCTGCTGCAATTGTTGCATGGTTCATTGATCCAACTGATATGTTGTTGTTGCAATTGTAGCCCGTGGTCCAGTTGATATTTTGTCACTGCGTATTTGTTGGGTGTTATAAGGTAAAAAAAATATGCTATTAGATATACCTCGCGGTTGCAACCTGGATTTCGAAATTCGGAAATGTTACGACTTACTGTTTGCGAGTGTTTGTTGTGTACTATCGACGGACCGTCAGTTTAGACAAGGACGCATATGTCATATGTGAGTTAAGGTCAAAGGCAACCGGTCTATAGTACTCCTGGATCACCGATGCGACTCAGCCGGCCGCTGCCGGCAACTCCACCCTAGATCCATCTTCCATGCCGTTGTTGCTACTGGTGTGGACTGGAGATGGCGGCGGGGCCCCTCTCCCTCCCCCTCTCCTTTCTCCTTCCTTCCTTCCTATTAACCTCGTGTTGTGGCTGAGATCACGGTGGTGGCGTTGACGGTGGCTAGCACTTCTACGGGTAGTGTTCATGGTGGCTAGCCGAATATGCAGGAGGGATGCCCAGATTTGGCGACAAGTGGCTCTGCGAAGGTGGGTTAGGGTTGAGTGGCACGGTGAAGTCGGTGACACTCTCCTCCCTCTGGTTTCTTGCCATCACTGTTGTCTCCCAATATGCCAGCCTCCCCCAGTTCGGCTTCCCCACCCCTTTCTGGGAATCAGCGGGGTGTCGAGGCAGTCGTGTGGGCTGCGGTTCAATGGTCTTTCGAAGGTAGCCGTGTGGCAGTGGCTGATTGCTACGGTCTTCACACTGATTCTCTAATTCTTTCCGTAGTGTGTCTTCCAGGCAATGGTGTGCCGTGCGAAAACCTTGTCGAGCTTAACACTTGTCCAAAAGTGGTGATGCCTCTTCGGCACTACACCCCTTGGTGGCACCTTGTGGACGGGCAATGGCAGTGATGACGTTGTCGTTTCCTTATTGAAGTCATCATGGTCTCCATGTTGTTGGTGACCCTTTAGAATGACTTGGTTTGTTAACCGAGTCGTTGCTTGAGTGGTTGGTCCGGTTGTGTCACCTCCAGAGTCGTGTGTGTTTGTCCAGTGTTGGTGGTACGTGTGGGTTAACGGGTGTTAGTACGATGCATAGTTGTTTCCCTTGGCCGAGTTGTTTGTATGATCCGAGTTGGCAGTGCTATACTACGGTTTCGTTTGGGTGCTGGCAACATGTTTTTTCCTTTATTTTTCTTTGACTTGAATGAATTGGTAGTCTTTGGTTAAAAAAAATGTGAGTCGACGGATCATGGATGGTGTAATAGGCTTTTTCCTCTTCACAAATCGAAGCACGCAATAGAACGATACATCTCATAAATTACCGAGAATATTGTGTTGGAACAGTATGTATGTAGGATATTTTTGAAGATCTGTGTATGGAAACTTTAGTTAACAAACCGAAAGATTTAGATTTGTGAACTTTGTGTAGCGGATCAAACTCCATTGCAACGAGGGTATAAAAAAGCGCATGAACAAATATAGTACAACCTCAACACTATAGGATTTTTACCATCCTTGATAGGTACCAAAAGGTATCAATAAAACTAGCTCTCCGTCTATGAGGGTAGGATTGAAAAAGGTCAACCTCTTCCTCCATCTATCTCTCCATCCTCTCTCTCACACGCATCTCTGACCGACGGTGACGCGCACAGGCGGCGGTATCGCACCTCGATGACGACAGTGGCATGTGCACCCGAGCTTGTCAGTGGCGACGGTAGAGCTCGTGCACCTGCGCGATAGCAGCGGTAGCGGCGCTCACGAGCTCGTCGACGGCGGCGGCATGTGCACTCTCAAGCACAACAGTGGCGTGTGAATACGAGCTAGTCCATGGCAGCTAAGGCACGCACGCATGAGCTCGTCAACGGAGTTGACGGTAGTAGCGGCAGCGCTCACGAGCTCGTCAACGGTTGTTGCACACATGAGCATGGCAGCGGTGGCCCGCCAGCATGAGCTCGTCAACGGTGACAGTGATGTGCGTGCATGCGCTTGGCGTCAACGGTGCTCATGAGCTTAATAACGGCGGCGACAGTCACGAATGAAGTAGTGGCATGCATGAGTGGCAACAACGACGTCGTGTACTGGAGGTGGTGGTGGCGGCAACCTTCTCGTAAGGGTCCGACTGCGGCAACAGCAGCAGTAAGTTGAGATAGAGAGAAGACAAGAAAGGAACAAGAGATGAAATCATATATATATTTGGTCCTTGTACTAAGAGGTACTAAAACATTGAAGGAAGATTATGCTGTGGCTCCATCCCCAAAGCTCCGTGGAAGTTTATATAACTAAGGTTATATTAGGCCAGCTATTTGAAGATTAAACAGTACGGGCCTGTTTGGTTTGAGTACTAACATTGTCACAGCTTGCCACAACTAACTTGCCAAAGTTGCCTATGCATAGTTCATGAAAAGCTTAGCCACACTTTAGCTAGCCTAAGGGAATCACTTTAGAATTAACCATTTCATGTAATGATTATGTTTCCGGAAGCACGTAACAAATATAACTAATTAAAATTTAAGCATAGGTTTATTAAATCTCAAAACAAGAATATTATTGTTTGCCACGAATAGAATTAGTGAAACATAAAATTTTGGAGATACAAATATATCCAAGTTATTTAAACAAATAAAACCTTCCCTCCTAGTCCTTTGTTTTGTAGTCACCCGTCTCAAAACCGAACACCCTCAACGCCCAGCCTCCTCCAAATCTCTCTAGCCCCTCTAGACACTCACCTCTTTAGTCCGGAAAGAGATCAACTTGTGAAATTAACTGCAGAGAGCAGTCAAGTCACTTCATGTGGGCCCAAGGGACAGAGGATCGCGTTCCTTTAGTGCTAGTGACCTCGCCAATCTGCAGAGAGCAATCAAGTCACTTCATGTGGGCCCAGGGGACAGAGGATCGCGTTCCTTTAGTGCTAGTGACCTCGCCAAAGATTGGCAGTGAGGAGTATATGCCCTACACCAAAGCATACTATTAAGGGCAGAAGTCTAATGATAAGTATCAAAACAGTGGCAAACATTCTGCCAGGAATAGTATAGAGAATTCCCTATATGCATGTGAGCTAGGGAAACTAGGCAGGGATTGAAAAACCGGGGGTCTTCTCCGAGCCGCATGTTGCGCGGAGCCGGTTAGCCGCGATTAACTGGCGGTTCCGTACGGTTTTATCTCCAAATTCAAAACTCTGTCTTGCCGGTTTTGTTAGTGGTTAGCTGCGGTTTTTGGCGGTTAACCGACGGTTTTCCATGGTTAACCACGGTTTCGGTGAAAAAATGTCAAAACCGGTAAAAAAGTGAAAATTTATAAAATCCTTTAAAATATACATTAGAAATTTGATTTTTAAAATTTTGTTTAAGCCAAAATGCTTAGAATGATTAATAGTATTTTTAGAAATTTTATGTATATTTTACATTCGAAATTTATTTGAATGAATTTTGTTCAAACCTCTAAACCCTAAACCGCCGGTTTACATAACCGGACCCCGCGGAGACGAGGTTAACCGTGGTTAACCGGCGGTTTTGTGAACCATGAAACTAGGTAGTCAAGGCAAATTGTCTGCCCAAAAATTCATATAATCACTGCCAAACTGTCTGTCAGAAAAACCATGTATTGGGCACTATTATGAGTTTTTATTTTTTAATTTATTCTATCAGTACTATTCATCACCATAAGTTGGGATAGAATTGGTCATTCTCTTAGGCATGTTTAATGGTGACACTTTTTTACAACCGTTTGTGTTTTGAATAAGGTACAATGTTTGGTCATAATGGTTTGCAGAAAGGTATCACCACTGAAGATGTCAAGGGTAGTGTTAGGTCGGTAGGTGTCGACGGGTAGCTGATTGGCGTCACCGTCGGCAATGAATTTGTACGGGGGCACGTTCAAGATCCAAACCAGATGGTAGCACAAGAACGGGATTTATACAGGTTCATGCCCTCAACTCGGGAGGTAATACCCTACTTCCTGTGCTCTGGGATTATGATTGTAGAAGATGGTCGCATAGGATGTTGTGGATGATTGTATGATATGCCGTGATGTCGTATATCGTATCTCGTGCCTATGGCCCCCTACCCCCTCCCTTTATATAGTGCAGGGGGGAGATAGACTTACATGGTGGTACGTAATACATGGTACCTAATTCGGTTATGCCGATGTACAATATGCCGGTATGATCTCCTAATTACATGGAGCTTGGCTATACCCTCGGGAACTTCCTTGGAGCTCAAGGCACACACAACTCGAGTGGTTTCTATCCTCAATCTGCCGACTTGGGTCGTCCCCCCATTTGCTCCCGCATGGGCCTTCTAGAGGATACCCGGGGCCCATGTAGTCCACAGTAGCCCCCGAGTGCTTTATGATCAAGTCAGATGTCTGGCCGACTGGTTTCACCAATGCTTCCTGTAATCTGAAAAGAGATTGTAAAGAACTCAAGAAATCTCAAGTCTTTTGTGTTAGAAGCGACGCCTGGATTGGCAATACCAAAACCGCAGCTTTTTCAAGCCCATTGGGACGTCACCTCAACAGATAGATTTAGCTACTTGGCATCTACCCTCGCATTGCGAGAACAGCAATCGACCTAGCATGGGGCATGCCTTAAACCACGCAATTATAACTTTCGTCTTGCAGCATGCTGTAAATTTTGCATTTGAAAGAATAACAGCATCAGGTGCCTGACCTTAACTTGTAAGAACCAGCACTCGGCCCAACATAGGGCACACCTTTCAGCCGAGAGGTACCTGTCCTATCCATAGAAAGGATCAGCTGTCGACCCCTAAGGGCGTACCGATTGGATACAGTTTGGCCGAGTGTTATTTGTATCCGGGTAACGGTATACAACTGTCTACCTTAACAAAGGCATACCTCTGAAACTGTACCCAAAGTTCACCAACACCCAACCTTGAACATGCAAAGCTGGCTAGTGACCCGACATGGGTATGCCGTGAAATATTTTTAATTTTGGCACTTCCGGTCATATGCCCTCCAGGGTGTACCGAGGCCGAATTAGGCTCAATGTTAACACATTGCCACCGTCAGCGGCGTGTTAAGAAAGTATGTTAAGGGGATCGCCCTTTGCTTATTTAGCCCAAGCCCACTAAGGGGAGGCGAAGAGTTTTCGTGCCTTTCACACACAGTCGGAGCGTCACGCGCTTCGCTGGGAAACATATCCGTATCTACTTCCATCTTATCACCATAATGATTTTACTGTGTTCGAAACGGATTACGAGGCGTGTCCTTTGAACTTCTCCATGTATAAAAGAAACCCAGATGCAGCGCATTGCTCCACATCCAACCTGCGAGTTTTCGAGTCCTTTCTCTCGTCAAGGCCCTTCTCCTTTTTTCTTCTTCACGAGTGCATTAGCCGATCAAGGAAGAGCGATGGACCCCTGGGAAGCCGCCTGCGCCGAGGAGCACGCCCGCATCACCGCCGCTGAAGCCGCTACGGCCGCCGAATGGCAACGGTGGCGGAGGGACTATGCGGAGAGGACCGCCCAGAGAGCCATTAGGGTTCTGGTCAACGGCCATCCGCGACTCTTCCCGGCGCCAACTCCTCTGAAGGATGCTCTCGTCTTATCCATTCTCGATGTGAAGTGGCCATCGGAGTAGTCCCTTTTTCTTTTTCTTCTTTCGCTTCTCCGCGAGGCAGCAACGAGCCCTAGCTCATTGTGCTGTGCCACGAAAAATATGTAATCCGCCTGAGAGCCATTAATAGAAAAAATTTTGGATGTGTGGAATCTCTTGTATTGATCCTCTGGTCTTCAACCGATAATCAACGAATTCCCAGTCGCCTTCATCTTCATTCGAGTAGTTAGAACTGTGCGCTCCTAGACCGTCATCCAGCGCATAAGCGAGCCTCTCGGGAAAAATCACTCGGTCACCCGAGTGGTTACCCGAGCCTTCTCAAAGAGGCCGCATCCAGCTGTAGACAAAAGCCCGGCCCAAAATGCGCAACGCAGCCCATTACAATTTTTTAGGAACAAGGAACGAAGTTAGTTCACCCGCCCATTTTTCACGCCAGTCTTTTCGTCCTCCCCAGCGAACTCCAGCGCTAGGGTTCTTCTCCATTGCGTCCTCCGCCGCCACCGTCGCCGATTCGCACTGGCTCCCCCATCTCCTGTCACCCCGAAGACAACCAAGGGCAACAAGGAGTGGATGAAGTTCATCACGACCGATCGAAGGCTACATAAGCTGGTCTCCCTCGGCGTGCTCCCATCAGAAGAGTTTATCTCATGGCACGCTGCCGTCGGTGAGTCCTCCCCCTCCCCTCGCTCCGACGAGGTGGTGGTCTTCGAGTCCTTCCTCCGCTGCTTGACCTTCTCTGTTTTCTTTTCTTTCGAGGGTTGTCTGCAGTTTTGTTGGATCGAGGTTACTCACCTTAACCCCAATTCAATTTTCCAAATCGCGATCTTTATTCACATCTGCGAGGCTTATCTCGGGATCGCCCCCCATTTCGACCACTTTAAATGCCTTTACCTCCTCAAGCCCTTCCCCAACAAAAATTCTCCCAGAGCCGCAGGCGGCGCAGATTCCAGCTGCGGGAAGGGGCCAAGAAATTTTTCTTTGATCTCCCTCTGAGAACCTCGAACCAGGGCTGGCACTCCGAATGATTCTACTATGCCAATCTTCCACCAGTCCTTCCCTCATTTTCTGGAGAGTGCCGCAGAAGTCCATGTGCTTGCGGAGAACCGTAGGTGAATTGATGTCTCATGACGAATTCGACAACGCATTGTATGCAGTCAAGTCACAATATCGTGGCGAGATCGAGGAGCTTCGAAAGGAAATGACTGAACTCCAACTCCGCCATGTAAAAGAAGCCAATACCATCCAAGGTAACCATCCCCAAACGATACTAAATCCTTATATAATTATAAATGCTCCTTTGAGATTGATCCTCAATGTTTACCTTCGTACACTACTTTGGAGGCAAGGCAAAAGGCCATGGAGGGAGAAGTTTTCTAGGCCAACACTCTAGCTGAGAAATCAACTACAGAGCTAGAGGTAAATTTCTGTCTCTGGATCTCCCTGGCTCAACCCCACTAAAGCCCGACTAGTTCGTGATATCCGACTAGTTTTGCAGCCTACCAACAGAAAACCAAGACGCAATTCCAGGTCTTCGACGAGAGGGTGAAGTCCGCCAACGAGCTACGCGATCGCGCTCTGAAGGGAATAGCTCCAACACTCCAATACCTCCATCCTGAAGACGAGCTGCCGTCAGATGCCGAAATCTTCGTGGTGCGTCTTGAAGACATCCCCGCATGCATCAGGGTTTTCGCGAGGGCGGTGGCGACGACTTGCACCAGCCAAGGTTTGGCTATTACGAAGTCAAACTATCCCAGCATGGACCTCGAAGCCGTGTGAGAAGGATTTGCCTGCACTGAAGAAGAAGCCTACACTATTATGGAAGAAGTCCAAGAGATCGCTGGCAAAACACTTGACTTTGTAAATGACTTTGATTTCTAGATGCTTAGCCTATCCTCGATACTTTGATCTTGTATTTATCCGAGTACCTGATTTTATCCTCTTTCATGTAACGCTTCTGCCGACTGGTCCAGCCCCCAAGTGCCTAGAACAAGCACTTGGCTTTCTCCCCATGCACGTACCGAGTGGCTAAACATTGTCTTTGACAAGTATGAGCGCCATTACTTAAGAATTCTCATAATACCCAAATTCTCATAAGAGAAAATGACTTTTATTGATAAGATAGGGTGTGGTTGACTCCGCGCACTATTTAGTGTAGCCCCGACTTACTGCTTAGTCGTTTACGGCTGAGTAGCAAGTCAAACAAGGGACTATTTATACAATGCTCGAATACAAGACTTAGGAATAAAAATGACATAGCTGCTCGATGTTCCAGTTATTAGGCACGTCTGATCCATCTTCGCTTTTTAGCCGGTAAGCCCTCGAGCGAGTCATCTCATCAATCACATAGGGGCCTTTCCAAAGTGGGGAGAGTTTGTGCTCATGCTTCTGATTCTTTCGGAGGACCAGATCTCCTTTAGAGAACGCACGGCCCCGTACGTTGCGCTGATGATAACGACGCATTCCCTATTGGTACTTAGCCGACTGGATCATTGCTGCTTCTCTAAACTCCTCAAACCTGTCGGGTCTTCCATTCTTCCCTCTTCCGACTGGTTGCCGTCGTAGTTTCGCACTCGTGGAGAGCGGAACTTTAATTCAGTCGAGAGGACTGCTTCCAAGCCGTAAACTAGGAAAAAGGGTGTCTGCCCGGTCGCTCGACTTGGGTTGTTCTGAGCCCCCAAAGAACCGAAGGCAATTCCTTTACCCAGCGCGTGGCGTACGGCTTTAGACGGTCGAAAATCCTCGCTTTGAGTCCTTGTAGAATTAATCTGTTAGCACGTTCGACCTGCCCATTGCTCCTTGGATGAGCCACTGAAGCAAATCAGATTTTGATGCCCAGCTTCTTGCCCCAATCCTGAAATTCCCTGCTCTTGTACTGAACGCCATTGACAGGATGATACAATTAGGTCACCAAAGCGCACGACAATGTCCCGGAAGAACTCGCGCGCCTTGGCAGCCGTAATGTCAGCAACCGGCTTGACTTTAATCCACTTTGTAAACTTGTCGATGGTGATGAAGAGGTGAGTGAATCAACCTTGCGCTCGCTTGAGAGGCGCCACCATATCTAGATTCCAGACGGCGAATGGCCAAGAGATTGGGATCGTCTGTAGATCTTGGACCGGCATATGAATTTGCCTGGCAAAACACTAGTAGCCTTCACACCTGCATACTATATCTTCCGCATCTGTTACTGCGGTCGGCCAGAAAAACCCTTGTCGATAGGCTTTCCCAACCAGAGAGCTTGCTGCCGAGTGATGTCCGCAATCCCTCGAGTGGATGTCATTTAATAGATCTCTGCCCTCTTGCTCAGATATGCAACACCTTAGTACTCCGGAACTGCTTTTTCTGAAAAGCTCGTCCACGATTACCTTGTAGTTTTTGCTTAGGCGTGTAATGCACTCGGCGAGGCTTCAATCTTCCGGCAACTCGTCGAGGAGGAGATAATTTAAATACGGTTGTGTCCACCCGGGGTTGATTGATAATACCTCCGACTCGTGCTGCTGGTCCTTCTGCTCACCCAGTGGGGTTGGTAACTTGATGGAAGGCTTATGCAATTTCTCAACGAAAACACCAGTCGGGACTTGCGCCCGGCTGGATCCCATCCTCGCCAGTTCATCTGCTGCTTCATTATCTCGTCGGAGTACGTGAGTTAATTCCAGCCCGTTGAATTTATCCTCCAATTTCTAAACCTCTTTGGAATATACTGCCATGTTGTCGCCGATGCAAGACCACTCCTTTTGAACTTGATTGACCACGGGCTGAGAATCCCCGCGTACCATTAACCGCCGTATGCCTAGCGATATGGCCATGCGTAGCCCGTGGATGAGTGCCTCGTACTCGACGGCATTGTTGCTGATGGAAATAGGATCTGGAGGACGTATCGAAGCTTCTTTCCAGTCGGAGATATGAGCAAAATCCTAGCCCCCACACCGCTGAGCATGAGGGAACCGTCAAAGTACATCGTCCAGTACTCGAGAT